>KB663610.1:15690845-15714818 GCA_000349025.1 Anopheles minimus | reverse complement strand
AGCATTTTTGTAATGCACATTGCATACACTCAGGCGTACCGCTCAATCAACCCATAATCCACCAGACCATGTTACCTTAAACGTTAGCTTCCATTATCTTTCTTCTTAAGAAAAGTGATAAACATTTCTTCGCGAATCCCACGCTCTCTCCCACTCTTATTCTTACGAGCCAAAAAAAATGCTCACAAACAGCTAGAACACAGGTAGCAGCAGTCGACACAAACATCGAATGCATCGACTTACTTGTTGCATACGGCAGCGCACCTGGTGCATTTGCTGCGAGGTGGCGTAAGAGTAAAAAGCATTCTACGCTACGATGCATGCTGCACTAGAGCGCATGCAGCAGTGTAGCGAACGGTTACCGATTGACAAACCCATCTCGCACGGATGGTTTAAGGGTTGTGTGTGAACTAAAGTGCTTCACTTGCTGTGCAACAGGTTACAAACAGGAAGCGCAATAATGCACGATCTGCACCGGTTGTAACTGGTACGAACGGGAAGTATGACGAGCTTGTTCGAGCATTACTTTATATTTGTGTTTCGTTTCTACGCAATGTACTGGGAAATCAGACATTTTTTTTTACTTTGTTATTCGGAATTTTTCGCATTAAAATTGAATTTATAACAAATTCTTAGGATTTGGAATTACGATACACAATAATTTTCCAATTAAGTTCTCACTTTTCAATGGTCGTCATAAAGTTTTACGTTTGTGATGTTTTCTTTGGCATTTTCCTAAAACACCACAATACCACCCGAAAAATGTTTCATCCAACAATCAGCTAATGACCCACGATTCGTGACGTCAAAGTAAAATGAAACAGCAAACAGAACTAAACGTTATACGTACTGCACAGCATCGTGAATAGGACGCTGGATGGAAGAATGTACAGGCGTAGTCGCGTTTGCCACGGTTCGCGAATGCAACACGTTCACAGCGTTTCTACTAATAGAGTGCAGCGAGTATGCGGAACTATTTGCATAGAAATTTCTCCAAACCAATAGAAGAGAAGATAGGCACCGGAACGTTGCACAGCGTGAACGCATGGTAGAATGAACTGGAGGAAATCAAAGCAAATGAAGCTGTACATCACTTCTAACAGCTACGTGTTGGTTATTGGGTTTTACGTGTTGTAGTGTAGGTGCATTCAGCTAGCGGTAATGTAAAGTAAGAGTAGATTAAGTAGTTTTAACGGAAATAGTAAAACAATCTTATTATTAGTCTTAACAACTTTACGCTTCTGAATTTGATATTAGCACTATTCTTAGTCACCCACCATCTTCCAGGGACGAATAAGGTCTGACTATTGTTTTTAGTCCCTAACTTTAACTCCGCTCCACAGGACTAAATCCACAGCTACTATTTTTTTAAAATTGATTTCATTATGTGCTTTTAATCCTTTCGCTGATCCACTGAAGCAATCGGTGGAATATTATAACTCCCTGTTTTTCTGCAATCCGCATTGCAAATGCAGCTTAATAAAAATCGTACAAACTTACTTTTATGAATCATCCGCGAGTCATAATCAATAAACGATAGCGTACAAAAGAAAATCAGCGTTCTAATTTCAAACATTCCCGATTCCCGTATGCAGAGGTACCGATGGTCGGTTATGAAAAGCAAACAGACGTTCCACTATCGGTTGTGTTATCATTGGAAACTTCTTCTTCCTCTTTTTGTCCTAACCACACACCCGGAAGCATCATTGCGTTGTGTTCCATAACAGTCAGCAGCTACTCCATCATGTTCACCCGTATGCTCAAAGCCTTTTGCGTGTGCCTTTTTCTAGCCTCCGTTTTCTCATTTTATTGCGACCACCTACCAATCCAATCCCATCCCAATCTGATGCCATTATCGTTCCCAAACGATCCGATCCGAATCACATGCTGTCCCTCCCAACCCCGCCGCGTGTGTATGTGTGTGTGTGTGTGTGTGTGTGATATGCGCCAAATGTCGTTAAGATAAAATGCATATGATTAGATGTGACAACAATATGGTCGATCCTCGGAATCGCTGAGGCACCCCCACAGTGGTGCTTCCTGCGTTGCAATGGCAATAAGCTCGCCTTTTGCACAGTGATGCCCCCGAGGTTGATTGGTTGATGTGCGAACGTCGGTGCAGAACATCGCGCGTTGGCAGCACACATCAATCCCCGTACCCTGGGGGCTGTTATTGTAATGTGAGTGGTCAATTTTACGATAATTATTATAGTGTGCACCGCTTGCATCGTGCTTCACGCGTCGTTACCGCGTGCACAAGGGTTTACTACTTCCGGGATGCTTCGTCACGGTGTTTGGCAAGCGAAAAGCGTCCGCTCTGCTTCACCGTTTGATTTGATTCGATTCGCATAACCGCAGGGGAAAACATTTGTTTTATGCTCGGTTGCTCCTACTGTTCGTGGTGCGTTGCCAATCAACGCCCCGGTTAGCGTCGGTACCATCGCATACAAATACACCCGCACCCGGCAAGGACCCTTCCACTGCAATAGCGATGCCAGTAAGCTATCTAACACACAGCAAAAAAAAACGAACTACCGATGAAACCGACAGAAATCAACCTTTTGTCAATGCGTACATTCGAGTTTGCTTCGAGCGGAAATTAAATTTTCCAATCGTACCAAATGCCACCCACTTGCCGGTGTGGGCAGCAACAGCCGTTGGTCTTTAAAGTGCATCCAAGGTGCAGTTACCGTCGCACGCACACATACAGGGGGTCGAATGTGCTTGGGCGTGTACGTACGAGATTATTAATGTGGCTTTTCTGCCTAATGCTCAATGATCCAGCGAGCATCATTAATGTCAGAGCGACCGCTACTGTTAACCCATTTAAGCAGAACGGCCGGACGGTTCGCGGTGGTTGCATTTTACATTGTTTCGAGCACCATACATTACGCCGTAGCCCACTTGACGTCCGCTACTTGAGCTAATTACTTGCTGTTTGCTAACAATTTGCCTCCACCGCCGCCTGTCCGCCACGATTCGGCTATTCATCGTACATTTAAACCACACACTTCAACGCTTCAAAAATGCTCTGAATAAACAAATGATTCCGTTTGAATGCATGCCTTTATTCCGTGTGTAACGCTTCAGTGCATTTAATTCATCAACTCTCTCAACAACAGAAACTATTAACTAGTGAAACTCCGCTTATATACATGCAGTTTTGTTGGTGACAAGCAGTGGTGCTAATGATGCATGATAACACTAACCATGCTTTACCAACACACCCTTCATTACCTTTCGAGATAGCAGCACAAAATGATCCCATTCACCCAATATAAGCCTCTTTGTACATTGTTTCCTACACTCTTTACGGGTTGTCATGCTGGAAGGCAATCTTTGGAATACGCTTCGATTCGTACAGCTTCAAAAATACGTTTAACGCCACCTTCAGATTCCATGACGACTCTTCCAGACACCGTTTCGACCACTCCTGATTCAATTTGGTCAGTTGCTTGAAAACGATCAACGCATTTTCTCGATCGTCACTGTCGTTTATGCTAGAATCCTGTATGGAAGGTGAAAAGTATTATAAGCTATTTTAAACAAAACCAACTAAAACGTCCCACACTCACCATTGAACTTTCCGCATCTACGGCAGACGTGTTCGGGTCACTGGATTGACCGAAGGCTTCATTCCCGCTGATTGTCATGTCGTACATATGCAGCAAGTCGTTCGTTATCTTGTACTCCAGCGCCTCGTGAAACAGATTTGTGCCCATACCACACGGTTGAATCATCCAAGTGCGCGTAAAGCCCAAGGAATGGTTCTGTCCCATCGAAGACGCTTCATCTTCCCTCATACCACCATGCACGATGATCATGACGCGTTCCGGCGTGAATACAGGCACATCGATACGGAACGAGTAGTAATCAAAATCCGTCTTCGGAAAGGACGTCAACACGTAACAGATGCGCTCGTTACCCACGATCAGCATTGGCATTGCCCGGTCCAGATTGCCCTTAAACTTGAGTAAATTACGACTGTGCTGAATGTAGCTAGCCTGCCGCAGCTGTTGAGAATTCATCATCTCCTCCGGCATGGCCGCGTCCAAATCGAAATCGCACGTCATGGAAAATTGTGCCTTCGGATGGTACAGTTCCTGCAGGTCCGCGCGCTGGAAGGAATCAAACAGCGAAAAGTAATGCTTCACGAACGACTCGGCAAACTTGTACGCTTCCGGCACGCAGATATAGTTCTGACAGTGGGCAAAGTTTGCCAACACCGGCCGTCCGTCGAGTTTCCGCAGCGCACCAAAAAACTGCCTAACAATCCGCACGTACGCCACACTCGAGTGCATCGTTCCGCACAGAGGATTATTATCCAAAAACACCTCAGTAATGTTATTCGAGGGAATGCCTTTAAGGTCGGTAATTTTTGTAATCTGTAAAATAAAAAAAAAGCATTAACTTTCCAGTTCATCTGGGATTGACTCAAATACTAACTGCTTTTGAAATATTTCACAACAATTCAAATATTGCATTGGAAATGTTTCGTTGCAACAAATTTTGAAACGATTCAAGAGTTGTACTAAAAATCGCGCAGTGCATTTCGAATTCAAAGCAACTTAAACCCTAACGGATATTACCATATTGTGGCGCAGATCCAGCGATACGAGACTGTAGAACCTTGCGAGACTTTCCAGCGCCTCGCAGCTTTTCAGCTCGTTGTTACGCAACCGCAACACCAAACACGTATTGCCGTACTTCCGGGCAGCATACTCCATTATGTACCGCAACGTGTAAGGGCTTTTTGCGCTAAAGTCTACAAACTTGCATTTGTTCAGCTCCGTCTGCATGGAGCAGAGATCAAGGCAGCTTAGCTTGAACCGTTTGATCACGAACCGTTCCAACTTTTTCAGCGGTTGCGCATCCTTGTCACTAGCTTCGGCAACGTTCATCGCTAGCGATATCTTCAGCACGATGTTGTTCGCGGGCATTGGCAACTTTAGCCTTTGTCGCACCAAAACCAACAGCGCATCGTAACAATTCTGGACAAGAAATTCATCCTCCTTCGAGTAGGTTTTGTAGTAGCAGGGGAAAAACATGTGCTTGCCCAGCAGATTGAACAGTGCGTCGAGAATGTCTTGCTTGTTGCAGACTCCATTATGTTGCACCGTCAACTTGTGCCAGTGGGGTGTCATATTGTACCGCTGGAAAGCGGTCACATTCATGTCCGTCTCCGTTATCAACGTTCCGGGGGATGTAATTTCAACTTCCTCCTCCTCCTCGTCATCAAGAATGTGCGTCAGTTTTGTCACAGTGGAACGTGTCAGACTGGTGTCCTAAAAACAACAAAAAAAGGGATTATGAAAACGACAAAACTAAACCGCAGATCCAGTTGCAACGGGCGTACCAACTTCAGCAAGTCAGGAAAAGTGCTATGAAGAACCTTCTCGTAATCGGGCACCTCGGTTAAATTGTTCCCCGAAACGTACAGTTCCATCAGCGGCATCTGTTTCAGCATTCTAAGTGAACTTGGATGTTTGATTCGATTGCCACGCAAATCCAAGCTTACGAGTCGCAAACTCTTCGCGCTGGCCAGCACCGATATATGGCTGATGCTGTTATTCGACAGGCGCAGCGTGTTGATGCAACTGTTATCATTTATCGCCTGCACTATTGCCGAACATACGACCTCAAACTGTGCCCGATTGCCGAGATTTATACACAGCTCCTGCAAACAAACATGCTCGGCAAAGCTGTCCAAGTTTAACAAGTTACTGCTGCCGTACTGAGCCGCATTATCGCACCGCTCCTGTACCGCCTTTGCTATTGTTTGGCGAGGAAATATCTGTCCGGTTTGGAATCGAGCCACTCCGAGACGTACGCTTAGCGCCAGCTCAAGCTGTCCCACCTTCAACTTCAGCTCATCCTCAAACAACTTCACCATGACCTGGTGGCACATACGTAGCAGAAAAAAGTCTACGTTTATGTAGCGCCGGTATGCCACCGGGAAGAAATCGCCGTACGAAAACTTGGCGAACAGTGCTTCCAGTATCTTCGCCTTCGAACAGCCATTCTCGTGGTGCACAATCACCTGGTGCCACACGTCCGCCCGGTTCATCATCGTTCGATCGTACTGGAGGTTGGACGCAACGTACAAACGGCTCGCCAGTTTGGGTTCGAGCACTATATCCGATTCACCCGTGCGCATTTTCAGCGTCTTTGGCAGCACGCTGTGTATGTTGTAGAATGCGTTTTCATCGTGTTCCTCCTGCCGCATGTGCTGGTCAGTAACGGCTGTGTGATTCGCAACCGCTTTCTGTTTTGCACGGTCCTGCTGTTGCATTTCGCTCAACATCTCGTCGATACAGTTGTTCGTATCATCGCAAAGCACACTACTATCGGACGTGGATTCTAGTTTGATGCCAACAGGACTTTTAGCATCCATTTTTCACTGCTTAACTTAATACTTTGGATATAAAATCGGAGGCACAATTCCAACACTTGACCGGCGCTTGATGGAATGCATCGTATTGAAATTCGCTGAAACAAGCAAATTGACGTTTTGCTCGCGGTATTCTTGCCAGTGTTGCCAGAAACGTCAACTTTATTTTGTAGCCAATTTTCATGCCATCAATTGAATCAATTTTAATTTATTCACTATTTACCCATTTTCGTGTTTGTATTTTTTGTTCCATCTTTCAATTAAATAGAAGATACATTCTTGAAAAAATATCAATTTTATGAAAAGATTCCATTTTACAAAGCAGAAGAAATCTCTCAAATGTCATTAAAAATGTCCTTGTTACCCGGTCAATCAACTGTGCGTGCTTGTTTTTGTTTTGTTCGCTCAATCGATAAACTTTATTTCACAATCGCTCGCTATTCTCCAGTTCTCAACTCTACTGTGAATCGTAAAATCGTGCATACAAAGTGAAAATGATATTCCTAAAAGTTTCCCGAGCTGCATTAACATCATGCATACGGAGTCGCACCCTTTCAACGACCAAACTCAACTGGACAGCAACCAAAACATTGCAGGAAAAAGTGAATCCCTATGCGAAAATTCATATTAACTGTGCATATGATCTGAAAATTGTTCCCTATGATTTGCTCGACTGTCCCGATTCCAATATACTCAAGGCAACGTTGAAACAGGGCAGCAATACGGACAGTCTTGCGATAAAAATATCCGACGAAATTGTCACTATTACCAGTGCCCCGAACACCGGTGGAACGGAATGCACTCTGGAGGTGCCAATCAAAGCAGATTTGCAGATCCGTAACAACGGAACCACTTCAATTGCGAACCTATATAGCGATGAGATCGATATCGTAAGTACTGGGGACATAGAGACACGAAGTCTACGCTCGACGAACATAACACTCAGCAGCACTGGCGGACACATTGCCTGCCAGGGTCTAACCCTGGCGCAAAACGTGTCTGTTACTACCTCGGGCAAAGGAAATATTTTTCTGGACAAACTGCAGGGTGGAACGGTTAGCGCAACAACAGAGACGGGAAACATTTCTGTCAATGCAAGCTACACTAACAGAAGCTCCTTCCAGACGAAGGATGGCGATTTGGAGTTGAAAAGCATCCACAAAGACTGCACCGTGCGATCGACCGGTGGAAAACACTTTATCATGAGTACGTATGTCCCGAAATTTCCTATTTTGTATCATTAATATGTATATTTTTGGTTTTTTAGACGGCTTCTACGGTACACTCGACGCAGAAGTTGGGAGCGAAAGCGTAACACTACAGCTTTCCGAAATGGTTGGCAAAAGTAGAGTAAAAGCTGTGTCGTCAAAAGTTTTGAACCTTAATCTAGCCGAAACTGTGTACGAAACATCGTCAATCACCGTAAACTCGTCACAATTAACCCTCGACAGTACGGTAGACGATCAGACACATCAACGGGACGGAAGCAGTACCACAATTGGGAAAACGGATGCCGAAAATACGTTGCACGTTCAAACAGGCGGTTCGGTTGTATTGCGAAAAATGTCCTGGGCAGACAGTTTTTCCTTCAGTGGTATGAGTCAGATGAAGCAACAGTGAAGGCATGTTAGCACTTGCATTAGCACGTTTACTCTCAGGACAGCATTTCAATAGATTATGGCAGATTTAAGAGTTTATTTATCATCGCAAACACTAGTCCCATGTTTGATTGTATCTTTCAAGAAAGTGCGGCAGTAGATTTTTGGAAACAAGATTACAAACAATGTTGTTATTAAATATGGTTTACAAGTTCAAACCCCGTAAAAAAGCGATTTATTACAACACCCAATCAAGTATAATTTCTTCATTTGGAAGGTAAACCTCGTTAAATTTTAAGCCAACTTTGCTTGCAGCCTACAGACACTTTAATTACCATAATTACTAAGTAATTTTTGCCGAGAACGTACATCATTTTGCCACCAGTAAACTAGCATTTCCTTACCAGTACCGGGGCAATCCGTTCGTGTGAAAGAAATCCTCCCCACAAAGATCTGTACTACAGTCAAATGCACCATCCTGGCCACATTTGCATGCGTTGCAGCGACGATAAAACACTTTTCCTTCCGGGCACGTACGACTTCCGTTCTTTTGCTGCTGTTCAATCGCTTCGAGTAAACCGAGGTCATACGAGCAGATACGCTGAGCAGAGTTCCCGATAGCAAGACAATTAATGAAGCTATCACCAGCTCCCATGGTTCGCCGGACACGACGATATTCTTCGGCACTTGGCGCTACTAGGGAAAGAAATTTAAATCAAAGCCTTAACAGCAACATATCACAGCAGACACTATTCTTACCACAAAGAGCGAAGGATAGAAACATAATTCCAACTAATAGTGCCGAGAACTTCATCCTGCTACGTGAAGAGAACGTTTGAAATCAATTTCAAGACGGCAGAACTCAAGAAGATAGTGATAACGTTTTCCTTAGGTTGTGTTTCTAGGCCACCGATGTTTATGCGGAGCTCGTTCGTTGCACAAAATAGAACACGAGAGATAATATTACATAAACTATTTCTACCATTTCTATTTACCTCCCTTCATTTTGGATGGGAATCCAGATACAGATGAACCAACGGCGCTCTCAATCTAAACTGGATTTTTACAAAGAATACAGTCCTCTAAAAATGATAATAGCTTTCGATGGATTTTAATAGGTGTGTAAAAAGCAGAGTACTTCAATAAAGCCAGAAGTCCAACATAATAAACTCAACAGTTTGCTTCTCAATCCGTTTGATGCAATCTCGCAAAGCGCTTCTTCGGGAGCAAGCATGCTTTATCACAATTGGCTGTATCTAAAAAGCATTTTTATTGGCAACTCGAAATCCCACAACGTATGCGTACTGCAACTGGTGTCCTATTAAGTACTACACCATAGCGCAACATGTTGGATACATTAAATCCACCCTTTTTCTATTTCTTTCAACGGTCGTCGCTGTTTGTAAGCATGGAATCACTATCATCGGCTTTACCAAAAGTTATAGGGGTGAATATTAATATAGTTTTTATATATTCGGCCAATTACCAGCCAGGCCAATTTCGGCCAGATTGAAAAATAAAATAATTTTATTCCTCTATTCTATTCTACACATTTTTTTGCAGTGACCGTTCTGACAAGACAAATAGAGTCCGTCGTATTGAATTTAGCGACAAGAAGATAATTGGATCTATATTTTCGATTGTTATTAATACAAAAAAACTACGAGGTTTAAAAAGGCTGGTTTATTTTATTAAAAATCTTTTTGCTTTCCCGCACCAATATGTAATGTGGTTCAATTGTTGTGTTGCTTAGGAAAATAAAAACGATTACACTTCTCCTGACTGTGCTCAGTCATTCGTCAACCCAGCATCTTATAATTAATGTATACATCATTATTAATAACTAGCACATGAAAATATACATATCAGCCATAATGGCTTCTTGTCTATACAATTCTACGACGTACTTCTACCACGAAGTAACGATGTATTAACAATGTTTTACAATTTAACAGAAATGATATAATAGCATAGCATCATGCAGTCAACTTGGCAAACTACGACTTCTCTGGGTCCAATGCTCGATTAGACCGAGTCTCCTTGTTGAAGAATAGATTTATTGCCACAAAGAATATGAAGTGAAACACAAATTGGAAGTATGGACGCAATGTTATAGTTCGACTGTTGAACAATATCATTCTCCATTGAAATTACTTCCAACAGAATTAGTGGGATCATTCGAAAGGACTGTACTGGTTGATTGTCTTTAATAGACATTGATAAGCCAGAGTAGAATCGTTCCGGATAGCTTTCCCATACGCAGGACTGAATATTATGTTAGGGATACATTAATTCAAGGACAGCCACAAATGGCAAAACAATACCTCACGAGGTTGTATTGCCATAAAACAAAAGGAAGGCTGTAACAAGTAGATGACTGAGAATTGCACGTGAAAATAGAAACAAAGAACAAGGAGAATCTATTTCATAAAACACCCAACAAAATGTGGTTGAATTGAGCTTTAAATAATAACATAACATTTATGAATAACATAAACGTGCGTCTATCCTTCTCCATAAATAGTAAACGCACAACTTAACAACATACCTATATGCCGCATTTCAATCTGGGCTAAATCTTAAAGCTTGAAGTGCGCATCAGTTGGCGAAAAGTCACACCAACACAGACAATGGGTAATAAAGTGTGTGGTAAATGAACAGGTGGCACATTCCTAACCAGTGTTAGAGTTTAAATGATTATCAACAAAGACACCTGTTCTCTTTATCACCGCCCGATGGCAATCAGAATTTGAAATCTGTCTGAAGTTCTTCCATGGTACAGGTGTATAAATTTGCCACCAACCCCTTCGTGAGCATGTTACAATCATTCGACACTAACAGTACCTTTACATTCCCACTCTCGGCAACCGATTGTACCTGCAGTGCACAGTTTATGATTGAATCATCCGGCGACAGCACTGGCATTAGCTCGATCGTGTCATCCCACGGATGCTGCCCCTTAACCCGTGCATCCTTGGCACGTAGCATTTGGTGAAGAAATTTTACCACGGGTGTTATTTTTGGTCCCAGCTGGGGCTTTTTATGCTTTACGGTGTCCAACTCGTGCAGCACCTTGTACGGTACGACTACGATCGGTTGACTTCCTGTGGATTCAACAGACGGAAGCTTTAGAGAATGAAAAATCATTACCATTATCATGCTACTTACCGGAGTATTTCTTCGACAGAAAGCCCTGAAAATCGTTGTAATTTTCGATAAAGATGTTGGTGTCAATGACACAGTAAAAGTACTTCTCGAACGCAGACAGTCCATCTTTATACTTGGTCTTCAGGTCTGATACAACATTCGGTGAAACATCATTCGTATCCAGTTCCGAGCTCTTTTTCGTGTCAGGATCTGCCTTTTGATCTTCCGTCTTTGATTTTACAAAAATTCCACACTCCATGCCTTTCAAACTAGCCTGAATTGCTGGAGGGAAAGGATCCGCAGGCTCCGGACTTCCATGCATCGTTTCATCCACATCCATTTCGCAACTGTCATCGAATTGTTCTGTTACGGGAGCAACTGGGGCAGTGCTAGTTGGCTCTACAACTTCTGGAACTGCGTCAGTACGCTTTACAACTGTAGCTTCCGGAACAGTACTGATGGCTGCAACGGCAGAGACAGTGGGAGTTCTAGACTGGCTAGTGCTGGGTGGTGTTGTCGCCCTTTCTTTTAGGGGACTTTTCTGTTCCAGAGAACGTTTGGGTGGGACGCTCGATGTGGCTTTAACCTGTTTTTGCTCTTCGACCTCTTTTTGCAGAGCTGCCCGCAAGTTTTCTAGTCTTGCTTGAGCAGATCCGGGGCTTGTACCATAGAGCTCTTTTCGCCATGCCACTGGCAAACCATTGTCCTTTTTGTTTTTTACTTTCACAATGATGGATAATGTTTTATCCAACTTGCTTGATGAACTGCGGTCGGGAATTCTGGTGGGAGTACTATACCGACCGAAACTATTTTTAGTCTGCACTGGCGGAGGAGTAGAAGCCACCTGCTCTGGGCTGTTCGTGTCTACACCATCCACATCCATTTCGCAACTGTTTTCGAGTTTTTCTGTTACAGTAGCAATAGCCGCTAGTTTAGCTCTCTTTACGACTGGAACTTCGGTAGCTGTGTCACTGTGTTTCACACTTTCAACTTTCGGAGTTGCACTGGTGGATCCTACGGTAGTGACAGAGGCCGAGCTGGGTTGGCTAGGAGTCGATGGTATCTTTTCTTTTGGAAGACTGCTCACATCCACAGAGCGTTTGATTGGGATGCTCGAGGTAGCTTTCGCTTTTTTCTGCTCTTCGACCTCTTTTTGCAGAGCTGCCCGCAAGTTGTCTAGCCTTGCCTGGGCTGATCCGGGCCGTGTTCCATAGAGTTCTTTCCGCCATGCCACAGGCAAACCGTTGTCTTTTTTATGCTTCACTTTCACAATGCTGGACAGCGTTTTATCCGGCCTACTAGATGAGTTGCGATCAGGCATTTTGACGGATGCACTGGACCGATGAGTCTGTGCGACGTTCCAAGCTTCCGTTGTTTGTTTTGCGGTCAGTGTTGGTAATTTTGGAGCTACCATCGCAGTGTTTGGACGATTCGATTGTTGTGATTTTGGTGATATTACTTTTCTTTCGGCAACTGTCGAAGATTTACTTTCCGCTATTGGTGTTGCCGTGGATTTTTTCTCTGGAGAAATAGCTGTAGCAGACCTTTTGAAACTCATGCTTTGTTGTGTAAGAACACCTCCGGTATGGTAGCAGGACCCGCAGAATATAATTCGCTAGCTTCGTGAGTTAGTATGAAAGATATTCTCCTGAAACGGTACAATTTCGATTAGAACAAGCCATGAGATAGTTACGGCACACTTACGGCACAAACCTGCATATTTTGATATATCGTAGGGCTGTGTACCTGTTGTTACCCTCAAGCTATCGACACATGCGTAGCCAGTGAACAGCGTCCGGGTATGTTAACTGTTTGGGAATTTCAAAAAGATTTAATTAGACAATGTTAGATATAACAGTTCATCGATAAGAGGAGTTTCTGTTATGCTACCCATTACCTACTAGCACCACTAACACAAGAGCTAGAACCTCTGCAAAAACAGACGTAAATTTGCACACTGTCTGGTACACAACGCAGCAGAAGGTAAACAAACCAGATCTGTCAAACGGCTTGCGCGCTAAAGACGCGTTTACAATGCATCTGTTCAGTGCTCGTAGGTCCGAAATCGACATAGAAAGGTTCGAGTATTGGATACTTTGTGTTTAATTTTTTTAAAATAATTCTCCTATATTACCGTTTTTAAATGGCACTTTGAGATCAATTGTATTTTAATAGATTCCATCAACATTGATTAAACAACCCCGATTCTTTTATCTTATCATTCATGTTTCGTTTCAAAAGATTTTTTTTTACATGTTGTACGATCGATGTTCACGATATGACTAGCTCATCGTGCTTATGACTACAGCTTTGCACCATTCAGCACATGAATGGTTAAAACCGTTTCAATATGAAAGGCGTATAAATCTCTGCCACATCATGGTTCCCCAACAATATGTTCCTTTTAATCATGGTTCTTGTAACGCAGATAAAAGCTTCCCAACCTCATCACTTACCATAAGCTCCCAAGCACGAAAAAGAGCCAATTTTGTAATGCAGTGACAGCATACTATTACAACCAGAACATAACCACAAATAACACATGAACAGCTAATAATCAGTGGAGCTCTGTTGCGGTGTGAACTTGAGCGAACGTCACCACACTTGGTGGTATGGAATTCATATCGCTCCCTTCGATGAGAAAGTGTTCCCGAGTAGGGCATGGTTGGAGGATATGATTTTGCATATCACCATTGAATGCTAACAGTTGTTAATATTTTCGTTGGTAGCAGCTTTTCTTCTGTGCGGGTGGGAAACACCCAACCCCATCGCCACAATCCTGCAAAGCAAACCTATTCAAAAGTTAATCCAGTTTCAATGCTATTTTAGTGGAGTCCCTTTTGGCACCCCGTGCTACAGCAACCGAAGAAAGTCGTCATTTTGCAGCGAACGATAAAGCTTTCCTTTCTCAACCCGTCCTGCCCAATGTTCAACATGTTATACTTTTATTATTCACTGCTGCTAGATTATGAAAGCGCCTAGTGCCACCCCGAACCCATTGAGGTCCTGTACCTCCATGTTAGTCCGCAATGCTCGAGCCTTGCTTCTAATCCTTTCGATTCTATTTGCCACGTCTGTTGAGCTGTTGAGTCTCCCCGCGTGTAGTTCAGCTGTTCCGTTTCGCATGACTTGCGGTTTGTGTGTTTGCCACTGGTCCAGAGCTCGCCGCAGTCGCTCCAGAAAACGGGAACAGAAACACACGTACGGTGGGACATAGGGGTTTTGCAAACGTTCCGTCCTCCACGACACATTGCGATGAATATTTTGCTTAGAATATATTTATCCATCCCTACAATACACTGATTGCCACACTTTCCACCTTCCAAGCATTGTGCGACCGTTGCATTAAAATTCAAGAGCACATTCAACACGCTATCGCCGGTGGCTCCATCGTGCATTCTGTTATCCCTCCATTAGTGGCCATTCTCATACGATTGCTATGCACATGCAAAGGATTTGTGCGGAAGGAATTTAAAAATAGTTCACTACGGAGGCCACGAGCGCTTTATTGATGGATTGCAGCACCAGACTGACAGTGTTGCCATCTGTTAAGCTATTTTATCTTTACTTTCCTTTCGATTCTACAAGCCAAATTGAAATAAACAAGATTTTTTTTTGTTTTAAACCACTCTTAAAATGATGCCAATTGAACTATTTTCCCCGTCTGTTCTTTTGTTTCTCGGTTCTGTCAAACCATTCAAATGTCTTGTTTTATGTTCTTTTCGACGGCCAAGGTCAAGCTTTTCCAGTGCGGAATCCACTTCAACGATGGTCGTAACATTTCTATTACCATTTGAAAAAACTAAAATACAAAAAACGCCATTTGTAAGCTTGCGATTGCGAGCAAAACCTTTTCATGGTACCAGACACGAAAAAGAAGGCTGTCGAAATAAACAACAGCGACGTAGAACGGAATGGCAAAGCTCGCGAGCAAGACGTGCACATACTGAGCGCGCTTGCCAACGCTTTCAAATGGATAAAGTGCCTACAATTTATCATTGCTCCCGCCCTGTTTGATGTAGTGTTTTATATCTTCTTTTTTTTTTTCTCGCACACATAAATGAAACGTACGGCCACTACAATATGCTCGAAAGGTCTTGTAATTTAACCGATAAAAGCGAGTGAAAGTTTGAATGTAAATGTATAATTACTCCAACATTATCATTTCAATCTTGTCTTAACTTTCGTGTCTAATTTGTATTTTTTTGTGCCATTTTGTGGTCTATTTGCTCTATTTTCGCTTTTTTCTACGTCTTAATTTATGCTCTGATTTTGGTTTTTTTCCTCTCTTTTTCGCCCTTTCGTTTCCACCTTCGTTTGTACATTTTCATTCAAGTTGACGACGACATTCGACCCCCAATCGGAAATTCATTCTTTTGACATTCAAACGTAGCGACGGATTTCCACCAGTTCCGGCTCATTTTGCTTGCTTTCCCTTCTCTGTACATGTCATGGGGGCGGAAGTGCCGAAACACAAAGAAGACGTATTTTGTGATTTTTTTTTTCCTCCCCAAAACATGGGGCAGAGAAAAAAAATTGGGAACCTTCAACTTCTTCAACACGGAACAGGCATTCTGTCTGTGAAGCGAAAATGGGCAGTGGATTCGGTACCACCCATAAGAAATGAAAAGTGCTACGAAGAGGAAAATTGCTTCTTGATTCCCTCAACTACTGCCCTTAACACTCTCCAATCCTCTCCCTCTTCTCGCTTTCTCCCCTAAAACAAATGGAAAAATAAGCAGCGAAGGGAAAGTTGGTAATGCAAGGGGACCTCTCCCTTAAGCTACCATGCAGTAAATCGTAACGATTATTTTATCGTCCGTACCACACACTACCACTGATTGTGCTACATTCGGTGTAAATTTTTCATTACCCCATCTTGGGGCACAAAACTCCAAACGGGCAAGTGGAAAAAGTGGGAAGAAAAGTCTAAACTTTTACATCATTTCCCAGCACAGCATCGAAGCTTTCCCGTGCCAATACGCGCGTTTCTTTTTTCTTTTTGCAAATGGTAATGAATGAAGGAAAAGCTAAATTGTACAATTTTCTCACACAGCTCAAGGAATTGCTTCGCACACCGTACGATGCTTATGTCTTCAGCCGAGGCGAACGCGAACAAGATGGTGGCTGCACAGTTTACGATTATTACCGCTTGTACGCGCATGAAGCTGAGGATTAATTTGTGTGTCGATGGGTTTAGCGTGCCGATGGCGAATAATGTGTTTGACATGTTGTAAAAAAAAGTTTCCAAACGTACCATCGAACGCTACGCACGGTGGGCACATAATCAAAAGCAATGGGCATTGGGCGTTGAGTTGAAAATTAAGGTGCACGTTTTAACGATATGGTTGCAAGATTTCCTACAACAATGCTCATTAAACATACCCGTAACAATCGTTACCGAGGCGGGAGCACCAGTCTAACATGAATTCCGCTGCGTTTGCCGTGGCACTGTTTAAAGATTACAAAAACATTCGCTAACAAACTGCCGCGCTGTAGGATACGTTCATGTGTTTACTTTTTGGAAGGACATCAAGCATGGTGCGAACAGTAAGTGTCTCACCATCATTAATCAACATGCTTGATCAGCTCTGGAAAGCATGGTAAACATACACATACCGGAACGGAAAAGACTATTCCAGCGTCCTGGTACGCATTGAAGCAAAAGGAAAGACCTTAGGGATAAATGACCCTGGAAGGCGTTGCTCTTGAGAAACAGCGGAATGTATGTGTGTTTTTCGACAGTTTATAAAAACTACTTGAAATGTAATACAACAAAAAGTTGGTTACAAACAACATATTGTTCATGATCTGTCGAATACCAGGCGCCTCCATTTAAAGTGTATTACAAATTTTTCGTACAGCTTATTAAGTAATAGAATATTTTTCCAAGAGCTTTTGCAATTTTATGGTTGCAATTTTGTAATCATAAACAAAGAATAAAAGAAAGAAATGCATGAAACAATAAATTAACTATAATCATCATTTATTTCATATACTATTTTATTGAACATTGTGCATTCTACAAATCAACGTGAATTCGAAATATATTTGTTTCATGGGTACTTTAAGCCTTTTTACAACAACAAAAAATATTACAAACATAATTAATATCGAACATAGCTTAACAAATCGCTCAACTACCAGGCGTCTCCATTCACATTTCAGAGTAGATTTTGCCTACAGCTTTTTCTATTTACAACAAAGAATTGGCAATCTTAAACAAACTTTGCAGAAATAAGCTAATAAAATATGACATTAACAAATATAAATAATAATAATTTAATAAAACAAATAACAAATAAACACATGTTCAATGGAGGCGCCCAGTAATTAAGGTAAAAATAAAACAGTCCTAAATTTCGTACAAATAGTAACTTAAACAGGAGAAATCAACAAAGTATATCAACTTTAAAATATTATCCTTTCACTGGTCTAATGTTCAATCAAACACAGCTCCTACCGCTCTGAACGTCCGCTATGGGATATAATCGAACAGTGAAATACAATCTCCAATTTAGCAAATTGTCAATCCGAACGGATTCGAATCTCAAGACGATAAAACCAGTGGAAACGGTGAGGAAAACGGGACAACAGCAACATCACAGCTTTTTCTATCCAATCTGTTCGTCACTACTTCATCCCGTAATTGCAATCCATACGTCAAACTGCCGAGGTCAGCAAAACAAAACAATCCCTCTTGCGCCACTCCAACAACAGACGCAAATAAATAACTCACCTTTCGCCAGTGTCCTGAATGCCCTTCCGCTCATTCTAATGCTACCCCGCCAACAGTTGTTACTCACGCAGCATCACAAAACCGTGAGCGTGAGATGAGTCTCCCATGATGCCATTCACAGCTCACACTGCCCGACACACACAAACATTCATCACACGCAGGTCGGAACGCTTGCAGGCCAAGACCAAAACAACCCTCGTCACTTTCATTCAAAAACTGTCCAACGTTTTGCGTGCGCTGCTGTTCGGTGTATTGGTGCGTACGGGAAGCTGCTGGAATGACGGCGAGAGGCATAAGCGTCCATTATGATAACGCCATCCCGACCAGGTGGTGAACCAAAATGGCTGAGAGATTCGCTCTCCGTCCCTGGCGGACGGTGCGTGCGACCACTGTGCATCGCCACTCCCCGACGTACGCCTAATCACGCTCACGGTTTATCACGTGGAAAAGCGCGATGTTACCTTTGTTGTAGCCCGGTTGCAACCACCTCACGGAGGAAAGCTTTCGCAACGCATCGAGCGAGCATGTGCCGTGTGTAAAGTGTACCATATTTTTGTTAGCAGGTTATGTACAAAGAACGCGGGAAGCACGTGTTGTTCGGTTGAGGTGACGCCGTTTATTAAGATTCATAAAGTAGAAGAAGAGGATAGGAAAAGAATGACATGAGCTGTCATTAGGCTTCGTTGCACACAGGGTGATCCTGTGGCCAACAATTTTGGCGAGCAAAACTCGCTCGTCGGTTTCGCTCTCGTACCGTCGGTTTGGGTTTGGTTCGGCTCCATCAAGTGGTGCGCTCTGGTACGGTACGCGCCATTGGGCCTTAGTTGCAGGATCGACGCTGGTACAGAACGACCCATCGAGGCGTTCGGACGGATTTCGCATCGACTTCGACATCGGCCAAAACGGTTGTGCGTGAGGTACGGTGAAAGGTACGGGCGTACTCGAAACTGTTGGAAGAAAAGAAAGTGAAACCGTGGGCACGTTTGGAAATCGGTAGTGTAAATGCCAACCTCCCCTCCAGCGAGTGAGGTACTGTAGGTGGTTTGAAAATTCGTACCAATTCCAGTGGAAATTTCCAAATATTTCTTCCCTGTACAGCCAGGCGTGGCGTGTTTGGAAATTGCCAGAAACTAAATCATCGAGGTCACTTAATTGTGAGGACTGTGTGTGACCTGTGTGCGTTTGTGTGGGTGCGATTGTTATCAGTTCCTCTTTCGCTTTCAATTCCACCTGAACGCACCCATCCGAATAAGAGAAACAGCAAGAAAATGATAAAACCTTTCAGGTGTAAAGCGTGACGAAGTGCATGGAAAATTCCCACAGTTCGAGTGTCCACCAAGATCTCGGATTTCAGGTGCTGTATGTGTGTGTGTGAGTGTGTGCGTTATCGTCCTAGTTCAACAGCCATGGTTGACTCGATAAGCCACCGTATTGTACACGCTGGTAGGCCAGCATGCATTCATCCACCAAAAAACAAGTCCCCAAAGAGCGGAGATACTTTGCTGACAGGTTGTCGTCAACTGTCGAAAGAGATTTTTGCTGCTTTTACTTTTACGACTAATAGGGAATTAAGCATCCCATTACATGATCTAACCATTAAAAGTTGAATCAGTTTATTTGCGAATTTGCACGGTACAGAGCAGAAAAGCATAAGGAGTTCTTCCAAAGTTAGTAGCTTTCCAGCACATCAGTTAGTATCAGATGCTCTCTAACGGCAACCGTAACAAATACCCACACAAAAGGCAGACCAACTCTGACACAGTGAACCCAGCCACTAAACCCCCCGCATGTAATAGTGCTCAACCTTATCCCTTAAACGGTACTTCCCTGCTCCGTTATCAAACTTCTTAAAGACGTGCGGAGATAAAGGCATACAAATTAAACCGTCCCTCGTGAACGTTGGCGCTCGTTGCTTTCACGGCTCTTACCAGGACACGGCCAAACCAGAACAAAGCACCAACGTACGGTGGAAAATCGTATCAAACTTACGATAAGGAAAATCCTCTCCCAAAGGGGGTAGATCGTACCATAAGTGATCGTACCACACCGCAGTATGTACCGGAGGACAGGAACCGATGGTGCTGGATGCAAATCGTTTCACTCTGTAATAAGCACATCACGTTAGCAAAAAGGGGGGAGGTTAATTTTCCGCTTTTCTTTTTCCCTCCTTTTTTTTTCAAAGCTATTCTCACGCTTCGTTTGTTAAGTTTGCGGAGCGTCGGCGACCAGAGTGTGGTGAAGTGCTGTGTGTGTGGAGTATATAGTGATAGTGGTTATTTTTGAAAATGATGTGACCTGTGTTACATGTGAACATCAGTGAGTTTGGCTTTTATTCGAATTAACGGAAATCGTAACCCATTCGGTATCAGTGCCACTGCTCGTGACCGAAACCCGTTCCGTTTATCTTTCATTTCATTTCACAAAAGTTGCGTTGCGTGCTTAGCGTTACTTTGCGGAGGTGTGTGCTTAAGGCGCGCGTGTAATCCCTGCCCGAGGTACCAGTGTTTGTCTTTGTGATCGGATGTCAGTTGTTGAACGGTTCACCAACAACCCTAACCTTGTGCATCGGGACAACCGTTTCCATACCACCCGTCAACCTCATCAAGAGGTCACACCGATAAGCCGAAGTAAGTCAAAGCTGCCTTCCCAGTGCTAGATTTAAGAGAAGAAGAAAAAAAAACGAACCCTAAGTGTGTGAGTGGATAGCAAAAGTCCTGTGGGGTGCTCACATTTCAAGGATGCACCGAAGGTCCTGCCCGTGTGCGGTTATAGTCAGCTATCTATAAATAGACAGCCGCGCGTGAGCATGTATCAGCCACGCACACACCTCAAACCTCACTGTACGCGTGTATGTGCGCCCGAGATTGTGAGAAATGGTGGCTCACTATACAGACACTACCTGTAGACTGTGTTCCAACAAGCCGGGGATTTTCTTCTTTTTTTTTTTGCACATGTAATTTACCATTTTCAAACAGCTCCATCACGAGGTTTCAGACAAGGAACTTATTCAAGGGGAGAATCATTACAAACTGAAGGGGACACAGATAGCAGCAGATATGCAATTACAAGACCAATAACAAAAAAAAAACCAGCAATAGTAGCAATCATAGCTCAAGTGTAGATTTTTATCCATTTTATGACCCACCCACGTAGGTCGTGTGCTCCCAAACCCGATTCCCACTCTCACGTTACGGTACATCAGGGATTTCGTTCTCCACTTCATTTTTTTGTTGTTGAGACTACTCTCCCTTTTTCTCTCTTGTTCGCTCTATCTCTTTTTATCGTTCAAGTTTGCTCTCGCTTTTCGCGCTCTCATCGTGGGTTGGAAATGTAATCATCTCGTCGTGCGTTACGATGGCGATGTTAGTAACGACGCGCTTCACCAGCAGTTCCTTCCAGAGTGAACCGAGAGCGCGCGCGGAGGATGCGCCTGATTTTGCACACCAACCACCAGTGTAAGCGCGTGTTGGTACGCGTCTCGTACAACCCCAAAGGGCATCGCGTTGGTATTGGTGCTATCCCGTTATCAGTTGATCCACCCACACCCCATCCACACAATGTGCGTGTGTGTGTGGGTTAGTGTTTCACGGGCAAAAGGAAGCATCTTCGTCCCGACCGTAGAGTGCTTTTTGTTGTTGTTTTTAGTCCTGCTAGTGGTGATGGTGGTGGTGGTACTGTGGTTCCCAAGCAACTTCCCACAGGGAAGAGACAGAAGCAAGAAATTGCCTTCTTTTCGCCACCTTCCATCGAATATGGGAGCACCATCGATCGGGTGAGATTCTTTTTTTCGCTTTCTTCTTATTTGCGTTTGGTGTAAGAGATGGAAATTTATTCAAAAGCCACCCTCACGATGCCTTCGCTGGTACGCTGGGCAGCAACTATCTTTATGATGTTTTATATCGTCGTTTCTCATCATCGTGCCACGGCAAATTTCGCTATAAATCTGGGCCGGGTTGTACTAATTCGATTTTAAATTACTCCCGCACGCCACCGTGAACCACCGAACCGTAAACTATGGCACCCTCCTTATCGTTGATGGGGTACTTTCTTCTCGTGTTTTTTTTTTTATTTTATTCCTTCTATGCAGTGGAGGGAAATTAAGCTGTGGCCGTGTTTCCGTTTGTCGTTGGCGATTCTGTGGTCCGATGGTATTCTTCGACAAAACTTTCCCCTTTTCACATTCGTTGGTGTGCTTTTGACTTGCCACGGGTGAACTAAGCTGTGAAACGTATCGGGTGGCATGTCTAATGGGAAATTTTGTTCCCTTCCCACCGCCCGGAATGCAGGCAGCGTAGTTAATGATCGTTAGATAATAGCCACATCATTAAATCACAACCACCCTGGTGAAAAAGGGGGAAATGCACAGCGTGCCAGCGAACGATACAAAAAGTGCACATTTCGTACATGGCACGAATATTTCATTCATTCACAACAATGTACATCGAGACATGGGCTGGCTTTGGCTGTTTTAAATTACTTTTTTAATGCAGTATCTTCAATGTTAAGGATATTTTGATAAATGGGAAAACAGATTTTCTCTATAATTAGGAATGCCGTTCAAGTATGCATATTCAATACAGAAAATTATGACTAAGAAACATTTTTTCTGGTTTTACTAGGGTAATTTGATAAATTTTTCGAAAATGTATGCTATAAAATCCCCAAAACTTTAATCTACTGTATCCTTGCGTATACAGCTCCTTCTTACATAACATAATAACACTATTCCCACAATTCTCCATCAAAATCACCTAGGCAAAGTGAATTGAAGAACAATCGTAGATTACAACAACATGTAGTTACAACATGAAAAACTGAGTTCGAACAAATATTGGCATAAGCAGAGGCAAAGAAATCCCAAGTTCGAAATGGAGCTCAGCTCTCAAGATTTAAGACCCCGGTAAAGTATCTACTAGACCTCTAAGAGTGACTTCAGAACTTCAACACTGATAGCACAGGCTACAACTTTAATTTAATCTAATCTGATCCGGGTTTCTATCGGAGATCACTTGATCTAATCTGATCCGGGTTTCTCATAGAATGACATTGGAATTTAGATGTTAAAGCTTTTCCCATCACTCGTGAACTTCACGAGTTAAATAGATGGCAGTATCTTTGGATTAATGATCGTACAGATTTCGATTCCAATCGCTTTCCTGTCAAGTGTATATTATTTATTTATTTTACTAGATTTATCTGTATTTTTTTAAATATCTTCAAAACCTCGGGTACAACTTTATCAACTAATTTTAATAAAACAGATGAGATATTCCATCTACCTAATCCAATCGATACAACATAATATATAAAATAAAGTTCATAATAATGACTCCTTTCTTCTATATTCCTTCACTGGATAAACTATTTTCGTTGCCCATTATCCCACTCTCAAATGGATCATGCATCATACCAACCCTCATTAACCTCAACAAAGCGAGCATTTCAACCCTCAAATAGAGTCACAACGTTCCTTGATGTTAAGAAAGGAAATGGGAAAAATTAAATTAAATAAAGTCAACACCAATGTAACACGGTCACCGCGCGATGCTCCGGATGCCCTGGGAAGGTTTCTTCACCAGAGGTATACGAGAGTGTTTATAATCATTTCATAACCCACCACCCTTCAATCTTCACGAGGTTATTTTTTGTTGCTGCTAGCACATCATCTCATCACGCTTAGCCCCGGATGCCTTCGAGCGTTGAGGACGCTTGTTTCCGGTTGTGATGAATGAAAAAAAAACCACTCTCAGGTACACAGGCTGTGTGGTTTCTGTTTCCTTTTCTTTCGCCCTGTGTTGGTAATTTCATTCAGTGAAGGAAGTTTTGCTTTCATTTTCATCATGCATGCGCCTGTTTTCTTTCTTTTCCGGCTTCGTACGGCGATGGAAAATTCCTATTACGCGTCCTAAACGCAACAATTCGTCTTGCCGTCCAGTGGAGAAACACTGTTGCTCCCAAAGCGCCACAATACGAAGAGCAAATAATGTTTGCGCCCAAGCAACACGTCCACCCCGAGGGCGTCGAAATGGAGAATGAATTTCCGCACAAATTGTGCAATGGACCAACCGATGTTGGCGAGTATAAAGGCGAAACCTACC
>KB663610.1:15674303-15687943 GCA_000349025.1 Anopheles minimus | reverse complement strand
GTGCGAAACATTTTCCTAAACTAATATTTTACTCTTCCTCCATTCTAATGGTGCGCGGTTCTCACGAGGAAACACACAACCCGCCATCGTAATGAACCTTTGGCCATCTTCGCTTTGTTCCGGCTAACTGCCGTTTGCGAACGCTCCAGGGACCCGAGCGAGACTGCGGTGTCCGTCGCCTCGGGTAACCATGTGACCTTTTAACGATTCAATTTATTTGCTTCTCATAAAACCTGCCGATACGCACCGAAACGATCCAATCAACCGTTATCAATCCCGGCACGCGGGCAAAGGATCCACCGTGGATCAGGGCTGCTACGGTGGATGACGGGAACGGGGGACACAAAGGGGCAAAAACGACAGACAGACTTGGTTGGGTGACGGTGAAAAAAGGCGGAAGAAAGAAAAGTGGAAAATATATCCCCGGGATTCACGGGTCGATTTCATTTGCTGGACGAGGGTGAAGGTGGAAAATATGATGGTTGGGGAAAGGAACGAGAAGGGCCCATAAACAATGAGCCCTCAAATGGGTGTATGTGAAGCGGGCTTATATGAGCTTGCTACATACGCAATGAGCATGAGACGTATGGGGTGAAGCAGGGGGATGGGGGGTTCAGTTGGATGATAAGTCAAATGGAAAACCGGCTGCAAAATGGGTCCATCGAGAGCATGGGTGCTCTCGGTGGCTCATTCAAGGTAGCTTAATGGAATATTCTAAGTGATTGACGTCATAAATTTGAGTAAAGATTTGTTTTGTTTTCATACGTTTTATGCAACACTCACCCATTATAAATAGGTAGATCGAACGTGCCACTGAGGCTCAGTATTCTGTTTTAAATCTTGTTAGAATGATTAACTTCTGGGAAATTTTCCTTTGAACTTACAAATATTGAAAAACCATAATCTATAATATTTGAACTCAAATGAAGATTATGATAATTGGTATCATTTAGTTCTGTAACATTTGATTGATTACTTCACAAATAAAATTTTCAATGCATGTTAATAGCAGATTTTATAATTAAATATTTTATAAGTAACTTTTTCTTTCTGTTACTAACGATATATTTTATTCAATTTTCCAATTTATTTTATGTTTGGATAAAGCACCCTTCATTAATATACTCACCAAAACGAATATTGCAAACAAACGTGCAGTTAATGATGTTTACAATCCATTTCGAAGGATACCTGCTTGAACGTTGGGCACGTTACCCTCTCAAAACACAACTCCATTCGAACCGAGAATGATATCTCTATCTACCAACAACATAACCATCCAGGTTGCAAACGAAGCTAGAAGAACTCGTTAGTTTATCGTTTACTCGCTGGTGCCAGGTCCTGGCCGTTACCTTCACTGCTTCCAACCGTGCATCGGTTGGTAACGAAACGAACGAAAATATTCTCCGGAACTGTATCGATAGCGCACTGCCAAGCGCAACAACCCATCAAATAGTATAGAAATAGAAAATAAAATACACAACAAAAAACTCCCCTATCCACACGTTCACCGTTGGTAATAGTGGCAGTTCTTCAAAAAAAAGACGGAACAAAAAACTCAGCAACAGATGCCATTCTCGTTTCGAATTTGGCCACGGCACGGTTCCAGTCATGGTTTCAGACATGCACGAGCCATGTGGGACTCGTTCGCTTTCGGCACTTCATTTCCTGCCATTTTACTGCAACCTGCTTGGTTGGCACGCTGGCGCTGGTTCTCAAGGTTCTCATGCACCTCCGTTCAATCATAAATCGTCCTATCGCTCGTCGTTTCGGTCCGGGTCCGTGTTACATCCCATTGTGATAATTCCTTCCGTCCAGCGTGGTGTGGTTCTGGTGTAATTTTTGCTCCGTTTCCGAGTGCTTTCTTCTTCGGGTGGGGTCGGGTCAGCAGCACAACAATGTCCAGCCGAAGAATGGAAGCTTTTCTTCCATCTTTCGGCTTTTGTGTGCTAGAGGTACATGCAACCCCGGAAGCAAACACCAATCACCGAAGGCACTGACCTGGATGCGAATAACATGTACGAGATACGATGGCATTATCCAAACTATCATCCTTCCGCCCAATCTACCGACCCATATGCCCGCTCGTGACGTTGCTATTTGGGTTAACAACACTATCGTTCCGAGCTAACCTCACTTCAACTGTTCGGCCTTTGTACTGGGGTGGGGTTACGGTGGCATTCTGGTAGAAAGCTTTCCTGTGTTTCTTTTGTATGTTTCGTCTATTCAGTATCTTATGCTTACTATGGTATGGACAAGTGGCGGGGTTGGGGTGAATCGGAACTCTCAGAGCGCAAATAAACAGATTTGCAACCAGCTCGCCGGTCACCACTGGGCTGCTAACTGCGTGACCCCGCATGTAAGGACGTTGTATGGAGAAAGCTCAATTGTACTCGTGGTAGCAAATCAACGAATTAAGTCTCCTGATGGTTCGTGTATATGTTTCACAAGTAATTCGTTTTCTTTATGTGGAATTCATTGTTTGTGTTGTATTCCCTAGTGAAAATAATAATTGTAATTTATATTTCATATAGCTCTAGCATTAAATTGAGTTCCAATGTGCTCCCTACTGAACTCTCTAAACTAAGAAATGATCTATTATTTCTGAGCCGTTTATTTCTTCCCGTTTATGGTGAAAAATGAATCTTGTTCGTCGATACGATCGTTAATAAATTGAAGGGAAATAAATTATGTATTGTGAGTTAATATACAACGTTGTGCTGCTATAATCTATACCGGGGAATAAAAAAAAACCAACAACATCATTATCAAATTAATTAATAATTGAAGAATATTTCAGGAGCCAGTCTATTATCTTATGCTCTCGTTTTAATTGATTTTTATTACGCTCTTCTATAAGCTACCAGGCGCCTCCATCTAATTTTTTTCGATTTGTTCATGTTTGTTATCCTGTTGTCATTAAATTTTATTACAGCTCCCGTCTGTGTATCGTTTCATAACGTTTCATACAATGAGCTAGTTTTTTAATGCATTTTGACGTTTGGAATCTTTTGTGCTTTTAGCTTTCAATACCAACTTGCATGGTTATTAATTGAAAAATAGAATTGTTTTACAAGGTGGAAGAAAATTCATAACTACGGCGCAGTTCTTTCACACTAATAGCAAAATCTTTTCCCTTAATACACAGATTATTACGTAATCGTCGTTTTGAAATATTTAAACCATCAAAAAACGCCAGACAAAAATTTGACCCAAGTTATGTTCTGTTTCCTATATTCTATGCTGTTTTACATGGAATTTCGTTAAGAAATCTGATTAATCTGTGCGTTTACTATAACCGTAGATGAACATTTTAGAGCAGAACCAAACGAATCTTTCAACATGATACAAAACGGTTTCAATTCATCGCTCGGTTTTAACTCGATTGTTTTTACGATTGAGCTTGCGAATTTAATGTATCGTAGACCCATTACCGGTTTCTTTTATTATTATCTTTTTTAATCTACTCAGTCATTCCCTAATTCTGTTCTAAGGCATGACAAAAATCAAAAATAATTTATGATACAAAAGGGGCTGCCATTTTTTAACTATTTATTACGCTTTCTAGTGGGCTACCAGGCGCCTCCATCCAGTTTTTTATTCTTTGTAAATTGGGTTTAGGCCTTCGGCTGACATTCGTCTTTTAACCCTGGTTTGAAATGGAAAAGCTGTTTCAAAATTGTATTTTCTGCGATCAATTAATACAAATCCAAAGCTCACTCTTTTTCATCATTTTTTTGTTTCACTTTCCTATTATCATTAAAATTTATTACAACATCCATCTGTTTAGCGTTCCACCTCCCCATCCGAAAATCAACATCGTTTAATTTTCTACACAATAGTGCTGGAAAGCTAAAACACACCATCATAATAGTGCCATAAAATATCAACACCGTCACAGTAGAGCTTGCCAAACGATCTGCCAATAAATTTTCCAACTTGTCATTTTTACAACTCTTTCGTGATTCCTTCCGTCGATAGCAAAAACCAATTTAGGACGGGAATCACTGTCCAAGTTGTTTAGTGACTTTACAATCCAATAAACCTCTTAAGGAGTTAAACTGGAAAAAAAACAAGCTTTACATTCAAATTGCTCAGCACGGTGATAACAATTTACGATCCCATCGAATCGGTTCATTCTTCCGCATGGAGTAAGATTCAATTTTCAAGCTCACCGCACGAGCATTGCGATGTTTCGGTGCGCGCTTTAAAATCTAATAAACCAATAAGCAATCAATCAACCACACACCGAAAGGGCGTCCCCGAGAAATCACTTATCGCTTGAATGCTTTTAAAAAATGATACCTCAAAACGAAAGATCGACCAGCACAACAACGGATCCTCCCAGCTGGGTACACTTTTGCCCGTCCGTGGCATCATTAATTTTCCGTCTTTCCGTCATGGGAGACCGATTGTTCATTTCGGTACCGTCGGTGGGAGTGTGGTGCATGGGAGGGCTGAGAATGATTTTCTAAATTATTCACAGCAAATAAAGCTACAGGAAAACTGATGCGGAGGTGGCAAGTGGTCACCCAATACGCAAAAGCTTTCTTCTTTTGCCAGATGGTTGCGAGTGAGTGCGGATAGGTCTTCTACGATGTACCGGTACCGATCAAATATTTACGGGCCACGCTGCTACATTAGGCGTTGTGTGGTTTTGCCATCACCTCCAACATCTATCACCAAGGTACGGTGCTCATTGTGGAAGTGGCCGGCAAGATTAGATCCGTTGGAAAATGTTCGCCATCCTAAGTAAACAGATTCGCTTAACGCGTCCAATGAGGGTAGACGGTTCTTAATGAAGTAACTTACACCGCTTTCATCAACGGGCTAGTCTTGGGTGTACACTTCGTTCCGGGTCACTGGATCCACCGACCACCCGGTCCCATTTCAATGCTAGCCAAAACATCCCAATACGAACACGTGTGGGAACGTACATGAGGTCGATTCGTTGGGGTGAAAAACAAACGTCTAAATTGTACAACTCCGACTACCGAATACGTAATGTCAATAGTTTTCCCACACTCGCACCATGTGGCCAAGAAATTCAATCAGATCGAATTGCTTCTTCAAGCTGTGCCCCGGGGTTGAAGAACAAGTAGGGAAAACGAATTCCTTTGGTTTTTCTTCCTTATTTTCCATTCCAACAATTTCCCCCGGAACACCCGGATGGATTCGTTTCGACAGGATCCATTGCTAGCAATCACAGGTTCGTGGCTTACAAATTGATGAAGCCTTCCACAGTGTGACACGAACGCGATCGTCCCCAGCCCGGCACCATTTGCCATCGAACATCGGCGGTGACAATCAATGCTTTTGCACAACTCCAAAAAAGTTCTTACGACAACAAAATGAAGAAAAAGAACGAACGTACACGTACACTTTCAACCGTCCTTTTATTTGTTTCCTCGCTGTTCTAGCTTTTCAAATAATCTCTGTACCATTTTGCAAACATTGCCTTTTGCGTGGCTGTTTGCGCCGAGCAAAAGTTTACAGTCGTCCACTGTTTGCTTTCTGCCCTCTTTCCGATTCTACGTCACTTTCACTCACACCAAACAAGGAAAAAACTAAGTTCGATTTGGATTTACGTGTTTTTTTTTTTGGTTCTTCACCCTCCCACTGTCCCGGTTCTCGTTTTGCTAAGTGTTTTTGCATCACTTTCCTTTCCAATTGCTGTGCCATTGAACCCGGGTGCCCCCGGGAAGGTTGCTGGGAAAATGGGAAAATTGACACCAGACACTCGTCGATTTGTACTGGCAACATACAAGTGGCTAAAACATGCTCTGCCAAACCAGCAGCTTGGAATCGATCGATGACTTTCAAACCCGCGCGAACCCGCACGAATCGACCCGGATCAGGAAGCCCGCGAGAAGTAGTTTCCACTCGGTTGGTTTTCCCCCATTCGCCTTTGCGATACTCCGAGCAAAACGCCTGCATCAAGAAGCCTTAAAACTTTTGCTCGGTTTTGGAATGTTGCCAATGATACAGGAAAAAAAAGAAATAATAAAATTGGAAAAAAAATCTTTTTCGCTCCTGCTCAGACAAGTTTAGTGTGTATGGGTGGATGCCATGCCCCGGAAAATGGACCGTTTCTGATAGAACTCGTTCGGACGCACTTCATTTTCCCCACTTGTGAGCGGTTTGATTTTGCTTTCTGGATTAGCTTTTTTTACGATAATGATCGGTCAATCGATGCCGATGGCTAACTGGTTGATCGCAATCTGGAATCAATTGGTTTTATGGTGATCGAAAGATTGGGCGAATCAAGGGTAGTCCCATGTCATCATAATGCAACGTGGAAGAAAACGTTACAAAAGAATTTTCTTAAAGTGGATAGATAATAATTTAGTAGATTGGAGTTTGAGGATAACAATTGTTGCTGGATTTTGGACTAACTGGATTTAAATTCAACAGATTACATTATTTTTGTGACTCTTTTTTACAAAGCTTTTGAAAGCTTCAAAAGTTTTATTACAAAATATCTAGAAAAATATAAAACAATTAAAAGAAAAATCACGCCCCTTCTGTGACTTCATCTGGCTAATATAGAAATCAGCCCCTGATCACTTGTCAATAGCTTGCCTTACCGCGGCTTCCGTATTCTGCTTTCGTGCTCTCGAATTAACAGCCAGAACTAATCCAGATAAGCCTTGTCGATACACTGTTTTAGTAGCGTGCGGGAAGCGATTGTTACTCCGGTACGGAATCAATTTCATGCCATTAAACATTTAATCGTCAATCCAACGCCCATCACGGCGTAAAACACCATTCACTATTCACCACCGGCTAGTTGTTGCGTGGTGTAGCATCAAAAATCAAACCAACCTTCATTTCACCGAACCACCGGACACACCGTAATGGAAAACGCTTGTTAGCTGTGCGGAACCACAGCGCGGCACGATTGAGCCTTTGCGAGTAAGCTTCACGGAAGTGACTGAGTCGAAACTTCGTGTTTAGTCTTTCTGTGCAGGGTGGTGCTTTCACTCCATTCAAATCACTACACTTTTACCCGTCCAATTAGTTTGCCAGCCACAGATGGTAAGTGACGCTTTTAACGGCTCATTAGTGTTTGGGGAGCATTGGAAAAGTTTCAATTGTTTACAGTATTTAAATTATCGGGTATTTGCGGAAGTAAACTTAAATATTTTATGTTTGCATGCTTTTCAAATGTTTTTGAATCAAAAACTGGTCAACTGCAATTGAATTCCTTATTGGAATTATTGTTTCATTACTAATTTTTACTATCATCAAGTTAATATTGCAAATGACGGTAGGAGGTTCCAAGGTTCTAGTGTCACGCTTTGAAAGGGTAAAAAATCCTTAATTTTTGCGTTAAGTAATGAAAAGATGTTCCTTAAGAAAATTAAGTTTCATTCTCGTAATCCTAAAATTCATTATTTGACAAAAAATAGTAAAAATCTCTAAGTTGCGAATTTTTCGATGGTTTTATGTACAAACCCTGCCTATGCTCTTGTATAGCATTCAATTTCAATCTTTATAAATTCATCCTAAAAAATTCTCAAGATCTCAACCTTGGAGTAGAAATTCGTGGGAAAACTAAGCTGTAACGAAACTTATATTAAGTCATAAGCAAACAAACCTTATTCCCCATTCCACCTCCTCTTTTCAAGTCACTTCAAATCACCATTCTGAAAAAGTGCACTATTAGCTCCAAAACTGACAAACAAAAACATCATAAACTTCATCATTCGATGTTGAACTGCACGGTGACGAGGGAGGAGATTTGATATAACAAACAACGACAACGAAACAAGAAAAAAACACATTCTTTGCTCAGCTGGCGTGACCATATCCACCACCGTTCATCAACCATCGTTCATCTCAGCGCGAGTTAAGTGGAGCTAACTTTTTTCATAGTTTTCTTCAACCTACTGAAAGGCGGATTTGCACTAACGAAGCGAGCAAAACTCCACTCTACAGTGATCGCTTGCAAATGGGGGATTTTCAGTGGTTTGTTTTTTGGTGACGTTCTGCAAAAGTGACACTACGGCTAGTTGCAGCTGGGACGGAAAGTTTTGATGGTGTACTGCGAAATAAAATTAACTTCATGATTTGCCTGCTCTTGCTTCCAATCAGCACGGTACGGTCGGTTATGCAAACGCGGTGCCTTTGGTCGAAGTTTTGTGGTAGTTTAAAGTTGTTGTAAGTTTTTGGTTTTGTTATTTCGCATCAGAAAAACACACATTTTTTATAAATTATGAAGTAATTTTGTTGGCCAAAAAATTATGATGATCAAGCATCTGCCAAAAACATCATTGCGATCCACGTAATATCTTCTTGCAGACTAAGGTTATCGAAAGCCAATTGACTTCCATTCGACTTTCCTTTTCCTCGAAAAGGGATTTCATTATAATTAACAATCTTCCCCGTCCTATCATCAGCTGACGTCAGTGCAGATTACACTCGAGATAGGCTTCGCGCTTCACTTAGACGACGGTTTCCATTACCGCGGCCCCTATCTATCGTCTTGTTCGAAAAGCCCTACTAGACGAGCTGACCAGATTTTTGGCCCACCGCAACGCCATCTCTCCGGCCGCTCACCAGCAGCCCCCTCACAACACGCTTAATTATATCACAATTCGGCAAAACCCCGACCGTACTTGGACGGTCGCTAGCATCGAGCACCGTCGTGACGCACGGCTACTTTACTTCCCGACCGGATTCTCCCGGTCCGGATGTCTCACGGGTGCAATAAGCGTCTTCGAACGAACCATCCATACGCGTATGGGTTTCTGCTGCTCTGCCCAGACCGGGGCCCAGGGTGCTCGGTGAAGCTTTTAATGAGCTTTTACGATGTGCCAACTGGGAGTACATCGGAACCGGCGCGCGTTACATTACACCGCCCCATGTAATGCTTCGTGTAGCGTTTCCCGTCTCGCATGCCGGCAACCCCCCTAGCCGATTCCTCCCCGGGGTGACCGTGTGGCAAAGGACATGCCGGAACTGTTCCAATTTCCGCTATGATAATGGCCGAGCGGTGCTCGCAATGCTTTTATCTTTGTCACATTTTGAACCCGGCTTATCGTGGCTCAATGTTCACGAAAATGAGTCTCTTATCGGATACACTCTTGAGCTGGGGCTGTAGGATGAAAAGTGACAAACCATTTATCTTTTGGGCTGTTTCTTAGCGCTGGTAATGGGGAAGTGGATCACCATTTTGCACGATATTATTCATCACTTCGTTCTTTAGACAGCAATTTTTGGTTAGGAATGCTTTCGTGAGCTGAAGATTTTTTCTTTGTTTGAGGGAAATTTTATATTTTTTTTATTTAAATTTATCTAAAATTCACAGAAAAATAATTTTAAAATCATAGAAATCCTTTTATGGTTCTTGTACGCCTAAAGTTATGCTATTCGCTAGACAAAACCGACTATTAGTAAATAAAATAGGGTTTTTTAAAGTTTTTTTTAATAAGGATGTTATTTTTTCAAATTTTTCCAATAAAAGGTATTTTAAATTATTGGAAAACGTTTAGTTAACATTTTCAAGGTATTACACAGTGCTAAGCAAACTTAATTGGGAAAAATGGGATAATTTCTGAACGTCATGGTGTAAAACTGAAAAATGCGGAGAACCTTTTTGATAAAAATCTTATTTTATTTTCTTTTCTCCAAACGATGATCCACCAAAACCGAGAATATGTTTATGGTTTGAAAATAAAAATAAAAGAATCCAAACCCGTATCGTCGCTTTGACGGACCAAATAGAACGATCATTTCTTGACTCTGCGCGACAGCGAATGATAAGATTTTTTTTTATTATTTCTTTCTCAATGGAGTCACACAGTCCCGCACCCGTATGAAGTTCATAAATCATCAATGCGACTAAAAGTCGCCTTCCATCGTCATGCTTCAAACAAACAGGTCACTTCCAAGCAATGTGTGTCGGATGTTTGCTTTCCTTTTTTTTTAGCACATCTCATATTTGAACTCTCTCTCTCAGCATTTATCCTGCCATCGCTCGTTTTTTGGCTTTCTTTGATAAAACTTCCAAAAAAGGAATCGTTTTCCTTTTCCGGACAGCTCATCATCTGCACTCGGTTGGCAGCGCGGTTTAGCAACCCCGAATCCCAACCGTTGTATATTTTCTGCCATGTCATGTGCTGCGAATGTCATGTCAAAACTTTCATCATAAAACCGATCCCCCGATCGTGTGGACACAAATAATCTTCCCGCTTATAAGGTGCGCTAATCTGTAACAAAAAGGGAGTGAGAAGAAACCTGGGGGACCTGGAAGAGCAGGGAAATGTTCTTACTCATCTCAATTTCACCTGTTTTGTGGCCACCTGCTGTTGATGCTGCTGACGAGCAAAAACCCAAAATATACGTCCTGCAACGTAAGCATCCGGTTGAATGTGACAGAAAACCAGCGGTGCATTTTTATGAGAAAACCCGGATGCCGTATCCTTATCATCCCGTACCCGGCACGAAAAGTATTATTCGTATGTCACGAAGGTGATCCTTTATGCCACCCAGCACAACCGTATACCAACAACCCGTATCGGTTTCGTTGGCAAAAATCTGCCTTTTTATCGTAAATCACCCCACAGCGCTTCGGTGCAGGTTCGTATCTTGTCCGCTGTTTGACCCCATCCTCGTGGAACTTTGTTCGTTGCGCAATCGTTTTCTTTTTTCCCATCGGGGATCTTTTTTGCTGGTGATAAATTTGCAAATAATTTCCTAAAGAAAGGTTTCACATTTTGGCTTTTGGTGAAATGTTTCCCGTTCCGATATGGTCAGCAAAAATGTGTCCCGGTGCTCGTGGAGCTGAAAAAGAAATTAAATCAATCGTAAGCGCAAAGAATACCCGTAACATAAACCATCAATCAACCGGTAGGAGAGAGTAAAAATATAAAACACCAATACATGGAACGCAACAACAGAAGCGATTGTGAGAGAAAAAAATGGGATAAAATAATACTTTAAAAGTCAACCGGAGTACATTTTCTAGCAAAGAAATTGAGGTCCGGTTCTTCGCCCGTGGCTACAGTGCGGGCGGCGTAGTAAAGTGTCCCTTCCGCAAGAGTGAAATCCTCCGCTTTCTGCTCTTCTTCAGACACCTATTAGCTAGCCTGCGAGCTGTGGAAAAAAGGGATACGGAACGCGGAAAATATGCACGATATAACAATAAAAAGCAGCGGACACACCGACGATACAGCAGGTCGTACGGATATCACGCAAACGGGTGTATGTAGAGCATGAGCGAGAAAGAAAAATTCACACCAGCCTATCACTTGTACAGGGTGGTTTAGGAATACGTAAATATGGTTCATATTATGGTCGTTCCATTAAAAATTAAAGCATACCATTTATGAAATTGTAGGTAACATATTGAACCACTTTTTTTCAAAAAAGCTTTAAAGACATTTATAGCACTTACACACTCCCCATATCCATATTGCGTTTGTAATATCAAATGCTACCATTGTGATAATATGTGCTGCTTTTGTAATAATGATATAAGTTTGACAAGATCGTTGTTTATGATTCTCTCATCTTCTTACCTTCAGAAAATATTTTCATTTCTATACATTTTCATCTGCAATGCTTGTGTTAAATGGTGATTGTTTAGGGATATCATGTGAACTTCTTCTATTGTACTACATTCTTCAGATTCATAAGATTTTCACAGTTTTAAAATTTAATTCATTGTCAACTCTGCCTGGTTGTTATTTATAATTCTTTAATATTTTTGTCTCCAGAAACCAAATCTTCGTTTGTTATAGTTTTATGCCATATTTGTAAATGTAAGAGAAAATACAATTTTTCTTCAATTTTGTTTGCGACACACCCTGTACATATAAATTGGCAAACGCCTCGGTCACACATCGACTCTGGACAGCTATATGATTCACGCTCCGACGACTACGCCACCCATAGAGCCCATCGAGATTATGCTTGCGTTAGCAGGTCAGGCCAGTCAGTATTTTATTTTTCCTCCTCCATATTCCCAGTTCTTCCTCTACTCCTTCACATTCCTTTTCGCCCTTGGGCTAACAACCAAGGGAAATTATTACAGCGCACACCTTTATTTATTGCCAATTTGATGCACTGACAGGGTTCTGGCGGGGAACGCTCCCGGTACCGATAGGTCACGCTTGGTCTGATAGCGTGCCTTATTAAACCGCGGGACATGGCATTCCCCCGATAGCGATAATAATAGCCGCAACGCTTCACGGGCTAACAGAAGCTAACTGATGTTTGCAACGTAGTAAGCGAAAAAATAAAATAAAAGGAAGACGGATCTTCTTATCTTGGTCGTTGTATGAATTAGCTGGCTGTATTCTTGCACCGTCAGCAAGTTCTTCGCATGCCGACCGTCTATCTTGTGCGTGGTGTATCTTGAATCCTTCCATTACGCGAACAATACTTGCAGTACACAAATGCTGGTACCGTTCCGACCGTGGGAGATATTGTACAAACGCAAGCGGAAGCGAAAATATAGACAGTACAGCTTGGAATTCGATTTGCATCTCATTGCGGAAGGACCTCCCGACCCGATGAGCGATACGGTCGCCGATTGGTACCACCGTGACAAGCTTCCCGGCGTGTGGACCAGTGGACCGGCAGCATTACGACATTGGCGTGTCACTAAAAGAGTTTGCCAGCGATGCAATAAAAACAAACGAAACCCTTCCACAAAATGATGACGGAACCGTTCGGAGCCACAGCCGGGAAAGGTTCGAGGTGTGAACAATAAAGTAGTATCGTACCATCAGAAAACCTCGGCTATAATCGTCGGTTCTTATGGTGGAGGCTTCCAGCCGCTTTGCATAATGTCTCTCCACGGGTTGTGTTTCTTGCTGTTGCTTTCGAACATCTTACTACGCGCAACCACGGTAAGAACCACACGGGCTTTAGCCCCTTTTGTAATGTCTCTATATCTATGCTAAGCGCCACGGATAACTTCTGTTGACATTTGTTTCATTTTTGTCTTTATTATAGCGTTTCGCCTTTAGCCTGATGCCATTTGGCTTTGGCCGCTGTCCAGCGAGTTCGAATCGTTTGGAGTTAAAGCATGACGTTTACCGGATGCATAAAGGGGCGCTTTTTCACGCACGCTACACACCCGTAAGCTGCTGTTGTGGGGATTTTGTTGAAGGACCTTGTCCATCCAGTGGAAGAAGCTACCGGTGGGAATTCATTTTATCTAATCTAGCCCAAATCGTAATGAACTGGTTTGCTGAATGCATAATTGGATGGACGAAGCACTGGGTAGAAGTTTGCGTGTTACATTTTGCAAACAGCAACAGAAAAGGCACATACTGTCAGCAGGAAAGGCAAATGCGATTGGAAGTTTTCTAATTAGAAATATGTAAATCATGCAGGTTCCGATGGGACCATGATGTCCTATTTATAGTTTCCCACGGATGTGCATTGGTATTAACGGCAGGGGTTTAATTTTTTTGTCTTCATAGTAGTGTACGAATGAACATAAGTTTTGTTCTTAATTTATAATTATATAGTCCAATATATAGTTTAAGCTATACAATATAAAGCTCTAACCAGATATATGAATCGGAACTGAGCCTGATGAAATGATGAGGGATGTTTGAGATGTCTCTCTCATTTTAGTTAATTTTAATAATGTGTCTTATCTTGACGACATACTATGCGCT
>KB663610.1:15581296-15673816 GCA_000349025.1 Anopheles minimus | reverse complement strand
TTGAGACGACTTATTTGTAAAAAGCCCTATTTTGTGAGCTAGTCAGTCTCATTTACAACCTACCCTCTTATCGATCTCTGCATCTGCTGCAGGGATTGGAAACTGTAGAAAAAGGACGATGAAATATTCAAGCTTTATTTGTCGCAGGTGTACATTGTGGCACTATCGATACCCCCTATATTTTGGAAAAGTGTAAAGCATGAACGTAAGAGATGCTTCAAAATGAAGCAAACAGTTATTTGATCTGAGACTTACGTTATATGGCTCCAACGATTCCATATTATCGATGTCTAGGGGAATTGAAAATATACCTACTATATGAAACAGGTTTTAACAACTCAAAAGGAACGACTACAAATCTCAAATTACGTACCAGACCATTCCCTTGACTTTGATGTACTATGGAAAATGGGACGATATCGGGTCTCGGTTTGTTACCCATCCTTCGGAAGACACTTTTGTATCTGGCATTCATTCTCGTTAGCACTTGAGTCGCTGCGTAAATCTCATACATCACTGTCACGAGCAGTGATTACGACATCATTCCTGCAAATCCGCTTCCCGTTTGTGGGCTGTTATTTGAATAGCAAGTAAGCTGGCCATCTGTTGCCAGAAAACGCGCACAGAAAGAACCAGGAAGAATCACTCCGAACACATGCTACCGTACCGTGCGTCGTAGTCCGTCTTAATCAAGTGCAAAACATGCGCCCGCATACGCTGCACCTTTCTGGGTACGGCTTTTCGTGCACAGGTACCATCCAGACCAGCGGAAATTGTGCATCCAACTTCCATTCAAAATTTGAAGAGATGCACTCAACCCCGGATATGCTTCCAAAAATCCGTACGATTCGCTGGCGCTGTGGACCAGCGGGCCAAGCGGTTTATGTTTGCCCCGAATGTCCCAGCACACAAATCACATGATGCGCACAGCAAACAATCCGTGTCGCTTGTTCCCGCACAGCACCACCGAAACATGAGCCGAAACCGATCCGAAAGCATTAACAACCGGAACATGGCAAATGGTGTCCAAACTACCTATCTACCGACACACAGCACATGTGCACCTTGCACGTTCGAAATGGTGCCAACACTACACGTCCATTCGGTGTCCGTGGGCGGGGATTTTCCCCGGGAGTGTGGGAATGGATCATGGTACGGAAGACCATAGAAAAATCACTGACAAATGTGAATGCGAGCGTGAAGTACACCTTGGTTGCATATTTTCTCTTGCACCGGGTGCCATTTTGGTGAATGTTTTAATGGACGGTGGAGCAACGGAAAAGGTGAGCATAAAATTTTCATAAAAATGACGAGTGGCCCAACGTTTGTACTCGCGTAGAAAGCTCAAGCACTGCACATAACAGGTCGACAGACAGAAAGGAAATGAAGCAGTGCAACAAAACAGGTTGTCATTCAAACAAAACACAGTCATTAGTGTAGCGTCATTAGAGAGTGGCATAGATGTTTATGGCTTGGGTGGTGTAAAACATAAATCTTGAGATTCAGTTTTTGAAATTAAAATATGAACTGAGCTTATTTTGCAAAGCTTATTTTAATGTGGATAACACATTAAAAGGCTCGAAACACATCGAAGTGAGCAACGATTAAGTAAAACGCCTATAGGTATGCAATGTTTTGTAGTTTTCGATTAAGAGAGAATTTGTTATTTTATTTTCCTACATTCTATCGAACAGGCCAGAGTTAATTATTCTAACACGTTTGTCGATTATTGGTTAACTCGCCCACATACGTATCCCCCACTGATAGTTGATTTTTCACATAAGAAACACCTTTCGCACGCACGCATTATGGTCAGTTAAAAGCACCCAGCGCACACCACCGAAGAAACACGCATTTTCGATTTCCTTCTGGAAAGTGTAATGCAATTTGCTACTCCATTTGCCCTCACCAACGTACCCGCGGTAAATGGTCGGCCCTTCCATTCTGGTGCGTTTATTCGATTATCGATCGCCAGCTAGCGCACGGTCAGCAGCACATTTTTCAGCAGGCACAACGATGGCGTCCCGGCTTTCATGCCCATTTCGGCCGGTAAACCAGTCCGTCGACATTCGTCCGCGTTCGAATAATGAAAATTAAAACGCGGGCGAGAAATGTGAACCTTTACCACCGGGCACAAATGGGACGGTGATAATCAAATGAAACGTTCGTTTAACTTGATTTTCAATTTCGAACATTTCAGCTCCGTTTTCCACGCAAAGTAGCACGTTCTTTTTTATTTTCTTCACCATTGCAAATGTTCATACTGCAAATGATTCCGTGATTGGTTTCCAACCTTACTTCTGTTGGCATTTAATGCTCAGCCCCGTACGAGTGAAGCTGTAATTAGATTTTGTACGTTTGCAGTGCAAAATATGAAATGGCACAAAAAGGTCCGGCAGCGCTGAATTTCCAAAATTGCCCACGTGCGGTTGAAGGGACATTTTTGGCATATAACAACGATACGAAATGGTGCACGAATAGGGAAGGGAATGCTAACGATTGGAAATGCTAACTTCGGGCTAATTGAGATCTATAGTTTTCCATTCGGAATAATTTAAATCAGGGTTGTTGAGCTTTTTTTTAATAAACTACGTTCATTTGCTGTAGCCATTGTTATTGGAAAGTCGTGTTTGGTGTTGAACGAATCTATTAATAATTGATGTTTGACATGGTCAAATAGTGTAAGTGATTCTCGAAACAGTATGATCCCTGGAGCGATACTGGGAAAATGCTCAAGAGGCCAACACAAATTGAAACATTTCCAAATTTTCCGCTCGGAATAATTGAGAGTTTCGCACACATTTAATTGGAAGCGTTAAAACTCGTTCAAAGCGTTCGTTTCGTTTATGCTAGTCTGGAGGTTCTTATTAATTGTACAATGGTTAGTTCCTCATACAACTCGTAGAATTCAGAATGGGGGGAAGGCCTCCTCTTAACATTTACTCAATATTTCGTGCAATAAAAAAGGAACGACAAAGCTTTTTTAATAATAATATTCCTGGAAAACATCCTCATCGGAGTCATTAGAATTATCACCATTATTGGACTCATCAATATCATTCCTTTTATAAAGGACCCCATCTTCACTGCCATTCAGGTTGTTACTGATACTACAGATTTCTTTAAACACTCCCTGTTCTTATGCAAGGATTTAAAAAAAACTATATTAGCATCTGTTAATACACCTCGATGGAAGAGTCGGTGTGTCAGAACACAAAGTAATAACCGATAAGCAGTAAGATTGCTTCAGAGTGCGGAACTATTTTTAGCCGAGAAAAAAGGCGCACGGATTAGGGAAGGAAACAATTTATCTTCCAAATTGGTTTTTGCTTCTGGTTCTTGCTTTAGTGCTGGTTGAACACCTCACGAGCCATGGGTTTAGTTCCAAATACTTCTAAAACATGGTGCTACTGTTATATTAAGCAATGTAATGTGAAGTATGCCTATATTCAGTTCAAATGCAGAGCCTTGAGCATCACGAAGATTGAAACTTTAACATTTTCTAAGACCGTATACATACCACACTGGTCGAACAGGCTTCAAAGACCTCGACAATGGAACCGCTCCACATTCCAACGGTTGGGTGTGCTAATTAACAGATCGTGCTGTGGTTAGTAACTACCTTCGTTTAGCTAATTAATTCATGCAAATGAGCACAATAAATCATTGCTTAAAGATCCAATTATTGAGCGTGCGGACATTTCGCCTCGACTTGACGGTTGCACAATCAAAGCAATTGCTCATTAGCTATCTATTTCTTCGGAACGATTGGCGCATCCTACCATCACTGCACTGTACTGCCCCCGCACTTGCATGTAAATCATTTCCGGCCGCTCTGACTCGATGGGAACGCTTTGTTACTAGCACGCCGGTCGACTCCGATAACGACTGTGTGGTCAAATTGAACGATGCAATTGCGTAATACCGATCCTTTGCTTTTACCCGATCACGTTGCCCGATTCGTAGCAACTGCACCCGAACGATCCTGACATTCATCCAACCATGATAAATGGCTAAATCTGGTTGGGTTCGTTTGGTATGTTGTTATCACATCCCCATGCATAACTGGCATTGAAATTAGAACCAAACAGCAACTCCCACGTACCGGTCATGGTTGTGGTCGTTGTGTTCTGTGGTTTCACGATGGGGACCCTTGTCAAGCACGCTGAGCTCAACAGCCGAACCAGCCATGGTATGGTATTAGGGGACTATAACACACGCACGCACACGGTGTACGAGGAACCACCCGGCGGTTGTCGATGTTTGCAATTAAAATCAAACCCACCAAAGCGTTCGGCCATACACGGCCGGGTGTTTTGGATGGACGAGACAGACGGGAAACTGCACACTGTACATGGCTTGGCCCACGTCAACCGCCATGATACGACGATCAATAAGCTCGCAGCATTGCCGGCGGCGAAGCGGTAGATTTGTGGCTTGTGTTTTGGCAACCGGGAAAGGTTTTCCCAATTTTGTGCCTCGTCAAGCGGGAACTTCTGCTGTTGAAGGACAGCCGGCTGGCACCGCTTCCGCCGTAACTATGCCGACACCTCAACGGCGCGTACGGAAAAGTTCGCGAAATGAAAATGGGAACGTTGGAAACTTTCCAAAATAGTGCTGCCCCAGTTACTACACTGTTCCTTGTGTATGTCTGATGTATAATATGAGCGAAATGAATAACCGGTGCCAGGAACCTGTGTTTCCACATCGTTTAACTCAAAGTTCGCTCTGTTTGGCAACCGTTGGAAATAACTCTGCACCATATCTTTGTTCTGGAATGATGCAGAACGCATTCAAAAAGAAACTAGTATGTAACTCTTTAACTGAACTCGTTTAAGTACAGTTTCTTTTCACTAAGCCTTCGGCCATCCAATTTTGTGCTAACTTTAATAGTCCGCTTCCAGACATGAGTAGGACACTTCCTCTCCAGCGCAAGCTGATGCTAGCGGTTTCTCCATTTTGATGAGCTTTAGCCATAACAAATCTTCTCCCGGTCTAAGTGAACTCGATTTTCTGTATAATCTTTCCACGGCGTGATCCTACTACTTCGCCTTTCGGGATGAAGATTGGTCGTTAGTTGCCTGAGGCCAATGACTTCTCGCCGAATGCTCCATCGTGTGATGAACGGTGGAAGAAGGCTTTTGGTCTCGCAATCAGATTTAATCATTTTCATGAATTCTAATTTCATTTTTCAATTTTTCATATAAAAAGCCTCCGGCGCCATGATTAGCTGGAACGACGGGTTGGGTTCGTTGGATTTGCAACGACCAGGGTCATTATTTAAATCTGCCGCAAATGTTCATTTGCGGTTCATGCGCTCATTAAACTGAAAGACACGAATTACAAAGCACCTGAATCTGAGATATAATTAGAGGAGTGTTCATATGCTGCCCGATTATAAATCCAATTTAAGCTGTTACATAAACTAATTGCTTTTTTTGTACTGATCTTTCATTACAGAGTGACTGTGGAAAGCGAAAGGTTCAGCAATGCATCAAATAAAATTGTTTCTTAACGGAAATGAACGGAATCTCATGCCGGAAACCATATCATAAGTTATAGACAAGTTCTGTATAGATTTAACATCGACCTATCGTTCGTAACGAAGAAACTACGTGCAATCAACTTCATCAAACAGTGCCCGTATGCATGTGTTACCAGCTTGATCGGGAAAAGTTTGACAGTTTGCAACTGAAACTTACTCAGTTTGGTTAAATTTTTAATACATTTACCGGCGCAACAAACAGAAGCAGACGGGAAAAAAGTATAACAACGCGTTATTTCCCATCACCTGTTCACCTTCTTCATCACGATTTTCCAACTTCCCAGCGTCGGAAGTGAGCTGTAAATTCACATTGAGTAAAAGTTAATTCAAGCACACCGCAACAACTGTAAGCTGCTTGTCTGATACGGTGGTCAACCTAGCTGAAGGAAGAGGCAAAGCGGTACAAAAGTAGTCGACAAGTTTTAACAATTCCTAGCAGCTCACCCTCACCGAAGGACCAGCGCGGCCATTGGTAGTGAACCGGAAGCGAAACCGGAAACTTCGCTCGTGCGGTTGTCCCGTTTAAGGTCAATGAAAAGATGGCTACCCCACCGGACAGTCCGATCGAGGAGGTGGTGTACGAGCTAGAGCCTACCCGGGCACCGAAACCAATACCTGTCGCGCTCGAGGATCTCTGCCGGCTGACAAAGTTCACTCGTCAGGAGATACGGGTCATGTATAGAGGCTTCAAAACGGTGAGTGGAATAGAAAGGTTCATCTAATATATTGCTTCGGAGAAGGATGGATGGACAGTGTCCTATTTCTTTGTTGAAGGTCATTGATGTATGGAACAGTTTTGAAGGTTGTATATAAGATATTGGATTATACATATTTTATGTACACGTTGAAATTTATTGCCAACCGATTCTTTGCAAAGCCCTGTTAGTATTCTTGAAATATGTTTTTTACTCTCTATGACAGCTGGCCTGTCACTAAATTATGCGTTTGATGAAAAGCGCCTAAATGTAAACTATTTGTATACAAAATATTCATTAGTAACCCATCGAGATTTTATGGGTAACGTAATCAATCTTAAAAGGGACTAAAATGGATCACATTGATAAAAAACATCATAAAAGATATTAAAATTATTTATTATCTACAAATCCTTGAAAGCTCTCAAAGTAAATGACAAAGTGCAATGCAAACGTAGAAAATGTTTAAACATATTGTGCTGAATAAACCTTCTCATATCTTTTTATAGGAATGTCCCGATGGGGTTGTGCACGAGGATAGCTTCAAGGATATCTATGCAAAATTCTTCCCACACGGAAGTAAGTGTCATTTGAATCGCTTCATAATTCATATGTTAATACCTCTTCTTCGCTTGTCTCCGAAACCGTACCTCAACCCGTTCCAGATTCCAGCCTTTACGCGCACTATGTGTTCAAAGCGTTCGATGTCAACTGCAACGGATCCATTACCTTCCGGGTAAGTGCCACCGCAAACGTGTATCGTTAACGTTAATGTGTTTCTGCAACTTTCTCACGCCCCCCCCCCCAAATCTATCGTCGCCGACTCAACACAAATCCTTTTCCAACACGCAACGACAACCGATGCGCTTTCGGCGATCGAGCGAACGAGCGCACGCCTTAACGCTACCGTCGGAAGATGAGCTCCAGTTCTTGCTGGACGCCAAAATTACGCCCAAACACGCAAACCCCAAACGGTTGTTGTCGTTTGTGAATGAACAAACTCATACCGGCTGTCGGCGCGTCACTTTGATCCGGAAGTGCGTGCCAATCGCTCTGGCCAACCCTGGCACAACGAGCCGGATGAAGCGTAAAGTTCGATTTAAGTGACTCGGCTATTAACACCAATTAATTATTCAGCCGTACGTTTAGCCGCACGTTCAGTTTTCGGCCGGGCCCACATTCCGGGCTGGATGGGTTTGAAAATTAAATTATTGTTGCTCTCGTAGCCCGGCATCGGCCGATGGAGCGATGGCACTAAGGAGCCCGTTGGGAATTGGCTTCGTCCTTTGCGCGGATTCTTCCGCAAGCTTACCAACTACCGAAAGATGGGATGTAGCAGGAACTGGGGAAGGGAGAGTAATTGCTGCGGGTGTCGAGATGAGTGTGAGATAGTGAGAGGAAAACAAAGAGAGAAAAGGAGAGAGAGGACCCGCAGCTAGTTTTCCCGCCCCATAATTATGAACGTAATTAGTTTTCTACCCCTTGCGGTCTCGTGCAACTAGCTGGCGGATTGTTTTACTTTCCCTCTATCTCGGGCCATGTTTGTTTATGCCTCCTTACGATTGTTGCTTGTTTGCTGCTTCTCATTTTCATCGCTGGAGTTTTATTATTTATTTGCGAGTGAATATCATTAACGCCACTTAAGTCACTTCCGCGATGGTGGAACCGTCACACTTCCCGTGCACGGGTCGGTGGCGAATATTAATGAATACAAAGGCGATAGTTGAAAGGGACGGTCATCACGTTTGCATGCTTAATTGCAATTTGTGAACCACGTAGCGAAACCGCTTGCCAGTGTGAGCGTTATGATTGCAATTTGTGGAATTTATTAGAAACGAATATTATGATTAGCAAACATATGATACATTATGCGAATAAGGGAATTGCTTATTAAACAAGCGCCATTATATTTCAGATGGCACCGTTGTTATTATGGAATTAATTTTCAGATTAGCAGCAGTCCCCATTTATTATGTTAAGTTACTAAGGAAATAAATACCAAAAAATATGTTTTGATTGTTTTAAGTGCAAGTTTTCATATTCTATGGGAGGTTTAGAACACCAGGTTAAAGATTGTTTACCCAAATTGCTCTTTAACTACTCCACAGCATTTCATCCGACATGTCCTCCTATTTTTGTTATCAATATAATAAATTATTAAAATTATTGCATACCTTTAGGCGTTCAAACTATCATGAATATTAAGCGGTAAACTGTAATGGAGATAGCAGCTGTTTTATCGGTTGGTGGACAAAAAACGCCTGGAAGGGCCCTAAAGGTAGAACTCTGCACCTAACCCTCCCCTCCCCTGGCCCCCACGTCTCATCACATTCAAGGGCCACAATTTTAAATGTGTTTAGGGCCTTCAAAATGCAAAACGCCTCCTAACTTCATGAAGAACAATTAACTTTTTACTCAAGATTTGAGATTCTGAGTTGCTAGAATTGTTTGAAGCTTTTGCTTGTTGAAATAATCTTTTTGGAGTGATATTTCCACCAAATTGAATAAAACAGAGAATGTAGTAAAATATCGTCTAATACTTATCCTTCCCATTCTACAGGATCTTCTAGTCACTCTTTCTACTCTACTACGTGGTTCCGTATACGAACGACTACGATGGACATTCCGACTGTACGATATCAATGGAGACGGTTGCATCAGCCGAGGAGAACTTGGAGAAATTGTGTCGGCCGTGCATGAGCTGATGGGTCGACGACCACATCAGCCGGACGATGACCGAAAGGCCCGGGAACAGGTAAGAGAGATCCGCTATGGATCCTTTTTCATGGAAAGACTAATATAGCTTGTACTTATTTGTAGGTCGATCGGGTATTTGCGAAGCTAGACCTTAACCAGGACGGTATCATCACGATCGAGGAATTCCTCGAGGCATGTCTGAAAGACGACGTCGTCACGAAGTCACTACAAATGTTTGACTGTCTTTGATGACCGTCGGTCGAAAGTGTCTGTGCGGGATTGCGCAAACCCGACCTAGACCGGTTTGCGTTGATCCATCTCTAAGGCAGGCAGGAGGACCTGATCTAAGATGCCAAGGTGCTCGGAATGACACCCCACGGCAAGGATCAGTGCCCTCGGAAACTCCCGTGCGGACGGATTTGCTCATAGCTTAGAGTGGTTAAGTTTGTTCTTGAAAAAACAAAACAGATATCCAAAAACCCATCAACAACTAGCAGGAACACGCGATCTAGCGCCCTCCAGCCGTGCACCAACACCGGTAGTGCCGGGGGAGTGAGGCGTGTACATAATCCAACTTCTTCCAATGCTTGCATTCGATTCCAAGAATCCTCCCAAGATGGAGGCGATAGACGAGGGCCCGTCCAGTTGCATCCGGACGGTTGCCACCATATTGCTCCGGTCCATATCACGTTCCAGTACATCTACGAAAGCAATAACGTTATGTTGATAAGACGCTCGGAAGGTGGAAGGGCGAAAGGGAAAACTAACGAACCGTGATCATGCCGAGCCACAGCCGCAGGTGATCGGGAAGAAGTTGCTAAGTAACGAGGTTTTTTAATATAGTTTGTATTACCAAATCGCTTTTGGGTTCTTTGTTCATGCACCGATGAGAAGCGTCAGCACGTTTAGTAAGGTACGATCGTGACACTCACCGTTACGATCGGGATGGTTACAATAATAATGATAGTATTGAGATAGTAGATCACACGACGACATAAGGCGGCTTTGGGTGTAGGGAAACACATGTTTTGAAAGTTTAAACAGACGTACCATCGGTAGCTGTAGCCGCTGTCTCAAGTGTAGAATGTAAGCACTTTATCGTAAACGAATCTCATTCTTTCATCTAGTGGACGTGTGACACCACATTCTCTTCAACATTTTAATCGCTCAGCATCAGTGACGATATTGTGGATATAAAACAGCTTAGTTGACAATAGACAATCGTTTACAGGTAGTTTCGGGGCAGTAGAGAAACATACGGACTTCGTGTAGAAGTACATCAAACTTCATTTCGACTGTTCGTGAACATCATTAACCATACGTTGTGGAAGATCGGGATGTCCTCGTAATTCATGAGTCAAAAAAATAAAATAAATCAAGCAGTTGGCAGGTTCGAACCGTATATATTGACAGGTAATTTGGTTATATAGGCAGCTATCAAAAACTATACTATTAATTAAAATGAGCAGATGCATAATCGAAGTGTTAGGTTTTGCCCATTTCGCAACGAAACTAGCCATGTACAGAATTGCACGAACGCCCCTGTTTACTAACCAGTACTAACCAGTATTACCATTCCATCCCTATGTTTTCTGTGTGGTGTTGCTCTATAGACGCAAATGTGTGCTAAAACAATTGGTATTGGACGCGCTAATCGCGGCCGTGCGAAACAAACCCCCCCAAATCAAGTACGCGTTAAAGCATTGTAAGAAAGGTAACTAACAAAACACCAAATACTACCAATAAGTAACAACAAAAACCCATAGGGATAACCCAAGCCAGTACGAGCATAAGTAGACTAGCGCAGAACGAATGAGGGCGTTGAGGTTGCGATTGAAATTGGAAAGCATCAAATAGCAATGTGGCTGAAGCATGGAAGCATTTTAAATTAATTAGCAATTTTAAAATCAATTAGCTTAAGATGGCGATGAGTGAGTGAAACACAGAAAAACAGCCAAATTGAAAGGAGCGGTGAGTAAACGAAGGTTTAGAAACACTCGCGCGCACACATCAATCTCGGACTGTTCTACATTTCTTGTCGCTTGGCACTCGGCGTCCGGAAGCTTGCGGTGACGATTGAGAATCTCCTATATCTGTTTGTCAGTGTCTCTTGTATGGATGTACTTCCTCCATGGGTTTTGCGTGTGTATGGAAAACAACCGAATCACACACTCAAAAGCATTATGCGTGCGGATTGGAAAATGATATTTGGAGAGATCGAACTGTATGCCAGTGTTCCTTAGTGTAGCTGATACTAGACACTCTCAGAACATGTGTTGCATGCGTTTGCTCCGGCGCTTCTATACTATCGTACAAGTCGTTCAGCTAACTAGAACAAACAGGGCGTCACTAGACAACGGAACTCTAGTATATTACAGCTGTCTTAAGCAAACAAACAAACATTTAAACAAAAAACAACCACGCCATGCTGGTGTCCTAGCAGTCGCGATCGCGATCGCCATGCGGTTTATAACAGGTAGTTGAACGCGTTTCAACGATACACTTCACTCCTCGATTGCTTGCCCACCGTACAACCGGTGAATTAATATTTAAACGTTACGAAAGAAATGAGAACAAAAAAAACTATAAATACATAGAGCTGCATAAGTGTCTACAGTTTATCGAAACAAAACTACAAAGAAGCTAACCTTTTTCCCTTTTTACATTTGGAACGACGCACAAGTAAACCATACCGCACTGAGAGAAGTCACTCAAGTCAGTCATTTCATCGTCAATCATTCATCGCGTGTATATGAAAATACGTTCTTTTATTTAAATCGCAGAGGACAGTTTGGCTAAAATTGAAGAAATAGTATAACGCATGTGCGTTGCATACCTTTAGGCGGATTTGTATCCATCTTTGCATGATTGTGTTACAAAATGCCTAAGCGTATGCAATTGGCATGACAAAAAGAAGTTTATCAATAATTTATTGGATTACGCTTACAAAACAGTCCTCTGTGATGTTTCCATCATGTTAAGCATACGTTAAACGCGTCCGTTATCTCACTTTCATCGTGCTTCTCTTTGGGGAAGCTGGAATTCTGTCGCATTCGTTCGTGAATCAATCTTACCAACCATCACGCCACTCCGAAAGACACATAAAATCAAAAAAAACCGAACGAAACCCAACACAATCAAACGGTCGGATGATCGATTCAGTTTGGCGGAATGTTATTCGAAACTTTATAAGAAAGCAAAGAAACCAAAAACGAAGCCAGTATTGCCTGTATAACCAACACCTCAAATGAGCTCTATATTTTTCTAGCGTAACCTTTAAACTGTTATACATCTGTACTGAATTGGGTAACGTTGGTGATGCGTTTTTCTCTCCCTTGTTCTTCTGAAGATGGCATATGTTTCCAAACAAAAAAAAAAAACAAAACGCGTTGGAGAGCCCCATCAGTGGCTCAGTCGAATCGAACACTATCACACTACAAAACGAAATCATTCTGTCAATTACCGAAACCGGCACCATGATGGTTGGCTGCTGTGCTACTCAACGATCGTGTCACGTACTTACATTTTAACTTGCTCACTCAAATTCACACCATTTGCATACGGTTGTTTTACGGCACCCATTTGTTAAGAATCACACGCAGTGCGTGCAGCGCTGGAAGGAGCGTGTGACCGCATAGAAGAAAAAAAAACCCAGGTGCAGCGAAGAAGTCTGAACATTCAACACAAATACCCACATTTGCTGTAAGTCGAAAAAATGAAATCTGTTTTTAAATGTACCTGTGTATAAAGTAGTGTTTAAAGCGATTGATTTAGCTGCTGGTCGGAAACAAACGAACCCGTCACCGACTAAGCCATGCAGAAAAATAGGTAAAGAGGGGAGGTGTTTAATAAGGGATGATAGAGAAATGGTAACAAAAGGTACAGAACAAGAATATTCTCTCCCACCAAAAGTATTAGCAACTAGGGCTACCTTCCATCTTGGATCGTTCATCACAGCGCGATGGCGATCCCGAGAGGAAGGCGCATAGTGATGACCGATTAACAGACGTCCGGAAAGACGAACTTATATATATAAAAAAGAGTAACAAATGAAGATAAATATACATATACATAGGCAGAAAAGAAATGGAAAACAGCACTAGTAACGCGTTAAACAATTTAACTAATGATCGGTAGTGTAATTAAGATGCAGCATATGAAACATAAACTAACAAACTTTGTTGAGATAACACTAGCCGACAGTAGGAACCACCCACGGTTCCACCTTGTATGGATAGGGAAACCTCCAGCAATGGAACGAAACGAAGGGAACCCATACGAAGAGCACATTTAAATCCAGAAATTCGACAAACCATCGTCCATTGGCTGTACAGTGTACAAGTGTGTACAGAAATTAAGTTACTAAACCCCATTTCCCTCATGCAACAGTCTATACTGGGTCCGCTTGGCCACTCGTTAAGCGGCTCTGTCCAGCGTGTATACCGAACACGATTCATCACACGAAACCGGCCATCCGGATTTCCGTTTACGTTTTCTTGATGTTTCTCTCTGGAACAAGGGATATACATTGTACATTGTGAGCAAGGAATCATTCTAGCGCACCGCTGTTTAAATAAATGAAACTGGTTATCAATAAGTGTTTACGGCAATTGAAAACAAATGCAATTATAATTGTGTCAAACTCGTGCATCCGAATTTAGTAAGAGTTTCACTTAAGGGTGGATAAAAATCTCTCAGGGCCAATTATTACCACTAAGCGCTTATTATGTTACCAATTAAGCGTACGTTATCCCGTTTAGGACATCAGCGGACAACGCCGTTGACGACATCACTCGCTTGACTTGGAGGACTTTTATAGTAGACCAAGACCACGGAACAGTTGTAACGACGAATAAGTGAAAGAATTCAATAATACAAGAAGCATAAAGGCGGTTTTTCTGTTTTTAAATTACTTTTGTATTTCATATTGAAGGTTTGGGTTTGTTCATATTGGTTTGCAATGCTGTAAAAGTAACGGTCACAACGAAATGGTGGAAAACAAACAAATGTACACACAAACATTCCTTTCTTCGCAACCTATGTAACAATAAATTATCTTTAGAGCAGTTTGCCATATCTTACAACTGCTGCTTCGGCACCTTTCACCACCTGACTACTGACTGACCAAGCGTCCATTTTGCCACTTTTGCCAAACCCCGTTCGCCACAAGCGCGCGCACACGAAGCTGAAGGGCAATTTATGTTCAATTCCAGCTCGAACCTCGAATAGCAAATTAAAAACTGATTTTCCACTATGATTGCCTGGCGCACAAATGCTATCGAAAGCGACAAACCGAAGGGAGATACTAATAATAGCTAACGAGGCGTATGAAAAACAAAACGAAAAGTTGATTGCTGTTTGAAATAGTTCCATTGTTTAATTTTCCTTCTGCATTGTTCAATTCCGTATATATATTTATATAATTTTTTGCTCGTAATCCGAATGCCATTGCTTTGACTATTTGACTAGAAAATAAATAAATGAACCGAATGCGTTCCGGCGCGTGTTTTTGTTCTGTTTCTGCAACTAGAAGTAGATCGGACGAAACCCGGTCACGATGCGCGTGAGTGCATTCGGGGCAGCTCTAAACATTCCCGCCTATCGCTTTTTACTATTGTGACAAACTGTTTGCTAAAACAAACTAATTTCCCTTCACACTATCATACACTGTACACGAGGTAATGAAAATATTTTAAGTGTGAGAGAGATAGAGAGTGAGAGAGTGAGCGAGAGACAGACGGAAACGAAACAAATGTTCGTTGTGTTTAAACGAACCTTGACCATTGTACCTAGTTCCCTATCAATCTACTAACATTTTCGATAATATTCGTCCTATTTGGAAGTGTCATTTGTTTTTTTTCTTCTGCTTTTTTTTTTGGCAAACATGTTACTCTCCTCTCCACTCTCTGTAGCGGCCATTTCCGATGTCCCCTTCATACGTTATTTAATCGCCGCCGACGGGGATCTATGCGTCGAATTGACTATTTAGTAAACTAGATTATAGGTAGAAAAAGAAACACCTCAAAGCAATAACTGGCCTCGTTCGATTATTGACTGGCATAACTGGCTGCTGCTCGGCTATTGAGCTTACCTACTACTGCTTTGTGGAAATGCAATGTAAATGCACACACGTGCCCGCGATCCTATTTTGGTTTCACGGTCTGGCTTTTGGTTTTCGCTCTTTATCGATCAATGTACGCCACCTTTCCCTATCTGCCGGTAAGGTTTCTTACATACTAGTCAATTGTGTTGCTGATTTAGGGGAAAACATGCCTTCACACCGCGTGTGCCTTTTGCGGCTTTTTGGCTATCATTCCATACACACACGCCGTTCCGCCTCCGTACATCGTTCCGTTCCATTTCCGTCCTACACAAACGTCGAAATGCGGGCGTTGCCTGCAGCAAAAAGCCAAAAGTTCATTGCCAAAACCGAAATTCCTTTCCTTTCGTGCGATTGCGTGTACGTGTGTTGCTATAAATTTGGACTACTCAATAGTTTACCCTTCAGCCGATAAACTATCAGTGTTAATTTATAACTGCTGTTGTGCCATTCGACGTTTCGTATGCGCTTCTGTAGGACAGCCCCGCATGGAACGGTGATGACGGAATCAGTTTTCCCACTTCGTTACTTGCATCAACCAACAAACTAACAAACTAACATACAACAACAACATTTGGAACTTGCTCTTTCCCACACGCGGCTTATTAACTCCCATCCTCCGTCGTCCTAAACCCACCTTTCCTTCAGATCACAACTGTTACGCACTGCCTGCTTAATCACATTTGTTTGGTGTGTAGTATCCGGATCTTGCGCGATCCACACGGTCCATTTATCTTTGGCTATGCCCTCTCGTCTGCGTCGTTTAGGCGTCGTCGCTAGATGTCTACGACTTGTACGTGCGAATGACGTCACGGATCACGGCACGGCACAGTGGACAGTGTCCACCGCCGATGCCACGCCACTGCTTGATCGCACAATCGTAGCACATGCACATATGACCGCACATGTACAGCACCGAATCGATCGGCTTCTCGAAACAGATCGTGCAGTCGACACAGTTCGTTGAGCTGTAGATGCCGTTCGCGGCGAGGGCTGCAGTCGAATAATTGGCTGCGTTGTTGTAACTTGACAGTGACTGTAATTGAGAAGGGAAGAAACATGTCCGTTAGTGACATTGCTCGCACGTTGCAAAAGATGTTTCTTTAAGGTGTACTTACCTCAGGATAAGCGGAATTGCTAGCATTGTAGTTGTTGCTGTTGTTGTTGGTGTTGGCCATCAGTTCGCTGGCCGTTCCCGTCGAACCGGTATGCGATGAGAGCGAAAGGGTCGATAGTGGGACGGACAGTGTGGAGGCGGATGTGGTCATACCGCGCGTTACAATGGTGGCCTGTGCTTGCGATTGCGATGACTGTTGCTGCTGTTGCTGGGTAAGAACGTCCGCCGGTGGCAGATTGACGACCAGCACCGTACCGCCCGGATTGATCTGAATCATATCGGGACGCACAGAAGCGGTGGCGGCTGTTGCTTGCTGTACCAGTGCGCTAGTGGAGGAACCACCTGCAAGCGTTCGACAGCTGCCAGTCGCCATGGATTCAGCCATCACCTGCTGCTCCTGGTGCAGACTGCGCACCGATTGACTAGTGGCGGCGGCGGCGGCCAACGATGAATGAGACCGGGCCATGTAGATGTTGGTGGCGCACGACGAAGGCACCGGCGGCATCGGAAGCGTGAACAAACGCACGCTTTGCGTGGAACCGTACACATCCAGAAAGGCCCACAGCTGGAGCGACTGGTCGATGTGCATGATGACGGATGGAGCGCCACCGTTCTTGCTGATCTGTACCTCACCGTTGACGGTAATGTTGAAGCAAAGCTCATCGCCTCTCACCAACGTGGACGCAACATCCTTACTAACCACCCAATATTCGGGCCGATCAAGCAACATGTCGGAATCGTCCGGAAGGTCGTTCAGCTGTAGACTGGCCGGATCGCAAGACGTCAGCCCTAGTGCTAGCGAACCGACAAAGATCGAGTCCGTCTTGAGGATCTGAATGATCAACCGTTCGCCGATCTTTACCGGGCGTTGTGAGAAAACATACCCCTGGCAAAACTCCGTATCTGCACGGGTGGCGACGTACCGGTCGGCGGAAAACTTAATGTTACGTCCCCGAACCGGATGGAACGGCAATGGTAGCAGTCCCGGTGCTGGGCTGTGGTAGCGTACGGAGGTCGAGGGACTAAGTGCACCACAAGTCACCGGACGCTCCTCCATCAGCTGATGGTTGTGCTGGTTAATGCTGAGCGATTCCATCTGCGGCATTCCGATCTCCGGTTCCGTTGGTCGACGCGTTTGACTTTGCGCGTGCGGATGTGCACCATGGTGCTGTTGGTGCTGTTGGTGTTGATGCTGTTGCTGCTGCTGTTGGGCCTGGAACATGTAGATGCGCGAGTCGAGAAATTCGATTGCGGTCGAGTTGCCGTACACATCGATCACGGCCCACAGTGGTCCGCGTGCGTCCACGTCCGTAATGAACACGCCCTTCTCCTCACCGTTGATGCCGAAGTGTACATCGCCGGATGGCGTGACGTAGTAGAACAGCACATTGCCCCGGTAGCAGTACCGTTCGTTCAGTGCCTTCGCCCAGAAGCCGGGCTTGTTCGTCAGGTCTGGGCAGGCGTATTTTGGCAAGTTGCCGCGCAGTGACGACGGATCGTTGCATGTGAACCCGAACCGGATCACACCGCTCCAGTTGTTTGAGATGTCCAGGAACTTGACGCATACGCGCTCGTTTACGCGTACCGGCCGCGCACTGAAGGTGATACCCTTGCAGAACGACTCATACCGCTTGGCGACGGTACCTTCGCGCGAGATGCGTATATTGTCACCGTGCACACTGTGGAACTGTAGCGGGGGCAGATTGTTTGGGCCGGGACAGGAGGATGCACTTCTCGTTGCTGTAAAGAGCGAAAGAAATAGAAAGAAACCCAAAACGATCAGTAAACAAGCACTTCCAAAGATGATGTCGTACACCTGGGGGGATCGTTTTAAAAATAAATACAAGCTAAATCTGTTCCGAATCGAAATGAAGGTCCCCGATCTAAAAATGGGAAGCAACAGCAGCAGGTGTGGGCACAGGTTTAGCGCACTTTCCGGTGCGCTACCGTACCGGAACCGGATGTCCATTAAACGGTGGAGGAAGAAACGGAACGTCCCCGAAATAAAAACGCTTCCAAATAATAACAACAACAAAAAATGTGGAACGAAGCACGATGTAAAGCAAACTCATGCGAAAGAGAACATGGGTACAAAGAGAGTACGCAAGAAAAGCAAAATGCATCATCGGAAATGGGACTTCCGATCGGGGCTAAACGTTACGATGCTTCGGTATGTGCCGGGGCGTCATTCTGCCCGTTTATGCTTCACATTCGGCATCGACGTGACGGATGGCGCGACGACATTGCGGCCCGTACCCACAGGCCAACATCCGGTATTCCCAACCGCGCACACGATGTCTACGTGTGCGTCTCTGCTGTGTAAAACGTAACGGCGGCAAGGTACCGATGGGATGATGATGATGATTACCCCTTTTTTCTTTCGGGGACAACAAATTGGTGCACTTCAGTGCACTTGGAATTACCATTTCTCCACTCTCCCTTATGCTCTTGTTGCCCTGTTCGTGTATGCCACGGACCAAAAATTCCGGCAGCGATTGTCGTACATTGGCCTGACGGTCGTTTGCTTCTTCTTGCCGCGTACACAGAAACACGCACCGGTGATGATCAATTAAAGCGATGTCGATCAACGGAAGCCGAACTTGCTCTTACCACTCGGTGCGCGTATATGGTCTTGAGAGTTTCCTTCCGTTCCCGTTTTTTTAAAGGTTTTCTGGTACATCTTCGTCTAACCAGCAGCTGCTTGCGCTTCCGAACACATCCCTTATTTTCTTGTTTTCTTTTATTCCCCTAACGACTGTGCGTCCTTTGGAGCGCATTTAGAATCACAAGGATATTACGGTAGGCAGCTTTACTCTTGATAAATGCATTTCTTCCATTTTTTATTACACTTATTCCCTCGGCTTCTTCGTGCTGGCAATGATAAACTCCAAGAGGATTTACTTTTAATTATAAACCGCTTGGAATACAGGACATCTGGCAGTAATGTAGTCGTGGTCGTCGTCCAAAACAGGGGACGACAAAACTTTATCAAACCACCCTCGCAAACTACACCCACAACGGGAATTTCCATTTCACGCTATACACCCAAAAAATCCCCGAAGGAAATCGGCCCGAGAAAATGGCCAGATGGCCAAACCGCTTGAGTCGACAAGGACTAAAACGGCAAGGATTCCCTCTCTCTCTCTCTCTCTCTCTAGCTCGTAAACATATACATACTCACGTATTTATGTGTATTTCTTAGCTACGCTATGGCTTAAGAGAGAAGATATCCGGAACATCCGATTCGTCTCACGTTTCGGGTGGGCCCACACGATTCGACTCACGGGGGAATAAGGACGAAATGTGGAAGAAACAGCTGTCTACGTTTTGCTAGTGTGAAGTAGTTCGAAAAAATTGGTCCCAAAACCAAAGAAACCCTGCGTCAGTCTTGGTTTGCGTGCGGCAAAAAAACCCCGAATGGGCGACGAGGATGTTCAATGCATTTTTACTCAATCCCGTAACGTGTGACAATATTGGTATGGGGAGGGAAAAAGCGGGCCCGGGCTTTTCCCTTCATTCTTTCACGCAACCCGGGAGCGAATGATAATCGTGTAACCGAAGGCGAATAAATCTAACGTCGCGACAAGGCCGACGGCAGACGCTCTTGGCACGCATATATGTGGACCACCGTCGACTGCCCGGAGACGGAATAATAATTAAACACCCGTGATCGTAGTAAATACATCGCAAAGTGAAGGAAATGATCGAGCATTACCGACAACAAAAAAAAAAAAAGAAACCCGCGCGCACCATGGCGGGACACACACCTGGCGCCGAATAAAAACTGCGACCGACGATAGTTGACGCCGGCGTCCAGTGTCCGGTGTGAACGGGAAGAAGGGAAAAAAGGCACAGACACGTTAAGTGAAGTAATGAAAATTGTTGTAATGCCACACATCCTCACTTTCTCATCCCGTCCATGCCCAACTGGGAGAAGCAATGGAAGACAAGGGATGGAATTAATTACTGTCCCCGGTGGTTTTGATTATTTGCCCTGTGTGGGACACCATCGGGCCGTCGGGAGTTATCTTAGTGGCAGGAATCACGGTTGAAAGATCAGACGATGATCAGTATGCTACTAGGCTTTCCAGGAAGAATAGTTTCGATGCCACTCTGCCTCGGATGGTGGTTACGGTGGTCGATTTTTATTTGTTTCAAACCATCGAAGTGGAATATTTGTGCACATGGAGATTTGTGCACACGGATCGTCCGGACCAGGATCAGCCAACCCTAAAAACTGACCACTGGAAAGAACTGGTATCTGTATTTCTGCACCCACTATTGGAGACCAGCGTGTATGTGTTCATATTCCGTTACGCCACACTACCCATCATAATAATTTTTAAGCACGAACGCGTCTACACATTAGATTTTGCATTACCCCTTGAGCGTAGAGAACGCGCTTTCCCCCTTTTTATTTCGCCTGTACATGTGTGTCCTCTCGGCTGTGACACAAACACGCAGAGGGAGAACTCGGTCCCGGCTTTTCCAACGAGGGAGAAGCAGTGGAAGAAAAAAAGTTCGTTACGAAACGGTTACGCGTCGGTTGCGCTTTAGGGGTTGGTAAATGGTGCAGCTGCCTTTTGGATGTTTTATCCCAAGTGCAGCACAGGAAAAATTCTAGCCCTTACAGGATGTAGTAACGCAGTAACGGACTTTTAACGGACAAAAAACCTTTGACAGAAATCCTTGCATCTCGCGGCCACTAAAGCTACAAAAAAACGTCATAGTATGTAGAGATCGTGATCATCCAGCTACTAACCTAGTCCCATGCGTTTCTTGATCTTCTTCAACACCTTCATCTTGTTCTTGATGGGTGAGAAGATTGTGTCGTTTTTCTTGTTCTGCTGCTGCTGCTGCTGTTGCTGCTGGCACTCGACGATTGCGGCACCGGAACTGGTCACATTCAGTACACCCATATAGAGGCCTATATTGTCCACCCCTTGGCGAGGCGGCACACAACAGTCTACTAGGGGAACGTTACTACCGGCACTAACGTCTAACGTCACTAACGCTTTTCCTTTTTGTTCTTCAACCAAAAGCAGTGTCAATTATGCAAACCGCGTGCACATAATTATGTGATGCTTCCGCGTGAATAATTTCTTCTCAAAGGCAACGCAACCCAAAAACTTTCACCCGTTTCCGTTCTCTGCGCGAAAGTCTGTGATTTAGGGGTTTTTTTTATGATTCCGTATTTTATTTATGTTGTTTTTACGCCCCACCGCTTCGCACACACATACACCGGTGCGCGCGTATTAAAAACAAAGCCCACAGAGAGGCACACATACACAGAAAGCTAAATTTTTGGGGTGGTTCATACCACCTCGCTATTCACACACAAACAAACATACACCCTGGGTGGAATCGGGGGAGGGGGTTCCGGATTGGGTGGGTGATGAGCGGTTCGCGAAAATGCGAAATTGGCGATCGCGCGAAGAACGCGAACTTTGGCTTCTTTCCACTGTCCGCTTCTTTCTGGGCTATCTCGCTTACACGTCCGTAGGCTTATGCCTTCCCTTTCACCACATAACGCACACACAAACACACACACACAGCCAGAGAAACTCTGTGGGCTCGCTTGCTCACTCGCTTCTTCGCGGCCGGACCGGAATTTCGCGATCGTCACTGATTTTTCCCACGGTTTCAAACTCCGCGGGCGCACACACCGATACGCGCACTGCACACCTACTTGCCTACCGCACAAACCGTAATGTGCCGCGTGCGTGTGTTTGGCTCTCTGGCGATCGTACCACGCGAGAGCGCACCAAACAAAATATATCTCCGCACGGTGAAAAATAAACTAACAAAACTCAACCGCAAGTTGAGCTGTTTTGGGGGCTTTGTTTTGCTACCTTACACACCTTTTTTACTTGTTAATGATCGTTCGATGATCGTTAAGGAAGCTGGCTGTTTTTTTTCATATAAGTAAACTTGTGTCTTAAGCTTATTGTACTTTTAATTCACTTTAATCCCGCGTTGTTGGTTTCGAAAAGGGCAAAACACACAAACGAGATTGACTGATGGTGCCGCGCGAGCTTCGGTACGAGATCGAAGGACGGATTGGATTTGCTGACTCAATGCGGACCGAAAGATGTCCGTACCGGAGAACGGTGTGAGATGAAGTGACTGCCTCGATGAGCACGGCTTGCGTATGTCGACTCGCCGACTCGCGCAAAACTTCTCTCTCCCTTTCGCCTGCCATTGCCCGGCTCTTCGCCATCTCGCTCTCTTCGGTCGCTTTTTCTGTCTCGCTCTTTTCCACCCCATTCTATGCACATTTTATGAGATCTTCCCTTAAAAGCTTCTCTAACTGCTGCACGAGTCGGAAACATGAGCACCACTCAGCCGGCCGTTTCCTTCTCTTTCTTTCTCTCGCTCTCTCGCTCATACCTGTTTTGCCTTCGTACGCTCTCTTTCATTCTCTAACAGCATAATGCAGACCTGCATGCACGCATATCCCGTGCCGATGCGCTTCGGGGTTGCTGCCGGCCCTTCACCCGATCCCTTCCCGTTCCCAATACACTTACACACCCGACAAGCGGCGTTCCATCTGCTCGCTTTCATTATGCTCTCTGCGTGTGCTTACCTTTCTGTAATGTCTACAGCCGAAGGTGCGGTACGTGTATCTGTAGGAGATATGTTGCATCCCATTCCCACCCGTGTTGATCGTTTTTGTGTCTTTCTAAAATTGTGTTATGTCTTTTCTTTCTCCCTTCGTACCCGCGCTGGTCTAGAATACCTTTGGATCGCGTCTCACGCCCGGTTTGGGGATTCCCTCGTTAGGCATCCCATCCAAGGGGAAGACACCCCCAGTGAAGATGGGAAGGTTGGGAGGCAATAAGGTCTGGCCTCTTGCTAGTTACTCATTCTAAACAGCGAAACGCCAAAACACACCCCGCTGCAGTTTCTTGCACAGCGCCACAAGCCCTCATCACACCAACGGGGAAGTTCTTTCTTTTTGCCCATTCGTACCAGACTTGCACAGCCCGATGATCGCGCGATCGTGATCGAAACTTCAACCTGGAACTGTTCCTGGTTCCCCAACTGGTGGAGAAAAGCCACAGCAAACTTGCCTTTCTCGCGTGTGTGTTTGTGTGCTTGTTTTCTTTCTCCATCGCTTTCGATGATCTTTCTACTGCTGGGAAGTTCCCACGGATGGGTAGCATCCTTTGTTGGGCTGTTGGACATAAAATGCCACCGAGCTACTAACGGTAACGATGCACAATTTCTAGAACTCGCTAGTACATGCTGCATGATGATGAGTTTCTGAGGTGATGGTCATATGTGACCTTTTCTCGTTTTAATTGATTGGTGACGCTGAGCATTAGACGACGGCGATCGTTGTAGAAGGCATTAGACCTCGGCGAGATATTGTTATCTGAGCTGTTACAAATTTCAGTCCACAGTTTTTGTGTCATACAATCTGAAGACCACCCAACAAACTTGATATCCCAAAAACCCTTTGAACCCATTAACGATCCTAAAGTCTGATTCATCACCATCGGCCGGTGAGGAACTCCACGGGAAAGATGTAATCTTTAATGTATCATTTCCCTCTACAAGAGCCATTCTTTTTCTTTTGCATCTATCCTACTCACCGGGACGTAACATACCGTCACTATCGCACTATGTCTTACTGGTGGGTCCCATACCCTTAATGTTCACTTAACCAACGACCCTAACGCACGGGCGAGTGTCCGAGAGAAGATTGTACCGAAATCCAGCTACCAACCCTTGACCACCGTTTTTTTAATCTGTTGTTGCTACTTCGGTTCAAAAAGCCGTGTGAACATCTCCAGATCATGTATTTTTCATGTTTCTCCCAGAAGGTGAACCAAGTTTCGTGACCGACCGGACCATACACTCCACATAGTCTGCTCTAGTAGAAGACATCACCTTCCCCTTGTGGAAGTGAGATCTTTCCTCAAAAAATTGAGTCGTTTTCCATGCCCCATTGGAGCAACAGTTTCCCATGGTCTGACTCTGCGGTTAACTAAACTCTGGTTTGAAGATGCGTTCAAAAAAAAAACTAAAGAGAAGAGCAAATCTCAATGCGTGATGTGAACTGGTAGCGGAAGATGATCTGCAGGAAAAACAAAACCTCCATACATACACACCTCACCTCACAGTACACACGCGTTACAGGAAATGGAGGAAACTCGACCCTGAGAAAGTCTTTCATTTAATGGACGAATGGACCGTGCCGCGATGGGGTGATGCTTTTTCTCGCTGCGAAAAAGGTCTAAGGTGACTACCCCAGAGTGTGGACCACGATCGAGCGAACGGACTAACCTAGATATTGGCGGAAAGGAAGACTTGCCTTCCTCTAACTTCTTTTTTCTTCTAACCAACATCGGTGCTTAGCGCAAGATTTGCAGCACTTCAGATAACCGGACGTGGCATTTAATCGATTCCTCAGCTATCTTGCTTCTTACAGGTAACTGGCTAGCGATGGGATGAGATGGCGAGTGTAAACGCTAATGGATCTCGTCTGTTTAGATCTCTGTTTACGTTTTGCTCGACTTTGCACCGCCAGCATTCTACCGTTTCCTGCACCACCGGTAAGACATATCGATATGATCGATTCTACGACGATCAAGTTGAGCGTTTAGCTAGTTTAGCTTCTGCAACAAGGTTGGCGGCACCGAACCGTTGGCGGTGACTCATGCAACGACGGGATGCGATAAATCTTGTCTACCTGTTCCCAGCCGGCGGGTGGTGATCCAACCGTTCGCCAATCAGCCAGATCATATGATTTTAGATCAGATTTTACGAACCACAAATTGAAAGATATTTCCCGTTCGGTTCCCACCAACACTCATCGATAGCGCCCGTGTGCGACATCTTCATCTAGCCACGCGGAGCACGCTAAAGAGAACGAAACGAAACGTTTCCGATTGCTGTAGCACTTACTTTCCCACGCTAAGAAGAGTGCGAGGACCTCGTACGATTGCGTCAAAAGTTAAACGGTGTGTCCCCGTGTGTCCTCCACTGCAGAAAAGAGGTGGTAATCGCACAAAAAACTCCCGTACAAAGCGTCACTTCAGACGAGGCCACGTTTCTGTCAGGCTAAACGAAACCTTTTTGTCATAGGTAATGATGGAAAATTGACTCCATCATTCCATCGATTGATGAATGCGCGTCTCGGGCTAGGAGAAGTTGCTTGCTCGACAGCAAAAATATAGCAAAAAAAAATCCAATGAGAGTTTAGTTTTTACCTATTTCTCGTCGGAAAGGAAGCAATAAAAACAGAACCCCGTTTAAATGGATTGTTTATGTCAGCTGTACACAGGTCTGGTAGGTGCATGGTTTTTAGATAATAAAAAAAAAACGAACGATTAATGCTGCAATTTACTTTTAGACAGGTTAAATTATGGTCGACCGCGTTGAGGTTCGATAAAGCATCGATAAAAAGAGCCTACTCTTAGGTAGAAAGTCACTTAAGCAATATTTTTTAATGTAAAGTTTACATAAAAAATTACCCTTACTATACTTTACATAGATTTTAAAGATCACGCCCTTACGAAAATATATGTATGGTAATGAGAAGCTAAATTAAAGGAAAACATAACAACAACCAGAGCGTGCGTGACGAACCCCTAAACACATTTAAACCCTGTTTAATTGTAGAACTACATTCAAAACCACACCTTTCACACGTTCTTGCCAGTTTCGGGCATAGTTATCATCATGCATATCATTTCTCCATCTGCCCTTCCTTCTTAACGGAACCTTTTCATTGTACTACCGCCATGTGTGTTGAGTGCTTTCGAATCAAACGGTTTCTTCATGAACAAATATTGATTTTCCCATCCCAAACTGCATCGGCTATCGGTTGTCACGCTAAACGTGAAGGTGTGACATACCGATCAGCCAAACTACCGCGTACGCCTACATAAATTTAAACACTTTTCCCGTCACATCTTTACACAACCAGACATTTGATCCACGCTCGTGTATGTGTGTTAGAGAATTTCTACTTTCCTCCGTAGGGTTCAGTTTTATTAATGGTGGTTTTTTGAGAAGGGAAGATTTGAGAGACGGTCGTAGGACGCTGGTAAAAGTGACACCCCCGAGAAAAACTAATGTCCAGGGCGACAATCACTCAAAAATCTCCCGACCTGTTTCACTTGGACTCTCGCGTGAGTTAGGTTAGGTTGGGGCATTTTTATTACTTTCTTTCCAGATCCATCTCTCCCTCCACATAAATTGACACTTCTGACACAGACAACCCAGGTGTGCCTGTGGCGGTGTCGAAGATGCCTAAATGTAGCATCTCCACTAGGAGAGCCCACTTTCCCACGCGACCTTAGCAATCGTATGTGTATGCATGTTTGGGGAACACAATGTGCATACCGAGTTGGAGCATTGGAGAGAGAAAAAAAGGCAGACTTTATTGCTTACGAATATACGCGGGCGTGATGGACCCATCATCACGAGTTCTTCCTGGAACGAACGTCACGCACGTTCCGGAATTCCATTCAACTGGCAGGAATGTCATGGCAAACCCACCGACACGTAGACCAATAGTTCACCACCATTCAATAAAAGGGAGCATGGGAGACAGAGAGTGCAAGGTTTCCTGTGCCCAGAAGCTGGAGGGTGGGTGAAAGAATTATGCCCATACACCTCTGTACACCTAGGGATGGGTGCAACTTGTTGGACACATACATAACTCTCCACCCGCAACGCAGGTACGTGGTTTGATGGTGCACAAATGTTCTCCAACGTCATCCACGAAGACACCGAGTTGTCGTGCAGTATTTGTCGAAGGTATCGCTTTGTTCCTCTCCTTCTCATCAACTCACAATTTTCATACGTCCGCTAAATGCCGTGAAGCCTGATCATTTGCCGTGGGTTATGTTTGCAGACACTATCCCGACTCTGCCACCCACCTGAGTTTGTCTGCCCGTTCTTTGTTGAACGTTTTTACCCATCGCTAGCTTATCCTTCATTCATCTGTCTCCCTCTCTTCGACTCAATCATTATTCAATCGGCCATCTCTAAATACCGTTTCGTCGAATGTTTTAATGTTGTTTTACGCGCCTGCCATAGTCCGCCGCGATGGTCGCGATGAATGGAGATGCCGACCGTACGATCATCTGTTTCACTCGCGATCGTCGTCCCACCGCGAGCTGAAGATCCTCACACACTCTCTTTCTCAGCGACTCACCAGAGACATCGTAACATTCGGTGTGTATTGGGGAGATTATTCATCAGTCTCTCTTACTTTATGTTGCCTTTTTTGTTTGTTTCTTCATCCCCAAACTGAATCCCAACCCCAATCACGACCGAACATCCACAGATCTCACGAACCTGCCCTCCCTCCTTTAAACAAGATCTTTACCAGATCAAAATGTTGCGCTACGTAATAAACAGCGCGACTAACGCGCGGAACAAATACACCAATAAAAGGGTAAAGCGCAGAAATGCGCATCGGATCTGGGTACCGCTTCCAAAAAAAAAAACCTTTTCGCGTCCAAAGTCTGGGTGGAGGAGAAAAATAAACCTCGAAGACGTTAATTCGAGAAAGCCAATCAATTAATAACGATTCCAAGATTGGCTGATGCAATGTTTGCCTTTAATGGAATTTAAGATTGGTTTTGGGTGGTTTATTCGTACGCTTTTCACCGTTTATAGTGGGAAATTAATTCCATTCCGCATGAAGGTGTCGATTACTAAATTTTCTTTTAAATCTCCTTGGAAGTCGTCAAATCTGCTGTTCACCACTTCAATGTTTGTAAAAACAGTTCCCCAAGGAACAACATCCCTGTGAATGGAATTGCCATCTTCGAACATTACGATCATCGTTCCTCTTTGTCGCGCTCTATCACTCTCTCTGGTTCTCTCCTTCCCTTATATAGTTCTTATGGACATCGTTCGCACATCAGACGACAAACGTGACCTAACCTATTCGCGATGATTCACCCGCGTAATCTCGCCACCATCATGAATGAGTTCTGAGGATAGGAGTGTGGATGCAGGATCCGATGATACCAGTCGTTGCAGGTTTTTGCTTCGATTCGGAGAGAAAATCAAGTTTCTTCGTGATCACCCTGAGAACGGTACATCACGGAAGAGACTTGCATGATGATCAACCTCCCATGCAAACCCGAGAATATCTTGCTTTAGAAATGACGCTATCTTTCGTTCTTTTTTCTATAGTTTGCAATACTATTTTATTAGAGAGAGTGTTCACTACACTATTTTCTGTCAGTTTATGACATTCCAGCTACCCAGTGTCTCAATTTTTTAAGAAGTTTCATCCTTCATCAGCTTAGGATGCCTCAAATTAGCTTCATCCATCTAAAACATTGAATGTTTTGGCTTGTCAAATATATAAATAATGTTTTATGGACTAATAACTTCAGAGCACAAAAGATGTACCTTCTTGAAACATTTTATCAGGAAGAAAACAATTCTAATACCCAGCTGTGATAACAAACCGCGAATCCATAATCAAGCGAACATTAATGACGATGCGGAGCACAGCATGACAAAATGTTTAACGATTGAGTCATTATTGGTTCGTTTTCTGTTCGTATATTTCTCAACTCTCCTGATATTCACCAGCCAGGTCGGAGCGACCATAAAATATGCTCCACGTTCAAATGGCATCGTCTTTAAAACCTACGGAGAATTACCATGGAAGGATAAACACCCTCGGACGGATCGTCTGCTGGGAGGTGGAGCGTGATCCTCCCACCGACCTAACCGTAACGACCTGTAACACTCATCAAAATATCATTCATGTCGGTCTCACGCGACATGTGAGAATGTGCCTAACGGAGAATGAATATCAATCCCACCGACCGAACCACGCAGTTCCATGCAGATGCACCTAACTGCAGTGCACCAGACAGACACACTGGATTGTTGTGCTTTTTATTATTCTCGCCAGCTGCAACCCAAACGGAAAACTTCGTACGAAAACGCTTTGTTCAAAATGAAAGTACACCATCCCAGGGCTGGTAAATGAGAATCGGCTCTGGTGTTACTACATCACGCTCTACTGCGTCACCTTGCTGTAACTGCCGCCCCCAGAAGGGCCACTCTTTGCTTTCATGCCCCTTTTCCAGCGCCTAAAGATCCACTGTGGGAACCTCGACCTACCAATTCTAAGACGTCACCCAGGGAAATATACTGCAATTGCGTCTATTGCGGCCGCCGTAAGCTGTGGCACCAGAAATTGTTTCCGCCGTCGCAAGGTCTCGTACGGTCACAACCAATATAAAATCATATACACACACAGATACACATGTGCAGTTTAACGCCGAAGGCGGTTGGGGATAACCGTAGGTGGAAATGGACTGCAAAAACGACACCTTTAGCAGAGTCTGGTGGCAGAATAGTGAACGAACATGTAAACACACTGGAATCCTTCTCCAACATCGTATCTGTCTCTCTCTCTCTCTCCGCTTTTTACGAACGATGGTGTCTACCGTGGACGTGCAATGGATAAAATTATAGCTTTCAAACATTGCAAAACGGAGAAGTACGAGGGAAGGCCCTGTAGCAAAGGCCTCAAAGGGGTAAGTGAGCCACCTAAACCAACCCCATCCCCCAAAAACATTCCCTCTTTTTTCCGCTACTCCGCAAAGGGGATTGGGAAATGGAGGTTTCGCGGGAAGACCTGACGGTAGCACGGTCTGAAGCCTCAACGGTGTTATGCATGGGAAAATATTTTAATGGACGAATCGTGGCAACCGTAGCCGGCAAAAGGAAGACAGAGGAAGCCTGCGTAAGCACATGATTGATTTTTCGTCCACTGTCTCCACCATCAGGATTGGTGGTTGGTTCTACGACAGTTTGTCGCATTTTATGTTTGTACCCGTCAGTGGCAAAGTCGTTCCGAAGTCGTCTCGACTCGCGCTAAAGTGGAACCCAGCATCGTGGGGTTACAGTGGCACGATGAGACTACTGACAACACACTAACTAAATCACTTTACGGGCACTAAACTGTCTGTCGCTTAACTCTGAGTGTAATGCTCTGCAGCCATAAGCTAAAGCTGTGATTGATTGTTTAAAAGTTTATCCTAAGATAAGATATATCCTCATGATTTTCCTTTTGCTCGTTAAATGCCATCTCTAGGTGGATGTAGCGTCATTTATATCCCAAAATCTAACGAACTTCAAAAACAGATCATTACGAACTAGCAACACTGTCTTCGTGTGATCTCTTCGACTGAGGAAACATCTTGTACCTATACTAATCAAGGGTCAGAGCTACTTCTTCAAAAACTGCAGAAATAGTAGACCGGTTTACTAGCCTTACCTGAGGAGTAAAACGGAAAAGAATAAAAAAAAATAAGCTGATCTCGTTGCAATTCTCTTGCAACCGCTCTTACATGCTCCATTGCACTTTCAAGTGAAAAGTCCCAATGTGATGTCGGTGTCTTTACGTCGAAACCAAACCAAGTGGAGCCTCAGCGTCTTGAGGTTAGGGTTAGGTGATGCACGTCACGATGACATCAAATTTGCCCGATCGTAGACAGAAAACAAAACAAGGAAAGGGAAGCCCTCTCTCTCTCGCTCCTTTTCTCATCTTCTCTAACACTCTTTCTCAGGAATGGTTTGAAGTGTATGTGCGTATTACGTAAGAGACGCCACGGTTCCCACGCGAATCGCATTGCGGTCGCTCCAAAATCCACCAAACACCACCATGACACTGCCCCCAGAGACTTGCACCTCCAGTTCCAGTGCTTTTTAGCATTTCGTGATGATGATGCCAATGTCGGTCCCACTAGCGTCGAATAATAAGTAACTCCAGCGACGGTGTACCCCCGTTTCGACCGTTCTCTCATGCGCTGGTAACTGCTTTTCGGGAAGTTCTTAAACCCCTTCAGCGTGACTACAGCGAGCATTCACAACCCAGCACGGGTGGGTTTTTTTGAGCCTTCTCACCCGTTTTGATTGGTGAAATTGGTTTTCATTACCTGTCAATTAAGTTTCTCGGTCGTGTCGAAGGTCTTTGTCTTGGGCTGGTTCGTGTGCATCATTTTTCGGAGCTGCAAACGTGTAAGGGTCTACGTGCTACAGTGCCCAGTGCCTCCCAATAGCTCGAAGGTGCTCGATGCGATAACTACGGAGCCATTCCTTCGTTAGATTTGACATTCGCTTTACTTGGTGGGAAGGAAAAACTCAACCGTATTGATTAATAATACCCACGCTAGAGTGCTGCTTCTAGAACTGTGCGGGAAGCCACATATTTGACAGCCATGAACGATGAATGAATGGGGTGCTGCTATGGATGGATCATACTGATCAACCTAATCGGTCGGATAATTAGCAATTAGGTCGTTTCAGCTTCTGCGTGCCGTACGTCCCAGGAGGGATGGAGTAGAGTAGACCATAACTTCCGTGATTCCGCCATACGAACGAAACCTCAACACGATCACGATGACGAGGAAAGTGCCGTGGGAATATTTCGGGAAACGTGATGATGGGCAGAATAAATCCAACACCAGATCGGAACCATTAGAAACTGGGGGAAAAACTAAACTTCCTTAACCAACCCAGTGTGCGTGATTTTCAACGCTTTTAATTTTTCAATGTTCGACAGCCAGTGAGATGAGCTACTTTCACTCACCGCTACCACACGCTGGACCTTCAAAAGTTAGGATTTTGAGCTTATTTTTGCAACACATCTTCTTTCTCGGTTGCGTCTCTGTGCCAGCGAGACTGGTGGTTCGTTAGCTGCGGCTTGTTTTGCCTGGCGGTTCTCAACCATAACCTAAACCTCCCACGACCTAGTTGGGAAAGTGGCCGTATCACGAATTCGTTTTCGATTTGGGCCCACGCTTGATCAATCAAATCTAACCGAAACCCGAATAGAAAGGGAACTGATTAGCTTCAACGCATCGTGCTGGCGTTTGTGTTTCCCTTTTTTTTATTTTGGGGGGAAATATAGCAAACTCGAAAGCTGATTAATGATGAGCCACAAGCATGATTGAAGGTATGGGCTTACAGCAACACCTCGTTACTTCGGACGTATACACCGGAAACTAGCTTGTTGAAAAACCTTCCACAATATGTACGTGAATTTAACCTCCATCTTTATCTTCGTGTGTTACTTTTGCCCCATAGAAAGAATGATAGTTTTTTATTAATTTGTACGTTACACGGCATTGACTCACCACAAAAGCTCGCCACTCAGCAGCGTCTGCATATTTGCATGCTAGGCAAAAAGCCTCGCTCCGGTAACCGGTATGCATTCAAGCATCAACAACAACAGCGCCATGAAGAGAGAAAAAATAATATCCGTCACTAGAGATATCCTCACCTAACCAAGCGGAGACTAAATATCTGCGTCAAAATATAAATTATTTACCACTTGGGGCTACCGCATCGGTCCGGTTAGGTGAAACTAAATGCCCGAGCTAGCGTTAACGCCGGCGGGACGGATACATTGCAGCGTACACACCATGCACCCAGCCGTGGGACAAATGGGGACAAGCGCGACCAAGCATTCCGACTTCACAAAGCACCTGTGTTGTGTGGTTTCGTTTACATTCCACCACGCCACTACTGCTGTGGAGGTAGTCACCAGGTCGTTGATGATGATGATGATGAAGAACTTTATTTAAAATTAAATTAATAATTTATTAAAAATTATGTACGTAGTTAAAAATAAGCTTCAGCGTGGACATTACTAAACCTATTTTAATTTTGTTCTTATAGTTGTAATAATTTCGTCACATCTCATTCCTATGGAGGGATATCTGGTGGGCATCAGCATATTGTAGGTCAAACCGGACCTCAAAAGAAACAAAGCGACCAGGTGCTGAAGGCATGCGGAACAAGTGCACTTTTGCATGAATCATACGTAGTGGAGTACGGTGAAGCAACAGGGAAACTCTTGGTCTTCACTCAAGCCCCACTGGAACTGGTCTCTCCCTTTCGGATAGCCCCCGGTGAACAGTTCTCAACGAACTTCCCTTTAACGATCAACATCCTCTTCTCTGCGCGGGTTTTGCTTCTGGTAGAGCGTAAACACATTCTACAGCTACTTCGCGAGAGTTGCTGAGCTACTAGCACCACTTAGAGCGCTCGGTTCGTTCGAAGTTTTTGGCACGTGTTGATATCCCCTCCAGCGTGAAGTGCAATTGGAGGTGGGATGGGGGTTGGGGAGTCCGAGGGACAGCATTATTAATAACCGATCTCCGCTACATTAGACCGCGCGGTAAGTGCCTCGGAATCGAAATAGCATGGCGATAGTTGATTGGAATGTTGTTCTTTGCAAACTCGGTTTCGGTACGTTGGCCTCCCGGCCGGTGCTTTCGCGTGAAGTATTCGACGGAATGCCACCAGACTGCCTGTCGATGGTCAACCCACCATCCGCAGGTGTGCAACACCGATTCGGGAGTGCTACTTGAGCCACTTGGTTAGGCTCAATGTTTTTGACATCTTTCCATACGAATCGTTCTCCATCCAAGTGGACGACGATAATCAAGCAGCACCGGAATGTCTAGATCGGTACGAATTCTTGAAAAGTTGGAAGATTCCAAGAATTCTTTTGTTGCAGCAACTATCCAGCAATGTGCTCATCAAAGACGAAATAGGATTCGGGACATTTCATCCCACTCAGATGACACGTTACGGTGATGTGCAGTGTTGGATGGTATCTGCCGCCACATCAACTACAATGTCCGACCTGACGCAAGCAGAAAATCGATTGGACATCTTTTCAGGTTCATCAACTTGTGCAATGGTCTGTGCGCACCCCGTGTCTTTCACATTGTCGTCGCGTTCGACCGACCGGCAGGGTGACCTGTGCCCTCTCGTGTAGTGTCGTGTGGCCAAAAAATTGCACACAAAAGAAATGCATCTTTGAATGCACAAAAGACGAACATTTTCTTCCAAGCTTTTCACTTCTTTCGTTCAATCTTTTTAAAAAACACGATCGAGAAGAATACATTTTCTGTTCTCGCTCTTGCATCCAGTCAAACTGTACTCGTCATGTACCAACAACAACGGAGAATGATATCGGGGTGTATTTTTTGTCATGTTTACGGGTTCCTTTCAGCAAGCAGCAAAAAAAATCAGGGATACTGTGAGATTTCTCATACTGGTGCATCAACCACTACAGCGCTCGATCCCAGTTCTGGAACACGTATCGTAAAGGATCGCGACCTTTCATGATCATCCACACACCTTGAGCATTTTCCCATGGAATCTCGTCCCTGCCAGTGTCTCTTGTTTACTTTTTCTGTTTTGATTCCCGTCTGTAGTGCATTGTTTCGTTCCTTTTGCACTGTGATGTAGAAGAGTGCACCATCCTACAATCGGTGCCCAGCGAATCATTAATATTTCGACCTATTTCTTCTCCTTAGAGAGTTCCCGTGACGGGATCGATTGCTCCCGAACGCTGTTTTTGCTTTTATGTTGGTCCGCACAAAGCAGAGAAAATGTCATCAAAATATAAAGCAAGGGGACGTACACGGGAACAGTGTCATGAACGAATTATTTATAGCGTTGTACCTGGAGTTGAAGAGAATAAGGCAAAGGGAAAGATAAAAATCCATTTTATGGAGATATTTTTAAAAGTTTCATATTTTTTGTGTAAGTATGGAAATGTTACCAAGAAGGAGGGGAACAGCGCTACAATTGAGTTCTGATCTTTAATTAACAAAACTCAAAAATAAACGCAACAGCTGTCCTTTGACAAAGACTAATGAACAGAAGTGCAAAGTTAGACTACAGTTACAACTCAAATGGAAACAAAAAACAATAAAAAACAAAACACATATAACTCATGGAAAACCTTCTCATTTCCAATTTTCCCAAGGACATTAGGAAACTCCCACGCAACTTCCCGCTACTTCTTCATCTGGCGCTACGGGACCAAGAGCAACGGTAATACAAAACCATAAAACCAGCGCCGTTCGCTGCTAAAACAAACTTTCCCATCCTTTTTGGTCCGCCCACCATCAACATTAAACAAACTCGCCTCGCAAGTCGAAGGTTGCAAGCCGCCCAGCAGTAGAAAGCGCCTGAGAAGGGATCCCGAGGGTCAAACCGAAGCGCAAATGCAAATCCCACACATCTGGCACAAATGCAAACGGGCATTTCCGGACGACCGATTGATTTTCCCAGATGCCACCAAGGATTGCCTTGCGGTCGTTCTCGTGTGCAATAAAACTTCCTCTCCAGGACGGTATCGATGGATGGTTTGAAACAAAGGGAAATTACACATCCCGCTGTCAAAACAAACCAACAGCCACAGTAGAACTCTGGCCGTATGATAATCTTCAGGTTTATCCTGTTTCTAATTATCACGTTCCTACTGTGGTTCGAACAAAACGAAACCGATCGGATCCGATCGATGCTTCGACGCATAAGACAGCTGCTGCTGTTGCTGTTCCACGGTTGCATCTCATTATCTTCTAACTCCGTGCAGAGGAACAGCACAAAATGGTTTGGGTATTCGGGTATTAGGAAAGATACAGCTAGGATGTAAATTACCTCTGTACCTTTTCGCTGCCAGATGTGTTTTTTCTTCGTCGTCTAACTTCTCACTTTTCGTATTCGGTAATTGCCAGTAATTGAAGGTGCAATCAATATATACCTTTCCCTTTGGGGGTAGTTCTTCTCAAACCATCGCTCATTGACAGATCCTGTCCGTCTGCATGTGTGCAAGAGGTCAACAGACGTCCGCAACAAGGAAGGACGACCGGAAACCGGAATTTGGATGGTCATTGACGATCTTCGAATGAACGCTAAAGGGAAACCAAGGATGCGGAAGTAAGGAAGTAAAGATTCGATTCAGCGTATCAGCAGGATAAAGAATGGAACCTTAAAAAGGTGGCAAAAGGAAGAAATCGAAATAAGGGAAGAGAGAAGCAAAAAAAAAGTGAGCAAATGCTAACACCGATCAATCGACCTTTACTTCCGATCTTCGTCTGCGAGAAGATCGTCTTTCTTCCGCTTTTTCTAGACGGATATAGGGAAAACCTTCTTCCTTTTGGAACTGAAAGGAAACAGGTCTAAAATGAGCACATTGCTGCCAGAACAGATATTAAGCGAAAAAGGAAAGAGAGAGATAAAAAACAACATACATACACACACAGGACCCATTTTACATCTGCGTGTTCACCCAATACTTTGCACACAAAAATCCGGAACGATGGAAAAAAGAGCGGAAATTTTCACTTCCGCTCCGACCATTAATTTGATTTCGGAGAACAGACGTCGCGCGTAGTAAAGTGGAACTGACAGGCAGGCGAAAGCGAAAAAAAACAGGGGGAAAACACAGATCAACTCACAACAGTGCACAAAACAAGAAAACGAAGAAATAAGTCTCACAGTAATAACTCGGGCTCGATCGGGGGTGGAAAACATAATGCCAGATCCCGCAGCAGTGCGGAAGATCCTTTTCTGGCTCACATCGCCAGATGTTGGTGTCAGCGGCCGGGATATGCCAGACCATTCCCCGATCGAGGACGAACTTGCGATGGCGTGGGAATGGAGCTCGGTTTTTTGAATTTCTAACACACGGGTGTAGTTGCAGGCACAAGAAGACCAAACTTTCATCAACCTTGCCAGCCGATACGAGGAAAGCCGGATGCATAGGAAATTGGGAAAAAAGTTAATGAACTGATTCGAGACATGGAACAAATGCGCGACCAAGGTGCGTCCGGATGCAGTTCATCATACAAAGTGTGTTGATGGTTGAAAGTTGTGGGAAAAACATGATAGATTTTGCTCTATTAGTTTTCTAATCTCCAAATAGAAATTTATTATACATTTGTCTATCTCCGGGGTTTAACTAAATTCCAAACATAGTATCTCTACCAAATCAAATTATATTTTTCCAAAGTTATTAAAAGGTGAAAAAAAAAACAATCCAATAACTCATTCAATGCTCAATATACGGAGGCAAGCCTTAGACATTAAACTTATTTTACATCTAACATTTGTTTTGTCCTGTTACCACACTATGCCTGTAAAATAAGATTGCCAAAGATTTGCAAATTATTGCTTAAGCAATGGAGTATTTCACCTTTTCAGATAACTGCAGGAAATCCATACGACTAATGCATATTGCAATACAGAACGCATTAAATTACAATGTTAGAATAACGTTTTAAACATATGGGGTCTCTAAAACCTGATGTTGATCATCGTACAAGATTCTGAGATCCCAGATTTCTGAAATCCTTAGAGAAGATGTACTCATGATATTGATTGAAGTCCAGGATATGGTCACCAACAGACTTAACACGCATTAACATATAGCCGGAGATAATATGGGAAAAGTAAATTAGAGTGAAGGAACAGTTGAACGAGCGCAGAACATTTCTTTAAGTACAGGGACAACAGATAAATAAATTAAAAATAATACGTCATCGACACATAAAAGTAATGAATCACAGAGGCGAAATAACACGCCGACATTATTGAAGAGTATATGAGTTAAGATCTCAATCCGTCAAACAAATGATGTTACAAAGGATTAATAATAATTCAGGAAATTCGTGTAAAACACATATCAGTACATCTCGTGTTCTAAACAAATCTCTATTGCTAAAAAGCAAGAGTTATCTGACAACTAAGACCAAACAATAGGCTAATGGGGCAATTTACTGTAGTAATTTTGTATAGCCATTAAGCCAAAACTAAAAGGTAAAATTGTAAACAAAAAACATTCACGTGCGATGCACACAGCAAATATTTCCTCGTTTTCCTACTTCCCTTATAAACTCGCTGTTGCATTATTCAGCAAACCACTAGGCGCATGGACACTACCCTAAGCGGGCGAAATTAACGGTCGCACAGTACGTTACGGTACATCACCTCACCCCCCCGGACATTGCGTCCCGACAATTGGTTTCCAATTAATTATCTTACTACACACATAACAGCACCCACTTGCGCTAGTTTTTTGGGTGTATTTTGCGCTACCCGCCCGTTTTTGTGCTTTAATTAAACGCGTATCAATTAATTCCTACGCCAGGGAAACGCGCGCACGTCCGCGCAAACCAATTAGCTTTCACTAGGTTAACCAAAAACTAAAACAAAAGCACCTACGAAATGACGGTCACGAAAATCCGGCTGCCCCACGGAAAAGTGGTTCACGAAGCAGTACGCGCCACAGTATGGGGTAAGCTCGTGGCATGCAAATGGATTGATTTGGTTCGAAAAGGTTCGCTCGGTTTATTTTGAGTCGTGTACCGATTGGTTGGACATGTATGAGGTGCAAGACGAAAACCAGAGACAATTAATTAGGTTGATGATTTAGAGTAAATTACTACAGCGTGAGGTCAGCTTAAGCGTTTCGATTCGCATGTACACACATTGTGCTTAAAACTGGTGATCCCAGATGGATCTGAATTGCGGAGGTTCCCACAGAGATCATAAAATGAATACTTCGAATCTTTTGCTTTTAACTCGTTTTTTTCTTCTTCACGAGAAAAAAACTAATGTTAAGTAAAAAAAGTATCCAGTAGAAGGTAAATGTACCTCCACAGTGATTGAGGTTTTGTGCAAAATTCCAAACTTCGTAATGAAACGCAAACTCTGTCTTAGAAATCCTTCAAGAAACCCAACAGAGTCTTAGAAAATCGCAAAACAAAGCCCTATCGAACTGCAATGCAAGAAATGTTGAGATGAAAGCCTATCTCGAAGCAAATGGAACTAGCAGCAATACTATTGAGGCGAACCTGAAAACCACTTTTTCCTCAAACATACCCATGCGTGCACCAGGAACAGCTGCTTTTTGGGATTTCGTTTTGATGAAACTGTTCTCCCTCTTTCGATAGCTGTGCTGGAAACATGGGAAGGATCTGAATCTTTGAAAGCCCTATTCCTTGCAAGAGTTCGTACCAATTGTCCTACGAGGGGTTCGTCCTTCCAAAACTTATACTGCCGAAGCAACATATCCCTGATCGGAACGCAACACTGGCGTGCGACCGATGCCAATCAATTCGCTCGAAAGGAAAAAAAGGATTCCCCCGAGCAGAACGACCGAACGCTTCAGAACCCGACCCGTAAGGTCCTTTCTGCGAGGTGAAACTTAAGGCATATGCGTCTGCTACTCCTTACGGGATTGAGGAAGAAAGAAAGACCAAACCAAACGAGCTGCTAAAGGACGAGACCACAGCGAGGAACCGAGAGTGACTGAAGGGAAATAAAACTGATAGTAGTAGCAGCCGGCCGGTGATGGTGGCAGCAGGCCACTGAAGAAATGTACGGCAGAACAACAACAAAATCTCCAAGCCACAATTATATGCTGGCATCGTCCGGTGCCACGCGACCCACGACCAATCAGAGACGAGCATTTTGGCCCGGGTCGCACTTATGCTGTTGCCCGGAGTCCCTCGATCCTTCTTCTAAACGGCATCCCACGGGTACGCTCCGTAGGGAAGTGGATCACGATCACGACAAACCGAAAGGAAAATGAAGAAGATCGCTTTAGAAAAAGCAATCCGCTTTAGAGTGCGTGTGCGCGCAGATGTTTTACATACACCGTGCCGTGGCCCGGAGAAGGAAATGGGATAAATGGGAAAAATACGATTGATGGCTGAGGATGGATGATACCTGAAGCCGCGCAGTGCAGTTGCTGTGGTTCCTTAGCGGAGCAGGGGGCTCGTATCGTCCTTGCTTGTGAAACAGCTGGACCCTAGTGGCTGAGAGCAGACAAACAGAATGAGAAACCAAAATAAAGCCGAACATCGAAAAAATGGAAAGAAACGCAAAAAGCACCTTGCGCCTTCGTAAGTCAATGTTGCTGATCGTCAAACGCGCGGCGACGAGGACGATCGAGGCCGGCTGCTGCGCGTCAAGATCCCTATATACGATCGTCATTAACGGGACACTGATGGGCGCACGCCTCTCATCAAGACTTATTTTTATGTTTTTTTGTTTCTTTGTTGCTGTTGCTCCCTTTCGTTCGGTTCATTTTATGCGCTGCTTATGATTTTATGTTGTTCCTCTTCTGAAGTACCGGCGACACGCGCCATGTGCAATTTCTTTTACGCACCGCTTCCACCATCACCACCACCACCAGTCGGCAACTTCCGAGATAGATCGGAGCTCAGTAAACAACGTCACGTTAAAAATGCTTCGAGAAAAAAAAACAAGACCACGAAACATAACCAAACAAAAAAAAAGGAAAGACACAAAGTCAGGCAACCCGCAGCAGTCGCGTGGGTCGTTTTGCCGCCTGATGGGGCTCCGGTTCCGGTGTCGAACAGCTGCCGAAAGGCGCGTGTGTGCAAACATTAACCCCAACGAAAAACAGCGAAACGGGTGCCACAGGCGACGATGATATGCCAATCGCGTCAAGCTGCACCTCTGCTGTCCCATCCAGTGCAAACAGAGCCCATTTTTTTATAAATGTTTATAGTTTACACTTTTTTCCCTTCGTCCCCATAGATGGCGATCGTAACTCCACGATCATTTAGCACCGGGCACCCTCGGTTAACTTTGCACCGGGCCGCTTTGATAACGATGTGACAAGGTGTACCGTGAGCGTTCCGCATACAAAACAACGTAACGTCTGCAGCAGGCACATCAACGCGACCCACATCCATCTACCATCATTCGGTGTATAAACAGTGTGTGTTTTTTTTATTGCTTGATAACATTTTCAACGCATTTTTCCTTAATGCTAGATCTCGCTCTTCGTCTATTTATATTTAAACAAATATACTACTTTCTTGTTCAGTATGTCTTGTCCCACATACCAGCAACATGATATCGGTCGAAACAAAACTAACAACACGACACAAACCACCCTCCTGAGGGACTGCTGACATCTTTCCAGTCTTTCGGGGATCCGTCCGAAACGAAGACAAACTATCTCGGTTGGGAGAAGACAGACAAAACATCGGTTGGGAGAAGTGAGTTTATATTTAAATTTACCACACCCTACGGATAACTCCAAAGACGTTATTCTGACGTACAGCAGCACACTCCCCCATTTTGCGACGTTTCGCGACCACGGTTACGCGATCTATTTCTGGGAGACACATTTATGATACATGCACACAAATAAGGTTGAAACTTCCGAGAAGCGTTTATCATCGTATTTCCCGGCTCCGACCATCATTTGGAGAGATGTTAATTAATGTGTGACTGGTTGGGTGTGATAAAAATAGCATTGAAGGGGTGAACTCTACACCAAGTTCGTATTAGGCCCATAATAACTATGTTGCTTGTTTCGAATGATAAAACGATGTTCACTGCATTGTTGCTTACGCTAGAATGATTCAGAGTGAGGAAGATCTGAAAGAAAATTAAAACTAAAAAAAGCCCTCTTGAATTTTGGTCAGAGATCATCAGAAGTCGAACTGGTGAAATTGATCATAAATAAGGCTCCTCAATCAAGCCTGTACATCTCCCCTGCTTAAGGATCATCTATGCCAATAATTTAGTTTTGGTGTTTCCCTGCAAAATTCAAAGCTGTACGCTGCATATGCAATGCTTTGGCCAAAGATATCCAAGATATTGGAGGATGTGAAGATTTACTCGATTTCGGGATCTCTTCTCTAATATCAACAAATCTGCTCGTCGCGGATCTTTAAGTTCCAAAGTAAGAAGAAAAGAAATTGTAGAGCACTTTACACTTTAATTTAGCAAACTTATTTTCTTAATTTAATACGTGGCGTGGCCTTGCAACCTATAATTATCTTGAGAACAAATCTGACAAACATAAAAATACAGATGTTCTCCCGTAAGCATTCTCCCAACAAAGGACCTTCCAAATATTTTCATCACCTTGCCATCCAAAACCACCAATGACTTGCGCTAAAAAGGGGTTAATCTTTTTATTCTGCACGTCAGAACTGCATGCACAGTGCGGTCTGCTAACCTGCCCAGAACCAGTGCTAAAGAAATGCCAACAGATGGAATGACAATAGCCCTAGCCCACCAATACTCCAACACTGCTAACCAAAATGACATATGCACGTTTCGGGATCGCTAAAAGCGATCATGGCAGTCACTTCCGCGTGCCGCGTACTGTGGATGCACCAAATGGCCACCTTTGCACCAAATGGCCATGCACATCAGACGCTGCTTTTCCATCCCAGCCGGCATCTGCAAAACCGTTGTGGAGCATCTTATACACGAACGAGGGCCATATGCCGCGATCGAGGGAGTTTCGCTATTTGTATGCTATATGCAGCAACATCAGAAGGGACCCAGTGAGCAGAGTGCCTAACAGATCAAGATCAATCAATAGTATTTGCGGTTTTGCTTACGTGCGCTGTGCAGCTTTTCTTTTCTCTACGTCGAGCTCAATTTATTTTGCAAAGATCTTATCCCCGGTGCGTAACATCTTTCAGGATCGCCGGGACAACGGTTTGCAGAGCCTGAGCCTGAGGCGTGAGCCCAGTGGAAGGAGAAGACCCCGAGGAAAAGAGCACAAAAGGCAAGCCTGGCGCACGCCAGAAGGTGTCAGAGGTACATCATTTGGGTTGTTGGTTCGTCTCTCTTGTTTCATATTCGTATCATCTGCTCCGATGTCGATGGCTGGAAATCTAGGATTTCAGGACGATTCTCTTTGAGTTGCTTGCAGACAGTTTAGGAGACATATTGAAGGAGCTACCATTTGTGAGAGGTTTTGTTAAAAATAAATGAAATAAACTAAAAGTTTACAAGTATACGTGTTATCAAAAATGTATCTTCGTAACCCTCAATATGAAAAAAACAATAAAAAACCCATGATTGATTAATTTTTGACCAAAAAATCTTTTAAAAAAAAGCGATTAAAGATCTATAACTGCCCACATATAAACTAATCTCGTTTCTAGTAAAATATCTTATCCTTAGAATTCTAATATCCTCACGCTTTAGTCCTTCCGGCAAAAATGCATCCTTTTTAAAATTCTTCCTTTAATGGTTCGCTCAAATAACACAAAGAATAAGTGATTCCAAGGAAAAGAAGCAACCGCACGCGTACATGACGTTGAGAGGACCGTCTTCAGAAGTCGGCAGCGGCTCAAGAAACATAAGTACGAAAGTGCACATATGCTGCGTTCCCAATTTCCGATCCTATACCATTCGGATGCTGTTGTTGATCTTCCGATCTATGCTAAAACGGTGCGCAGACACACACACAATACGTACCGCCGCACTGAAAAGCAAGGAAGCTGCGAAACGCACAATGACAAAAGAACGTCCACGACGTGCTCAATATGCCGCCGGCATAGCTGTGAAACCCGGGACCCTAATGCAGCTACCGAAAAAAGCCGCCGACGTGTGGAAGGTATGTGGAACGGGATGAAAGTCGCCTTCCTTTTTTCTTCCTCTCTTTTCCATGTCTCGTTCGGCGGTGAAAACCGTGGCGAATTGCATTATGCTGTCGGGACAACACGCCGCAACGCAACGAGGAAACGAAACACCGGCACACCGACAACGCACCAGCTGGAGGCACGAGCTTCCGCCCGGTACGCGTGCCATCGGTTATGCTTGAATCAGTTTCCATATGTTGCACCGTCGAACGATGATGAGCCTGTGCATGTGCCGCCGTCGCTTACGTACGACAGTTTTAGGTCAGCGCACTCGAAGGTTCTTCGCTTCCAATAGGGGGCCTTTGAAGGGCATGGTACAATAGTACGTGTACGCAAAAAGCCCACCCAACGAAAACATTTTCGATGTTTCTCTGGTGCGGTCGTTTGGAATATGTTGGTAACGCAAAACGAACATCACGGTCACGTTTGATGGAAACGCGGTGACATGTATAGAGGACAGGCACTAAAGTTGGGCGCGCTGCCTAAAACTCCGGAACGGAGCTTCCGGACCCACGTGCCACCTAGCATCCGTTTCAACCCAAATGCGTTGACCTTTGTCTCAACTATGCTCCGCACAGAGTCCCAACTCGTACACATCAATCCTACTCTGCAAGGTTTCGCTTCCGCTTGGATATTCCCGGTAAAGCCAAAGTTCTAACATCATCACCACGTTACGCATGTGTTGGTTGATTTCTATTATGTGCTTCATTGTTGGCTCCTCAAGTGCAATTAACCATTCATAAACGTTCATTCATTCGCGATCAACCAACCGCGGATATGCGCACTGGAGCGCGGTGATGCGACACGCTGTTCCTGCATGTTCTGGATATCCTCCACACCCCTCTCGGACGGGACGCTACTCTACTACACTGTGTTGACCGAGCAATTACGCAAACACGTGCCCTCCGTAAGTAGCCCCTTTCCCCAGTAGAAACCCAACATATTTGGCACCAAGTTGAAGTGCGTCCCACTAAATAGCGCCCTTTCCGGTCGTGTGAGTACTCCAGGCACGCACCCTTCGGGGTTAGAGCAGCCTTGTTACGGGCTCTAGTTTGCTGTTACGTTAACCCACCGGAAGAGTCTAAGTGCGCGAACTATACTACCGGCACGCGCACTTGTACATGTAGTCTGATATATCTTCAATAAAAACCACAGACACCCTTTTCCTTATCCGCGTGTATGCAATTTGGTCGGTGGCGCGATGTTGTTTAACAACAAAGGAAAGAAAGCATAAATTGCGTACGCGTTAAGGCAAGTGTTCGGACTTCAACGGGAGGGCAAAAAAAAACCAACAAAGTTACGCCACCATTGATAGCAGCAACAAAAAAAAAAGACGGACGTATCAGACGATCGTCACCCAGCGTAACCAGCAGATGTTGCTAACAAGCAAGAACGCGGCGTGTGGTGACGCTTCCTTCTATTTTTTTTGTTTGCACCTCTCCAACAAAGCGAATTCCGCACGCGGCTAATAAATGCAGCCGGCTTTTTAGTCCCCCATTGGATCTCGCAGCTCGCGTGTGATGGAATGTTTTGCATTGCGGGGATACGGAACGGAATCAACGTTGGTGTTGATTCTGGATGAAAATTAGTTCCTTTCTGCAACAATTAAACAAAAATGGGGAAAACTAATGCTGAAGACACTTTGAAGATGGATTGGCTGTGTGAAATGAACGATGGATAACGTTGCTGCATCAAATGTAAAAACTCATTAAAATGCTTTCCTCCGTCAACTTCAACTAGCAGTACGATCTTCCTCTGTGATGCGATCGCACACTGGCAGGCGTGTCTGTGACGGACGACTAACACCAGCGACATTAACACAGCTGCTACTGTCCCCGTGAAAAAAACGTACAGATCGCTGAACTCAAACCGTCGTCTGATGGCCTTGGACGGGCCAGGGACAAAGAAAACTCTCCCCAGCCACCGCATGTGTATGTGTGTCGTCGTTCACGTGGAAAGTGCAGTAGCAGGGAGAATATTCACACACAAAAAATATATGCGTGAAAACAGACGCTGCACTTGCCTGTGGGGCACTGTGATGGATGGAATGATGAAGACACTCGTCCAAGTCGCATGTACGTGCGCGCAGTTTTTTTTTCGTAGCCCACCCAACCAAATAGTACGAGGGGGTCTGGCTGTTTTTGCTGCACCAGACCACTCCGTTGGCATCCTGTGGAGGCAAGAAAACTTTAAAATAAACAACTGCTTTGCTGGTGCGCAAATGTGCAAGATGGCCTCCACCAAATGCAGGCTCTGCTCTAGCTCTCTAAAAACGGGTGAGAAAAAAAAAACAAATGCCAGAACATTATCCACAAAACATTCTTCATTTTTTTGCGCCTATTGGGTCGGGTGCTAAACTTTTGCTAAACCCCCCACACTAGCAACAATCGTATAAGGAGGATCTTTGGAAAAAAACACCCCAAATGTCTTAGTCACGGTCTCAACGAAAATCATGCCACAAATCGCGATCATATGGAAGCACACGATTAGCAGCGCGATGTAAATTTAGATTTTTTCCCTCCGTTTGATTGGAATTTCCAACGATCGATAGTGAAAACGTGTGGCCAGATCGGCTCGCGGATACATTTTTGAGGGGAAAACTGTTTACAAATGAATTCCGAAACGCTGCTGAAAGCAGCGGCACTGATTGAGATTTCTATCGGAAGCGCGAGAATACATATACGCACGGGTATTTCGCATTCGATCGATGAATCTCACGATCAACGATGAGATGGATCTAAATCATTCGCTTCAGCAAGACAGATGCCGAATAATGAATGTATACCCTTGACGAGTGAAATTAAGAACCTTACAAATCTTGCTATACGGGGGAAAAGATATTTCAAGATCAGGGATCGCCCTTCAATTTTTTCATCAAGCTAAGAGCTATCATCTATCCTACTTCTGGTGTACGTGCGCTGTGTCTATTCCTGTCTATTTTTCCACAAAGAACACTTTGTTCTGCCTAATCCGAACAAAATGCCGAGGCGTGAAAAATAACACCGCACGCGTCATGTTATCCTTCGTTGGAAATGGTAAATGCAACAGCAGAAGTCCTTCGTCCCATTTGGAATACTCATTTCCAATTCAAAACTGTCATCATCGTCTGCAGCTTCGTCCATATTCAGAGGTCATTTGTGACACTCGTCATCTGCAGATGGCACAGTACTACGCAAGCAAGAAGCATAACAGCAGCGGGACAGATTCCAGCCTTCATGAATAACAGACACATACTGTCCAAACATAAACATCCTGCTCCAAATCTGTATTCCGCCCAATGTAATGACCTTCCGGAAAAGGCCAGAATAAGCACAGTTGTCTTCCGACAACAGCACGCAGCGCTGAAAAAGAAATGCGAACAGAAACCATCATATTGTAATGTATGAACCATCATTTAGCTATAACATGTTGCTTCTCGGTATGTCGCTGGCAAGACGCAATCAATGTGCTCCTTTCTTTGCCATGGTGCACATACCATCATCATACTCGTCGTACAATCATTTCTTTTTTGCCAGCTGATAACATTTTTATCGTTTCGTCCGGTTTGGTCTGGTTATCAGAATCGTTGCTTCTTGACCATATGCAAAGCCCTGCGCATGGGGAACATGTGTCCGAAGAGGAGGAGAAAAAAGACGCATAAAACAACAGAACAGCTGAACGCGATCATCAAGCATTGGGAAGCCTTGTCGATCCCGTGCTGGTGCCTGCATGTATGTCCATCTACCCGCCCGCAGCACACGGTTGGGTGTAGCAGCAGGATTGTTTCTTGTAACAGTTGACGCTGCATGTATCCTTCGCTTTGACCTGCTTGTGATTGCCACAAGCACAGCACGATGGTTACAAGGGATTTTTTCCTTGTTGTCCTTGTTGTAAAATTGTAGAAAGTGGTATACGCACGAAGATGATGATAATTATTAACTGGTATCGAGTGCCCGATAGCAGATGTCAACAAGGATGCTTTGGGTTTTGTTTTAAGGACCCTTTTCTATGGCCCGAGGATGTTTTTGAGAGAAAAAAGTGTTTTTTTTAGATTTACAGCAACTGTACGCAACAGTTGTTATAGTACCTTTTAAACAATTTTATGATAACATATCATATGGTACGAACATTTTATATTAAGCGTAAAAAGCGTTTTGTGTAAAAAAAACACACCCAAGTTTAGCTGTCTAGTGTGAGTTTTAATTCAAGTTCCTTATTGTAACCCTGGCCGTTCATTTTTAATAAAAAAAGAGCACAAAACACTGAGTTAGTCCATCATTATTTGAAAAAAGATATTCAAAGACCCAATTCCTTTCTGCAGAGGTTCACGAAGAATTGAACGACTGGAAAGTTTAATCAAATAATTCTAATTTCTTCTCAAAAATAAAACAAACGTACCAAAAAAGAATTTCCCACACAAAGCATCGGTAGGAAAATTGAAATGCACATGTTTACCTTAATTTTTTCTCCACTTTCCATCGATCCTTCCTCAACAAATACCGTCACAGCTCGAATCCAAACGAAACAGTTGGAAAATTGATTTTATCGAAAGCTAAGGCCGGTCTGTTACCCTGCTGTCCTTAATGTTCAACATCCCAATCCCAATCATGCTCCTACTAGGCTGAAGCACTGCTGTACGATCAGTTTTTTGCCTTCTCTATCGATTGCTTTTCAACCTTCCTTCTGCAGACAGCTGATCGGTTGAAGCGTTCCCTACTGCGGAACGGAACAGACGCGCAAAACGAATCGTCCGATAGTAGCCCCGGGATTTCGTCTGCAGCAGAGCAGGCAAAAGAGCAGCTAAGCTTCAGAATGTTTCCCATGGCCCGAAGGTACGTAATCGCAAAACATGGTACCGGGTGTGCGGATAGCGGATGGTTCACCCACATGCCGAGCGCCCATTCGTTTCGGGAAGCCCTAGTATTGTGTACGGGACGCTAAACGAAGCCTATTGTTTCGAACGATGTCACACCGAATACGATTCCAATCAACCCGGCCGGGCTAGCTCGGTGTGAGTCCCAGTAGCAGTCTCCCTGGTGGACACAGCATACCCACAGCCGGTTATGAGGCGTGCATAATAGTACCACACCATTACGAGTCTGCGGGTGGGCCACAGGTGACTATGTTCGAAACACAGCACAGGTTCGTCTTGATCCCGTAGAACAACAAGCAGGAATTTTTAGTCTCTGCTTAATTACAGCCGTCCACATGCGACGGAAGCATGCAAAACAGTAATCGCAACATTCGCCGGTCGCTGTAATCATTTCCACCGGATGGAAGCACTTTGGTTCCGATGAAATTTCACCACTTCCTTGGCGCAAGGTGTAAGCGATTAATATTCGAACGTTTTGCTTGCGCTTTTTTCGTCCCTCCGTTTCGGTACCGTCATTTCATGAAACAGGCGTCAATTTCCGTCAGCGGAATACACTTGCCACGCTGCAATGCGGTGAAGGAAAACGTTCCATTTCTGGTTTCGTGCAGCTGCCCACACGGGGAAGGAACACAAGAGAAAAGAACCGTTCCACACGTTGCACGGTGCGTTCGCTTTAGATTCCTTCTCTTCCGCTTCCTTAACGTAGTAGGCTTCGCTAGCCGTGGATTCTCAATTTCTCCGTTCCGGCAGCGAGTAGATTGAGTTTTCGATTCCCTTAATGCTTCCACTTATGGGGTGCACACAACCTGCTGACAGGTGTATGGTACGTTTTTTGGGCCGATTGCTCGTGAGGAGTGTCTCTAAAATGAAGGAAAAAGGATTCCGACCCTTCGAAGGAATCGACTGCCTTGGGAAGACCACGACTAGCCAATAATCCGTCCCGTGTTAGAAGGCAATGTGATAATTGCGTTGAAACCACCGTGGGAATCAGCCGGTCCTGCTGTCCCTGAATGTGTCTTCCGGTCGCATTGTTTACATCCACCCATTTACTCCATCACTTGCTACTGTAACCTCCCATCAGATTGTGGTTATGTAAATTTGCAATTCGTATCAGAGTGCGGATCCTACTTACATGAACCGCTGTTAGTTTGGCCCATGGTACACTATGCCGGACGCATTTGCTGTGTCCTCTCCCGTTGTGTGGCTGTGGTTGATGATGGTTCTTCACTAGTTGTTCTCGCACACTTTTTTGCCACTGTTTGGTGGGCTGCAAACTATTAACATCCACGCCACTCTCAGGCACACGCGTTCGGCAAAGGTATCATCGTCCGTCTCTGCACCATTATACACTAGCGAATATCTGACCACTTTCGACGCCTTGCGCTTGCACTCCACCTGACTAACATCGTTCAACTATTGCAACGTTACTTAGTGCTAATTCTATCTTATATTACTACACAACTATGTTGCAATTTGTGTATATTTTGTACAATTTATTGCCACATTTGCCGACCCGGAACGGATTTCGCACTAGGAACTGTGTGAGGTGAGTGTGTGTGTTTGTTGGTTAACTTTTTTTTTAGTAATATCATGTTGTCTCTGCTACTCTTGCGGGTAAATGTCAATAAAGTTCTACCGCACACATCCTTGTTCCGTTTCGTTGGAATGTCCTGGAACAGGGATTCCGCACCACATGCGCACAGTTACGCCATATCGGTGCTGTCTGATTCGGCAACAGTGCAATATTAGCATTCCGTACATGATGATTGCGATTTACTTACATTAAAATGCTTCCCAGATATGGTAATGGAATAGTAGTTATGAATTTTGTACATTTTTCTAAATAACAAAGAATAGTGCTCATAGATGCACATTAGAATGTGTTATTTTTGCGCATTATACTTTATTTAACTTTATTTTAATACAAATAGACAAACAAAGATGTATTTTTTTGGGTTTCTCGTTAAAAAAATCCTTTTTGATTCTACAATTTCAATTTGATTTGGCTTTTCAGCAAATCAGCTGGCAAATAACATCGCAGGAGAAATAACATCGAACGTGCTTACTGTCAAACTGACAGTGGCATTTTTTTGTTTTGGCAGACTGTTGTTAAATAACACGATACAACATGCTGAAGGTAAAGCCGGCTACAAAAAGCGTGAAAACAGAGTAAAATGAATTAATTTCCCTTTTTTATTATCCATTCATAGTGGTTCAATCTCGCCCGCACCGTTGTGCCCATCGTTCCGCGCCCTTTCCACACCGTACGGTGGTATACCGATGTGGTTCCATCAACCACCACAGCCATGGAGCAATCGCCCTCCGTAGGAGTCCCGGATAAACTGTACAGCCGTGTAGAACTACAAATGAAAGGAATCGATCCGGAAGTGATGAAAAGCTATGCTCTGTACGCCAAAACAGCAGCAGAACATTTGAACATAGAAGTTGGTAAACAGTACGTATACGCCTCTGAATGCCCCAATTCCGATTCGGTTTTTAACGTGCGTTACTTCTAATTACAGCTGGGTAATGCGCAAAGCGGTAAAAGATCGTTTAACGCTACTGAAATCGGTGCACATCTACAAGAAACATCGGGTGCAGTATGAAGTGCGCAATTACTACCGATTTATGCACTTCCACAAGCTAACCGGGTCTACACTCGATACGTTCCTAGAGTACATCGAACGGAACCTGCCGGAGGGAATCGCTTTGAAAGTGACGAAGGTAGAGCTACAACTACTGCCAGAGCATTTAAGAAAGTAACAGAATGCTGTAAATTAGCTATTAAAGTTGTGTATCGAGTAGCATATTAAAATTGCGTTTAATTTGCAAAAAAAAAACACTTGAAGTGAAATCATCGCACTGTTGTGGGATATTTGTTTGGTTTCTGGGGTAATTATAGCAAACTACAAGCTGTGAAGTAAATGTCAAAAATTTTCAACCGAACCCCGCAATCGATCGTGTTTTGTTTTGGTATCCTCCGGCAACCGCAGAAACGGCGATAAAGAACTGTAAAAACAGCTAGTTAAAGCTGTAAGTACCGTATTTCTTTACTTTTAAAGGTGTTAATACTACTTCCTGTTGTGTTGTTTTCAGTGGAAATTATGGTACGCCCAGGGTTAATGCGCGGTGGTGGCCGCGGTGGAATGGGAATGGGTATGCGTGGTCGTGGAGCACCGTACATGAACAAGAAAACATTTCTACCCCGCCATCCGTTCGATCTCACACTCGCGGAAATGGCATTCCCTCGAGTGCATCCGGCTCCGGACGATTCCGCGCTGACTAATGCCCTGTTGAAACGCAGCCAAGATCTCACTCCGATCGCGGCGGAACAAACCGCAATCTCGAATCTCGTTGCCAAGGTGCAGGGCGTGCTGGACAATATCGTGATCGCACCGGGTGACTTTAACAAGTGCCAGCTGGAAGAGGTACGCCAGGTAGGATCGTACAAGAAGGGCACGATGATGGCTGGTAACAATGTGGCCGATATTGTAATCATCCTGAAGTCCCTTCCCACGAAGGATTGTGCCGAAGCGCTTGGCAAAAAAGTGGAGGAAGATTTGGAAAAGTCCATGAAAACGGAAGTCGTTCCCAAAGCGGAAGCTCTTTCCCTAACGTTCAGTGAGAAGGGATTTGAAATATCGAACTCACTCGCAAAAGTACGCTGCCTGATTGCAACGTTGCCCCAAAACATGCGCAAGCTGGAGACGGAGAAGCATCTGGATTTCAAAATCATCCAAAGCCATCTGGCCGCCATTCGCCACACACGATGGTTCGAGGAAAATGCACACCATTCAACGATAAAGGTGTTGATACGCATACTGAAAGATTTGGCACGTCGCTTCGATGGGTTTAAACCGTTAAATCCGTGGATTTGCGATCTGCTCGCCCATTCCGTCATCATGAACAACCCGAGCCGTCAGGCATTGCCCGTGAACGTTGCGTTCCGACGTGTGTTCCAGCTGTTGGCTTCTGGGCTGTTTGTGCCCGGATCAGCCGGCATTACGGATCCCTGTGAGGTGGGTCACTTCCGGGTGCACACATCGATGACGCTGGTGCAACAGGATGAATGTTGCATGACGGCGCAAACGCTGGTGCGTGTGTTGGCCCACGGTGGATACAAGCATATCCTTGGCTTTGTAGAGAACACCACCGTCGCGAAGGAAATGTCCGTCTGGGATGGAGTCGTAGTTTCTCCGCTAGAACCCGCGTATGAGAAGCCATCGGAAAAGAAGGACGGCGAAGAGGATGACATGGAGTGCGTTGAGGGAGAAACCATCAACGAGGAGCAGACGGAGTGAGTCCGCAGATCTTTGGGAATATTGTTCAATACATTTAGCATTTAGTAGGGGGGGAACACTTGGGATTTTAATGATTTACTTTAGAATAGAAATTACATTAACTCATTACGATGTAATTCAACGAAATGCACTGACTCTACCATACGTATGCTATCTACTCCCCGTGCGGGATTTACTGAGTATTTCGAAATAAACAGCTACTAGACTTTACTTTCCCTTGAGCAACTACCACACTACGATAACTGATCTACTTCTAACATGGCCGATATGTTTTGCACCGTATGCTGCTAATACTGTTTTAGGCTTGCACCTGGTTACGCACATGGATTTTCCTTGGCGCTGAAGTGGGCACAGTTAACACGCGCATTGTGCGACTTCGGCACTGCCATGCGAAAAATGCGTCCCTGAGGATAGCAGACGCACAGCTTGTACTGACTGGACGATCCCGCCCGTGCGCCATGCTCACTCTTCACCACCGGCAGATTGTTCACGTTCATCCACACACCGTTCCCTCCCTCCAGCATGGTGCTTCCGTTGTCCGACTTCAGGAAGATGTTCTGATCCGCCGACCACAGCAGCTCTTTGGCCTCCATTCGGATACCTTCCGTGCCCTTCAGTGTGAGTTTTTTCCGTGTCTGCAACTTCAACGTGTCGTTAACGGGCGATGCAATGCGGCCAGTGTTGATGAGATTGGCCTGCAAAACCATTGCACCCTGTGGCATGTTGTAGAATGGTCGCGAGACCCCAAACACCTGCCTGCCCGTCACCGGATCCTTCACATCGAAATGGTTAATGCCCTTCAGCGAGCTGCCCGTTTTCGAGAGCTGAATTTTGTTATGCGAATGGCCATTGCGGTTGACCAGATTGATCGACACGTCCCCGTCGTCTCCGGTGATCTCCAACGGCTCATCGTAAAAGCTCTCCAGCAGACCGTCCTGTTTGTACACCCGGTCGAAATCGATATTGCCATAGAACTTGATCGTGTCCGCGTCCTGTATCAGCTCGATGTTTTCCATACCACGATAGATCCGCAAAATAGCCGTTATGGAGAGCGTTAGGCATAGGTTCCCCAGCGCCAAACAGAACAGAAGCACCAGCACAATCCAAAATGCGAAGGAACTTTTCTCATTGTACGCGTGACACTTGGAAAGATCATACTTTTGCTCCATTTGCCGCATGTTCTACAAAGAGAAGAAATTTACGTTAACAATTTGAACACCACGTGGTTGATTATGGAATATTCCAGCGCACATACTCCCATGAGATACAATACAAAACGGTGATGAATTTTCCGACACTGGATTCCTGTGAAAATTCCGCTGTACGAGGGCCGAGTGAAAATTTTTGACAATCGGGTACACACACACACGCACGCACACAAGTGTTGCAATGTTTTATCCATTTTTTTTGTTGTGCTCTCGAGAACAACAAATGAGAAAACTCTTCACGAGGAAAATCTCATTCTCATCCTCATTTCAAACTGCTATAATACTGCAGCGGCTGAAGGTTTTATGGTAAGATTGAATGTTAAATTATCGAAAAATTAATTATAAAATGAGATAAACGGAGATTTAATTGTTTATTTGTTATCAAATAACACCAAATCTTATTTTATTTTCATAAATTAGTATAAAAATAAAAATATCCCACTCGCCGTAGAGATGACATTTTTCGCTCGTTTGCATTTTCGCTCCACGCTGGGCGAAATAGCTGTCAATGCCGGTGAGCAAGCTGTTTTGCCAAGTTTGTGTTCTCCGTGCGCTGAAACCATTTTCTGAAAAAAACATTCTTCCTGTGAGTTGCATTGAATTGTACTGTACGTGATGGCTTCGGAACGGTATAGCTTTTCGCTAACCACATTCAGGTAAATCCTACAAATGATGTGCAATTGAAAACCTTCTCCAACTGAAACAAAATGTCGAACGATTCTCTTCGGGCAGCCCTTCGGGAAAGCTGGTCCAGATCGAGTATGCACTGGCAGCGGTAGCGGCCGGAGCACCCTCGGTTGGCATTAAGGCAGTGAACGGAGTGGTGATCGCAACGGAAAACAAGCAGAAATCAATTCTGTACGATGAGCACAGCGTGCACAAGGTCGAGATGGTAACGAACCATATCGGTATGATCTACTCCGGAATGGGACCCGACTATCGGCTGCTCGTGAAGCAGGCCCGGAAGTTGGCCCAGAACTACTACCTCACGTACCGTGAACCCATTCCAACGTCGCAGCTGGTACAGAAGGTTGCCACCGTCATGCAGGAATACACGCAGTCCGGGTGAGTAGGCAATTCCGACTAGGGTGACATTAGAATCTGCAACTAAAAAGATGTCTCCTTCCCTCCCCCCACACAGTGGTGTACGACCGTTCGGTGTATCGTTACTGATATGCGGCTGGGACGATGGTCGTCCGTATCTGTTCCAGTGCGATCCGTCCGGTGCATACTTTGCGTGGAAAGCAACGGCCATGGGCAAGAATGCTAACAATGGCAAAACTTTCCTCGAGAAGCGGTACAGCGAAGATCTCGAGCTGGACGATGCGGTGCATACGGCGATTCTTACGCTGAAGGAAGGGTTCGAGGGACAGATGAATGCGGACAACATTGAGGTGGGCATTTGTGATGCGAACGGTTTCCGCCGGTTGGATCCCTCCGATGTGCAGGACTATCTTGCCAATATTCCGTAAGCTTAAGTATCGCGTGGCAGAATGAAATGCGACATTTTCATTTTAAGGAGAACGAAGGTTTTTTTTTCGGTAATATAGAATTACTGAGGATGTGGTTGAAACTTTGGAATAAAATACTTTTCTTCAAGCGTATCAGATCGGTTTCTATTGATGAATGGTCACAAGTATTAGTCTGCAGATTTAGTGCTAAATAAGATTTATTGTAAATTTTCCCTTTAAGTTACATTGAATTGAAAGCCTTATCTTCTAAGCATGAAATAAAATCAATCGTCTTTCTTGTCGGCATCGTCATGTTTGGCGGCTGCTGCAGCGCCACCCTTCTTGCGCTTCTTCGATGCCGGAGTGGATACTGGAGGAGTCGGAACAGTAACCGGGACCGGTGCCTTCTCCGGTTCAATCTCGCCTGGTTCGGGCTGTGACACGGATGGTACTGCTGTCGGTGGCGTTACTGTGGCCGTTGCTGTAACCATCGTCGGTGTTGGAGGCGGTGCACCGGGAGCCGGAGGCATACCCCCGGGTGGTCCAGCACCACCGGCCGTTGGAGGTGGTGGTCCGTAGCCGTGGTGTGCTTCGGGATGCGGATGTACCTCACCATAGTGTCCCATCGGTCCGGGAGGTCCACCGGGTGGACGGACGGCTCCCGTTACGTAGCTTCCGGGTGGTGGTGGAGGAGGTCCATACTGCTGATGATACGGATAGTGTCCGTACTGGCCGTACGGTTGTGGATGTGCCCCGTACGACGAAAGATAGTACGGTGCACGTGGTGAACCGGCATGCGGATAGCCGGGGAATGTGGGCCCATGAGCTGGCATGCCCGGATGTGGCTGCATATGCGGTGGCATGTGATGGGGTGGAGGATGGGGCGGCTGATGATGCGGTACGGTCACGTTCGGGGGTGGAACCTGTGATTCCGGAGTGTGCGATGGTGGTGGTGGCGTTGGTACAATCGGCGCTTGGTGTGGAGCGGGTCCGGAAGCGGCAGAAGTTACCGGAACGGTATGGGGAGGATACGCGCCATGAACGACCGTATGATGTGTGGCCGGCTGTGGGGGTTGGGCAGGACCAGTATGGTGTACGGTTGAAGTAGGCGGAATTTCCGCTTTCGGCTCTGCAGGTGGTGTGGTTACCACAGGCGGAGTAGCAGGGATTGGTCCCTGTGAAGGGGGAGTAGGAGGAACTCCCGGAGGCAGCACCGAAGCTGGAACTTGCTGATCTGGAACGACAGGAGGATTCGGGGCCGGTACAACGGTTTCCTTAACCACTTCCGGAACCACTTTCGACACAGCGGAGGACGCTTTTTCATCTTTAGCTTCCGGTTTAGTGTCTTCGGTAGTGTCCATCTTCTCGACCGGTGGTTGTTGTGGTCCTCCAGTCGAAGAATCCTGCGATCCTTGAGATTCATCCGAGACGGCCGCTGTCGGTGGTGACCGATCTCTGGCAGCTTCCGTAGATTCTGCCTTCGGACCTGCTGGGGAGTCGCTCTCCGCAGAAGCTTCGTTCGCACCGACTTGTTCTGGTGTTTGATCCGATTCGGGTTTTGCAGCTCCTGCCGGAGGTTGTTGTGTGGGAGCTGGTGCCGGAACCGGTGCTGGTGGCTTCTGTGCTTCCTCGAGAGCCCGCAAACGGTCCCGCTTCATCATCTCGTACTGTCGTTCAACCATCTTCTGAAACGTCTCCTCGTCCACCGCCGGTTTGCAGTGTTTCTTCAGCTCGTCCTGAAATGTTTCGCTCGATTCGACAAACTTCCGCTTGCGAGTTTCAAACTTTTCCTCAATCAGCTGCAGTTCGTGCTGCAGCTTCATCTGATGCATCGTGAGCGATTGCACCTGGCGCTTCAACACGTGCATGCGCTGCGTGGTCACAACCGAACGAACGTCCGGAACGACGGCATCCGAGAAAATTTCGTTTATCAGTCGATGATTGCGCGAAAAACGAGCGTACGCTACGTGTTTGAACGAGTACCCATCGTCCGGATCGTCTTCATCCTCGGCCGGTTGAATATCGATGCGACGATCCGCTTGTGTGCCCTTTGAACTCGAGCGTGATGATGTCTCGTGGCCATCGCCATCACCTGGTCGCACCTTATTACGTGCCGTCAGATACGCCAGATAGGCCGGCGAATTATGATACGCCTTCATGTTCTTTTCGTGTTCCGCCTTCTCCAGCTCGTACTCCGCGATGTACTCCTCTTTTTCCGCGTCAGGCAACAGGCGCCACTGTTGTCCAATGATCTTTCCCACCTCCCACAGCTTCAGATCGGAATTGGATGCCTTGATCGAGTCCCAAACCTTGCGCGAATAGCGCATGTACGGCATCAGTGGTTTCTCCGGCGGTTTCGGTGGCTTAATCATCTTCGATTCGGACGCAGCCGAAGCCTTGCCCATCTTTTGCGGGTTGAACGCCGGATTACCGTGTGGGTTGTGCATGAACGGGCTCGAATTGTCCTTCCGATCGGCGCCTGAGCCCGATGGGCGTAATCGGGTCGGAGGCATCGATGGTCCCGGTATGTTGTGTTTATAGTTGGCAGGGAGCGCCATTTTGAATTTCCGATTCTTCTTGGCGTCTGCAAGTTCGGGTCTTTTTGTTGCTTATCCTGTAAATACAATAAGCATACAACAATGAAAATTATTCGATATAACTTCAGAGACCCGATAGAAACAATAAAACTGTAGGGAAATGTTCTATTTTACATAAAATAAAATGGTTTTTCTTACCCAATGCAAAACCAGACGCTTTTTTTGCCGACAGCAGAAGTTTGACAGTTTGTTGACAGCATCCGGATCAGACGCTTGATGTGCAGACGTTTGGTCGTACGAAAGACGATTTGATAAATTATTCAAATAATTTGAGTTATGAACTAATATAAACGCTCAAACCATCAAAATGGAAAGAACAAATGAAATTCCTACATCATAAAACATAAAAACATATTCTGATGAATTTATTGAAGCAAACAACGGCTGTAGTGAGAAAGTTGGTTGTCCAGCCGCTATAGTGAGAAGCCGAGTGAAGGCGTCCTTTGTTCGGTGAGAATATTCGTGAGATGTGAGTTTAAGTGAAAAGAGATAAACTCATTTCGAGCCGCGGGAGAAAAGGTACAAGTGTGCGTTAATTTTCCCCAGCTATCAACCTTGTTAAAAGTAGCAAACAAGCCGCGAACAGTTAATGCAATTTTGTTTTTTTTTTAAATCTTCATGTCGTTTAATAATAATTTAGAAGTTTTCATGTATTCTAGAACAAAAGATATTAGTTTACGAACAAGCAAGAGAGCAAATAGCACTTTGTTGATAAATCTGTTGTTGATTATTTCGACTCTTGTGAAACAACAATGAAAGAATGTTGAACAAACGATAAAACAATGTTAACAATGATAAAAAATAGTTATCGAGAAAAAAGACGATGAAGTCAATAGCTAACACAACCATAAGTAATTACCGGCTTGCGCGTACTCGCTTTATTGTTACCTGTGCTGGAGACCCGAAACACCAACGAAAACAAGAAGCCAGTGAGAAGAGAGAATACGAAGAGAACGTTTAAACGCTCACAACAGATGAAACAGCTAGCGACAAAGTGAACTGATGCGTGTTCGCTTCTTCCCCCAGGCAAACCAACCAAACAGACAGGCTGTCAGTTAAACGCTCGCTTCAAGTTTCTCACGACTCGGACAGCGTTCGGTGCTGGCGATTGTTCTCGCATGCACTTACTTCCAACGCTTGCAAGAGTACAGACGTGTTGTATCGTGGCTCTCGTTGAACCGATCTTGGAAAAAGAATATTCTGTATTCCGTCGAAGGAAAAGTGTTTTCAGCAGTTTCGCGCGCCCCCTGATAAGTGAATGTGAGTGATGGTGAAATTATTTTCTAGTTTGTTAGTTCTCAAATCGAATTAAGTGCAGCATTCCGTGCATCGTATTTTAAACGCCAAACTAAAACATGACTGACTGGATTTTCACTGCGGAATGAATAATAACAATAACTTCAATCTACCAAGCTTCGTTCCGTTGTGAGTTGGTGGTAGTCGATCTCGGCTCGTAACGGTGGCTTTTTTATGTTTTGCGAGTGAATGCGGGCCATTTCGTGTGTTTCTTTAAAATCTTTGGTTTTCTAGCATCATGTCTACATTCCCCATGGCGTACTGATCCAAATTGAAAACGTCCATTTTATACAACGGAAATTCTATTTTACAAGCCATGTTTGCAATACCTTTTTAGGTGAAAAACGATAAATGGAAACGGGTGAATTCCACTGCGTAGCCTTAATCTGAAGCAGACATCAATTTAGTGAAAGATTTTTTGCCTTTTTTAACTTCCAAACCGGAAAGTTTGTTCTGCAACAAAAAGGACGCGCATTCATCCGAGTTGCCATTTGTCAATTGGTGTCGCCATTTGGCGTTCTTGCCGTCTTCCTTTTGGAGCGTGTTTTGCTTCACGTGTTGGCAGTTTTTTTTTTGGGTTCTTTCGGCAATACATATCCTGCCGTACGACGACATTCTACGGCTTGGCACATTTGTGTTTGTGTGAGTAGAAGGATTTTTTCCCATTCTCCTTTGAACGCGGAACGTTCCTATTGTGCGTACCCGTGTACACTTGGGGCATGTGGCTTGCTTTTTCAAGGATAATGACGAGCGACGAAAAGAAGCATGAAAGCAGGACGTGAAGGTAACCTAAGAAGCCGGCGTCTGTGTGCCATCCGGAAAGCGTACGTTTGCTGGAAGAATGGAAGAAAACCCGAAACGCAGACATCAGCAGAAGCAGCAGGCTCTGAGACAAAGCAGACAAAGTAGGCAAAAAAGCAATCTAAAACTGTACCCCAAACAAAAGAAATGAGCAAAGAAACGAGTTTCGTAAAGAACGGAAAGGATCCAATGGAGGGAAGTGTACGTGCATGTTTAGGGGCGGCTGCATGGTGAAGATCATCACGCACCAGGAAAGGGAAGAATAAGAGCGAAAGCGTGTGGAGAAGTATAAAGTGAGAAAGTAGAAGTGTGTGTGTGTGTGAAGAAATAAATAACATCGATGCTCCCCGTGGGCGCGTGTGTGCGTGTGTGTGTGCCAAATGAATAGAAGAACAGAAAAGAAGCGTTTATTCCTTGTTCTTCATCCCCCCGTTTAAACATGATTTGCTTCCAAGGGGAATGATGATGCGCGAACCAGTAAGAGGAGGATAGAACCATAACAAAAGAAGCCAGCAATGAGAGGGAGCCTTCAGAACGAGGTAAAACAACAACAGCATAAAGAACTTCCCGACGAAAGGAAACGCGCATTTTTGTTGTTTAATTCATGTGTGCGATTCGCGTCTCTCGTTGTGAAGCCTGTTTTGTGTACTCGCGTGCCTGAGTGTGTGCGTATGTGTTGTGCATCGTGGGGATATTCTGTTTCCCCGTCTGTTCTTCCGCAACCGTCAGTTCGTTTGCTTTGCGGTGAAGAATAATTTGATCGCCCGCGAGCTCCAGCAGAAGTGTAGCGGACGAACGCGCGTTGTCAAGAATAGGAAGAAGGGCGGTCACACTGGTGGTAGTGGCGATGGTGGTTCCCTTTTACACGCGCACACACACACGCGCGCGCGCCCTCTTGCGTACACATGGTACGCACGATCGAGAAGCCGCAGCTGCCAGCCTGTGTGAGAGAATCAAGTCGCGATAGAAACGCGCGTTGTGTTCTGTTGAGAAACGCGTTCGGTGTGTTGAGAGCTCTGCTGAACGCATTTTTTCCCCCCATTGTGTATCGAGCAAATAAGAAAACGACGACAAATTAACGGCTGCTCCAAGCAGCACAAGTTGCAGGACGTTGTGTCCAACGACAGATGTGTGCCCTCAGCGCTTTTGAGTCCCTTCAGCTGCTGTTGGTCGTCGCCCTTGGGAAAGATGTGTGAATGTGTGTGCGTGTGTTTGTTTGTACGTGCGTGAATGTGTGTACCTATTCTTCCTGTTCGTCGCGGATCCTTGGTGTATCCTGTTTTTTTTTTTGGTTTCGTTCTATTAGCGAGTGTATGTTTGTGTACGTGAACGTACCGCAAAAATAGGGCTGCTAACTGTGAAAGTATCCTGGAGAGAGCGCGCGAGAAAAAGAGCGAAGCAATGGGAAAAAGAGCGAGAGAAAGAGAAAAGGGATAAGGATTCGAGAATGCGAATGAGAAGAAACAGAAAAAAATAGCGCACAAAAAAAAGGACAGCGCCTTTAGGGTATTTTTTCCTGGTTTTGCCGAAACCATGTTCCGAAACGAAATGCGAGTCCCAAGCAGCCTGTAATGGAATGAAGTAAAATGTAAGTTGAAAGAGATGAAATGGAACCGAAGAGCTGATGCAGTCCTGCAACCGATAATGCCGTAGAATGGAACTCGTATTAGGTGTGCATTGTTTCATGGGGTTCGATGGTACAGAAACATGACAATGCATAAGCCGATGAAGGGCAGCCATTACGCTTTACCGAATCCTGCATAAAGCAGCCATTGGAGAAATGGAATGTGTGTATGACAACAACGATACGAATGAGGGTTAAAAAGGCACGCAAACCTTCGCAGTCCTCCCATTGCCGGGTTGCTGCATTGCAACACAACGATCAAACATGCTGATGTTTTGTTGGTGGAGCTGTTGGATACAAACGCGTGGGAGAAGGGCATCATATATCCTTGGCGGCGTGTTGTTTTCCTCCGTCGCCATGACATATGCACACACACATTCATACGCATACGCCCTCTCTTTTTAGTCCTTGCGAAGAGAGAGAGAGAGCGGTATGCGTTGAGAGCAGAGATTTGAAAATGGCGTTTTTATCTGACGTTTGTGTGTCCGGTGGAGACTCCTGGAAATGCACGGAATATATTGGAGCGGAATATCCTGCAGGATACCCAAACAAAAAGAAGAAGATTGATACCGCAGCAGAACCCGTGTGAGTAATATTACTGACAGTTCAGTACGGATCTGACTGTATGTGCGTGAAAAGCGTTGAAGTGGTTTCGTGTCTGTGTCGAAAAGTCTTCGATAGAACGTGTGCCACGGACTTTTCTCAGTGCGTTCGTCCGATCACCTGGTGCCCGGTTACGTTCGGTAGTAATTTTGCAACCCAGTAAGTAAGGTTAACATCATCGCAGTCAAGAGCCGTTCAAGAGAGGAGAACCAGTATCCCGGGCTACCCAGAGATTTCGCTCATTCCTGTGGTGCGATGTGCATATCTCGATGTCATTTTTGCATCCAAGAACCCGTGGCGTTCGCTTCCATCTTGCTCCGTGGTTTGTTTTGTGTCCTGTCTCTTTTGTGCCCGAACGAAATGAGCATGGGGGTGCGAAAGAGAAAACGTCCACTAGCGCAAAAAACAGACCTCCATTAATGGAAGAGGGTGGTAATGGCAGGGATCAGAATTTTGCTGACGCAAAACAGTAAAAGCGGCGGCATGGAAGTTAAAATGGCAGAAAAAAGAAGCGGCTCCAGATATGGAAGAGTCCCGTAGAGTAGAACGGAACGGAACGAAGAAGGAAAAAAACGAGCGCTTGCAGAAACGAACGATTAAAAACTGAATTCTCAAGTGCGATGATTTTTTTTCCTTCCACGGGTTTGCTTGCTTTCTTTTATCGGTTCTCAGGAAGTATCCGGGTGCAGGGGGCACCGTGGGAGTTGTTGGAATTTTTCCTTCAATGACAGTGTTTTGCAACTACCCGTTGACCGGACTGCACGTTAAAAGAAGTTGCTTGCTGGAAGTAGAATTTGTTTGAATTACCACACAACTATTGGGGGTGACTTAAGCGCCACCATTGATGGCCTTTTTTTTTGGAGCGCTTCTTTTCCGTGGAAAAAGCAACAAATGGGTGGTTCTTATGTAACTTGGCCCTAGTGCTCGTATTCTGTGCCTTGCTTTTTATGTTATTAAAAACGGAATCTCAGCTACGGCCATTAATGAATAGTCTGAAATCGTAGTAGAAATTTGTGAAATGTGTCTACCAATGCGAAAATGTGAAATGTGGGCTGCACAAAATAAACAAGCGTAACGAAACCCAAAAGAGGAGAACCGTAGCATGTGGAGAAACAAAACAAACAGAAACAATAACACAGTTATTTATTTTAAGTGTCGCTCCAATGCAACTCGAACGAAACCGGAAGTTTTACCTTGCCTGTGTCCAATACCCTTTCTGATGTTTGTTAGAAGTAAAAATACGGTTCCCACTTTTTGTCCATCCGTATGCTGTATGCGTGTGTGTCTGATCTTCATAATCATCATTAAAATAAAGGCATGTGAGGGGGACCTATAAATAACGCAAAAATTCGTCGACCAGAAGGGCCCCAACACCAGCAAAAAGGGCTTCCCATTTTTCCAAGAGTTTTTTTCTTTGTCTGTGGACGCTTCTGTGCCGATTTGGGTTCGCTTTTGGTTTTGAACTCTGAAAATGGTGAAATTGGTAAAGTTCTGAAAGGTGGAAAATCTCAATATCCGTAGAGGAGCACGATGATTATGCCGGAATATGTAATGTGCGTTACAGTGAAGCCGGAAAACCGTCCGTTTGATGGTTAAACCTACACACCAGTTAATGCCGTATGAGTTACAGCGGAAGAACAAGGTGAAAGCGAAACGGCACGAAGGGTCTTTTGCGAACGTCATCGATTTAACCAGATGCCGACACCGCAACGCAGCAATACGGCCCGATGATTAATGGGGTTAACTAAATCGTTTGAATAAGAAGAAGCAAGAAAAAAAAAACGCTCCGCCTAAATAGCCCACCCGATTGATGGGTGTTGCTTTAGGGTTCTAAAATAAAAGGGGTGTTAGCCTTTGATTCGTTCAACCATATGTGTTTATGGTGGATCGGAAAAAGGCATAACGTTTACATTTCGCAAGTTCGCAAGAAAGAATAGCTTTTCATTTGGACTAACAGCCTGATCGCTATATTGGCAGCTTCAAAGCTTAAAGAAGGCTGCAGTTTGGCTGTCAATGCTAATACCGTGTCTTCTTATAGAATGTTTCAAAAGTTCTTTACGTTTTGCGACAAATCCGTTTCTTGTTAATCCTATTCAGCTTGTTTCTAGTTCGTATGATGTTCCAGAAGTTAAGAATGGCTCCACTTAAACCAACCTGATTCCTGCCGCTTTGCCACTCTTCAAAGTTCTTGCAAACCAAACCTGGAATGAGTGTGTACGAGGCAAAAAAATGATTATAAATTCTTCTCGCGACTCGCGTGTACTACAGCGCCGTAGCTTCCCTTCCTGACACTGTACAACAAAGCCCTCGAGCGGCGATGGTTAAATGCACATTATGCGAAAAAGAGCGGGTACAGAATTTTAATTACGATGTTATTGTGCAGCGCCGGTGGTCGATTGAACGATTTCCGGAGTGTGTTGCAGCCGAGAATAACGTTCCAGTTGCGTGTTCTCGACCGTTTAGTACCGGCGAAACACTTTCACTCGCCTGGTAAACGGAAAAAAAAACCTTTGCGAAACAATATACTGTGTCGAGAAGAAAGTGGTTCGGTGTTTTAAAAATGCACTTCTAAGGGTTGTACCCTATTTTTTGTGATAATTCCCAAATCACTTGACAAAAAGTTTGTTATTATTTTTTTGCATCCTATTAGCATGCGATGGGAAAACGTTTGAAACTCGTGTTTTATTGCGCCCCGAAACGCATATGGTGCAATGCTGCGTTAATTTTAGTTAGAACGTGACATAGTGTTGCAGGAAATTGCCTTATTTGTACATTCAATTAACCCCGAGCGGAAAGGTTAAACGGTTCGGTTGAGCTAACTTTAATAAATTGATTTTTACACAAGTGTACACAGACGGACGGAGTCATTCGCCATGGAACGTGCCTTTTTGGGGAACGAATATTGTATTCTTTTTTGTTCGAAAATAGAACTTCTGTTTGGCAGCAGCATTATGGTTTTTGTTTCCACTGAGCTAGCTGAAAACAAAACGTTCATCACATCTCTGTATACCAGTAAACTTGAGTTAAAACTCAACACACTGTTAATTTGTTCGAACGGCTCGATTAAAATTGTGCGTCACTGTTATAATAATCCACTTCGGCTTACTAAAGCCACCCGGTTCGTACACGTGCGAGAGAGAAGGAGCATCATCATCTGTCATCTCCATCTGCGCCCGTCGACGTAAACAAAACCATGGCAACGCATGGACACACGCAACCGCGCACATCTTCTCCGTATCTCTCACGCTTGATGTGTGAATGTATAGTTTGCTGGTGGAATATAAACGTCCACTGGACCCCGGGACTGATTGTTGACTTCCACAGCGTCCCCTTCGCCCCTCCCTTTTGTTCACTGTTCCGTGAGAGGGACGTGAACCTCTCGGGGGCCTTGTAGTTTTGACATGCTCGAGGGACGCAACTTTTGCAGCTGGTCCAAGGTTATGGGCGCACTCACCATTACACACACATGCAATCTTACACGCGTTTCATCCCCTTTCCCGATCGGGTCCCATGGAACTACTCCGTTCCCGGTGCACAATAAAATGAAATGTATTCATCGCTTCCATGCGCTTCCCCGGTTCATGCTACAGTTTGACGTTTGGCATCTCGCATATGTTGCCATTTTCTTTTTTTGTTTTAATTATTTGCAAACAAAAGTAAACCCCTCGGGTCCCCATTTGCGATTCCATGCGCATAGGCGAACGAACTCGGGTTCTAGAGTTTTGGAGTTAAATTGGAAGAACAGGTTTGGCATGCGCACGACACACAAAGAACGCGTGTTAGTTTGCGCCGCATACAAACAATCGAATGTGCATCCCGTAGATAAATGCTAAGTGGTGCTAAGGTTTATGGGGGGGTGTGTGTGTGTATCACGTATTCCGGTGAACGTTAGTTACGCTTTTACATGTGTAGTACGGCTGTTATTGTCTGGCGTATACCACAAGCGCGCATACGCGTTCATTGTTTATGTTTTCATTTGTCTGCACTCTCTGCTCTCTGAAAGAGAAAGCCCCTCTTTCTTGATTACGTTTGATGTATCATCCAAACTTTGAAGGCTTGGAAGAACTGGGCGATCAAGTTTGGACTCTGTTTGGGGGAACTATTAATAACATGCAGTTGGTCAATGTCAAAAGTGACACTTGTAGTTGAGTAGGAAAAAACAGGAATTTGGAAGATTTTTGAGGTTAGATCTTGCAAGAAGTTGGGACCGAGTCTCTTGGAGGCCCCAAGCGGAATGAATATTGGAGCCCTCCACCACTAGAGTGCCTTTATTAGGGACTCTGAAGATATAGTGAAGGTAGCAGTGCCATAGAAGAACAAGATGAAGAATTGTGGTTCGTTATGTTAGAAGGAAGGGGACAATAGATTTTTCGAGGCCCCGAGAACTGTAGAAGCCCTAGATAAAGACAAACAAACACGACATTGTTCGAACTGCTTGTTGGAAACGATATCTTAAGGCATCAAAACAAACTATGTCGTCTATTACACACGGCCAGTTAGGACTGAACAAACCTGTCGCTTTTTCGATGCCATGCCATCAAATCTTGCGGAGATCGGAAACAATATTCTACTCAAGAAGCTGGTTCCAGGGGTTTCTTTAAACCGACCTTAAGAGGACAAGCTGATGAGTACCTGAAGTCCACTTCACTTCACCTTAAGGCGCTCTTTATATTATCTATTTTAATCGATTTTTCTTCTCAGAAAGCGTGGCTATTTTTCCGCCTGGAGTGATGGGGCTGGGAGCGGAGGAGTGGCTTGGCAAAGTTTTCCAATTGGGAAAAAGTTCACCAAACTCTTCACGGTGGGCTGTAATGTTCCACAGGGCCTTGCAGCAAATCCTGCATTTACAATTTAATGTCGGATATCGTGTAAAAGTGAAGCGCGAGAAATTAAAACTTTCTTTTCCTTGTGTTGTTGGGTGTGTGTGTGTGTTTTTTCCCCTAAAAAAAAACTGCACACCGGACATCCTGAACATCCGTAGGTGAGTTTGTGGGTGTTATGGTAATAATAAAATTTAAATTCTACTTCAATTGTAATCCCATTTTACGATTGCAATCACTTTATTCACTTTTTTCGGCGGGAAGTAATAGGCCGGTTCGCTAACGATAGTGTCCGAGCAGCAGAGAACGAATGTTGACTTGCTCGTGAACACACCATTTTCTAGGGAGTTTCATTTTTAATACAGCTTCTCCACGATCACATTTGCAATTGTGGTAAGTTTTTGTCCCAAAAAATCCCGCAACGCAAAGGGACGAGTCGCCGCGAAGGAATGGCCGGTGCGGTTAATTTCGTTCGAATTATGTCTAATTGACGGGCGTCGGCTTACGGCAGAACATCACGATGTTGGTGGTGGCCTTCTTCATCGGCCACCCTCGATGCTGTTGAAAATGCTTAGGAAGCTTTTTTTCCCTTGGTATGCGCGCCCCACTCGGAAGGGCGGCAACCATCAATGAAAATGGAAGAATGACGCCCGAAAAAAAAAAGGTGTGTTGATGAAGTTTTGCTTGCGGGGTTTGGCTTATTCAACTTTTAATGATTACGGTCCAGAATTAATTTGTACTACTAGGTACTTTTTGACAACCTGTGTCTTTTTTTTGTGTTGTTATCGGTACGCCGTGTGTAACCGAAAATTTTTCATTAAACTTTGGGGTTTTCTTCCCAGACCGGTCGGGTTGAGTGCCGGGAGGCCACATTCGCCTCCGGGGCAAAGTATTAAATTTGAATAATTATTTAACACCGGGTAATCTGGTAGGATGAAAGGGCGGTACAGTTATGGGTTTATTTTCATAAAAGCAACACTCCGTTCATCAGCTATCGAATATTACATGTAACCAACAAAAAAAAGTCGTACTGCATTTTTTTTCTTTCATTGAGGGCACGGCGGGATTAAAAATGTAGATGGAGTCAATGAGAGAAAAATGTTTCGTTTTTCTTTCCTAGGCACCTTCCCAAATCGGTGATATTGGGTTCAATTTTTATTGCCGCCCTTTACCAAGCGGTGGGAATGGCATCAATCTCGTTTCGGCTGGGCATCCCAATGAAGCGTGGACCCGAACGCTGCCAAATGGCAATTTCCTCAGCTCAATGCTCGGTCGATTATCGATCATATTGTGCTTCGAACCGGTTTTTGGTCGTTCGTTCAAATGGGTGTATTTTTATTTCCCTGAAATTGTCTATGCGATCTTTTTAATGGTGGTTTTATCGGCACGGTTTCCATTACATTTAGCTTTCAATGGTTAATTTTATAGGCTGCATTATTGTGGACCTCAAGAATGAGGTGCTTTAATAGAGTTGTAAGCGTAACGGAAAGAGAACATAGGAAAATGAAAATTATGTTACACTCGGAGGCATAAAACACAAAAATTAAAACAAATGTATAACAAATAAAAACACGCAATATATGAAAGCATATGATAAACAAACAAACAAAAAATAAAACTAAAATCAGATGCGAAAGATACCCAATCGATACCCGTAAGAGAAGAAAAATATGATACGATTGTGCGGCATGTCCTGATTCCCAGTGAAAGGTGGGTAAATACACACTTCAGACAAAAATTTGCTATAGTAGAGTGACGAGTTATAAAATATAAGGACGGTTTACTCTTAGTATACTAATAGGATTTAAGCAAAACACAATTATTGCTAGGGTCATTCATTAAAAAGCTGACAGCTATTAATGTCAATCCACTTCCTAAAGAAGATACAAAACAAAAACCATAACTGAAAGACACTTTGACATTGTCTGTGTGTTTTCTAATATTTTACAAAGAAAAACTTAACATCTCTGTATTTGTCCAAAATAAAAAAAAATGAATAAAAGGATGCTTTTTTATGGCGCCATCTGCCAACCGTGCATGGCGCTACAATTCTAAACCATTCTGTGTTCTTACTGTGTTTCCCCCAAATGGAAGGGAACACGATCGTTACTGGAGAAATCAAACAAATGTTGTAACCCTGTGTTTTATCTGAAGCGGGAGTTTTGAAAAGTATAAATAGTTTTCGTTTTCTTTCCTCTCGATATATATTTTTTGCATTGATTGTTATTTTTCCTTGTTTTGGTATAGAATGTATTAGTTAAAATGATTTTCTTTAAATTTAAGAAAGTAGCATACCAACCACACATTCTTCCTTTCTTTCTGTCTCTCTTACTCTAATTAGCGCATCCTTTCACTGGAAAGTTTAGTAGACATACTTTATGCATTATAACCTGTCGTTTTGTCTTCCTGTTGTTCTTTTTTTACGTTAGGTCTAACGGTTTGCATATAATGTTTGATTTTAAAACACATCCTATTGCATATATAAAAAAGTCATACAAAAGCGTAATGAATGCATTTGCTGCAAAGCATTTCTACCGCCTAATATGTATACTCTTATGGGAAATAGTTTGTGCAATTACTTACTCCATGTAACTGACGAGTTTAGCTTATAGAAAATGATTAGATAGATTGCTGGGACACAGAGGCTTAGAGATATAGGTAGAACGCAAGACATTGAACGTACGGCACCGGTGTGCCACCATCACCACCAATCACGTCGAACCTCTAGCGATGGGTGCGTAAAGGCGGCTACCCTTAGAATGTATTAGTATGTACTAGCCCGTTTACTACTCACTACCTTGTACACTACACACTAGTGCGTCGAAACCGAGTGGTACTCGTTAGTTTAGTGCATATTGTGTTTTGTGTCTCCCCGTCGCGTACCGGGTGCGCTGTCGTTTGATTAGTGCGAGCAATTATATTTAAACTGTTTTGTACAATAACATCATGTGAAAGCGAGAAGGTGTGATCATCTGTCATTAGTACTCTAACGAAATAGTGTGCAAATGTATACAACGCGTGCCTGCAATCATTCTTCTCCAGCATTCTCATTCCGTTAGTTGTTTAGTTTGCTTTTCATTGTTACTTGCTATTATCGTTTATCCATTCATCAGTTTATATTCAGTATTTTCTTGCAACATACTTTTAGTTTCTATGCTTCTTTTGTGTTAAAATCTTTAAAATTTTATCTAAAACAAGATTTTGAGTACTTTAGACAAAACGAAGTAAAATTGATGCGGCAAGTTTCTGCTCTGTAACACAATTTGTCTGCTTGTTATAGAAAAATCGTTTGTCTAATCTATTGACTAATTTTATTTATTACATGTGTCGAAATCAAGTGTAAAAAACGTGTTGCATCGTATATGTTTTTTAACAGTATTTTTCATTTTATGTATCATTTTACGTTAGTATATTTCTCATTTCATCCATTCCGGTTATCGTTCATCGTTAGTGGAAGATCGTTTATGGTACACTGTTGCTGTGTTTGTTAGTCGCACGGTGGTTTTCTATGTTGTGTATATGCAGTTGCTTAAAGGACATTACCGTATTCCCACACCTTCTGCCGCAAGGACGCTTCTTATCACGAGATAGTTAGCGAATGATGGAAATTGTTGTAATAATTAACACAAAACGGTAATGCTTGCCTTTTTGCGGCGTAAGGGCGGCTGCCTTCGTAGATAAGGACCAGTACTGTGTACCAATTGTCAGATAGATACATACACCCATATCTCGCTCTCTCACTCTTTCTCTTTCTCAAGCTCTCCTTGCTGCGTGTAAAATCCTGTACAACTAGCCTTGTACTTCTGTTACTGTAACTTTATTGTACGTGTTTAGCTACTCTCACCTTATATCTAATGGTTTTTTTGATTCTTTCTCGTATCTCGTAGTGTGAAAAAAAAACAGAAGCGTATGTGTATGTGTGCGTGTGTTTGTGCGTTGCGATATAGTGAGATTATAGCGAAGCAGGTATACCACCGTATATATTGCCACACTAGACGCGATAGCCGATTTTTGGGGGGTTCATCCACAAAATCAGTACATCTCCCGCCATTACGGACCGTTAAATAACCGTGCGATTCCTGTATCAACGTTACATGTGTGCCACATGTAATTTATGCATTTATATAATTTAGTGTGTAGTTTGAACCGAACCAAACAGTGCGTTTCTAATTCTAACTCTTATATAGGCACCGCATTATACTCACCCTTTACCCTCCTACTTTCTATCTGCATACATTTTGCTGTACAGTAACTGGAATCTAAATATTTTTCGTTCTTATTTGGTTATGTGTGTGTGTGTTTGTTTTTTTCTTTCTCTCTCATCCCAAGCCGGAAGTTTAGTAATCATTCTTCAGAATAATTAAACATAAAGAAGAAGAAGAAAAAACTAAGTAGTGTGCAAAAACAAATGCAAGTAAAATAACAGAAGCGTAAAACAAAACAAGTAGTGTGTGCTATCATTAGAGTGAAAAGCAAAAGCAAAACAAAAAACAAAACTAAACAGTTTATAAACCCCCATCACATCAGCGTAGTGTACGTATCCTCTAACTAGCGTATCTCAGTAGTGTTACTACCATTTCTACTACTATAGTGGCAGCTGTAGAGAGAGAGAGAGAGAGAGGGAGAAAGAGCAAAAAAAAAGTTGGTAAAGGAAAGTGGGGCAATACTCCAAGTGTATTAAAAGATTGCGCCCTACTCCTTCTCCAGTACCGCTTTGTCACTGTTGGTAGTGTTTTGTTGGGGCCGAATATAGAACACAGACCGTCAAGGAGCAGCAGCACCAGCAGCAGTAACATCAGGAAAAGAGAACGGAAAAATGCTGTTTGAAAGTACTATGTCGGCCAAAATGTATCCATACACTGTGCCTCCACCGATACAGGGCGCAACGGCAGTTCCCGTACCGAACATAAGGTTTGTACTACTCTTTCTTCTTGTGTAATACCTTTTATACTATACAGTTTTTGCATTTTATTTCCCATATATTACAAATAACAAATTATCGGAAGAATTTCTCGTTATTTTTTTCTATATTTATTCTTCATTTATTGTGTTTGGGATTTTATTTATTTTTTACTAAACTGTTGTCAAATATTTCTAACCACCACCAAGATACTCCATTGACTAATCTACTTTAGCTTTAGCTCTGTTTTTGTTGAACTAATTGGTATCGATTTACTCTCTCGTTGGGTTGATGCTAAGCTTTTATTCTGTTTTTACTTTTTTTTTATTTTAAACCCTCCATTTGACTGTGTGTGTTTGATGGTCTCACGTATGATGTGCATTTTTAACGGTCGTGCTGCATAATTAGTTGGCATTGTTTGAATTTATAGTACCAATATTCTCTTTGTTTTGGGTCGCATCGCATTAGTTTTTAATGGTGTTTTATTTTTTTCCTTTGTCCCGGCATGGTGGTTTTTATTATTAATGGCGGGTTTGTACAGAAGGGTTATTGCAAGATTCGTGTGGTATGATGTACGATCCTTGCATGAATGTTACTGCTACTGTCACAATAGAACTTTGTTGTAAAGTTTTTTACTCTAAGTTCGGTTCTTGTTACACATTATCTGGCCTTAGAAATAGTGAAAGCAACCAAATTATGCAAGTCGAAAGGCAGGGATACTCCAAGATATTAAAAATCTTGAAGATGAATTTTTAGAATTTTTTTTACCACAGAACGTTTTATGAAAAAAATGTTGATCCAATCGTGGGAAAATTATATTTCATAAAGATCGTAACGAGAACTGCTTTTATGAGCACTTTCCCCTAATATCAGCAAACAAAGCAAAATATGCATCCGTTTTTTTAAAAGAGGATCAGTTTTATTGGTTTTCCACTAGAACCGCGCAATGGCTCCTGGAAGGAAAGATGATGCTTCGCTTCCCAGGGACGCGTTGCCTGGTGCATGTTAATAAGCAACGCTGAGATATAATTATTACTGAGCCATCCACCTCCAGCCAGCCATTCCATCTGCAATCGCCGTACGCCACCACGGCATGCTAATTGGATTTCGCTGAAAAGTTCGTTCCTTTTAGCACGGTTACGTGATGATGGGGTGGTGTGGTGTGTGCAATGGTTTTGTTGTGTGCAGGCGGCAATGTCATTACCGACGATGCTAATGGCAACAGAAAGCCGGGAGGACCTTGCTGCAGTTTTCTCTCCACTTCTCGGAAAACGGGGTACCGATTCGTTTGTGCCATCCGCTCACTCTCAAACTCCACCACTACCTTCCGCGCTTTCTTGGTGGAAGTTGTTGAAGCAGCACACTGCGCAGTGAGTGGGAAACGGTTTTCCGCACACTGCTGCCCGTGACAGATAATTCGTCCGGTTTAACTTATCGTCAAACAACAGTTTGTAGCGTTTGCAATTGAAATGAAATTAGAAAACACCTCAGCGAAGAAATTCGTTCGCAGTGGCACTTTTTATTGGTTACAGAATCGAAATTACTTTAATGCAACTGTCGGGGTGTCCTCGAGACGGCAAAACGATTCCATTCTTCCAATGGGGTGAAGGGGGGGAGAACAAAAACAAACAACCCCATTTGGGTGAAACATTTGCAACCGAAATTACAACCGAAACCCCACTGTCGACATATCACCCTTGAACTAGTTGACGCAAATTCCGACAAGGCGCTTGTCTGAACCGTGCGCGAAGAGCATTTAATTTCCCTCCAGCAAACCATAGTTGCCTCGGCCGAGAAAACCGTTTTCCATTCACTCCACAGTGACCTGGGGGACTTGGATCTTGGGGATGGATTTTCTTCTCTCGATGCCAAATCGATTAAGCCATCTGCTGCTGCACGTCGTTTGCTGGTCGGAATTGCGAGTGCGTTCGGTCAAATGTTGACGGGTACGAACAAAAAGGAGAAAACAAATTGAAACGATGGACGAACAAGCACAAAATTATGCTGCTAGTTAAAGTTTTCCCCAGCGTTGTGTGCCCTTGTCGGCATTAGGCAAGACACGGCACGATAAGAAGATTGGTTTAAGGGTGAGGTTTTTTTTTTAAAGGTGGATTGTATTGGTGAACACATCTCACACAGCATGAGCTCACAAAACTCACGTATTTGTTGAAGTAACTGATAGAAAAATGCAAAAAAGGGAACGATTTTACCTGTCTGAAATCAATAGCCTTTCGGAAAGGATAGCTACCAAGTCCTTAAATGCAAAAAAGGTCTTTCGCTTCCATTCCCAGGAACTATGCATCGGTTTTAGGGCTCTCAGGTACCTTGAGGAATGTCATACCTGGAACCATGATGTGGTTGAACGACTCTAAGCAAGAGGACCAGATGTAGATGTTGGGATGTCGATAATATTATCCCAATGCTTGGTTGTCGCAAATGTCAAATAATAACCAAAACAGTTTGCAAAATGAGCCATAGTGTAGAGAAGCTCGTTTGGAAACGATCAACAATAAGTTCTATCTATACACAACCCTTGTAGAAATCGCTACAAACCCCAAGGTTAACTTCAAAGTGCCTCTAGCTGCTCTTACCCCGAATTGACAGTGACAAAGATCAATCGTATTGCTATTCTTGCTCTGTTACGTGCCAACTCATCATCGACTTTTGGCATGGGAAGAAGAGCTTGGCATCAGCGTGAAGCAGCTCTGGTCCCAACGAAGACCCGCACACGCAAGATAAAATTAAACGAACTGCAAATTGTCTTCTAGTAACCGAACAGGGTGCCGCGCTTCCCGCTCTTTCGTTGGTCCCACGGTAGCTTGACTACTCACTCAACCACCCCGAGCGCGCAGTGAGTTGCCAGATTCTGCTCCGCGTGAACATAAGGAATGGACCTCGTATTCTGCAGCGTCACGTTTCTTCCCCTAATCGCCTTTCAGGGCGGTTGCGTATCCGGTACGAAAACGTGGACCTCATCAGTAGATCGAATCACACAAAATATTTCGCTCATTAAATTCTACGCTAAGGACGAACACTTTCAACGGGCCGACGGGGTTGTACTTGCCACACTCTCGCTCTTGTCCCCGGGTGTTTGCCTTCAGCAGATCCACTATTAGCGAATGGGTGGAGCAGTGGAGCGAACCTTTTTTTTTATTGCGATCCCATCCTTCGGGGATTCGACGCGGTTATGGTTAATGTTGCGTGTAGAGATGGTGTGTTTAGGCAAAGTGTGTCTGTAAGATGGGATCGACAGAAAAAAAAACGCGGACAAAAACGACAACGGTTTAGATTATTCGCACGCCAATGCTACCAGTAACGACTTTTTTTTTCCCCACTTCGAAATAGCTTCCTTCTTTCTGGGCAGGTTCTGGAGATTCCCTCCCGATCGCTAGTTTGCGTCCACTGCCATAAGAGGTTGACTTTTTGCCATTTGATTCTGGAAATCGTGTGTTTTTTTTTTTGGTTGTTGCTAGAATAGCTTCAGCAACACATAACATCTCACAAGAGTTCGATGCCACCACATCGTCCAACCGAGATCACTTCGTTTTGATTCAATTCAGTTGTGTTTTTATTTCTCTCGTGTAGTCCTTCTTTTTCTAACTCACCCAGAGGCTCTGGTGCTCTTTGCCGAGCGACGAGAGCTCATGGTTGTTGATTAAATTTCTTGATTTCCATAGCGTCATTCTTGTTGAAGAGCCCGGGGAATCCAACCCCCTTCCCTCTGGGGGGTGATGGGATGGAGGGTAGGCAACTCCAGCAAAGCATCACGTCGGCCTCGGTCTCGTTCAATGTCGTCGCTAACGATGCTCCACCGAAAAGCTCGCATCGTCGTTAAAGCTCTGATGATGAGAAGCGCGAAGAACTCGCTCTTTGTGGCTCATCTGTTCCGAGCCGGGGAGGAAATACCGCAAGTCCAACCAAGTCTTGTCTACCCGTGTTCTAGTGTGTGCTGATACTATGTTTTTTTTCCCTCGCCGGCGTCTACGGTGTGCTCATGCCAGAAGAGGAGCTTAGGGTGCCTTCCTGAGCGCACGATTATTTTTTATATTCAGTTCTTTTTTTACCGTCCCACCGAGGCGTCATTCACCTTCAGCAGCGGAGCCCACCGAACAACAATGAGGATGATGAGCTCTCGCACAGAACACCACGTGGCGTTGAGGGGAGGGAGCAGGAAGTTTGATGTTATTTATTTTTTATGTGCGTTTTGAATGCTTCCTACCGGCCACAGTAACCTCGCGACGCCCGAGAAGCTGGGGAATGAAACGCGAGAACCTGCCTGCGAGAAACATTCGAGCAGAAAGGTCGTGTGTAAAGGTTTCGGTGTTGTTCTGCCTTGTGAAAGCCTCGTCCTCCGATACCTGGACGCTTTCCATAAATCCGCTTACGTGCGGACGTTCCCTCTTTATTCCTTCGGGGTAGCACCGGGATTTACCTTTCTTCTCACACCAACTATTAACAAGCTATTCGGACTATTTTTTTCAACGATCTTAAGAAATTCAAGAAGAGAAATGCTCTGAGTATTCGAGAAACGAACTACCACTTGAAAAGCTTACGGTCTCAGATGAAACTAAAACCTCTCTTCAAATAATGCCCACCGCATCAATCCCCATCCGCCGTTGGAGAGTGGATGATTCGATAATACAAAGTTTCATTGGGTAAATTTTATTTACATCATAAATCCGCAGAAGAATCGATACTCCGAAGTGTTTTTCTTTCCGTACAAAAAAAAAATGTAATTAAACTAAAGGCAACCTTCCTTCGCGTGCCATCTTCCATCCAGACGCTTTAGAGCCTCATTTTTCGATAATTACATTTTGCAATTAAATTACCATCGACTCTCGTCTACGTTTTGTGGCCGTAAAAGCATCTTCCGGCGCGCACTGGATGAGGTTGGGGACTCACTGTTGTGCATAAGAATAAACACTTGATTATGATGACAAAAGGCGAGTGCGCCTTATCCACGGATAATAGTGCCTCGTCAAGCATGGTTTTCCGCTTTTTCGGGAGAGTTATGGATTATGAACACCTCGCGTACCGTACCCGGTGAGGAACTCCATTTTGGAAATGGTTTATGGATTGTTTCGCTTGGTTTCTCGTTTGTGGCACGTCGGAAGTCATCCCCAGCAACGGCGGGGTACGTCTGTAATCAGTTTATCCAAGGTTATGGTGTGTTGACGAAATTTGTGCAGACACAATTTAAGGCGAACGTTTGGCATTACAATTCGCAGAACATTAGTGATGGAAGCAAGATACCAAACCGTACGGTTTAGGGGGCCTATACGACATGACCGTGACCATTTCTTTTCATCCAATGATTTCATCTACTTTGTGGTCAAGGACATGCGATGGTATGGGGATTGTAAGGGCAGGTACTTGGGATCCGAGAAAAAGTTACCTTTATTTCGTAATGGACGTACCTGTTGGATGACCGTCCAAATCGCTACCTGTGGCCAAAGGTTCCCAAGAGGTGTAAGTGTGTACTTCCGTAGAACGACTTCAGGGAAGGTCACTATAATTGGCCGGTCTGTACAGCAAGGTACCAATTTCCCAATCGCTCCAATGTGCCTTTATCTTACAGAATACGCTTCCCCCACCGGTCTCCGGTCTCGGTGCATTGGGATTGGCGAGAATTTCAATCAAGTTTCGAAGGTTGAGAAACCAACGAACCCCCGGTCTCTCCACTGTGTGGCCGGAATAATGTGTGTTGCGCCGACGAAGGTTGCAGTGTCGCGAACGTAAAAGAAGCCTCACCGAACGGCGGTACCATGAACCTTTATAAACATTCACCACCCAGAGGAGGGTTTGGGTGGATGGCTTTGTAGTAAAATTTACGCGCTTACGCGAACTTCCGTGGCGAACTGCCAATCTCTGTCTGCAAGAAAAAGCCCTCTCCAACTCCAAACAGTGATTTCCGCGTCTTCGTACGTACGGTGTAGATCTATTTTGTACCATTTCTGCTAGGTCTTTCGTTTTTGTTGTCGTTGCTGTATGCATACAGAATCAGATTAAGATCCGCATGCGGTGTCGACTACTAGCAGCGTGTCGGTGGTGGTATCCAACGGATAATCAACGGAAACGCGTTCCGTTCACGCGCGAAGTCAACGTCTGGTTTCATGCGCATTGCTTGTAAACGCGACACCAGGGCAGAGAGAGAGACAGGGGATTCGTGGTGGAGATAGATATTAAAGCCACCGAGACCCGCGCACGGGTATAAACGTGATGCGGTGCTTGAAGGTGTACGTATACACCACATTCACCTAGTGCCCCCGTGGGTATCGTGTGTGAGTTAAAAACGGTGGGGTGTTTTCGAAGATATGCCGGCTGGGCTTCAAAATTGCGCACTCGGGGTAGAACTGGTCTGCGTGGTTCTCCGTGTGTATGTGGTTATATTTGCAGCAGTACGTACGGAAATCACGTTTTCAAACCACATCGCTGATGGTGGTGGCGCGCGAAAGCTACGCTAGTAGTAGTTAAAGTTGCAGTAGTATAAATAGCTATCGTTATGCATACACAGTGAGTAACACACCTTAACTCCAATGCGGAAATTGAAATCCTTTCTGAAGTATTATGCTCAGTGAAGTAACAAAAACTGATCGCCGTTAGTTGACGTTTGATAGATGTCAAAATCTGACAGATGGAAATAGTAATAAACATTGACATTTAGCTGTCAAAATGACAGTTCTGCCTAGTGTCTGTCGAAGTACGATTGCATCCTTTCTCAGTCAATTATTGACCACTAACTATAACGAATGCAGTTCTGCTATAAACGAATTTAGTTTTATAAAAAAAACATAGCTTTAAGAATGTGACTATTGGGAGCAATCCGCCAAGGTTAGTACGAGGTACTTAGAAGCTTATCTTGGCACATATCCGCTACCGGAATTTAGCCTTTTTTCCTCCCCATGAGAACGGTACGGATTCAAGCCCCCATTTACTTATTGCCTACTATCCAGCCGCTTTACGTTCGTTCACTACACTAATGCCACAAAACCGACACCAACAACGGTTGCTAGTAATGTACGCCCGCTAGTTGCGCCATCGGGTTTCCAGCAGCTGCACATATCCAATTCCCAGTTTCTCTCCACCCAAAACAAACGGCAGGGACGGTTCGAATGGTGGTTACCGTCTGCGAACTTAATATCAGCAACGCGCGGCCTCTTTTCCCCGTCGATTTTTTTTTTTCGGTTGTCAACCAATCCCCAGAGCCTCCGGGTTGTGTGCTTGTTCCTCACTCATGGCAATAGTTCGTGGGTGTTTTGTTTACTAGCAACCCCAGAAGGCAAACGTTTCGCGTTGCTTATCCTTTCGTCGGAACACATATACACGCACACATATACGAGCCGTATGCTAATTTTATTTGCCCCTAGTATAAAACCAGTCAGAGTGAAGGTTTTTTTTTAGCGCTGTTCTTATAAATCCCTGCAAAATCCTCCTCCCAGACACATTAGTTTAAGTTTCTCCCACGAGGTTTAGGCGAACCAGGGAACAGTGTGGAGGTCCTTTCGAACGTATTCGGCGGGTGGAAGGTGTTTGCATAAAGTTTACGTTTTCGGTACGCCGTAAACGTTTTTCCCTGCGATCGATCCACTATTACTATGCCACTAGCGGCGGAATACTACACCATCGCACCGGCCATCTTTCAAGCGTAAATGTTAGTGCCAATGAACTTAGAAATGGTTCAACTCTCCCCATCTCTTCCCCCAGGTCGCGTTTGGCCAATGTATTCTGTCAAAATGTGGCGCACGCTGATTGGACGCCTAAAAAGCTTTCGACAAAACTTTCAATTTCTGATGTGACTTTCTGTTCTGCTCGTGGAGTTGGAAACGATTAAATGCGAAAAGGGCTGTCGTCGGGTTTTTTCTTATTTTTAAGCCACACCGATGGAAGAAGTACAACTTTTTCCGTGTCCAATAGCATTTTCTTCTGTGTGTTGATTGCAGTGGGGAGGGCTGGGAATGAAATTTTACTTCCCACCCTTCGGGGAAACCATCGGGTTCTCGCAGCTGAAAGGGGATGTGCGTTGTTAGGCGTAGACGAAAAGGTGTTTCCTTCCCGGTTTGTTGACTGGCAGTAGTATGGAGTAATCGCTGCAGAAGTCACGTTTTCTGTGTTTCCGTTTTTTATTTATTTCCCCCTCGACTAAGGCTATGGGAGCCTCCAATGCTCCCCCGGGCACGATGATGACTTTCGATCGATTTTATTCTTGCCAAAGTGAAAAGAGGTTTACTTTGGTTTTTATTGATTGCTTTGCTAACTTTGAACCTCCCTCCCCCACACACACACAAGGTGCGCTTTGTCCCGCTTGGCATCACGATCGCTTATACTCGGCTTGTTTTCGCTCTCGTTCCTGCAGACGGAGCATGTCTGCCTTGCTCCAAATTGTTACCACCTTAGGCTGGAAGGGGGTTTATTTTCTGTACCACCCGTGTGTAAGTTCGGGCAGCTGTGTCTGAATTAACACCCATCCAAGTCTCCCAGCTTTAACTCTGGTAGTTAAAGCTTGTCGTAAAGTTTTTTTTCTCTCTCCCCCGAATATAATTACATCAAACCCATGCTTTTCGTGCGAATTAAAACACACACACATATTTAGTTAAAGCTGGAGGTTAAATTGCTCGGTGTAATATGTTTCTTGCTGGTCGTCCCCATCTGTGGGGAGTGAACAAAAGCTGTGCGTGCTCTTATTAGCGTGATTCTTTTGTTTGGTCGATTTATGCTAGACTCTACACTAACGAGTGTGTTGTAGGGTGACTAAGGTTTGGTGATCAAGCAGTCTGCAAAAGCGGTCCCACCACAGACCTTGAGGGGGGGTATGCGTCACGTGTAACGGATCGAAGGTAGGGATGGGTGGCATTGAAAGGAGATTTCAAGAGAATGGTAGAAATAAAGAAAAACTATGTTGGCGGGTGTGTTCCGCAGGGTAAATGGAAGTTTAAGCTGTGCTAAACGGTGTTATTATTATTAATTCATTTTCATCAATGCGTCCTCAGTTTTTGGGGAAGAATTTGGTGTCTATACCTCTTGAAGAACACAATTCCAAACGAAGCTTTTTCAGTTTTTAATCCAATGCTTACGTAAACGGCAGTTTAAGCCTTTCCCTTTACATTAATCCACAATCAGCACATTATGCTGTGGTATGGCGCATATTTCTTACTACATCATACCATCTCGGTCTCAGCATTCAGCCTTTTTTTTACACGGTTCTTGTTACATTCACGAGCAGCTCTAGAAGCATTAGAAGAGGACGCGAGCGGGGATCTCTTACCGATCGTTCAAAGGTGTCTCACCTGAGGCATTAAGTACAACAAAAAAAGAATGATCGATGGAGCGCCACTGACACAAGTTGGGGAAGGAGAAAAGAAGCGATGACGTGGTGTCGCTTCTTAGAGACCGGCATAAAGTATGAGGAAAACGCATTGTTTTTATGCTGCCATTTTCATCCCACCTCGGCAAACACGAATGGATTGCATCACACTTTAACCCAGCGAGGTATGTCTTAAGCTACCCGTTGAAGTGGAGGAGAAAATCTAAGCAAATCCACACCGAAGCTTAAATTGGAAGAAGGCATGATTTGTGTGTTTGGTTTGAAGGGAAATTGCAAACAAAAAAACATCGCATTAAATGATCATCGGCGGCGCACATTCGATCGGTTTGTTTTTATGTGAAAAAGGGGATTTTTTTTGGATGTTATGATTTCGTTGTGTCCATTAACCATGATGAGTAAACTTTCGTACGTAAAGCTTTTTTCGATGATGATGGTTGGGTTTTCACTTCCTGCTTGCGCTGTAACAACGCTCGGTTGTGCAGTATTTATTTACTTTGTTCACTTGTCCATCCTTCAGAACCATCCTCAAATTCGGGGGGAAACTACATTCGGACACTCGGCAATAGAGAAAGAGAGGATAAAACACAACCATAAAACAATAAATAAAACATTCATTGTTGCTTTGTGTCTCTCCGGTGATGAATATGTTGACAGCCACAAGAATGGTATCGGGCAGGAAGTTTACACAGCAGCATGCCAGCAGCACTAACGCCGCCATTTGCTGCCGCTTCACCAACGTTTGCTGCATCCCTTTTTACCTTTAGTTAGCTCTGTCAGCATGAGTTTGTAAATGATGGGTTTTAGTTTTGCACGCGGTGGCCATTGTTTTGGTGGTACACATTCATTTGAATTCGGTTACCAGCGGACACAAACACACAGCGAATATGCAAAATGGAATAGTTTTTTTTTCCCCACCTCTTCCTACTCTGGTGGCCATTCTTTTGCACTGCTTTGTTCTGATCTGGCGAGGGAGGGAGTGATCACGCAGAGCTCTAGGGAGCCTTGGGAAAATGGAGAAAATTCCGTGCTTTGTTTTAAACTTTCCCGACTAAAAACTGACTACTGGTACGGTCATCCCATGATAGGCAGCGCCCTCTGGTGGTGGGAGAAGATGGGAGCAGTGCGGAGGTGTGTTACTATGAGCCTCGTTTTCGGGGCGAAGACGAAAGAATGAAAATTGAGCTTATTTGGAAGCTTCTAAAGGTGGTTGTGATGGTGAAGTTAAAGGATAAGGCTACAGACTGTCGGCGAGATAGATGAGCCCCCGGAAAGACAATGAAAAACCACAACACTACCCTTGCTGACCAAAAAGCCATCCTCTGCGTACTCCCCCGTAGATTGGGCCGGGCTATAGAACACGGTATCCATTCCGAAGGTTTTTAAGTCTGTATAGAGCGAACGCTTTTCGGGCTTTAGGAAAGGGAGTTGTTTGGAGATCTCGTGCCTGTCGGAGTATTGAGGAAGAAGTAAAGGTAAAAATGGCAATAATGGGAAGGCCAGGAAGACTCACACACTCGCACACATCTCCCTCCCGAGCCCACCAAAATGTTTCAGTGACCACCAGCAAACCACACAAGAGTAAAACGATGTAAAAAAGGCGTCTCTGTCTGTCTCTCTGTCCCTACTCCATTCCCTTTTTTTTTGTCGGAGCGAGAGGGGATTGTACGGCGAGAAACGTCCGGAGGGTCATTCTTCACGGTCCACTTCAACCACCACCACCATCATCATCATCATCAGTAACGTCGGCGATCATCATCAGCAGAATTTGTATGGACAGCTATTCTGCCCCGGCGGAAAAGATACAGCTGGAGTGGAGGTCTTTTTCATCTGACACAACCCTCACCGCTAGTGTGGGGACCAGTTTCTGCAAAAGTTCAGTTGCCTGTGGAGCCCAGTTTCCATTTATCCGCTCGCACGCAAGCAATTGTCGATCGTGTGAGTGTGTGTGTTTTTCTGTTTGTTTGGTGTGGGGGGATTCCTTGTTACTGGTGCACGAGCATGACTCTTGGAGGAAACTGAGAGAGGGACCATTGAAGTTCCGAGTGACTCGCCAGACAGCATCCAATAATTGTACTACCAGTACGAACGTGAGCGAATAGATGCATCGATCTTGTTTTATCTCTTTCCCTCGTTTCTCTCGTATGCGACGTAAATGCAGTTTTAGAGGAGGCAGTTCCATTGGCTTCTAAAAGTGCAAACTTCCCTTTCAACAAACAGTGGTCAGTATTCGCCTTTAACGCACATGTGTGTGTATGACGGGGTACGCTGAACTCTCTTATTATCGTTCAAATAAACAGTTGGAACTCGGTCCAGACCACGGTCCACTCTATTCTGACAGGTTTACCAATCGATATCGGGGAGGCTAATAAGCCGCTATGCTTATTTAGATTAACTTTACCCGCTTGAAGGAGAACAGTGGCTTTCCTTTTGGGTGGGAGGAATGGTATTTTAAAGTCTCATCTCTTTAACGCCATATTGGATGGGTATTTCCCCATCGTGGTATGTGGAGCGTTTTGACAAACAGACCGCAACCAACCCACACACACACACACACACACACGAGCAGTGTGGGGTTTCCAGCCACAGAAGGCAACCACCTTTAGACACTAAGAACGATTGCGAGTGGATAAAAAGCATTTAAAATGCGTGAACGAAAGTGAAGTGAAAGCGACGAGATTTGTGGTGTCGGCGGCGGAGGCGGAGTAGATTCTTGGGTGGCACTGGCTGGCACTTCCACTCAGCTTCAACGGAGCGGAACTGTTTTGGTCTCGAGCTCGAAGCTGCTGCGTGAGAAAATAGCACCAGAAAGCTGAGCAAAAGAGACAGCACCAGTGTGGAGACTTGATACGCAACAAGCGACGAACCTTCTTTCCCATGTGCGCCCCCCACAGATGAACGATTTCCGTTCTTCATCGCACCCGGTGGAAGGTGATCTCTGAGCTTCACGCAGAGTCCCATTCGTGGGGACGATAACCACCATCTGGATTCCGGTTTCAGGAAGCCGCTCGTGTGTGTGTGCGTGTGTTTTTGTGCTGGTGTAAATATGTTGCCTTTGTGGAAGAACAAACCACGATATGTATAGATTCCTACCAAACCACAAGGAAAGCGGTCCTGTTTACGGGTTGTTGGGGATGTGTTTTTTGTGTTTCGCAATAAATAAGACTTCCTTTTATCTTTGCACACTAGCACACACGTACAAACACATCGCAGCGGAAGGAAATGTTTGTGCAATGAACCGCTGAAGAAATGAAACGAATTTTAAATTAGTGCAAAATTATTTACGGACGCAAATGAAAACGCGTTTTTTTATGTGTGTGGAGAAGTTTGTTTAAAATTTAGAACCTATTTAACAAACACATTCCAGCCAGAAATTGAAGGAAGTAGTGGAGTTATTTTATTATGTTTTTTTTCCCCAACTACTTCTCAAACACAATAGACACTTATTACTGGTAGATTGGAAAACTGTAACTAGTAGATTGGATGCAAAGCAACAGAGAGAGAGAGAGAGAGAGAAGGAAAAATAAAATGGAAAACCAATCAACCCTTTTTTCCCCCATTCCCTGGAATGGAACGCCGTTGATTGTTCCGTTGGAGCAAAAAGAAGTTTTTCTCCATTTTCATTGTGTGTGGATTGGATCGGACGATGATTAGCCTTGTCGTTCGTTTGATATGAGTTTTTAGTGGCCTTTTTTTTCACTGCGGTGGCACACAGAAACATTGTAATGCACCAGCGGTAGAAAAAAAAGTCATTTTGATATGAATATTTATCTACTAGCCACATAAGAGTGAGGCTGTACTGGCTGTAGTCTGGTGTGATTTGCTAGGATTTATATCCTACCTACCATCGCCTCCATCGCTGGGAAGAGGGTGTGGCCATGTTTGTGGGCTGCTACGTACGTGTGGTGCTGATTTATCCCATTCATTCCCGTCTCTTGCACTTTCCTTCCACACGCGGGTATGATCTGAAATTGTGTCTCGACGTCATAAACAAATTGGTTTGATATTTGTGTGCTGGTGTGGCGGTGGGTTGTAAGAAAGAAAGGGGAGCTTGGAGGAGTTGTGGAGCATGATGTTGGTTCCAAGCAACGGTGAAACGGTTTCTGTATTGCTACTTTGCCCTTTCTCTATGCTTGCTCGAGACTGGCCCCTCGTTGTGGACGGCCCTCGAGAAACGGCGAGTAAAAGAAGTGATTTAACACTTTGGAATATATTTTAGCTAGTTTTATGCAACATCAGCGTGCAACACACACCCCCTCATCGAACGTTGCTCTGGACAGAAGAAAATGAAACGAATTCCACCGTTTGCTCTCTTCTTCGGCTTGTAGTGGTGGTGGAGCAGAAGAACGATTTTAAGCGTACGGCCACTTCACCAGGGGGATTTTTTTTGCGAACTCTTCAACCCCCATTCTCAAGATGATGACCGTGGGGATGATGATGGGTGTGGAAGGGTATAATTTTCTTTCTCACGTCACAACGGTTTCCCCCCTTAACGAAGAGAGGGTCACTCTCGAACGTCTCTCACGCTGAGCTTGGCATTACGATTGCCATTTTCTGTAGTTCGTTACATTTACAACTTTTATTGAACTCAACCAAGCAGCAGCAGCAAATGGAACATTATTTAATGCTTACACCGGAAAAGTAAAGCTGGAAACCAGGGGCCCGAAATAAAGATGGACCAACTTTCATTCCAGTGGCTGTGTGGTGTAAATTTGCATAAAATGTAAATGTTCTTCCCATCGCCGGTAATGAACTCTGTGAGGTGTACGAGCAGTGTTTTAAAACCGTGTCCATAAAGACTTAAAGGATGTAACAAAAGGACATTTGATTGATTTCGCTGTTGTTGATGGTTGAAAGCTCTTTTCCCGCTGTTGGGAGATTAATGTTTTGCGTCAGATGTAGATTGATCTGATTTGTAGATAGAGAGTTACTTCTTGCTTTTGTTAAAATTAAACAAGAATCGAACGATGTTTTTTTGGGTGCCTTTGTTTCCCGTATTCCGGAGCTGGTAGCTCCAAGGCCCTGATAGTTGTTTGTTTCTGCCTCTCCAGTTCATTAGCAAAGGGTGGTAAAATTTAGCAACTTTACACACTAACGGCAAACTCTGCGCGTCCATGGAAGGTGCGAAATGGATAAAAACAAAAGACGCAGAAGAAGAACCGCTGGACGTGGTCGGGGTGTGTTGGTTCGATCTCATCCTGTCGATAATCAAACCACGGGCGGCATCTGATGCTGTGGCAGTGGCGTACGGAAACCGCATCGATAATGAACACACGAACGCACGAAACAATCTACGTGTTTTGCCGTATCTTCATCGAGTGATCGAATTACTAGCCACTTATTCACTTGATACGGGGTGCGGAGGGGGGAATGGGGAAACAGGGGCACCGGACGAGATGACATTCCAGAAGGGGGTGACGTTTATACTGAATTACTGATACGAGTAATATTTCGAATAAAATATTAAAGCAAAGTAAGGAATGAAAGCACTCGCTAACGTTTAGAAAGCTAACATTGGCGGAATAATGCGCCATTTTTTTTTGTTATAACCATCGAGGAATATTTCCTTCGCTTTGTGCATTACCATTACCGTCAGCCGCCTTCACGCCTTCCAGACGAGTTCTCTGCGCGTCTTAATTACGTAAAATAGCGCTCGGGCGAAAAAGAAACATGCTTGTCACGTCGTGCAGTCATCGTACCTGCACGTGGAAATCTGTGATTATCTCCCCACGCCACCCGTGTCCAACTGCCGCACGTAGGGTCATGATGGCAATCATATATTTGCGCATCCGTTTCGATTCGATGTGGTGGTTATGGTTGGTGTTGTGGACTTTGGTGGACGTTAAAACTAAATTCTTCAAAAGCTCACAAATTATCGGAATTTATTTAATAACATCTTTAAAAAAATGCTGCCATGGTTCTTCGTCATAGAATTGGAGCACTAAGAAGGACTCAAAGTTAGTGTTGTGGTTAATAAACTTTTTGAAAAGTCTTTCAACTAAATCGTTTAAGAAGAGTCATTATAAATCTGTAATAATGCATTTTTTTTATAAAAATGAGTCACGCAATTAAAGTATAATAGAAATTTGGACATTTAAAGGAACATATCCCTTAAGGACTTTTGTATCTTGAGTAATTTATAAATCTTCATAATAGAGATTCCGAGTCTTACACTCTTCAATATTGTCCCTAGCTCACGGACAATTTCGTAATGACTGAAGTATTGCTGCATTGTAGAGATGGGTAGATCCGGCCATTTACCGGATCGGATCCATCTGGAATACACCGGATCGTTCTATAGTCAGTGTCGGTAGATAGTTTTTCTCAAGTTTTTTTTTCTTAATTTTTCAAAGTTTTTCTTGCGGATTTTGAACATATTGGCATAGGAGTTTTCCAATCGTTTATGCAACCTTATGTTCTATTTTAACTTTGAATCAATTTTAAATGAGATTTCATTAAAATTTTCCAAGGCAATTTATAGTTTGTGTTTTGGTTGTTGTGATTTAAGCATTTTTCATGGAATTCTAAACATTAGTTTCCAATAGGGTTTCTAACTGTTTTGACAATGATTTCAGTAGTTTTATCTTTATTTTCCATCCATTCTAACTGTGGTGTAATGTAGTTTACCTAGGAGATTTAATTAGCAATTTTGAAGTGATTTTGAAGAATTTCACATGATTTTTCGTATAATCGGATTGCGAAATAATTAATATCATTGAACTCTAGCTAAATTATTATTTTCAAAAAAGTCGAATGTTACAGATTCATTCGGAATCAGTCAGAATTTACTTTATGGTTCGGATCGAATCAGAATCATGAGTCGTGTCTGAAACGTCCATCTCTAGTATATTGCAAAATAGTACCCAGCATCATATTACGAATGCCTGTAGTCGGCATACGGGCAAAAAGCCTTCTCCTCCTTCGAACCATGTGACGAAATGGGGCCTTTTTGTCTTCTTTTACATTTTATTCCAATCGCACCCAGCATCATCGGCAACGGCTGAGAAGGCAATTATTAATGGCGATTCTATGAATCCACCACCCCAATAACACCGTCATAGCAAAAGTAGCCATTCCGTTGGAGGCTGCTGCAAATGTTCAATACTAGCAACAAAAAAAAAAAATGCTACCCATTTATCCGTATGCCGACAGACGAGACCACCTCGACCTGGCCCGCGTGGTTTGGTGGTTTGATCGATTGAAAAATAAAATGCTTTAATATTGCTTCACGGTTGTTTCGTTTTTTTTTGTCTTCTTTCGTGTGTGCAGATCGCGATCAACATTGCTTCAAGAGGGTGATCAATTTCATGCAGACACACACACACACACACGTGAAGCGCATAAAGCGGATGGATGTTGAACTCGTGAACTCTCCACATTGGTGGGGGGCTCTGAACGATGTGTTCTTTTTTTTTTTTTAAAGAAGCGCTTAAGGCTGCTCTTTTTCGACTTCTTCCTTCTTAGCAATCAACTGCTGCTCCAGAAGAAGGAAGGGGATGATGTTGCGGTGAAGGATGTCGTGTCTGTACTCCTCTTTTTGTTTCGTCTTTGTTTGGTGTCGGGACGCTCGTAAGTGTTGTTTTGTTGCGGTTACCATGGGAACGAACCGTGGAAGACGGACCATGTAAAAATGAATTTATGTGTGTGTGTTATTCTCTTCACTTCGCCATTCTTAAGTTTTCGCGTACAGGTACGTGAGGATATTCTTGGGACAATCGAACTATTATCCTTTGCAGGAAGACGTGTAATTTCAATGTTTCATTTCCTGCTTTTCGTGAAACAGAAAAACCCGAGATAAAAGGGAAATACAAATGAATTTGGTTGAAAGTTTATGATCACTGACAAAGAGACTGTAATACATGAACCACTTTGAACACTTATTTTACATTTTAATTAATTGTTTAAATGTTAATAAAAGTATACCAATTCAGCATACAAATGTAAATGTTATGATGAAATACATTAATTACGCGCTGACAGCTTAGAACTGTCATTAGTTTCGTCAAAAATTTAATATTTCACACGCTCTCTCCTTCTGGCTGTGAGGAATTGAATTAATCTGCAGTTCCACTGCAACCGCCCCTAAGCCCCCCCCCCTCCCCCCTCCTTCACTACGTACACATTCGTCATACGTTCTTTGTTCCGTGGCTTTTCGCTACACAATGTTTGAATCGATCGCAGCATCAGCGTCGCCTGAATGCGCCCTTCAACCGGTAACAAGCGTAAACCGGGGAGAGGTGGCCCTCACCGTCACCAACCATCCCCCCTCCCTCTTTTCCCGTTGGAGTTGTGTTTGTGTGCGCATCAATTAAATACAAAAAAAAACCCATGCCATAATGTTAATGTTTGCACCGCCGTCGGCTGTCATTTCTCAATCCGACGCGACGCAATGTGGCCGCCGTGTTTTGCCGGACGCAATTTAATGTTTGACATTTCCAACATTTCGTAGTGGCGGCGCGAAACACATTTGCGTGATGATCTTTGGCTGTAGCTACAACAGCGATCCAACCGTTCGGAATGTGGTGGAGAAAATTAGACTTTTTGGAAGACATTTCTGTTCGATGGCACAATCGAGCGAAAACTGAGCGCGGAAACAATAGTGTAACAACGACCGGCGCACGCCTTTGTGTGGTGTTAATGATTGCTTCGCAGCATTCGTGTAGTACGCCGATTTTCCAAACCAACTCGTGGACCAAGGCCAATCGGGTGTCGTACTGCATGGAGTTACCGCTCGCAATCCACTGTGATCCCCTTCTAAAGCGTCACTAATTCGTAACAATGCGTCCAGCGGTTGATGTTGTCATGCAAGTCTGCGCAGGGTGGCTTTTGGGGACATCCCTCGAAATAAAGTCCGAGCTGGAAAAAAAAATTGAGCCCAATTTTGTTGTCGTTTTTTTCTAATGTTTTGAGGGTGCAATTAAACCGTTACAGACTCTAGACCTCGAACGATTGGAGTTCGATTTTGGAGCGGAAATTGAAAAGAAAACAAAAGCATATTGTAAGCAAGGGTAGCCAACATTTTTCCCAATCTAGTGTGTCAGTGAAAGGACTGTGCTTGACACCACCCCTGACCGGGAAGGTGTATAAACAAATAATTAAACTCGTTGGGAGGAGGGTGAATCGAAAAGTTTACCTTCCGAAGTAGTAGGTGTTTGCACTCTCTCTTTCTCTTCGTAGACCCTCGTCTTCCGGGTCGCTTATCATCAAATAGGAGGCTTTAGCAAACTCGGAAGAAACATTCGACGTGTAGCTTCTTCGGAAGGTTGTTTATCTTAGCACAGTGCCACCACCCCCGTTATGGTTCGATCGACGTGACGATGTTTCTCCCTTTTTCCAACCGGAACAGAAAGGATCTCTCCGCCGCTCCGAGAAGGGAGAGTGTGCAAAAGTTTGTTCACAAAAGTCAAACATTGAAGAAGCAACCAATGGAAGAAAATCTTTAAAATAACACCCTCGTTCCAGTTTTCGCCCCATGTGTATGTGGGACTGTGTTTTGACAAAAAAAAAAAAAAACCCCGAAAGATAAACCTGCACAAACACACATATTGCCGTTTTCATCTTAATCATAAAGAAGCAGCTGCTTTACGCAATCAAGCAGGTCGGTTGTTGTAAGTTGGTTCCGTACGGGCAAAACCAATCAGCAAAAGCCCAACAACAATCGACCGTGTTGATGTGTACAGCACCGGGAGCTGCTGAAGCCAACAAAGTGCCGGTTTGTGTTACAGCTTGTATTGTTCGAGATTAGAGCAACTGCCCGGCGTCGTGTGTGTGTGCTTGTGTGTACGATTGTAGGCTTTATTTAGGCGTTCACGCAGAACAAAAATAAATCAATCCAACAAATCCGATTCCTTCCCACACTTTTATATGTATCCGCCGCGTAATATTGCACTTTTCTGTTCGGTTCGGAAACATGTGGTGCAACCACAAAACTCCAGGATGATGGGATGTTTGTTCAACACACAAACAGTGCGTTCGCAATCCAGTTGCTACTTGGATGTGGGAATTGGAAATCACAAAATGCACTTGATTAAAGGATACTTGGATGGATTGGCTCCGAACAAATCTTTTCCATTGCCTGATGTGTCCAGGGTTGAGTTTTTCCAGGCTCTACAAAGTAGGACGGCTCCCCGGAAAATGAGGGGTGGGAATGTTTTCAAGTACAGCAAAAATGGGCAGACATTTCCACCGATGCTCGACCATCCGTGGGCAATTCTTTCGTGCTTCATTGCCGATAGACCGACGTTTTCCACGTTGGTAGATTTTCATTCCTGTTTTCCCCACTGTTGTTTTTTTTTTCTATTTGCTCCCCCACCCTACAAGGCTGTGTTGTCTCGGAGCTTTCATTTGTTCTGGTACGGCGGGGATGGATTTGTTGGACGCGCGCCGTGGACTCAATTTTCGACTCACGGCAAAACTTTTCATCGGAATGAAAATCTCCCACAAAAGGCGGTGGGAACCATCAGAGACCCGGTCGGTGCTTTTGATAAAAGTTGCACCGATCCTTTCCGGTTGGTAGGACGAGAAATGGGTGAAATAAACAATACAAAGAACCGTCCGGGGTAATCTCGCAAAACTGGCCGCGGTCGTCGCTGCACCTCCAATTGCCCAATACTCGTTCAGAATTTCCTGTGAATTGCGATTTTTCCCCGGGTGGCTTTTTTCCGGTCGTTGGCGCGCGCTTTTCAATGGGATTTTTCTGTTGTTTTTTTTTCTCCTCTTTGGTTGCTGATGGGTTGTGGCCAATTTGGCAAGGACTGTGTGTTGTACACGGTTACACCGGCTTCCGAGGAAAGAAAAATGTTATTTTTGTACTTTTCGCGGTACATTTTTCCTCCCTCCAGCCAAACCTCGGGTTGACGTCATTGGGGAAGGGAGTGAGCATTATAAAAAAAACCTCCCACAGCTGTAAACAAAATTGGCTATTGTAAGCGTGGTTGTTGGGGAAAAATGTCTTAACTCTTTCTTTGTGGTACCGCGCCCGTACCGCTTAAATTGAATGTGAAAGGAAGTTTTACAGTAATTTTTAATAACAAAAAAAAGGGATGTAATAAATTCCTTGTCCTTAAATTTGTTTTCACCTCTCCGGCGATAAGCTTTGGGGGACCGGTTTGTATCATAGTTTAGTAGCGTCATGTAAAAATGAAGCTGCACTGAATAGTCTCATCAGTTCCATTCCCAACTTCACATGGCAAATGTAGTAATCGCCTTAGGAAACATTATTTACTTTCCTGGAACTCACTGCCGTATGATTGAATGACACATTTCACGGTAAAAGCCCGACTTCAATCAACTTCCACCGTCGTCCATAGGGTCGATATAATTTCCGTTCTACTTTGCTCTGCAGCAACAAAAAAAAAA
>KB663610.1:15547879-15581286 GCA_000349025.1 Anopheles minimus | reverse complement strand
ATGGCGATTCTATGAATCCACCACCCCAAAATAACACCGTCATAGCAAAAGTAGCCATTCCGTTGGAGGCTGCTGCAAATGTTCAATACTAGCAAAGAAAAAAAAATGCTGCCCATTTATCCGTATGCCGACAGACGAGACCACCTCGACCTGGCCCGCGTGGTTTGGTGGTTTGATCGATTGAAAAATAAAATGCTTTAATATTGCTTCACGGTTGTTTCGTATTCATTTTTTTTCTTCTTTCGTGTGTGCAGATCGCGATCAACATTGCTTCAAGAGGGTGATCAATTTCATGCAGACACACACACGTGAAGCGCATAAAGCGGATGGATGTTGAACTCGTGAACTCTCCCCATTGGTGGGGGGCTCTGAACGATGTGTTCTTTTTTTTTTTAAAAGAAGCGCTTAAGGCTGCTCTTTTTCGACTTCTTCCTTCTTAGCAATCAACTGCTGCTCCAGAAGAAGGGAGGGGATGATGTTGCGGTGAAGGATGTCGTGTCTGTACTCCTCTTTTTGTTTCGTTTTTGTTTGGTGTCGGGACGCTCGTAAGTGTTGTTTTGTTGCGGTTACCATGGGAACGAACCGTGGAAGACGGACCATGTAAAAATGAATTTATGTGTGCGTGTTATACTCTTCACTTCGCCATTCTTAAGTTTTCGCGTACAGGTACGTGAGGATATTCTTGGGACAATCGAACTATTATCCTTTGCAGGAAGACGTGTAATTTCAATGTTTCATTTCCTGCTTTTCGTTAAATAGAAAAACCCGAGTTAAAAGGGAAATACAAATGAATTTGGTTGAATGTTTATGACCACTGACAAAGAGACTGTAATACATAAATCACTTTGTACACTTATTTTACATTTTAATTAATTGTTTAAATGTTAATAAAAGTATACCAATTCAGCATAAAAATATAAATGTTATGATGAAATACAATAATTACGCGCTGACAGCTTAGAACTGTCATTAGTTTCGTCAAAAATTTTACATTTCACACGCTCTCTCCTTCTGGCTGTGAGGAATTGAATTAATCTGCAGTTCCACTGCAACCGCCCCTAAGCCCCCCCCCCTCCCCCCTCCTTCACTACGTACACATTCGTCATACGTTCTTTGTTCCGTGCCTTTTCGCTACACAATGTTTGAATCGATCGCAGCATCAGCGTCGCCTGAATGCGCCCTTCAACCGGTAACAAGCGTAAACCGGGGAGAGGTGGCCCTCACCGTCACCAACCATCCCCCCTCTCTCTTTTCCCATTGGAGTTGTGTTTGTGTGTGCATCAATTAAATACAAAAAAAAACCCCTGCCATAATGTTAATGTTTGCACCGCCGTCGGCTGTCATTTCTCAATCCGACGCGACGCAATGTGGCCGCCGTGTTTTGCCGGACGCAGTTTAATGTTTGACATTTCCAACATTTCGTAGTGGCGGCGCGAAACACATTTGCGTGATGATCTTTGGCTGTAGCTACAACAGCGATCCAACCGTTCGGAATGCGGTGGAGAAAATTAGACTTTTTGGAAGACATTGCTGTTCGATGGCACAATCGAACGAAAACTGAGCGCGGAAACAATAGTGTAACAACGACCGGCGCACGCCTTTGTGTGGTGTTAATGATTGCTTCGCAGCATTATTGTGGTATGCCGATTTTCCAAACCAACTCGTGGACCAAGGCCAATCGGGTGTCGTACTGCATGGAGTTACCCGTTTGCAATCCACTCTGCTCCCCTTCTAAAGCGTCACTAATTCGTAACAATGCGTCCAGCGGTTGATGTTGTCATGCAAGTCTGCGCAGGGTGGCTTTTGGGGACATCCCTCGAAATAAAGTCCGAGCTGGAAAAAAAAATTGGGCCCAATTTTGTTGTCGTTTTTTTCTAATGTTTTGAGGGTGCAATTAAACCGTTACATACTCTAGACCTCGAACGATTGGAGTTCGATTTTGGAGCGGAAATTGAAAAGAAAACAAAAGCATATTGTAAGCAAGGGTAGCCAACATTTTTTTCCCAATCTAGTGTGTCAGTGAAAGGACTGTGCTTGACACCACCCCATCTGACCGGGAAGGTGTATAAACAAATAATTAAACTCGCTGGGAGGAGGGCGAATCGAAAAGTTTACCTTCCGAAGTAGTAGGTGTTTGCACTCTCTCTCTCTCTGTTCGTAGACCCTCGTCTTCCGGGTCGCTTATCATCAAATAGGAGGCTTTAGCAAACTCGGAAGAAACATTCGACGTGTAGCTTCTTCGGAAGGTTGTTTATCTTAGCACAGTGCCACCACCCCCGTTATGGTTCGATCGACGTGACGATGTTTCTCCCTTTTTCCAACCGGAACAGAAAGGATCTCTTCGCCGCTCCGAGAAGGGAGAGTGTGCAAAAGTTTGTTCACAAAAGTCAAACATTGAAGAAGCAACCAATGGAAGAAAATCTTTAAAATAACACCCTCGTTCCATTTTTCGCCCCATGTGTATGTGGGACTGTGTTTTGACAAAAAAAAAAAAAACCCCGAAAGATAAACCTGCACAAACACACATATTGCCGTTTTCATCTTAATCATAAAGAAGCAGCTGCTTTACGCAATCAAGCAGCTCGGTTGTTGTAAGTTGGTTCCGTACGGGCAAAACCAATCAGCAAAAGCCCAACAACAATCGACCGTGTTGATGTGTACAGCACCGGGAGCTGCTGAAGCCAAAAAAATGCCGGTTTGTGTTACAGCTTGTATTGTGCGAGATTAGAGCAACTGCCCGGCGTCGTGTGTGTGTGCTTGTGTGTACGATTGTAGGCTTTATTTAGGCGTTCACGCAGAACAAAAATAAATCAATCCAACAAATCCGATTCCTTCCCACACTTTTATATGTATCCGCCGCGTAATATTGCACTTTTCTGTACGGTTCGGAAACATGCGGTGCAACCACAAAACTCCAGGACCACGGGATGTTTGTTCAACACACAAACAGTGCGTTCGCATTCCAGTTGCTACTTGGATGTGGAAATTGGAAATCACAGAATGCACTTGATTAAAGGTTACTTGGATGGATTGGCTCCGAACAAATCTTTTCCATTGCCTGATGTGTCCAGGGTTGGGTTTTTTCAGGCTCTACAAAGTAGGACGGATCCCAGGAAAATGAGGGGTGGGAAAGTTTTCAAGTTCAGTAAAAATGGGCAGACATTTCCACCGATGCTCGATGAATTGCCCACGGATTTCTTTCGTGCTTCATTGCCGATAGACCGACGTTTTCCACGTTGGTAGATTTTCATTCCTGGTTTTCCCCACTGTTGTTTTTTTTTTCTATTTGCTCCCCCACCCTACAAGGCTGTGTTGTCTCGGAGCTTTCATTTGTTCTGGTACGGCGGGGATGGATTTGTTGGACGCGCGTCGTGGACTCAATTTTCGACTCACGGCAAAACTTTTCATCGGAATGAAAATCTCCCACAAAAGGCGGTGGGAACCATCAGAGACCCGGTCGGTGCTTTTGATAAAAGTTGCACCGATCCTTTCCGGTTGGTAGGACGAGAAATGGGTGAAATAAACAATACAAAGAACCGTCCGGGGTAATCTCGCAAAACTGGCCGCGGTCGTCGCTGCACCTCCAATTGCCCAATACTCGTTCAGAATTTCCTCTGAATTGCGATTTTTCCCCGGGTGGCTTTTTTCCGGTCGTTGGCGCGCGCTTTTCAATGGGATTTTTCTGTTGTTTTTTTTTCTCCTCTTTGGTTGCTGATGGGTTGTGGCCAATTTGGCAAGGACTGTGTGTTGTACACGGTTACACCGGCTTCCGAGGAAAGAAAAATGTTATTTTTGTACTTTTCGCGGTACATTTTCCCTCCCTCCAGCCAAACCTCGGGTTGACGTCATTGGGGAAGGGAGTGAGCATTAAAAAAAACCTCCCACAGCTGTAAACAAAATTGGCTATTGTAAGCGTGGTTGTTGGGGGAAAATGTCTTAACTCTTTCTTTGTGGTACCGCGCCCGTACCGCTTAAATTGAATGTGAAAGGAAGTTTTACAGTAATTTTTAATAACAAAAAAAGGGATGTAATAAATTCCTTGTCCTTAAATTTGTTTTCACCTCTCCGGCTTTGGGGGATCGGTTTGAATCATAGTTTAGTAACGTCAGGTAAAAATGAAGCTGCACTGAATAGTCTCATCAGTTCCATTCCCAACTTCACATGGCAAATGTAGTAATCGCCTTAGGAAACACTATTTACTTTCCTGGAACTCACTGCCGTATGATTGAATGACACATTTCACGGTAAAAGCCCGACTTCAATCAACTAACACCGTCGTCCATAGGGTCAATATAATTTCCGTTCTACTTTGCTCTGCAGCAACAAAAAAAAAACCGCATTATCCGTACAGAGCTGGATGTTGCTTTGCGTACATATGTTCCTCATTCGCAAAGGTAGAGAACGAGCTCCACAAGGAGCAGGTGCAGTGGTAGAGCCATCTTGAGGTGAAATTGGAATATACGTGCGCTTCAAACTACACGACGGTAAGCGTTTACGCCATTCGACAACACCTGGGACGGGAGACCACAGGTGGTTTAATGTGTATGAGATAGGCTTTACGTCCAGCTGCCTTTACCACCGTTAAGATACTCGAATGTCATCTCGTGTGTGTGTGTAGAGTAGTTCGGTACAGTGGCAGACAGATGCAAGGAGTGACAAAAAGTGTATTTAATCCAGCTGCTACGGGTGAGAGCTGACACCAGAAATACGACTATGACGACGGTTCACCAGACCACTGTGTGTGTTTCCTAAACGAAACGTACGTTGGGAAACATTTTCCTGACATTAGGATAAGATTTGTCCGTGTACCCGTTGGCTTAAGACATAAGCAATAGGACAGGGAAACGAGGGCCGTTTAGAATCTGGACATCATTTTTCCTTGATCCACCTACCGACAGCCACCACCACCGAATATCTCCAGCTTGTGATGTCTTTTTAAGACGTGTAAAGAAATGGAACTAGCATTAGAGATTGACACTTTGGACATCGATGGAGGTCCTTTTTGTTATAAATTTACGATACCCAGTATATCCCCAAGATCAACTTCCTTCCGGGGGAGTGAAATTAGTTTGTTGAGCTCTCTTTAAGCCATTTCTTGTTACATTTCCAGCAAAACTTCAAGCTATGCATAAATAAAGCAGATTGGTTACGCACCATTCATTAAAGAAACAAGTTAAACGAAAGCACATTTTCCTTTTGTTTTTTGTTTTTTGGTGCTGTGCAACACAGACGCTAATCAGCGAGGATGGAAAGCTTTCGTGCATTATTTATTGAATTACACACATCAACATTAACACGCAAGCAGCAGCAGCTGCTACATTTCTGGAGCAATTTGTACGATTTATTATTGATGGAAAATGGCACATTTTTTGCTAATGTTTGTTTCTTGCACTGTGCGCATTCCGTCGTCCGTGTGGGGTGATTAGGATAAAGCAGCAGAACGGCGCGACATTACAGTGTCTTGGACTGTTTTTTTTTTTGTGCTGCGAGGTTATCCTGCTGTGAGTTCTTGTTTATGCTTGTCCGTATGCCATCTGGTGGCCCAAAATCACGTATCGCAAAGCTGCTACTAATGTAATCATTGTCCGTAAGCAGGGAAAAGCTTCTCACGCAGTGAATGACCACTAAGGAGGGTGAGAGGAAGAGGACAGCGGTAGGAAAGCGGGAGAGGACAAATGACGTTCTTTGACATTCATTTCTATTTCCTCGGGAAAAGCTACCTCTATTATCGACAGAAAGAGCCGGTGGGAGGATGGTGTAGGCACCTATTTATGGTGTCACCTTCACATGTTGACTTTTTATTGTTCCCGCACGCGCCTTTATTACACCGGCGACGAACTCCCGCAACAAAAACGCGGCACAAGTGTCCATCCCGTTAGGTGAGAAATCCTATTTGTACACCGTTCTTGCACTAAAACGGAAATGCTTGTTGCGCCGGTTACCAAGAAATACGGTAATTGAATTCCAATCTGAGAATATTTCCTTCCCATTTCTTTTTTCTCTTTCCGTTCATTCATTTCTAAGGACGTTTGTGATTACAATTACAAGATGCGTTACAACCACCGCATCCTCACCGAATAGAGAGCAAACGATCTTGGTTTTGTTTTCCCTTCTGGGAAGAAAAAACATTTCCAGGAAAGGTGTAAACGTTCCATTTTTCCCAGGGCTACTGGCAGATGTGATCCTCTTTGAAGCTGGCCGACCTTTAGTTACGTTTGGTAAAGCTTTCAATTAACGCTTCATCAATTTCCGACAAATGGCGCATCGGGAAGAGACGCATCCGGGGCCGAAGATGGCCGATGGTGGCCTTTGGATATTGATTAGCGAAGGAAAAAGGGAAAAGCAAAAGTTTTCGGCTACATTTCCACCTCCCAATTCTTGGACAGTATTTCCATTTCCGGATGAGTCGTTTCCGGTGCGGCTCAGTTTCTTGGAATAATTCGATCATTACGGAACAGAGCGCGTGGATGTGCGGATGTGACAAATGTGCCTTGCACGAGATCAAGAAAAACGATGCCGTTCTTTTCTTGTCTTGAGTTGGTTAGAATTGTACAAGGAAGCCAAGCACAACACTTTTAGTACAAACTTGTACTAAATGGAGACGCCTGGTTGGGTGTTCGGATTTACATAAAAAAAACTTTTTACACATTATACACAAAAAGCAGTTATTGTAAGAATTATTATAACAATACTATAGATGTTTTGTTTCGAAAAGAATATCTCCCAAACCGATTCATGTATACATGCCGGATACTTGATTTCTTTTCGTCTCACACGTCACGGCTTTGATCACGGCGGCGCTATTTACAGGACGATAAGATTTCCGTCCGTCATTTCTGCCTCCCGTCACGATAGCAATTAACGCTTAATTAATGTCGTCCATCTGGGAAGGTGGGGCAATGCCGGATCTCTATGGGCGGAATGATCGAAAAGAGAGCCAGGCTTTTATTATGATTTTGCGGGTCAGTGTGTGAGGAATGTGTTACGCCCAAGGATGCTAGCGAACCTTTTGCCGCTTATGGGTAGATTAGTAGTCCGCTTCATAAGAGAAAACGGAGATTAATTGTTAAACCACGCGTTTACCTGGTGCGTGAATGTGGGTTTTTGGCATCCGCCATCGTAAGGGTAGGATCATACCGGCTGTTTGCTAAATTGCATGCCCTTCTAATGACCGTTGCGTGTTGATTACGGTGAAATGGTGAATCGGTTCAATTGATTCTTATTAGTTTCTGCGTGTCCCCGACGACATCGTTCTCGGCGTCGTCATAAATAAGTTTGAGTGGGTTTTGAGTGGGCAAAAAAACACGAAACTGAAATCGGGATGCTTTTGAGGGTGTGAAGGATTTGTTTTTTTTTTTTTTTGGTTGGCCTTAAATTTGCTCTAAATCTCTTTACTGTAGGTCGAGCCGAAATTTGATCCTTTTTTAATCGTGTGTGCCAAAGTGTGGCCGGATGTTTTTCCGCTCTCCTTTGGGGATTTGTTTTCGTAAAAGGATACTTTATTTTCATCGTGCGCTGGTTAGCCGTTATTTATAAGCATTCCTCTATGTGTATGTTCCACCCATTATTCGCCTACCTTGTATTAGTGTCTGCACACCTACCTCCACATGCCTTGCTCATGCTGCTGTTTGCATTTAGAGTGCTCTCCCGCATCTGCGTTTAGTTGCAACACCAATTTCTTTTTATTATGCCTTGTTTTTTTTTCGTTCTTTCACGTACTAACCATAAGCATAATTTAACATGGACTATTAATTAATGAATTGCTCTGACTCGTTGTGGTATTTTGTTGTTAGCGTTGGAATGGCATGTGGGTCTCCGTCTTTTTCCCCGGTGTGTGGAATAGCGCTGGAAAATATGGAAACGTTATTAGTTGTTTTTTTCTATATACTTTTTTTTTGATTTGGATTTTACTCATCCTGTTTTGCGTCGTGCTGGAAAAACCTTTCTCTCTCTCACACACACACACACACGAATACACTTATAATAATTACAATCTCACACTGTACATTTTTATCGTACCATTTGTTGCGTTCTGGAAACACAATACCAATCCATCTTTAGTTACTATTTCCTTATGCATCGAGCATAACACACTTACTGCTGCCCATCTTCCCCCCACTCACCAAGTACAACTTACACAGCATAACTCGTACCACAAACAATGTAAAAAACTACGCCGGAGTGTCGCCCACAAGAAGACAAACTTGTAAAACATTGTCCGTTCTTGTTCCTTCTTCTCTTTCTCTCGTTATAGATTGCACGGAGCCACTTTTGGGTAAGTGAGGAGTGAGAACAGTGAATGCGCAAAAAAAAGAGATAGAGAGAAACAAAACAAAAAGCAAATAGCACAGACACACGTACCCGTAACAGTAAGAACAAACCCCGTACAGCATCCCCCATCCGGCGTACGTTGACCAAGAGACTGTCGTGCTGTAAGAGATTGAGCGAAATCGTGTCCGCTATACGGAGAAAAGGATATCGTCGTCGTGTGGCGAGCATGGAGGGAGAAGGGCTCCTTCAAGCTGAAAATGAATCAGAACAAAGTGTTCTTCGAGCTTTCGTGTCCGTTTTCTTCGTGATATTAATACTCTTGCACACCCATCACCACACGCGTTCTCCAGAGTTCCCGAGTCGAGGAGGAGAAGGCTTCTGAATTATTGTGAAAGTAGAGGAGAAGAAGTTGACTGCGCTTCTACGAGCGCGTTAAACCCTTCGGAACTAGTTTCTTTTTTTCGTTTCGTATGTGTGCGGATCCTTCCTTTCATCAGCATAATTGTGTCGAGTTGGTGGTGGATTGCAGGGGAAAGGCGGTAAAGAACGCAAATAATTCCCTCTTAACTTTGGTGCTAAAGTCTTCCCTCTCTGTGGAAGATGAAAGTGGAGCAAAAGTTCGTGGAATCATGGCAATGAGGCTAACCACACTCCGGTGTGCGCTGTAGATCATTTCGCTCAGAAGGATTCGCAAAGTTGGTGAAATTACATAACGTTTTTCTCTTTTCGTTTTTTGCTTCACATCATTTTGATCTTAATCTGATTTCATTAAAGAAATATCCGGTAGTTTTGCTGTGTTTTACTAAAGGGCATTATAAATGCATTAATGAAATGATGGCACAAAAGTTTTTTTTTCGCAAACATTTTCTTCTCCAGAATCAGAATGGCTGACACTTGACATTTGATATTTGTATCGGGTGACGCCTTCCGAGAAACATCTTGTTTTTTTGTTTCGTTGTTGCTGCTACCCCATCTGCTTCTTGGCGATGAAAGATAACACCGTTTGGCCTCAATTTAGTCATCGCGCGCTGAGTGACAACCTACTGATGAGATGCTTCACTAAATGTTTATCATTGTGCATTTTGAGATCATCTGGTAATAAACATACACACACACGGACACACAACAGTGATGATGATGGTGCTGTGCTGTTGAATTGAATCTGTTGAACTTATCAGCATCACAGCGCCGCATGGAGTCATTGCTCAGTTCGCGCAGTTAATCGATCGGCTGGATTGTGGTGGTGGCACACAGCACTGGTGGTGCCACCATACATACCGAATGGATTAAATCATACGAGAAGCATCTTCAAACGGGCGGGTGGTGCATCATGCATCACGCTTCCTCAGCTGAAAATCCGATTCTGATACCACCAACGAGAACAACTCCGAACGAACGATGATGATGATGAGTATGAAGATGTGGAGGAATAGATGTTCTTAGCCTCCGCACAATGGAGCCTCTTTGTGGAGAGCAACACACAAACACAGACGGGAAAGGGGTAGCTTTGTGGGATCTTCAATCAAGGGTGCTACAGTGTTCTGTTGACTTCTTGAAACTCAACTTAACCTCCCATCGCTTCGCCGACACATACCACCCACCTTCCAACCTTATCTAATGTATAATTCACCAAGGAGTGCGTCCGTGTGTGTATACCGACCAGTGGTTGATACCGTGCAGCAGGAAGTGTACTGTTCTCGCATCAATCGATTAATTCATTCAATTTGCAGTGACAGCAGCAGATGTTGCCTGTGCATGTCGTGACTGCTTTTTTTTCCCTTTTCTATCCATTTGATGTCGATCGTGATGATGGCGGGTTTTTCTTTCGCTCTTCCATGTGTGCATCGTGCACTCCTATGGGTCGGTAACGGTTGAAACATCGATTCGTATTTATTGTTTGCTTATATGTGGCGGTTGCTTTTTTCATCTTCAATAGCACGCTGCTGGTAAACGCTGGCAAATGTACGAGCGCAAGCACATGCACATTGAAGATGCAAAGCGTTCTAAATGCAAATGCATCTCTGCTGAAACAATTAAACTTTTTGCAAGTGGTTCTACATTATTTGCTACACTCAACATCGAATACAACACCCTAGCGAACCCGCAACGGGGGGAAGCGAACGTGCCACCCCCGGGGGAGGAATAATGACGGATTGATTAGTTATATTTATTCATACGCGTGTGCGTACACATTCCGCTGTTCATCCTGTCCCGTGAGATGAAAGAGGTCGATTAAGAAGGGTGCCGGAGGTCAGCGCGCGATGTGTCAATCCGAGCGGGTTAGTCTGTCATTGATCTATTTGGTGTCCAATTTTTCGTACTCTTCGCGGTAGCTGAGGGCCTTACTCAGTTCCTCGTTGGGTTCATACTTCTGGTTGTACACAAGAATCTGCAATGAAGCAAAGGGGGAAACAAAGAGCAGCTATTAAAAAAGATGTTCCGTAATATATTAAATTTCCATCGGAGGAAAAAAAATGGTTTAATTCGGATCAGAATGACACTATGAAATGAGCAATGATGTAACAATATTCTTTACAAACCTTTTCGCCCACTACGCATTTTCCCCCCCGAGGCTCGTCAACGTGATCCTTCGTTTTGACAGTGTCATTACATCAGCACAAAATGTCAAACAGTGCGACCACTATTATGGTGGCCCTTTCATCGCTTTATGAGCACGCAAAGCCGTACAAATATATCTACCAGCACGGGGACATCAAACCAGGGTTTACTGAGGTGGACGTTGAGTCACCCGTAGAAACCTTTTGGGGATGAACTCTGAACATGGCGTTTGGCACACGATGGCAATAAAAGTCCGTACAGCAACGGGCACAATATCAAGAAGCAATAATGTGCGCGCCCAATCCACATCCTGCGATCCAATTGTCAGCGGAAAATCGGCTCAATGATGTGATGCTACGGTACGCAAAACATACATCATCCTGGGTGGGTGGGTTTGTTTTCCCACGAACTGCGTGTGCAGTATTAGTGCGTTGGTATCGAAATCGGATTTGTGCGATTTCCAGAACACAACCCCCGGGGGGGAGAAGGAGACCACAGGGGTACTGGTTTGGGAGTATGGTTGTGTAATGATGAGTGTTGGAGCCCTGTTTTTTGAGCAATCAATAACTTGTGACCCCGCGGCACGAAATCGGATGATGAGCGTGGATTTTTTTCCTTCGTTTTCGAACGGAAGGGATGATCGGGGTTGTTGTTACCATCAAAATGCAAAAGTGAACCCTGACGTTACCGCAACTATCTGCAAACTGGGCAAGTTTGTTTATCGGACTAAAACAAATAAATAAATTTTGATCGCTCGAGGAAACCATGGGTGGCCCACCGACCGAGAGGGGTGAAATAATACAAACTATGCTGTCCCGTACCGACAACTTGGGCATGGGCAACCTTCGACACCGGCACACACATCAGTACGCCACAGTTTCCGCTTTGGAAGCGTACTGCACTGCGAGTTTTATTTGATCTCGTTCCAAAAAAGAGCAGCAAAACAGGTCGTGTCGATTGTGAATTGTGCATATAAATATCGAAAGACAGCACACGAATATAAAGCACCTATAAACATATTGATAAGAAACCTAAATAATGTTCACAACTCAACTGAATGACTGGAGGTGGAAAACTTCGATACAAAATACAACATTGATGCAGGCAGATTGCATACATTCAGGCAAATTTGTATTTGAGTGGCACTGATATAAAATGCACCAAAAATCAACCATCATGCATAAGATATAATTGAGTAGTCATATTCTGTTGGATGGTTTGTTAGCCCCAATTAACAATCCTCTTCACTCTAAACCCACAATCCTTGCCCGTTATTCAACATTTAACAATTTTATTCCACTTATTATAGCTTCCAACCATCGCTTCTCTTTTTCCATAACTTTGATGTGGGTACAATCGTTTTTTTTTAACTTCACTTCATTGTCGCAAATCATCAAAGGCGTCTGCCCACGGAGTGAAGGAGATTTTAATACAAAGTGGGAAAAAATAAACCGTCCAGTCATACACTGATCGATTTTTAGTGGTTTTATCGTCATACAAAAGTCCTTTTATTGCATCCTTTCCCGTGCACTGTGCACAATTCAACGATGAGGTGTTTCCTGTTCGGGGGTTTTTTTTATGAGATTAAAACGTATTAACCTAGAAACTGACGGTGTTCCGCACAAGGGGACCCGCTGGGGACTCCTTGTGTGCGTTGTGGCCATTGTTGTAAAAAGGAAGTTCTGCTCTTCTGTTCATGTTCTGTTCTTCCCCCTGGGGAAGACCCCACGTCATCACGTTGCCCGTCGGCGTGACGCGAAAACTTACAAGTGTGCTACCTTCCGAGCGCTGTTCTTCGCTGCTAAATGGTGAAGAAACCCTACAAAGCACCAGACGCAAGGTGCGGGTGAGCGTGAGTTCTATCCAATAACTAGCGTGCTGATTGGGTAACTTAATTCCAGAGGTCGGTGCTTGGCATCGGTGAGTCAAGATACCTTTCGGGCAAGTTTCGCTTCCTTTCTCGCGGTATGAACCGATAAAGGTTCCGCTTTAAATTGGATTATTATTTCCATATATTCATGCAGTAGTACGGATGGGGGAATTGGGAACCTTATCCATTGGATAGTGCCAGGTACTGGGTGGGCAGGATGTCAGTGAGAACACACACACACACACTGTATATCTCGTCGATCCTGTGACGCTGGTGTGCTGCAATGGCAAGAAACCTAACAAACCATAAGCAATCCGGGTCTCGTCGATGGTTGGTTGATTTTACAGGTGAATGTGAAATGAGTTGTCGTTCTTTTATTTTTGCCAGTGGCCTTCGGCTTTAACGCTGTGCCACCCAGGTTCTCGTCATTGTCAACGCCGTTCGAACATAGAACGCCACGTGAGCCGCTGATGGATAGATGGACGAGGTCGTTGTGGGAAAAAAAAGGAAGGGAGGGATGTGAATGTAAGCGAAAATTTAATTACCGGTGCATTGGGGAAACGTTGCCGGAATTGAAAACGGGAGTGAAGGTTGAGGATGAGCTGTGCGGAGTGGGAAGTTTTTTCCAAAGTGCACTCTGCAGTAGGATGATTTTATCCTTCGGGCAAAGCGCCTACACAGACCGACAGGGTTTGCTCGGCTAACTAGTGCCCCGGGCGAAGGAAGAGGTCGTTGTGGGCTGCTTCTGCTTCTGCCTTTGCTTCTATGCCGGGTTACATTGCCTTTTGCTTCCCATTTCCTGTTGCGTGGCGTGTATGTGGTACTCACTGCTCGAGTGCAGTTGGCAAGCTTCCATTAGCCGATTATCGTTCGACTATAAGCGGAGGTGGTAAAGACCGCCAACTTCTAGGCCGTTCTTGGAGCCGCACCGTCACGAACAAGAACACATCCGTGCAAAATGTGTTTGTGTATATGTAAAGGTTGCAGGCTCTAAAAGGAAGAATGTATCTTCGTAAGGCTTCCCCTGGAGGTCTATAAATACATCGTCAAGTCACACCGTACTCTATTTTCCTTCCCATGTTCTTGGAGTAAACTTTTATATTTGCGACTGAAGGATGTGCTGGCGACAACCGGGCAGGCCCAGAAGGTTCTCGCATATTTTAGGCCATCCTCGGTTGCGAGCACACCGCCGCGGACGGGCGACAGACTTCTTTACAGATTAGTACAACGTTGTCACATCATCTCCGTCGGTTGTGCGCGCGATTGAAGTCGACAGAATTAATGTCTGTCAAAGGCGAAACTCACAGTACCGGAAGGGACACGCTACATCAGAGCTAGGAAAGCACAATTCTCTGTCCGTCCTCTTCTTCCGCTGCTTCCAGATATTCCGTCGTTTCAGGCGGACAAAGCATCGCGCTTCATATTCCATATGGTACGTTATGTCCAGGATGTTGGTATATAGAGTTACCATTTCCGCCGTGCGAGACTATTCTGGACAGGTTCTTGGCTTAGGGTGTACGGGAGACATGGCTATATGTATGGATTCTTCCAATTGATTAATCGTATCGGTTTACGCTGATTAATCACTGGATTGGGCTTTACGATAGGCCCCAGGGTACCATATGAGGCCGTACATTGCCAGGAGGGGTACTGCTAGTAGATTACCACATCCGACAGACTTCCGACAGCTCATCGGATAACTGGAACTCCTCTCATCCAGTATTAACTGAATGTGGCTTCCGGTTACGTGAAACATTAAAGCTGTACTCCAGAGCTTTTGGCCCATTCGGGGAAGTGGCATTTAAATTATGACTGTTTCACTTCGTAGAAAAACTAATAGGTTCGTTTAAAACACACAAAAACATCTCAAGATGACAATAAACGTACAGCCTTCTTTAGTGATACGATATCAGTAAAGCTTTTCTTCGGAAATAGCTTTCTTTCATGCGAGTATGCATAATTTTGGAAAACCTTTTTCTCTCTGTTCCGGTTGACGACATCAAGCATAGGCTTCCAGTTAACGACAGCTGCTGTAACGAATTGTTGTACTGCGGTAAGGAATGAAAAATCTGTTCCTTCCCATCAATTTGATACGCTCTATTACATCCAGAGCTGATCGTACATTTATAAAGCCGTATGGGACTGTACGCGAATGCCACAACTGTCAAGGACAATACATCATCATAAGCACCCGTAGATTGTTTTTGTTTTTTGAGTGCGTATTTCTTCTAGCTCTGATGCCTTTCCACCGGTTTTTGGTGGTGTTTGATGCTGTGATGAAGCATCTAGGTGGAAGGGACCAGCTCCCTATGTCACTGCCAGTCCCTAATGGTGAGGCCTACCACCCAACGTGCACCTGAGTGGAGGAAAATGGGCGCTTTCGGTGAAATATTTCATCATTCGGTGTTTTACGGTTACGTGCACACTCGAATGGAAAGCCAACAACAGTGCAACCATTTGGCCGCATTCGACGACTAGAATATCTTGCGGGCCGGAAGAGGGCGACAGGATGTCTGTCAAATCAGTAACAACATCATTTGTGGAAAATTGACTGTGAAACGGAGTGAAAATAACTCCCCGATGGCTGGGAAATCTTAAAGAACTGCCGCCATCTTGCACCCCGGGATGGTCTTTCCCCGGTCGCGGATTGCTGCCGTACATTTCTGTGTGAGCGTGAATGTTGCAACGATACGTTTTCCACCTTCAAGACGTTTCACATTGCGATAAGCTACTGGGAGAATTCCGTTCTGACTCCGCCACAAAAATGGTGGAACAGTTTCCGAGATCCCGAAGACCGACGACATTGTGAAACACGGTCGCACAAATGGAATTTTTCCGTGTCACTCCACTACTCCCGCCGAAGTTTATCGTTTTCTAGAACGTCATCAGTTTCAAGCATTCGCTTCTTAATCCGGTGTGTACTGTAGGTTCGGTATTTTTCTTTGCTAATATTACCTTCATTGAGCCACTTTGCCAAATCGTACAGGTTCAAGATTCTCTGGAGGTTGTTCCGAATCGGAATGCAGGATATGTTGGCGTCCCGTGTTTCATGACAAGAAAGGCTTCCGTAGAAATTGTATCTCACACGAGAGGGAGTTTACAGTCTGGTTTTCTTGGTCTTCTATATTTTGCAACGAGCGTACAGTACATTTGAGCATGTCGCCGTCAGCCCTTTTTTGTGTGCCCATTTTCTTGGGGAGGGACAAGCATCCATGCCAAAATTATAAAGAGGTTCGATTCGCCAAAGCAACGAATCATTTAAAAGCAGGTTGGCGAATCCGTCCCCAGGTCGGGCACACACAGAGACGTGCGAGACGTTTTTCAAGTGCAACCATAAATCATCAGGCAACACAGTGAGAGCGGTTTGAGATGCAGGACGACGTTCGAGGATTTATTTGATGGTCCCAGGGTAGCAGTACCCCGTTCAGTTGCAATTTTTCCACCTTCTTGCTAGAAGGCGTCCCGTACCGGTTGGGTTCGTCTTGAGCTGAGCGCTGGGATAAATTTATACGAAATCATTTCTTGGGGGGGTTTTGGTGCTCAAAATCAATGGTGCCCGAGGTGCTCCGTGCCGCCAAAGTTCGACGAACGTTGATGATGACAACGGTGATATAACAACACGCCATCAATGTGAGGTTTATCCGTCTGTTTTCTCGTGATGGCTTTGGCTGTCCGGGTTTAGGTGATACTGGCTCCGTCCCGTGTCCCGACACCAAGACACGGTAGGTGGCATGTCTCCTGTCAACTTGGCAGTGATTCAAAAAGCATATACTCCTCGTACCTCCTTCATGACCTCAGCCATCACCTGGTGCCTGGTTTGGTCGGTGTTTCACACGGCGAAAAAGAAAACGAAAATATTGTCGAGTAATAACTAAATGGATGGTACGTTTGTTGATTTTTGTTTTGCTTCTTCAAGTCTAACTTTCGTTGGCAGCAGCGAGGTCGAACTATATTTTCTGCACAGGTTTTTGCCACGGTCCATCAGTGAGTGAGTGCGAGCGTTATAGATAGATTCCTTCCCTCCCATTGCATAGTGCCCAGGTAACGTGTCTGGTGTCTCTATTTTTACCCGCAACTTACCGAACACGGACACTACGCCACTAAAATCAATTCGCATTCTTCCATCCCGTTGAAAAGCAATGAAAATACAGTACCGTACAATGGTTGTTTTCGTCTTTCCAACTAACCCGAAAAAATCACAACACCGAAAAGGATACATTGTCATTGGGACGCTCACGCGACAGGACAAAAATTAGTACCATTTGAGGTGGAAGATTTTACGACGGTCGTTTGATATGGCGACCCGCGACTACTTCCATACCGCTACTCTTTACTACCGTGCTCAAGTAATCAAATATACTTTATGGAGCCCTCCGTCGGTTTTATGTGGTCCTTTCATTTTCCACTGAGACGGTGGCGTATCCTCCGCTAGAAAAAAAGACTACCAAGCGCACAAAGAATATGATGAGGCGGGTGTTAAAAATCGATAAAGTTTGATCGATTTCATAACCGGTGGCAATCGTCTGCAACTGTCCTACGGTGGGGAAAAGCGGGAAGTAGCAACAGCATAATTCATGCTGATGGTTTATGCTGGTGGTACTGTGTTAGTGAAATGCCACGGTTAAGAGTCAAAGCTCTTATTAGACATTCATTTGCGCCCGGCATATGTTGATAAACTCATTCGTCACACGTAACCTTTGTACGATAAACTTCGCTAGTTATGACATTGTGGCAAAGTTTACCATTTAATGGTTACGAATTCTTAATAAAATGGAGATAAATACTGTAAAGGATTTGGGGAACTTCTTCTCCGGTTCGTTCGTTCGTTTGCATCAATGTGTAGAGTGATGAGTTTGGAATGCAATTATAAACATGTCAAACTAAACATTTCCACCAACCGTGTTTGATTTTCCCGGCTATTTCCTAAGCTTGAAGCCAAAACGAACCTACGTCCATTAGTAAACAATTTATAAAATATCCCCTCCCGAGAGTGGTGTTTGGGAAAAAGAGTAAATTTTGAGGCCAATTTTCACTTATCTTTATGACAACAGACCTTCAGTATCGGGAGCGTGTGCGGGTATCATGGAGTATGGAAAAGTTTACGAGCATCGAATGGATGGCCTCCTACGCGAATGACTATCGGTGCAACTGCTGTTCGCGGAAAACGTTTTGGAATGTTCGATAAACAACGGTGCATAGGAAAATTCGGACCTCATTAGAGAGAGGGAGAAAAAATAGATCGAAAAAAGGAAAAGTACATTTGGTGTTTTTATGTGGGCAGTGGAAAAATCAAAACCTACACGAAATATCAGAGGCAATAATGATAATGCTGAAACTGCAATAAAATGCACAACTTAAGCTTGTGTGTGTAGGTGTCTATGTTTGTAGGGAAAATGCACCGGGAACACACATCCGTTCTGTGTGTCACACCGGTGTAGCGAATGATGTCCGAACGAGTAGTGGGTAGAAAAAAAAAGCTAGTCAAATCTACTCCCACCTTCCAGCGGGACAGGGAGTTGAATGGTCCGTGCCAGATAGCTGCACGATGCAAGGCCACTAAGAAAAATGGGAGGAAAAGGAAAGATAGTTTTCCACACGAAAGCACGTTCTGGTGGAAATGCTATGGCCGTATGCGCTCGGTGAATGTTTAATTTCCTCCACCCGTATCTCCTGTTTTCCCCGTTTTCGCTCCATCGAGCTATCGGAATAGTTCTGAAGCGTATGTATGTGTGCATGCTCTCGTGTTGGTAGACTATTTTTCCGAAAGCAAACAAAATAGCAAATTTCCTCGCTGTTAGGTTTCCCTTTTTTTTCCCCACTAGTTTTCGTTCCAGTTGTCATTAACCACACGCTTATCGGTGAAAAGAAATGAGGCCAGTTCGGTTGCAAGCTTTATTAATGTTTGATGATTTCTCTTTACTATCGGTGTCCTGTTTATGGGCAAAAGTAAAAGCAGTAACTCATTCATCGTATCCGTTGTTTCCAGACGGCACTATCGAACGTAGTAACCGATTCATCCTTGTGCAGGTTGTTAAAACACATATTAACAAAGCAATTTTGAAGCGTAAAGTGTCTACACGAACCGTTGTTATTTTCATCCAAAACAACAAAACGCCTAAAGTCATGCAATTCGCATGTTACATCTGTGTTGCTTTAAAACCCGAATATCGTCTGTTGCGCTCGTCTGTGCTGAGTGAAAGTAATATAAAACCATTACCAACATTTAATAAATTTACTACCATCGAAGAACCAATTTCTGCTTAATTTCGGAGCCTGAGTCGGGCATTAAAATGTATAAAATGCGACATTGGATTTTGCTCGCACAACAAATTGTGTGCCGTACGTCCCAAGTACGGAGCACGGTAGACTACTGAGCTATAAAGGTCTTAATTTGCGGTCTCGAGAACTCAACCTATCCCACCTATCTCTCACCTACCGCGTTCTTAATCCGTCTTAGTTTAGTGCCAACTAGGATTCGTTCGTGCCTATACACTTGCTCCTCAGTGTGGACGAAGGCAATAGCGTGGGGATGGCGTAATGGAGATTGCGAAGGGAGGGTGGACCACATGCCAGGTACAGAGAGCGCTCCGGCACAAAAGATATACCGCCCGTCGTCAGCTGTGGTTTAGAACTGTCAAGCCATCTCTGTCTTACTGTATGCTGGAAAGCCGTGCTCTGGTAAAGTACTAGATTATTTGCATTTCTGTGCGAAACAACCTGTTGTAGAGTTTGTTGATGGGTTGGCCATTTTTTTTTGCCTTCTTCTATTGCTCCCCCAACGATAGTATATGGTTGTGATAAAATTATACGTGTGTGTTTGGTACAGTAAGAGAAAAAGGCATGTCGAGCAGGAAAATATGTTCTGCACACAATGTGACAAACGCCATCAGAAATGGCACACACATTCATGGACGCACGAAGACATGGAATTTATTTCCGAGAAGAAATGAGATCCGCGGTTGACTGTACGGAGCACAGAAGGGAAGCTTTCCGAGTGATTTTTCCGCACGGACAACTCCGAAGGTTGCATTTAATCTTAATGTCGTCCATTTCCTTTTTTCTCTCCAGTCTACTTCTGTACAGTACAGTGTGTGCTTCTTGGTGCGTTTATGTGCGAGCATGCGGGTGAAGAAAAAGGTCTCGACGGCACCTCGGTACCCCAACCCGTCGAAGGATTAAGAAGGATGCTTGTGTGTACAAGCACATTCATGCTCGCTCTACTGCTATCCAAGCCAGCGTTCGCCATTCTCCATCACAGCACCGAATGTAAAGATCCTTTTCCCATGGTCGGTCCCGTCTTGGTTGGAATAGACAAAAGCCGGCTACGGAGAAAACCATCATCCCCGGGTTCGTACGGGGTTGGATTTTAATTTTTTACTCACGTCCGAACGGATAGACACACGTAACGCACACTACTAGCCCCGGTGCGAGACCACACGGGGCCGGCAAGTAATGGAAGGATTAATGTAAAGCCCCACCCAACCTGCTGGATCATCACACGGTCACACGTTTCAAAGTCCAAGCGCATACGCGTTGCTGATGAATGGTTTTTCAGTGCGAAAAAGGCCTGTTGAACGCAGCTTTCGGGGGGCCTCATGTATAAGCCCATTCCACCGGAGGGAGCGCCCATAACAATCGAGACCCAATTAGGAATGACATTTCCACAATATTCCACTCAACGAGCTGTTGCTTCAAAAACGATTATTTCAACACGCGCTGTGTTTGCAAAAGTTTCGCTTTTGCATACTTCAGTGATCTTTCGAATCGTTTCAAGAAAACAAACGGATTGAAAGAAAAAAAGCGGAAGCCAAAAAAAAAATGTTTGGCAAAGTTTGCAGAAACACGTCCTGAAATATGCTGACTAATCTGCGCCTTTCTACGCGCTATCTCGTACAATCCTTTCCAATGCTTTTTTGTTGTGTTTTATGTGCGCCTTTTTGCGCACTTGAAAACAACCAAAACGAGTGCTCGGGTTTCGCATCAAAGACCAGAAGCATAAACCACCCGCTTCCCAGATGGGTAAGAAATCATGAAAGAAGAATTCGTTTATAGTCACTGCCGATTTGACGCCCAGCGGTGCGCGCGTGGTGCAGCAGCGAACGTCGGTGGTGGTGATCGCTATTAATGAAAGCTTACAATCTTCCTTTTTATGGTGAGCACGCGTGCGAAACGTATTCTTCGTGTTGTGCGTTGTGCGTAATAATATTTTCCCGAAGTGCGAGATCCCTTCGTCAGCTATCCTTTTTTTCCCCGAGGCGGAATGATGAAAATAGGGAGCGAGAAAAGAAGAGTATGAATAATTTAAGAGGATGAAAATTAAACGGACTTAAATTGTGGCGTGTTGCAGGGCAAGACGAGCCTGCCATACGGCCTTTATTCTCCCACTGTCAACTTGATACTATCGTAAAGCACAAAAAACACAGTCATAATAATAACAGAGGACGACATCATTTTTCTCTGCTCAGGTGCAATGTCCCCAGGTGGTTGTGTTAATTGGAGAAGCGGGAGGAGATGAATTCGCTTCACAGTTGTTTTTGCAACTTATAACTTAATCCCGTAGTTTGCGTTCGATGAAATCTGAAAATCAAATTATGATGGGTGAATGAAAACTCTCTGTAGAGAGGAACTAAGGGAAAAAATGGCCATGTGTAAATTCTTTACCGTGTCCCGTGTGCAAAAGTGTATTAAATTAATTTTTTTTTTCACTTGTTTTTTAAACCAGTATCAGAGCAATATGTTTGACTCAATATATTTGGGGTTATTTTTCGGTACACAACGCCATCGAATCCGAATTTTGAATTATTTTCTGTAGTTTTGAATATTTGGACACACCAAGGATAATCGTTATTCTGTGACATTGCCTTCATTCAGGCGTTTGTAAGCATTTCGTATATTTAGCCCCAATTAATGCCATTAAATAGTTTAAGTGGTATTTAATACAAAGTTTTATATGAAAGTGTGTCAGATTTTTTTTAAATCTTCCTCTTACTGCTACAACACTCATGCGACAGTTAAATAATTTGGAACATTTGCAAATTATTTCAACCAAAGTTGTAGCGGTTACAACGGTTGATTTTTTTTTCTCTACGTTACGTTGTTTTGATACTTGCCCCGCTTGTTGGCAAATGTTTTCCACAGAATGGATAGCCTAGAGGACGGAAAATTCCTTTGCGTGTAGCCGGGAAAGTTCTTTACGCACAGCTAGAAACAAATCAATGGAAGCAAATCACGCTACACTTTCACTTACATTTGAACATTAGAGTATTAATGAGCGGGAACTACGCCCCAGCCGTGTTGCTGTTTGTCCGGGAAATTCGGCACCCTGCGGTCCCAGGTTGCGTGTACTTGATGGAGCGAATCATCCCCTTCCAGGGGGGGTTTTTCCAGACCACTTCCCTCCCGTTACCAGCGTTGAAGAAACTGGTGAAGCATTGCTTAACATCCTCCCAGGAGAGTGGGAGAGTGAGAAAGAGCCTTTCGTTTCCATTTTCGGTGTTCCATTCTTCCATGCCCGGCACTGGTTGGTTTGTGTGGCCCAATCCACTCTCCCATCCAGTGATTTTCCGGTGGTGTTCTACTACATTACGGTCCTTCCGTTTTTCCCACTGGATTCCCACGATGGAAAACCACCGAAGTGTGGTCACGAAAAGCTAATCTACCCCCTCTCAGCCGCATCCTCCGCCCACCCCCCTTCCCCTCATCCCAACATCATCATCGGTCGTTATGTGGACGAATGTCGGTCGCATGCAAAGGCCAACCATACGGTGCCCGTACCGTAACGACCGCCTTTGCCTTGGGAGGGCTAACACAGTCTCGTGCCACGTTTCCCATGGGCACGTACTTTCAATTCAAGATCAATTTGTTTATGTTTATGTTGGTGGCTCTACTTTCTACTAGCAGCGGCATGTGCACTCTGTGCCCTCGCCCCGCTGCCAGTGCTCGCTCCGTCATTATATTCGGGCAAATGGCAGGAAGAGCGTCGTAATATGTGCGTGTCGTGCGAAATCATAAAATGGACGATGGAAGCAGCGGCGGTGGAGGACTGGGACGTGGTCAACGCTGTGTTTATCCAGCTGATCCTTGTGTTGTACAAGTCATTGAACCGTGTTTCGTAAGACATTTTCATCCAGACGGCGTCCGTAAGTCCGAACAGTGCAAATCGTTAAATAAGCATATCTAAACGATGAAACACGCGCGGCCCCTACCTCAGCACAAATATCCTCGCTTTGAACCGATTGCATACCTTCAGGCGTTTTGTGCTCATATATTTAATACAAGTAAATTAAACCGAAAATCCCGCTTGTTCTTTTTTTTTAAACTGTTTTTTTTTAAATAAAAAATTGTAGCAAACAAAAAATCAAATTATTTTCCACGCTTATCGCATATTCCCTAGAGGAGGCGTGAGCCATTCCTACATCGTTCCGGCACTGAGGGAATTAACTCGAACGATTACAAGTTGAGTTGTTTCATTTTATTGTCTTATCACTCCCATCGTATCAAATTGTGTGACGCAACGCCGTGTTAAATGAACGTCCATTTTTTTTTCCTTCCCTAGAGGCATCAGACGATGGTAACATCATCAAATTGTGCTTTATTTTCTATTCCCGTCACACTTTACCGTTGCTTCTGTTCGGAAGCACATAAAAGACCTCACCTCACGCAAAACTGAATCGTGGATCGTGACAACTGGCGGGGAAGACTGAAATGTTTACGCAAAGTGTACAATTAAGATAGAAATAAATGGATTTTGTGTTTTTTTTTATCAGATTAGGGTACGCTGATAATAATAGGCATATTTAAAAAAGGATTTCCCTGTCAAAAGTTTGTTGCCTCAATTGAAACGGAGCGGCTTGTTATGATTTATACAAAAAATGCAAATTAATTCCTCTCTCGTTGACTCTTTTAAATGATTGCCGTTCCGAATTTTGTTCTGCTCACTTGCCCCCAAACAACCATTGTGCCCCTCCGTATTGACGACACAGTTACATTGTTTTAGGAATGTATGTAGCGAAGTTACAAGCACATTTGTGCGATCCGTTGCCCACGGGAAAACTTAAAGTTTTGGGGCAGCGTAAAGAAAGAAGCTGCTGGAAAACATTGGGCCCCTTGAGCAGCGCCAGCTGCGCGTCTACCTCGAACAGCTTTTCCAGCAAAACTGGGTAGCGGCTGGTAGCAAAACAAAAAGAAAACGACAAGCGACAAAACCCGTCAAACTTTTGGAACCAATACTCTACTGCATCATCCCTCGTGCGGATGAACGACAATTTTTCCCTCAAGGATATTTTCCTTCCGATGGTTCTTTTCGGTTGGAAAAGTTCGACTCTTGGTTGGATCGGGGTAGGAAGAGATCTTGGGCAGAGCTTGTAAAGTGACAATAAAATTCCCCGCTTTGGATACACTACCCACATCCGGGGACATGTGGGATGTGTAAAACGACTTACAAAGAAACGTCCCCAGACGGGAAGCAATAGGTCTCTTTCACTCGGTGTTCCGTTGGCTTTCTTTATCGGAACACTACCATTGTGCTTGCGTAACTAGCGTGTTTCGAACCGTATACATATATAAAGGTTCACTTACGTAAAAACCGTGATCCGAACAGCGTGAGTAGATAAGGAACCACGGTTCCAAGGATTACAAGCCAGAGAACGTAGGAATGGAACGGTTGCCGCACTCCAAGAAGAATGTAACTCCATTCCATCGATTCCCAGCGCAAGAGCCTAAGCTGTGGCAGGAAGATGAAAAATCGGCTTTCCTGCATACTGCAAAGTACGTTTTGGAGAAACGCTAAACCAGTGAAAGGATATTAAAGCATGAATGATGTGGAGGTGTAGAATAAAAATAAAACCCCTACATCGTTATATACCATTGAAGATGCACTTGATTTGAGGCATTTCTGTTACTTCTATTTTTGTAAACTTCACGCACACCTCAACATTTTCCAAATTGAACAGAAAAGATAGTAACTCTTTTGTGTAGCGTCAAACCATCATCAGCTTAAAAGGATGCCGAGCGACAACCAAAAAAAAAAAAGGACAAGCTTCATTAGTCAGTGTCCTCGGGAAATTGGGGATGATTGTGCTGCCTTCAGTTGGCTCACTGAAGCTTTCAAAGATGTTCCAAAGATTTATTAACGCCATTGTAAATGGAATCCGCGCTGTTGATCCTTTTACCAGGACGGACGTGGCAAGAGCAAGATTTATGATTCCACGTAAAATCATAATCGCTTTCATATCAACGCGCTCAGTAATTTCATTGCTTATCTTTTCGACACACTGTTTAACATTTCACTTCATTGTCTCACTCTCCCTCTCTCTCTCTCTCGCTCTTTAACATAAAAGCTGGCTTAGCTAGAACTTATAGAAAACGATGCCGTGCGTTACAAACATATTGACTTGCTTCTCAACGCTTAGGATTCGTGCGGATCTAGGATCTGTGAGAGAGTGCCCATCGGGTGGAAAGAAAGCTACCGAGCGTTTTGTTTATTTGTTGTTCCAAACACTTTCCATCTCTCGTGCACTTGTTCACAGAAACACACATACTGAGTGTGTGTGTGCGTTGGTGGTGGAATTTTTAATATCATAAATCAGATGATATGCTGGGCTGAACCTTGGGCCAGAACGATATTATCCTCTTATAACCTCTCTCTCTCTCTCACGTGCACAATCACATCCCACCTTTCTGCGGAACAAAAGTTTCCCAACACACACACACAGGCACACACTGACACACTGTCCTCAAACATTCTTACATCCATCCACCACAAGCAAAACTTCTTTGCGTTCAGAATAGAAACGATCATAAACATAAGCTTATGTTGTTCGGTTGCTCCGTAATGTGAAGTAATGTGCGTACATCCATCCTACCGGTAAACGAAACCGGTATCACACACGAAAGGCACTAATGCTTTACGGGGTTTTGTTTATCTCGCCAAAGTGTTTGCAGAATGGCGTATCGTTAACCCGATGGAGGCGCATGTGGAAAAATGTGTCGCCCTGCCCGTTTTTTTTTTTGTTGTGTCTTTGCTTTGGGAACGTAACCATCATTTGTGACGCAAAGATAATCTTCATGGTGCTTTTTTCGGTGCTACACAATAGAAAAGGCAATCCTTGAGAGGAAGTTCGAAAGACAAGGGATTTTGTGAATGTAAAGGAGAATGTTTTGGGCACTTCACCCCACTTTGTGTTCAGAAAAAGCATGCAATAAAGAAAACAAACAAGAGGGAGTTTAATTTAAATCCTTCTCTTTCTGCAGCGGAATCTTAAATCTAAATGTTGCTTCACTGTTTTAATAAAATCGTATCGTTTTTTTAAAGCGTCAGTTCTAATTTTCTAGCAATAATTACATTCCTGCGCCAAACTCGTCACACTAAAAATATATCACTAGCGTGCGTGGGCTTCTAGGAAGGTTTTGAAGAATTTTTTTTTTTGTTGGAGAGTGTGTTATTTTTGTTAATTAAAAATGTAACTCACAGTGTGCGGGAGTGAGAAAACGCATCAAAATGACGCTGAAATGTTATTACATTCTAGGTATCTGCAGTAAACAGGAGATCGCAAAAAAAATGCCAGGAAGTAATTAAATGCCAAACTCAGCTTAATTATGAAGGAAACTTTGAACCTCGCAGCAATGTAAACATTTCCCTTGCCCCGCCAATGAAAGTTGAGATTGCGTAATAGAGCATGAGAGAAGATTTTGTCGATGCACTATTACCGTATTACTAGCGCAGAAATACTTTTCAAAACGATTTATGGTAAAGAATTCATCCATTTCGCACCGTTCTGCTAACATCATTAATTAATGAACCGTCCCGTGGTGGGGGTCGAAACGTTTGGCAGCAAAACGTTGATATTGGTTGACAGAACAGAGGACGCAGATGAGAGAGTGTCAACCCTTGTCATTTCGACGGCAAAGTGTTACACACCGTCGAACCAATATCATGAAATGGCTAAAATGAAACCTTTGTTATCCACCGATAAAAGACCGGCATTCATCGCCGAATGTCGTACCTAAAGTGCTGTGAATTAAATTTAAAGTTTCCCCGCTTTTTGTTTGTTGGGTTTTACAGCTTTTCCCACCGGGCGGAGAGTGGGAGAGTTCATCGAAAAGATACTTAGTCGTTCCGCCCCCTGCAGGTTTTTCTTTTTTTCTTCCTATCGTCCTCGTCCCTATTTGTGTGTGTGTATCAATCGCTAACATAATTGCATAATCCTGTTTATCGATCAAGCGATGAATAAATACTTTGATTATCCTTGCCCCATCACCGGAGCGGATTAGAACCGTTTTTGCGTGAACCATTGATCCAGGGAGCAAAAACACGGACTCGGTGGAATGATTTTGTTTTATGGTGCTTTGCTGAAGAATAAAAGAAGCATAATAAATCGCCAACATCCTCCCCTACCGTACATAACCGTGCTGCCAAGTCCGCCTGGCCATTGACTCGCGATTATGCGTGCGTTTGTGGTGGTGGTGGTGCAACTTTTCGACAGGATACAATTATGCTGACACACAAATGTTTGTAAATCTTTCCTCCGCACGATTCTCCCCTGTTATTATGCGTCTTAGAAGAATGTACAGGGAGAAGAGCTTAAAATTGTGGGGGTTTTTTTTATTATTTGTGGTTTTCTTCCACTAGATTAGAGGTGTGTTAGGATGTGTGTGTGTTGTTCCAGGGAAAATGGATGAAAGATTTTCCACCCGAAAGAGAGACACCCGGAAAGTATCATTCAAACGATACAGGATGGAACCGACTCGGGAAACACCGTTAAGATGTTGACGAATTAGAAGCCGTTCATCATCTTCACCCGGATAAGACCGGACGACATGATGCTGATGAGGAGAAGGATGACGACTACGGATTGTGGAGCGTTCGTGCTGTGGTGTCCATCCTTCCCTTGCAGTACTTCGCCACGGCCCATCATCATTGCGATGTTTGGTCTCGTCTTTATCGTTCGGCTAATCCGTCTTCCTTTTTGGAGAGGAAGCTCTGCGTCCCCCTGACACGGACTCCCGATAATCATGATGAAGGTAATGATGATGTGCGTGTGTGTGTGGGTGGGGGGTGGTCAGCACAGCTTCCGAGGTAAAGAGCAACCCGGAGAAAATGACCGACTATATCTCATCCTTCCTCCCGAGCGAATGTCTGGTCAAAAAACCAAGGCACTTCAATCCTTAGCAGGAAGCGAAGAACGGTGTCGTGCTACCGATTTTCCCATCATCCCTTAGGGAGCAGCAAAAAGGGAAAAGCATTCACCTTCACTTTCTGCTCGTCGCAGGGATGAGCAGCGAACGGTGTGATTTTTTTTTTCTTTCTCCTGTTGTATACAGGAGTATCAACGAAACGGAAACAGGATATGGCGGCGTCAGAGCAGAGTCTTATCTATTTTGCTTTAGCAAAAATGACAACCAAAAAAAAAACCCCCTATGCATTACACACACACACGGAGCCGGTTTTTGTTGCTGCCACTATCACCATCTCGTTCCCTGCCGGCACATTTTTTTTTTGTATCCTTACGTGTATCGGGGAAGCATTGTCATTAATGTGAAAATTCTCGTTTTCTTTTGCTTTCGGTGTGCAATCACGAGATGGATACAGAAAAGCTTGACAGGACTGGTTTTTGTGTGTGTATATGTTTTTTCCCCCGTCTGATTCTGCCAAATCCTTGGTGTGGCTTTTTTTTTGCAGTACCGTCGTGTGATCGATAGCAAAGAAGACGGGCCTGTTTGGAGTGTAGGTGCAATGAAATGATATAGCACCACGGTGTGTCCTTCCTGCTCAGTTTTTGGAAAGGCTAAAAATGAAGGGAAATAAACACACACACAGAAAGGATGAACCAAATATGGCCACACCGTTCCACTTTTCCGCGGTATAGTTGTTCATGCTCTACTACTATTCGGAATGGTGGTTTAGTATGTTACCTACTAAAAAGAAGAAGGAGAAAACGGTACCACCATCCCCCATTGGAAGTTGGATATAACGACGGTAGCAAAGAAACGTTAGCTTGCGAATGTTCCAATTCTGTGCCACGCGTTTTCTCAATTGCCAATGTTTTATTATTTATTCCCATTTTTTTGTTCTTCCACTTCTGCCGTTATTCTACCAATGACTACTAATACCTACCCCTATAACGGGGTAGATGGTGTATGTGCGGTTGTGTAGGTTTGAGGTTGGCCAAACAATTTTACTGCTTGCTGCCCACGTGGTCAGCACCAAATCAGAGGGTGGACGCATTTTGTGGGAAGGAAAATGTACGAAAACGCGTAAAGAGTGTGTGTGTGTGCGATGGGAAAAGCCGCAACAGAAGAAATATGTTAAGCTTTTTATTTTCTCCACCCCACTTCGTACCCACGGAAGCGACGTCTGCAACACCGACACGACGAACAGCAGTTGGCAGTACAGTGGACAAGAAGCGGGCAATAAATTTTCATCAAATTTCACATCGCTTTTCGCGCGTGCAACAAAAACCAAGCTTTTCCTGCGCGCTCCCTTTCGCGCGGATTATTTTTCCGTTCTTTTCTATATCTATATAAATCCCATTTGCTGTTGCTATTGTCCATAGAAGTGGAAAAGTGGATCAGAATCCAGTGAAAGGTTTGGAGCATGGGGCAGGGTGTTTGGACAGCAAGCTTTAGGCACGGTTGGATGTGGAAGGACAAGAAATGGAATCGAATGGATTATTTATGTCATGTTGATGCTGGTCACACACGAAAAGTTTTTGGCTGGTTTTCCTCGTTTCTCACCCTGCGAGAGCGGTCCAACAAAAATATGGTCCGAGGTAGAAGGCGTACAGGTCAACAACGGTACACACTGTACACGGTGGGGAGAGTTTAGTGCTTAGTACGGCAATTAACAACGAATGCATATCTAGATTAGTAGGATATGCTTTTCGAATTTTTATAAGGACACGCTTCCGAACATAACGAGGGTCCTTCAGTCCCTGTGTCTGTTGGTACGGTTGCGTCTTCCGCGGCAACTCTTTGTTAGGTCGGGGTTTCACGACCCTTCACGTTCGTCGGTGATTGTGGCTTCATTGCCGAATATTGTATCGATCAAACAGCCTCTGTGTGTACGCTCGACGTGCTCCAAATCGTTTGATTTATTTGTTTGTTTGATTTGACTATTCCGTGTCGCGCCGTGGAAGCTAACCATAAAAACAACAGCGTGGAACAGTGTGTGGGGAACTCCCATAAACTTTGTGTACATCGGTTTTGATTCTCATGGGAAACATATCTGCAAACTAGCAGCACTAAGACAGCGACTATGTTCGCTTAACAAACAAATCCGCACAAGATTCTAATTTGTTGTAGGCTTCCGGGAGGAAAAGAAAGCACAAAACCTGCAACACGCTTTTTGATACATTCTATCAAGTCCGTCCGGTCATCAAAAATGATGGTGGGGAGGCACCGTTCGCATTCGATTTATTTCACGAGCGTGGTTACGCAAGAGGGAAAGCCCTACCCAACGAGGCGTACTGATTTTCGCTGCAACTTTGCAACACACACAGAGCCCACGCTTTGCCGAGACGAAGGAGGTACAGAGGGGTGTGGGAAAAAATATTGGAGAAATATCCCTGTACAACATTTCCCCCGAGAAGGTTCAAAAGCGCCCCCTATCGGTAACTGGCATGAGTGAACCGAAAGTGTGCTATATTGAAGAAGCGACCTCTGGTGGTGAGTGGTATGAACCAGCTCATATCCCAGGACGAATATCCTTTATCGTGGACATAAACCAAACGGTAGGAAAAGCGTTCGAGCTTTTCCGTTATACTGCGCATGCTAGGTGGTGAAATGGAAAACACACTTTTTCCCGGTGACGTTGACCGTTTCGCGAGTGTGTATGTGTGTTGCGTGGTCAATGTTCCTTTCCATTTCTTTTCGGAACAACAAGCTTATAAACAAAAAACAACAGTACCCTAGTGCGCATGTTTCTTCCAATAACTAATAAAAAGTGATCAGCGTTAGTTTATTCGTTCGTTTATTCCACTCTATATATATATACGCTTTTCAGAACAACCGCCTCCCCATCTCCATCCCCTCCTTTTGTTCCCATTTTCCGTCTACAACGCATGTAGTGGTGTGCCGATGCTAAAAATAAAATTCTATTATACCGTGCCATATCCTGTGGGAACGGAAAGCACTCAGAGGACCTGCCAGGAGTCGTAAAAGGGGTTCCGATGGTACTCATCGTCAGCCGGCGAGAATGATTCTAGGAATCGGCTTATTTCGACCATGTCCACCGCGATGGTGATGAATGACGTAGCCGGTGAAATTTGTCTGCTGATAGCTTTTGCTTTTGATTAATTCCTTGCAAAATGCAGTCCCTTATTTCCCCGTCCAACAGACCGCTGTGCATCTAATGAAACCGTGTTCAGCACGGGTAGAGCATTGTTCGGAGATAATACACAGCAGCGCGTACAATGACAGGGAGGTCGTTTCATCTTTTTCGCATGGGACTTGTGTCGGGAGGGAGTTGCGTGCGCGATGGAGCGCGTATTTTTGTTTGTATGCGCATCGGCGGCCCAGGTCACACCGGCACATGGGGAGGGATATGGTCGTAATGAAAAAGAGAAGTCCTTTGATGTCTCGTGGTGTGCGTGCGTGCGCGTGTGTGTGTGTGGTGTCCGTAGGCTTTAATATTCAATTAAAGGGCCACGCTCACCAAACCCTCCTTCTGTCGCTATATGCGAGTAAGAAGGTACAATGCGATGGGTGGGAAGTAGGTTGTAGGCACGCTTAATGTTGCCAGAGGCGTATATATCCGGGAAACTCTGGATGATTGTTTTTCATCAGCATCCTCCTGATTATCCAGCAAATCCTTAATTCTGGAACAAAAAAATCCTCTTCTTTCTATCTCGAAAGATTAGAATATGACATCCTTCTTGTATTTTTGCTAGCTGCTTATGGAAGTTAGAAATTGCCTGACAAACTTCTCGCACACTCGCGGAAGAAATCAATAACCTCACAACCCCTGTTTCTGTAACGTGGGGGCTTGTCGTACTAAAACTCGAAAGACGCACACTCGAAAAGTGATGATATGATTGCATGTGAGAAAAGGATATTCCCGGACCGTGTACTTGTCCATTCCATTCCACCAAATCCGCGTGTGATACAAAGTCATTGAAATGTCAAAGTGGTTATTAATCTCAAAGTCAACCGACAGGCTAGGTGCCCATCACAATTTATGGCCAGTCTCAGCATTCCTCTTCCCCACTCTCCATTGAGTGCTGTTGAAATAATCGTAAAATAGCGTCTTTAATATGCTCGTTCGGCACGGTTTTGCACCATTGTCTCAATGTTTCGTCTCCTACTCAAACCACAACCACGGACTAACGCGCCCGGTGGTGTAGTGTGTATCGTTCCGGATCCGGGTGTCCGGATATAGTAAGAACAGATCGATAATCGCGAGGGTTGTCGAGTGCCGCTCAACCACACGCAGCCCATTGTGTCACTGGTGGCTGCACGCCATTTTCCAAAGGCATCATGTGCCCTCGTGCAACGGTTCCTCGCAGGACGGCAGAACATGGATCCAATTCCTGCGAATTTCTTGCTCCTTCGCATGGACCGGGTAGCAGCCTTTTTAACCCACGATGACGACGGCATTAGGATGATGGGAAACATCCCTGCTAAAGGAAAACGTTGAATCGGCCAAGGGAGAGCAAGCGAAACAGTGCACAGAGAGTGTGTTTGGCCTCGCTGTCGGTGAGAGTGAAAAACACTGCGATAGAGTGCCTGTTACGCCGCCATCTTGAATAATAGGGTTGGTCTGTGTGAACCGTTTTTGGTTTTCGCTTCCTCTTGCTCGATATGCACACCCTGTGTGTCATTTCCCCAAAGAATGGCGGCCCGATGTCGTTAATCCACAGTGGCACACACGGGCCTGGGCTTATCTGCATGTCGATCGAACTCTACTTTGGCATGTTAGCAGCGCCTAATCCAATTAGAGAGTCGCATCAAACCCGTAACCTCCACTGAGGACGGTGAGGACAAACCCGGGACACGAGCTTATTGCATGGTGGTTGTTTTCTGTCAGTTGCTCATGATTGGAGTGCCCCACACATTGGTCATAAACACATGCACATACATCTATAAACACAAGCACAAATACACAAGAGACCCGTAGTAATCCTTGTGAGGTCTCGGACGAACTCTAGATGGCGGCGAAAGCGTACAGTTCCTTAACCGTTGAGACCAATGCTCGGTTCGATCTGTTCAACACCGAACAGGCAGCTCCCAATCGGATGCATTAGTGGAGTGGTGCGGGTTTGGATGGAAGGATGAAAACCCTAGCGTCGGTGGAAATGTCCTGAAACAACAGTAAACTAGGCAAAAAGTACTGCTGTGACAGGACAATATCATCGACAGCTAGAGGGACGTTCCCATGTCAAGCGTTCCAAAACTTCCCGGAACTGAAACACTGAAGCAGATCTGACATGTCTTGCACACAAACGGTTCTGCGAGCACTCTCCCCGCATTCGAGATAATCCTCAAACGCGAATTCCGTCCAAATTTTCACACGGTTCCCCACACTTGCGCTAGTATCACTTGTACATTTTCTCCAGTTTTTCCGACGTAAAAGGAAAATGGCGTTGCCCGTACGGACACGGTACTCGTCTGGATCGGCATCAGCGGACAGCTCTTGCGGGTCGCACCTTTTTGGCACTGTGTTTCGACTACTTCTTGCCAAATGCCAACCATCCTGCGATGCTTTGCGACG
>KB663610.1:15527446-15547699 GCA_000349025.1 Anopheles minimus | reverse complement strand
ACACATACACATACGCACACACTAATGAAGGAGCGGGTTTGGCGTGAAGAAAAGCTCACTTAACTGCGTACTTCCCACAGTGCACAGTGCAAAGAGAGTGTGTCTCGAGGACCCGACCGTTCCGGTGGGTGTGTTTGTGTGTATGCCACGCTACATTCCCCGGAATCCGGCGACGATATGAAACGCGCGCACCGCTTGCAAGTGTGCGCCTGGTTACGGTGGTAGTGGTTCTTAGGGTGCACGTTCAATAGGCGATGCCTATGCGCTACTTTGCACCTTGCCCTCGGCAACGCAACCCTCCATACTTATAAGGGCGATGTGCTATAGGATTGAGCGGAAGGATGATGGTGATGAGCTGCGTTGCAGGACGAAAGAGAGTAGACATATATTGATACACTAGGTGTGGGATTGGTAAGGACACAAACGTCCATTTGCTGAACTGTATTAAGGTTTGGCTTTTTCTTCCATTTTCAAGGGAATCCATTCCAAATCTGATGGCCAATTGCACTGACAAATTCGACGAAGAACACACACACAATATATCTATCTGATGCTTAATCACTGAATGGTGGAAATGACCACGGACCACCCTAGAAGCAAATGGGCCCTTTTGGGAATGCTCCATATTACTTCTAGCAGTGATTGAGATCTTGGTTTTCTAAACGGGAAGGATAATGAGGGTCTCCTCGGTGAGAGAGACATCCGCACCAAGTATATCCGCACAGGTCGAGCCAATCCTAACGACTAAAGGGATGGTTACTTCCCTTTATCCGGCGCCGAGGTTCCCCGGTGGTGTCATGACAACACCAGCCACACGGGCTTGGTGCACACATACACGTAGCCAGCAGTCACAGCGCGCACACGCACGCGCCCATTCCTTTCCAGGACACAGTTGGGAAAAAATCCTATGGATGTGGCGCTGTATGTGGGTCGCATGTCGCTGTGTGAGTGATGGTACACGCACCCAAGAGAGGGTGGACCGTAGCTATAACCTGAAAACGTGTTAAACGCTATCCATCACTCCAGGGTAATATTCCGAGGATTTGCAAAAACCTTTGGAGAATTTAGCCCCTCGAACATAATTGGAGCGATCCTTGGAGCACATGAAGGTTTGGAGATATTTAATCACATCCTTTTTACACAAACACACACACGCGGAAAATTCCTGCAAAGTATAGAAGGCAGCAGTGACAACTGCCATATCCCGGCATATCCCCAAATGCCTGCGAATATCTATTCTTTACGAGACGTGTGTTTGTGTGTGTGTGTATAATCACACATACACAAACACATACAGTATTAGAACGCCTTCGGTGTACAGCAGAAAGTTCTCTCCCCGGACATGCGCAGTTCCTGATTGTCATGTTGGCAAGTACCGATAACGAAGGAAAAAGCCCACGAATGAATCAACTCACTTGCTCTCACTTTTTGGGGGTGCCCGTTCGCCTTTTGCGTTTGTGTCGGTGCATATTCCCATCGATGACGTCAAAAACGGTGCCTACCCAACGCTGGTCACCCTATTTCCAATTCTTGAATCCCGGTTCTTCCCGATCCCTTCCGCCACTCCATTTCTAGTGTTCCGCTCGCTCGGAAACACAAACATCAGCGTACCTACCGAGTTCCAATGAATTTTATAATCGCAACTTGCAAAATCTCTCCCAAACACCAGCTCTAGATCTCTACAAAGGGAAAAGAAAGGGAGAGTTTCTTTTTTTGTATGGATCGAAACAAGGGGCTTGGATGAGAAAGGATGAAAATCAATAGCGCTTCATCGTGGAGAGTTTATGCGCTTGCCGGTATCGGGTTATTGTTAAGTAGTGTGGCCTGATTGTGTTTATGCAACTTTTAAGGAGGGTCCTGAAATGTATGCCGCCGAAGACAAATGGATAGAAATTTATAGCCAAACATCGGTGGGAATTGTATTTGTATTGTACACTCAGTAAATTATCCTGTTTGCTGCAAATTGTATGACGTCGTTGTTGGGAGTAGTAGTAGGAAGTGCTACTTCTCTATCTCATTTCATTTCAAATTCTGAATATTAGCATATATGCATTTTTAATCTGGATTATAGAGTATAATCCGAACGCTCATGATGAATTTACGAATAGTTTTTGCACTGTTGTTTGAGCATTAAATGACATAAGCCGATAAGATGAACGAATTAATGGCAAAGTACGTCAATAACTGCCGGTAGTAATTGTGCAGCAGAAAACGCATACATATCGGTCACCATACGGACGACGAACGACCTGCTTTCGTTCCGGCAATCCGGACATCATCGGATTTCAGGTAGAGTATGGGAGCTGCTGATTCTAGGTCGTTCCGGACTTCCGCCCTCGTCCTTACACCAAATACAAGATTTCACAAACACATTGAAACACAGTGGGCATGAACAATAACGGTTATGTGCCCATACACACACGCTCATGGGCACACTCTCTTCGGTAATCGCGAGGGTTCGAGTTCAACGCCCTATTTCGGAAGCTCTCCGTGTAGAATTCACGTTTCCCTCATGTGCTGACGCGATTAAGCCATCCCTTACCAGAGAAAGTAAGCGGTACCTTCAGTACTTCGAGGTGAAAATATTTCACCCGAAAGAATTATAGTTCCCAGAATTTGGCCAGATTTTACCAAATAGGGAGAGTAAGAGAGCCTGATTTTGGTGTGTGTTAGGGGGACACAGGGATTACCATTATCCTTGCCGCAAACGTGCTGCTGGGTTTGCTGTGTGAGTTAGTAACCCCGTTCTTCCGAATGTAACCTGTTGTTTTCTGTCTACTGCGGAGTAGGTTAGATTGTTCTCGTGCAATCGGTCTGGACCGGTGGCGGAAAAGGGGTTTCAGTTACGACCCTGGCCACGGTTCTGTCTGCCAGGTGAAAATTCATTCCCACCTGTCATGTGACTACTGCCAGCTAAGACGAGGGCCTGACGGCTTAATTCATGCGGGTTGGACATGATTGGCATGAGAGCGTGAGGTGGTGACTTAGGAACCTTTTCCTTTCATGGCATGAACACCTCCAATAAGAATGCTTAGTCTTTAGAATAAGAAGAATATACAATCTAGGGGTTGGTCTAGTGCGTTGGTCAATGATGTAAATTATTCAACATTTTAGCCACGCTCCGGATGCTTTTAAGCACGCAACCGACTCAACTGACTGCCGTATCGCTAAAGGGGTGACTGGTACAGGAGAATAAGCATAAGATGAACTTCAGACGAACAAAAGTTTCCCTCCTTAGAACGAGGGGACGTAATTAAGAATTTGTTTACGTTTCATTCTCTTATTAACGGCCAAATACACTTGTAGCGCCTTAAGGCAAAAAAAAATCATTACAGCACAACACAAACTACAAGCTTATAGTTGACTGAAAACGTTCCAACAATCTCCATGATTGATGGTTGTAATTAATAATAATAATTAATTGATTTAATGTTATGAAACATTTTAAATAACGGTCTCCGGAAGAATCAAAACATTGATATTATACATAGAAGAAATGATTTTCTTGACGTACCTTTTTTTTCTCTGGATTCATAACGTCCATGGTGTCATGCAGGAATACTTTCTTGTTCAAGCTGTAGCGACAAAAAAAGAGAAAACAATATTTAGAACCACAAATATGCGTTGTAATGGGTGGACATACTAACCTCACATCCGTACGGGTATAACTAGCGTAAACTATGAAGCCCGTACATCCAACAACAGCCGTTGCCATTATGACCACCAGTGGCACTACCTGTAATTACAGTGAAAAAAAAAAAACAAACAATCAAACACTATTGATCTTGAAAACATCATTTTGACAGATGTTAGTATTTTGAAACTAATGACAGCAGTTTAGTTTAAATTAGTAACTCAAGCACAGATTACAACGTTCTAAAATTTGAATGTATTTCTATATTATCATTTCAGTGCCGGAACACTGGATCCGAATGGGCTGTTGGATACACATGAGCTTCACAATACGCTGGTACCACTGAAACCGACTGTCCTGGCCAACCAAGCAGCCGCCGTAGTCGCGAGCCAACAGCAACAAATCAAGAGGTAAGTGAAGACATCTAGTATACATTGTGCAGGAATGAGCAAAGTACAATTTATCTCACAGCTGCTATGGTGATTAGTTTGCATAGATCATATTAGTTGTTGTCATACAATCTAAGTGACCATTGAAGGTACGCTCGCCAAATCCCGGCGTCAGCAAACGTGCTTTAGTGTTTCATTCTGTGAATATCACGCAATGTATCGGTCTTCGAACGTGTATTTTACAAGAATGGTGTTCGTTTACTCCAACTGTGTTCACAGGGAACAGTCGCAAGCATCACAGCAGCAGCCGCAGGTACTTTCACCGCAGCAGCAGCCACAGCCGAACGTAACCCAGCAACAACAGATTCAGCAACAGATCCAGCAGCAACAGGTACAGGCACAGGTTCAGCAACAGCAACAGCAAGCACAGCAGCAGGCTCAACAGCAAGCCCAGCAGCAGGCACAGCAGCAAGCTCAGCAGCAAGTGCAGGTGCAGGTGCAACAACAGCAGGTGAACGGTGCGTCCGCTAACGGTTGCCCCAAGGGAGCCAATTCCAGCAATGGCAGCTCATCCGGTCGCTCGACACCGAACAATGGTAGCGATCCGGCTCCGGGGAAGCTGTTTGTCGGTGGGTTGAGCTGGCAAACGTCGTCCGAAAAGCTGAGCGAGTACTTCGGTATGTTTGGCACGGTTACGGACGTTCTGATCATGAAGGATCCCGTCACACAGGTAGGTCGTACATGATAGTGACGAATGATGTGATCCATTTCTGTTATACTGAGCCTGGAATATTGTTTTGTGTTTGCTCCTCATTTACAGCGAAGCCGAGGTTTCGGTTTCATCACATTCCAAGAACCGAACAGTGTTGACAAGGTGCTACAGGTACCGATCCACACGCTCGATGGTAAGAAGATTGATCCGAAGCACGCCACACCTAAGAACCGCCCCAAGACGCAGTCGAACAAAACGAAGAAGATTTTCGTCGGTGGCGTCAGCCAGGACACGTCGGCCGAGGAAGTGAAGGCATACTTCAGCCAGTTCGGCAAGGTCGAGGAAACGGTGATGCTGATGGATCAGCAGACGAAGCGCCACCGTGGGTTCGGTTTCGTCACGTTCGAGAACGAGGATGTGGTCGATCGGGTGTGCGAAATTCACTTTCACACCATTAAAAACAAGAAGGTAGAGTGCAAGAAGGCCCAACCGAAGGAAGCGGTTGCACCGACAGCACAGCAGTTGCTTCAGAAGCGCATCATACTGGGCAACTTGGGCGTTCCGATGGCAGCGGCCGCACCGAATTCGGCCGCACGTCTTGTTGGGGCGGCTCAGGCCGGCGGTAATCCGGGTCTGGTGAATCCACTAGCTACCAACCAGCTGATGGTGCAGGCGCAAGCTCAAGCTGCCCAGGCTGCTGCCGCAGCCGCCGCCATGCAAGTACAAAATGGTTACGGCAAAGTTTTCACTGCATATCCACCGACACTGCATAGCTTTAGGTAAGCATTGTGCGATTGAATTATTCCCACTACCCGACCTTGTTTTGTTTAGCGTTGCTATATTGTATGTGATAATTGGTTTGTGTGTGTCTTCACAGATACTCGCCATACTCCATTCCATCGGCAGCGGCCGCCGCCGCGAATGCAGCCGCCGCAGTTAACCCACTGTCGGGCGTTGCCGCCAATCAGGCCGCCCAAGGTCAACCGCAGCAGGTACCACATCCGACGTCCGTCGCTGGAGCAACGGTAGCTACGCAAGCTGCTCCGCAACAGACGAACCAGCAGGCCGCCGCCGCCGCGCAGATGGCAGCCGCCGGTCTGACGAACCCTTACCAGGGATACAGCCTGGCCAATGTCGATATGTCGAGCTTCCAGGGCGTCGACTGGGGCTCGCTGTACGGCATGGGAATGTATGTATAAATTTCATCTATCCCCACAACCGTGCGCCCTTTCTCTCTGCCTATGCGTTTCACTTTCTCCTGAACACCACCCTTCCCGCGTTCCCCCAAAAACGAATGATCATCCCTCATCACATACATGCTGTTCTGTTCCCACCATTTGTTTAATTCCCGCTGAGATTATAACCTTAGTATCACCGCTACTAGCAGTACTATCAAAAGATTATGAAAGACGCGTAAAATCGGCGTACATACTTCTCAGTGAAAGCGTACCAGGTAGCTTGAGGGAAATTTTCCCTAGGAGAAGAATATATCATTTAAAATGCGATAATAGTTCCCGATACAACTTTATATAAATACTTGTTTGAAGCGAAGTACCCTCTATTATATATCTCTTTCCAATGAAAGAGGACATAACTGGTAATACGTACATATAAGTACGTTGCGCATGCTAGAGGGTCGGAGATCGAATTTGAGTGCACATTGCGAAACTTTTCGGTTCAGACAGGTTCAACAAAACCGAGAGTATACGCATGTCTGTAGCTCATCGCGATCACATTGTGTCCGGCTCACCAGACAACCATCTTTTGCAACATCACATCAACTGCGGGGACTAAGCGTTAAGACACAAGAGTGTTCATTAACTTCCGTGTTCTCAACGACTGCGCCGCGCAGCATACGGCAAAGGTTGAAATGGATGACAAATTTAAAGCATGATAGAAAGCGTTTCATACGAAAGGGGAAATTTTTAGCGAAAGTGCCAGAGAACGTGTGGAAACCGAGGGAAAGTGACAAAGGCACCACCCTGTCAGAACTAATGCATGTACGGAAAATCGATTACACGAAACATTCATAAACCCATACATAGAGTTTGAAATAAACAATTATAAATAGTATAAATATGTAATATAACGCATCATAACAAGCGAATTGGCAGAGATGTAAACAGCAGTAGTTCAAACAGTTCAAAATGTAGCTGGATGTGAGTGTGTGTGTGTGTATGTGTCCGTTGGACTTTTGGGATTAATCGTCGCTTTAGTTTCGGTTCGGTTTCGTTTAGAATACGCTTTTTATCTATTTAAGCTCTTGAAAATTTATCTCTCACCCACAGGTACTAGATGTACACGGTACGTTAGTTACAAATCTACATCGTTACACAGCAGTATCATCTAGCAGCTAATTAGCAAGCGATACAGATCCGTTTTGTCATTGATCAAGTACTTATTTAACTATTTCTCTAGTTTCTCAAGCTAAGTTTCTCATCGACATAACACGTAAAAATATTTCTTCTTATTTAGCTTACAAACGAATACTGTCAAAAAGAGGGTCTCTATCGAGCGGAGATCTTCCCCCTCCCTTTTGCAAGGCGCTTAATCGTTAGAGTTCATATAATGTTTGAACATTCTGAGGCAAATTTTTATGTTAGAAGTTAGCTTATTATTTTTACATTTGTACAGCATAGTATTGTCCCTGCCCCGTCGACTGGTTTTACAGTGTTTTACATTATAGATGTAAACGGCAACAAAGAACAAAACTGCTTGAAGTTGGATAGACGAAAGAAACAATACATTCCAAACATTATTAAAATGCATTTGCATTTTTATCATTAATAATTAAACGCTTGATTTGTTTAAACAAAAGTTTTAAAGGGAAGAAGTTGTCCTCATTTTAGATTAAATTTAAAATCTTCATTGTTCATTGTGTTTGAAGGGGAACAAGCTTAGGGTATTACAGCTGAAGCTGCGGAAGTATACACGGGATGCTTTCAAATCCCTTTTATCTACAGTAAACGGACATGTTACTATTAGTTATTGTTTACGTACGTTTCAACACGATTCTGCATTGCTTAGTGTGCTCATACTGTGTGGAACGTGTTTGAAAAGTTTTTCGATTGTACAAAAGGAGCAATTTTCAATTTGTCATTTATTTTTAGCCATTGTTTGTAAGCCTCGAGGTCGAGAATTGGGCCGGTTGCTAACAGGTCACTGACGATTTGCATCCTTATATAGCCTGATTGTAACATTTGCATTTCGATATCCGATTAAACTTTATTCTACCATAGTAACTTGCAACCATTTGCAACCACACGGCATACTAAACATACGCGAGAGACAGAGAGAGAGAGAGAGATGAAAGAAGAAAATTTCCATGCGATATACTAGCTTGTAAGGCGTCGTAATTTGTGAATGAATTTGACAAGCGAGTTCCATTCGTTTTAGTATTATAGTTTTAATTCACATTTGGTTAGTTCGTAACGTTCCCATCATAATGTTTAAGCATTTTGATTTCTCACACACTTACTATCTTCTCCATACATCATCTACTATTTATTAGTATACTTGGTTTTAGTATACCCGTTTAATACGCTTTAGTGTGTTTCTCTAGTGTAGACCGCCCGGGCGTTTAGGAGTGAGTGCGAGCGCATGCTGTGTCGTGCTATTTGTGCGAATGTGTTTTGCTGTGTGCTTCCGCCTCCAGCAGAAAGGTGAAGCGACAAAATCGCACCGTACACAATGGAGACGCCCGGTAGTCTTGCCACCGCTCTCAGCTCCTCGTAAACTCCCGGTGAGGCGGACCTAAAAGCCGAATGTACTTATGACTCTGATTGAATACATTTTAGTTTGTACTGTATCTTAATTTGCATTTGTAAAGCACGAATGACAAACTAATAAATATAATTATTTTTAAAAACATACCCCACCTAACCCGCGATTCTCTCTAATATGCTTCCGTTCTGCCGTTACCGTTTTTTCCCCGTTCTGTTTCACTCATTGTGTGTTAAAGTTTGTGTTGTTATATGGGTTTTGTTTTACTCTTTCCTTGTCCAATGTTTTCGTGACTGTTGTACTTTTGTGTTGTGGCTTCTTTTTAATGCGTTTATTTTGTTGGAATGTAAAACAAAGGCAACAATCGTTCTTGGAAGCAATGTTCTACTTCCGGTTGTTATTGATTGGTAAATGGTTTTATTTATTTTTCCTCTTTAGTTATCTTGTCTCATTATCTCACTCGACAGGTTGTGGATAGCTAATGCGTGTGAAAGTTGATTAGCTTTCAGAAGTTATCCATTTTTAGTCATTCTTAATGATTGTGCCAGTTTGTAGAAATAGCTCATCTTTCGTTCACAGTAGTTTGAGCCGATTAACAAAAAGAAGAAAAAAAACTAAGAAAAGTTCGATGAGACATATCTACCGAATGAGATGTTAATTTTGGATACCATTTTACGTTGCATAAGAGTACCCCGGTAGCCAGACTACGTAGCACCCAATATTGGACCCTTGGAAATCTGATGAACGGCCTCACAGCAAGGTCTTTGACAGGTTCGAAACGTTCCACCTTTTTGGCACCGTGTGTCTGTGTCTTGTGTGCATGGTTTGGACACGCTGCAGTTCACATGGCCCGTTCGAGACCCGTTCGATGTCGCGCTCTCATTACTGACATTTAAACCATTCATAAGTGATTGCGGCCATGCCACCGCACTCGTCTGTCATGCGGGGAGCTATTTTTAAACCACATCCGCCCCAAACCAGACCTCTTGTCGTTGTGTCCGCGGATCATCATGATTCACACACTTCTGTTGAGGAGGGCAGGAAAGACCGAGCGGTTGAGTGTTGCACTGACTTGCGTGGAGTTCATAATTCATCTATTTATTGTATTTATAGATGGTACGGACCAGATATTGAAACTGACTTCGGTCAGCGGTCGTGTGGTTGACCGAATCCGGTGTACCAAACACCACCATAAGGGAATGTGTGACCCCGGGAGGAAGGAGTGTCCCTGTCTGTAGCTGGGTGCGTTTTGCATAATTTAAAGCATTCCATCGCTGAACCGGTCCTGAGGGGGAGATTCCCCGACCCGCCTGCGTCGCTTTGTGCGTTTGTTTTTAAGTACGCGGGACGGATATTGTCCGTCTATTTCTGTGTCCGGTCCAGACTAAAATTGGACGCAAACACGGACAAGGATTGCTGATGGACAACGTCAGAAATAGATAATCAATAGAGGCAACAAAACAAAAGGAGGACAAGTTGAACATATTGACACTGAGAAACACTGCAATGCCAAGATATCGTCATCGATTAACATTATCCGAACTGTAGGTGCTGGTACTAATCGACTAACAACATTGTACTAGTGGATGCTTTTAATGTTTGGTAACTTTAAATTTGTTTTTTTTTTTACGTTACAGGTATTATTTTTGCATTTCCGTGAATCTTTGTTTTATTTTTGTAAAATTTTTAATTCTGTTTTGTTACTATATTCTTTTAGATTGTATCCTGAAAGCCACTGTTGAGCGTCAGCGTCTTCATCATCTCTACCCCTTATACTCGTGGTAGCTAATAAATGCAACACACCTGTTGCTGTCGTTAGTTCCCTTTTCGGGTTAATTTGGCAAATACTTTACTGCTACCTGAAACGTTTTCAACCATTTTTCCCTAACGGGTTGATCGCATCGAATAAGCGATTCAAAGTATGGAAAATGATCAATACCGGTGCACCCTGCCCTGTGGCGTACACATTTCCTACAATGTGGAGATTATAATTAAGAACGTGAAAGGAAGAACATTTTAACTCATCTTTTTTGTTTATAAGTTACATCATGAAGACTGTTTTAGTTAAGCATCGGTTTACGTTAGCTACAAATCAATATTTTAATTATGTTTTAATGTTCTAGTGTAATTGATGTGTTAGACGCTATTTTCCAAGATGAGGTATTATTTTAAGACACTTCATCAAACAATGAGTATGGCTTCAGACGTTATTTTAAGAGAATCATTTTAAATAAGTCATCATTATATTTCACCACAAACAGTTCATTCATGCCGCGCAATGCGGGGCAAAAGATAAACAGTAAGAATGGAAGCGTGTTTCTTCTCAAGATGCTCTTTTTTTTAACTGACTTTAGAGCTCAGTAGACTTATCACTCGCTTGCGCCGTTTCAAATCCTACCGAGCACACACATCATACGTTGGTTAATTTTTTTACGTTAACTGATTTTCTATCATGACTCCAAATGTTCCCAGTTCGCCTCGTAGTAGTCAGTCATGGTGTGGGTGATGGAGTAAGGGACAAGCAAAACCCGATCCATCAATCAAGAACGATCGTACGTCGTTGAGGTTTTGTTTTCTCCCAGCCCCCCCTTTTCATGAAGTTTTGCCAACCGAGAGGATGGTTGGTCGGTAATACTATTGCGCTATTCTTAGCCGCAGCGCTCAATGTGTCAGTCACGTTTCGTTTACGAAGTGCCATGCATTTTGGCTAACCGCTTCTGGGGCTAATTCCTTCACGGCTCGTAATGTTGCCACCATGGAAGCGTTTAAACACGCGAAAGATAAATTATTGAACACCGTTCGTCTAGGTCAGTGGTCGACAAAGCCCCCGGTTACAACAGCAACATGTGACGTTGTGGATGTTGGATTATTTTCATTCATCAAATTACTAGCGAACCAGTCGGGATAATTTGAATGGTTTTTGGTGCAAGCCAACATTTTTATTGTAAAAAAAATCATGTACTTAAAAATGAGGCTAAAGAGAAAATAACTTAATGAATATCATTCGAAGCACGATCGATCTGTTGATTGCAATTACTTAAACATTTTCTTTTTAATTTTATGTAATTGTCTATTACGCTTTTTCTCGTTCATGTTCAACACAATATTACTCATTCATTGTAATAGCTTATCACGAAAAAAGTGTAAACTATTGAGAGCGGAAAGCGAAACATCTTCCAATAATGAAGCCTTCAATGCAAATGGGAATTAAACACTACAGCTCAGTTCATATGAATGAAAATAGAATGTTTGAAATGTGCTGGAACAAGCATGTTATGCAGTGTACGAATGTTTGAAGTTTTCTGTCACACGCCAAGGAAAAGAAAAACCGAATGCCAACAACTAAACTTGAAATGATCATCAGTTTTGATTTTGTCTGTGCCACAGTTCACAGATCGCTTATTTAGACAATGCAAATTCTGCATTAACTGTGTACAGTAGCTGGAATTATCATTTTTGATATTGCGCTTCATTGAGATATGTGGGCAACAACAACATAGTCCAACTTCGGCATATTTAGGCTTTTACTTCAGAACTGTATTTTGTTTTTGTTTCTTCTCTTTGCTGTTGTGTTTCGTCTGGCACTAGAGAACATTTCTTGTTTCACTGCCTTGTGCTCGATTTATCCTCTTTCCAAGTTCAGCTTAGCGGGTTTGCTATCAGAGTTAGTACCATCTCCCACAATCAGAAGGGAGCCAAGTTAGCTTAGAGATATAAGTTTGATTGTTCGTCCGTTTATCAAATAACTTTAACACACATGTTTCATAAATTCAGTAGACTTCAACACACATTTAGTATCGTAGTATCCATTGTTTTGAAGTTTGTACGATAACGTTTAAATGTTCCATATTTTAGATGCGCTGGTTTTGTTTTCTTTTCTTCATTTCCAAACTATATCAATTCATGATGGCAATTGTAGTTACTCTGTTTTGATTATTATGTTCTTTGCATATTTTGAACTAAATGTTTCCAGTTTTACAGTATGATATAGTTATGTCCTTTTGAGGCTGAAGCAATAATATTTTCCCCGCATGCCAAAACTGCACTTATTGCTAAATGTTACAGTTGCGTAATAACAGCCTAGTGAATAATATAATCCATTCTACATTTCTACGGAAACGTTTTGTTATTCTACCATAAATAAGATTTTTGTGTTGTGCTCATACTTTTTTTCCATCGTGCAAAGAATCGGAACGGATACTGGGGTTGATTTTTAAACAATGTTTTTTGTTGTCGAGATTCTACTACAATGTAGTGAGAATGTTTTCTCTTTTTTCATCGCCTTAATGTCTTTTCCTTTCCCTCCCACAAAAGTGCAAATGCGCCTCTCTACGGATTTGTTAAAATATCTTCATTAAATTTTAAATGAAAAAAAAAATTGCTAGTGAGAGACGTTGTGTAAAGGGTACTAAAGAGTTTGCCTACGATTTGCTTTGCTTCTACATTTTTGACAATACGTATCCACCGTTTGTAGAGATTGACTTTATGTTAATGATCCAAATTTGCAAAAGATAAATGTAATAAAATTTCTCTTCAAAAAAATATTATAAAGGAAGAACCCTACATTAAAGTGTTGCAAGTAACACAAAATTGTAATAATTGGAAAAAAAACTACTGAAGAGAAAACATGCAAAAATCTTCGCAACATGGATAAAGAAGATGGTAAGAAACGCAAACGTATATTAACAAAAAAAAGACAAACATATCGTATTTGAGCATCCCTGAACTCAAAATAGAAGCAAAAGTCTTACAAGCGACAACACAAATTCAAAGTACGAGTTAAACTAAACCTAATGTTGCATACGGCTCGAATGTAGTAATCAATATTATAAGCTAAATAAGGTAACCAACGTTCTTCCATAAACAAAAAAAAACATATATTTATACTAGAGCAATGCTGCAGAACAGAAAGGCGAAAGTGTTACTATAAATGAGTGAAACTGCAGCAATTTAGAAAAAAGAAGCTAACGTAGAGCAAAGAAATGAGAAGGAAAGGAGAAGACAAAAACGGTGTAAAAGAATATAAAAATCACACAAAGGTAAAACAACCCACAAATGTAAAAACAAGAAAAAAAAACAAAACAAAATACGAGCTGCAAATTTATATCTCTAAGTGAACAATTTTGAGAGTGAGAAAAAACGAGCTAACAAAAAAACATAAAAACATAAAAAATACACACACACACATAAGTGAGAGAAAAAAGAAATGAAAGAGGATATAATTTGAGGAAAACTAGAAATTGGTCATAATTATTCAAGCATATGGATGGTGTGGTTTACTACACAGCTATCGGCTATTGGGCAAAGCTTTTAAACTCGAATGAAATGATGCTCCTCTTATAGATGGATTGAATGAAAGGATTCTCTTTTTTTCACAAGTCCGGTTTCTGCTTGGTTTCGCGTTGAGCTCCCCGATGGTACAAACACACGATACAGGCCGACAAAACGGAATCTAGCAAAAGCATGTAGGTTTGAAGCTTTTCCCACAGCAAAGAAAAGCTTCCTTGCTACCTCAAAAAGCTGAGGTACAACGTACAAGGATGTACGTGCAACAGATATTTAATGTGGTGTGCTTTTCTGTTGAATGCCTTTTACAATTGCAGGCTACGAAAGTGGACACGTTCAAGCTCTATTGGAGGTGGGATATAAGGTTGATCTTTTTAAAAAGATCCCATTGCACCCACAAGGCTAGTGACGTAAGGGATGAGGCTCGTTACGTTATAGTTTTATGGTTTGCTGAACGCTAGACGAAACGTGGACCAAATTCAAAACGAGATCATTGCAAGTATAGATATCCAATTAAAAAGACAAGAAAGCAGCGACCGAAAAGACAGAAAACTTCCATCACCACTATGCAGGACGTGGAAGGTTCGTGATCGAACACTTGTATTCTTTGTAAAAAAAAAGGCTTTGTGTGTAGCGGGGCACAAGTAGGAACGGGGAACAGATGAATGTGGCTGTTGTGCAGAAGGGGAAGGGGGTGAGAGGTAAGAGCTTACTCATCACCGGGGGCACAAAAGCACCACAAGAAACACACTAAATTATCCCATCGAATTTTGAATCTTAGGTTTTGTGAGCCATTTTTAAAAAAAGAAAGAGCTGTGTATGTTAGCTGTAATGTAAAAAAAAAAACAGCTCTAAGTAGCAGATGTTTGAGCTTTGTAAACCTTACGGAGAGATGAAGGTGGAAGATGTAAATGTTACTGAAATTTTCCTCCTTTATTCCCGTGCATTCAGCTCGAACGATAAGGGAAACAAAAAAAAACTGTACAGGATGTGTTTAACATAGTGTGGGAAAACTTTGAGGATGTACGTTGTGTGAGCCAGTGCTAGATAAATGTATCGTACATTCGCACCTGCCCAGGCAGAACAGAATGAACGCGCGGAGCTTTCGGCAGCAAGAGAAACGAAACATGATCTATCTATCGCACAAGCAATTATAACCTTTACGTGCTATACGCTTTGTGACGAGACGACAACATTGCAACACAACATGCAAAGACCAATAATTGTTGGCTTTTTATATTCACTTCGCTTTGAAAATCCACCTTTGTAACTGAGGCAAACGTATTGGAAAGAGGTATCGAGAAAAGCGCCTGGTGCCGCTCTGTGAAGATACGCGAGGAAATTGTTTAGAAGATTCGCTTCGGTTCCGCTGCGGTGGAATCCGAACGATGAGTTCTTTACTTGGCAAAACAAACCAAAAAAAAATCCGCGGAATTACCTATATCACGAGTGTGCGACTTCATTAACTGTGTTTTCTTCACCTGTCGTTGTTGATAGATTTTCTTGTTTCATTGATACTTGGGTAAGACGCTCAAGGATAGCAAGATTAAGGCATATAAAATAAACAAAAGACAACAAGACGCTTTCAAAACACATATATAACTATATATATACACCCATACATACAATACACATTAGTATTTATATTTTTAGGATTTATACTTAAATCTGTGAATTTTATGCAACCACTCTAAATTAAATGCATCACGGTTTTTCCAAGGCTCGTTATCAGGGCAAGTAGAGCCGAGTTGATTGGAATGCGTTCAGAGGTGTGAACACACACTGAAAATATGAGCAACAGAGAAAAACACTAGCGGATGTGAAAAAATGTATTCATGAAAGCAATCAATTGACAAGAAAATAATGACGTCGTTCGCGTATCATGAAGCTAAGATTAAACTTTTAGGTACTTAAACATGTGACATTTATGGACAATTTAATGGCGGTGTCAGACAAAGTAACATATGGGTTTTGTCTCCTGTTATGCGCAGAGGGGATTACACAAAAGCAATATCATACGCAGTACGTTTCGTGGACATTTTTGGCAAATATTGGGTAGAAAATGTGTGCACTCCATTTTCGAATTGGCTATGAAAGTGAGACTAATGAGCAGGCAAAGTGTCAAGAGCGATCTCCCAACGTTACTACTAACCAACGGTGTCAAGCGATGAGTTTATATGCATGGGTACGTGTGCGTGCTGCTAAAAGTATACCACTTCTAAACTTACGGCCAAAAACAACTATCAGACACAATATCACCTTATTATCGGCATTGGCACAAGAAAAATAAAACACACACACTCACACGCATGTACATCACACATCCAACTCGTCAGGATAAGGAAAGGGGGCACCACACCATACACTGCCGGCGCAAGCGAACAAAACAAAATGGACGAAACGGATCGAACGGTGCGATCCAATGCAAAAAAAAAAAAACACACTAGCGAAGCAAGAGCATCCACTCAACAGACAATACTACTAAAACGTTTGTTTTCTAATTTCGGGCTTTGTGATTTTTGCGATTGAACCGCAAAGTTAAGGTAGATACAAAGAGAAGCAACATAGAAATATGAAACTAGAATTTGTAAAACATCAGGACCTGATGCGAAGTGAATGGAGATGATGAGTACACGTGCAAGAGAAGATAAAGAGACGGAAAACTCATGTATATTTCCATTATTGCTATTGCTGTTGCTGATAGTAGTGTATATTTAATGCGATATGATAACACAATTGTGAGTGTGAAGGAAGGAAAACAAAAGACAACACAAACGATCTCTTCCATAGACAGAGAGGGCTGGGCGAGCGCGATATGATGTATAAAGAGAGATCAAAACAGACGGTAAACAAATGTATTGCTTAATGGAAGTGAGCAAAAGCATAGCAACAACAACAACAAAAAACCAAGAGAAAACGGAAAAGCAATAACGTTAGTTATTATTAAAATATGATAATTATTATTATGACACTTATGATTACTATTACCATTATTGTCGATCATGTGATTTTACTGTTCCAACTAACAAGTAGCTACCATTTTTCGTCATGTGTCGTCATTTGCGATCATTCCAGTTAGGCGGAATGTTGTGAAAGTGTAGCAAACGTGGAACGAGCGAGGCAAAACATAATGCCACTCAAAAAGGAAGAAAACAAAACACTTGCAAAATTGTGCTCTCAAAGTTTACCTTTCCATGGCCCACACAGCAAAAACAAAATATAAAAAAAAAGAAACACAACTTAAAAGCGCATTGCGTAAGTGCCGTGAAGCAGTGATTGCAACATAAGATGAAAAAAGACAAACAAAAAAACAAACAAAAAAACCAAACATGGTGAAAAAAGTAATAAAGCAAAATAAAAAAGAAAACAAAATGCTATAAATATTGGATTAAATAGAGACGAGAAGCTAAAAGATACGAAACCCAACACACTACAAAACAACCAGCCACCACCTATGTGAACGTAAATATCCTTTTCTGAACGACCGAATCTCAGTGTCTCTGTTTTGAACGTGCAGCTGCTGGATGAACGTGTGACAAAAGAACACAGGTAAAAAGTAATAAAAAACAAACAAACATACTCATAATAGACAACAACATGTACGCTAGGCGGTGCTTTTATAGTGATTGTACGTTGATTGTAATGGTAGAATAGTAGCGGCATTAAGTAGAAGACTGTACACGTTTGGCACACGTTTGTATATATATATACATATGAAAAAGGACAAATTTGTGGGGTATTGTAAGAGAACAGATAAAAAAAACACCCTATAGAGTATTGTCATCCCATTTAGACGTAGACACACCGAAACACATGAACGGTATGGAGTAAAGAGAGACATTTGGTCATCTTCCTCCTTACGGCACTGGTGCGTAGAGTAATTGCGGCTGCCTTTGTAATTCGATGTACTTAGACTTGTGACCATTTTAGAGTTGTGTGTGCGAAGGTTTTGGATGATGGTTTGGAACTGATCTTTTTGTGCACATTCAGCGTTTCAAGGTAGAATGACATGTGTCGAACAGAGAGAATGATTCGTTTCATGTAAAATCTTACTCAGCTGCTGCATTGTCATGAAGCAAATGATTTCATTACTTATGGAATGATCGCAAAAATGCCTTACATATGTGAGGATGTTCCATTATGTTCGACCTGCAAATAAGCATGGCTACTATTGGATAGTATATTTTCGCGTACATCCCGATCATTTGGGTACTTAAAATAATTTACTTAAGTACTCCCTGATAACTCTAAACACTACTAGTCGTACGTGAAATTGTCCGGTCGTAGTAGTGTGAGCTTGACAGTAGCCATACATGGCAAATTTTCCCAGACGCCTGCAATAACGCACAAACTTGAACTAGTTTGAGTCGGCTCCAGCTGATAGCTAATGAAGCTCAACACTGATTTCATCCTCACCACACCATATACTAAATACGACTAATGATCGCAGTGTCATGTTTTAATTTTAAATTCTAAGTAACATAAACACTATCTTAAAAGATGCTAAAGGTTTAGTATGCTCACATTATACTCACTAGTTTTAACACAATTCGTTAGAAGTTGTTTGATGTGTTGTAATATCATAATTGCGTTGTGATATGCGTTCGAGAACATATGGCGTCCATACGCGGAGTAGAACCTAGTACTTTGTCATGATTCTAGCTGTATTGCTCAACTTTTGCAATAATTGTACTTCGACACCAGTGGTTTGGTAGTGAGACGAAAGCAAACAAATTTTACATATTTAGCTTTAGTAGGAGATTTCGTTTTTTTCAACCTAGATATTGTAAACTTATTTCACAAAAAAACGTAAAATATCATTAGTTTGTACCAGCCTCGTAGACTAGTATCATCTGTCACATACATGCAAGAAGAATATCTCAGCGTTAGTAGTGGACGGAGTGTTTGGGAGCAGCACTAAGTAGTGCGTTTTAATAGTGCCCGTTTTGTCTACATTCAAACATTTTCACAATACCTGCTGCTAACTGCTACCCGGGTAATGTGTATATTCATCTCAGCTCACAAACATTCGCGCACCAATGCCATTTCGTTTGAACAAGACATAACCTGACAGCTCCTTCTCCTGATACGGATCCTACGCTCCTTAAATCCCACCATTACCATTAACCACCAGTCCACCTGGTGGACGATCATCACGATCGGAACGTAAGATAGCAATAAGCGTATGCTCGTTTAATCGCGTTACGTAGTAGCATTGTGTTTGTGGTGTAGACGCGATACACACTCACACACCAGTAGTGAATCGAACAGTCGATTAAAATGTAGGAACAAATCAATGGAATCAAATGCAACAAGCAGTAATTATACGCAATAAATACTTTGAATCTGTAGCAAACCGTGTACTAGCGTTGCTGAGTATCACTGTACTGAGTTTCGTTTGATCGCTGTGAGAGTCTATGTTAACCTGCTCTCATACCGTTTAGTAGTTCGCATTCGATGGATCTATGTAGGACGCACTGAATAATTGGTAGACACTCGTACGCAAATGTATTTACTGTCTGGTTTTCAGTTATCACTTCTTATTCTCTTTTATTTGTTTTAAAACCTCTCTACTCAGTTTAAATAGTACTACACAACAAATATAACGTGTAAGCGAATGACAAGCTAGCACCGTATAACCTATGTAATCCGCAATGCTTAGCTAGTGTTATTGTTTTAGTTTCCTTTCCACGTCTTGTGTTAATAATTGTAATAATTAAACATGAAAAAAAATATCATTAGAATCATATAGTCGATACCACCTAGATGAAAAGCATATCAATTTCACAATAGCGTGCTCGTTTGGGGCTGCTCTTTTTTCTATAATTGTTCTACATACCTTCAATCCCGCAATAGGTTACAGCAGTAGAAACCACTATATACGACAGCCGAATACCACTTCTCTCGTTTGCTCAATGTTTGATTTGTTTCATCGTCTTCAATATTCTTCTATAATTTCATTGTTTTGTGTAAAACCGCTCTAAATCGGTGCATGATTTCAAACACACCTTAGATTGTACTTTCGCATCTCAATCGCTTTTCTAGACTGTGGTTAGGATGGTAGATGCAAGCAAACAGTATTGTACACATGCGTACGCATATTAGCTATACTGTAAAGGGGCAAACAAAAAACATACTCGATATGTAACTATTTAAAACATGAATAAATCAATTGAAAGAACAATAACTGCAAAATGTAAGAACTTCATAATCGATTTAGCAAAACAAAAACAGACACAAATCTCTAAACCCTGCAGCAACGACTAAACAGGGTAGTAAACGAACGTGTATAAGCGTCTATGCATGAATTTGAACGTTATGAACTTAATACCTATTGAAAAAAAAAAAACAAACAATCAAACACTATTGATCTTGAAAACATCATTTTGACAGATGTTATTATTTTGAAACTAGTGACAGCAGTTTAGTTTAAATTAGTAACTCAAGCACAGATTACAAAGTTCTTAAATTTGAATGTATTTCTATATTATCATTTCAGTGCCGGAACA
>KB663610.1:15512739-15527436 GCA_000349025.1 Anopheles minimus | reverse complement strand
GGATGGTGTGGTTTACTACACAGCTATCGGCTATTGGGCAAAGCTTTTAAACTCGAATGAAATGATGCTCCTCTTATAGATGGATTGAATGAAAGGATTCTCTTTTTTTCACAAGTCCGGTTTCTGCTTGGTTTCGCGTTGAGCTCCCCGATGGTACAAACACACGATACAGGCCGACAAAACGGAATCTAGCAAAAGCATGTAGGTTTGAAGCTTTTCCCACAGCAAAGAAAAGCTTCCTTGCTACCTCAAAAAGCTGAGGTACAACACAAGGATGTACGTGCAACAGATATTTAATGTGGTGTGCTTTTCTGTTGAATGCCTTTTACAATTGCAGGCTACGAAAGTGGACACGTTCAAGCTCTATTGGAGGTGGGATATAAGGTTGATCTTTTTAAAAAGATCCCATTGCACCCACAAGGCTAGTGACGTAAGGGATGAGGCTCGTTACGTTATAGTTTTATGGTTTGCTGAACGCTAGACGAAACGTGGACCAAATTCAAAACGAGATCATTGCAAGTATAGATATCCAATTAAAAAGACAAGAAAGCAGCGACCGAAAAGACAGAAAACTTCCATCACCACTATGCAGGACGTGGAAGGTTCGTGATCGAACACTTGTATTCTTTGTAAAAAAAAAGGCTTTGTGTGTAGCGGGGCACAAGTAGGAACGGGGAACAGATGAATGTGGCTGTTGTGCAGAAGGGGAAGGGGGTGAGAGGTAAGAGCTTACTCTTCACCGGGGGCACAAAAGCACCACAAGAAACACACTAAATTATCCCATCGAATTTTGAATCTTAGGTTTTGTGAGCCATTTTTAAAAAAAGAAAGAGCTGTGTATGTTAGCTGTAATGTAAAAAAAAAAACAGCTCTAAGTAGCAGATGTTTGAGCTTTGTAAACCTTACGGAGAGATGAAGGTGGAAGATGTAAATGTTACTGAAATTTTCCTCCTTTATTCCCGTGCATTCAGCTCGAACGATAAGGGAAACAAAAAAAACTGTACAGGATGTGTTTAACATAGTGTGAGAAAACTTTGAGGATGTACGTTGTGTGAGCCAGTGCTAGATAAATGTATCGTACATTTGCACCTGCCCAGGCAGAACAGAATGAGCGCGCGGAGCTTTCGGCAGCAAGAGAAACGAAACATGATCTATCTATCGCACAAGCAATTATAACCTTTACGTGCTATACGCTTTGTGACGAGACGACAACATTGCAACACAACATGCAAAGACCAATAATTGTTGGCTTTTTATATTCACTTCGCTTTGAAAATCCACCTTTGTAACTGAGGCAAACGTATTGGAAAGAGGTATCGAGAAAAGCGCCTGGTGCCGCTCTGTGAAGATACGCGAGGAAATTGTTTAGAAGATTCGCTTCGGTTCCGCTGCGGTGGAATCCGAACGATGAGTTCTTTACTTGGCAAAACAAACCAAAAAAAAATCCGCGGAATTACCTATATCACGAGTGTGCGACTTCATTAACTGTGTTTTCTTCACCTGTCGTTGTTGATAGATTTTCTTGTTTGATTGATACTTGGGTAAGACGCTCAAGGATAGCAAGATTAAGGCATATAAAATAAACAAAAGACAACAAGACGCTTTCAAAACACATATATAACTATATATATACACCCATACATACAATACACATTAGTATTTATATTTTTAGGATTTATACTTAAATCTGTGAATTTTATGCAACCACTCTAAATTAAATGCATCACGGTTTTTCCAAGGCTCGTTATCAGGGCAGGTAGAGCCGAGTTAATTGGAATGCGTTCAGAGGTGTGAACACACACTGAAAATATGAGCAACAGAGAAAAACACTAGCGGATGTGAAAAAATGTATTCATGAAAGCAATCAATTGACAAGAAAATAATGACGTCGTTCGCGTATCATGAAGCTAAGATTAAACTTTTAGGTACTTAAACATGTGACATTTATGGACAATTTAATGGCGGTGTCAGACAAAGTAACATATGGGTTTTGTCTCCTGTTATGCGCAGAGGGGATTACACAAAAGCAATATCATACGCAGTACGTTTCGTGGACATTTTTGGCAAATATTGGGTAGAAAATGTGTGCACTCCATTTTCGAATTGGCTATGAAAGTGAGACTAATGAGCAGGCAAAGTGTCAAGAGCGATCTCCCAACGTTACTACTAACCAACGGTGTCAAGCGATGAGTTTATATGCATGGGTACGTGTGCGTGCTGCTAAGAGTATACCACTTCTAAACTTACGGCCAAAAACAACTATCAGACACAATATCACCTTATTATCGGCATTGGCACAAGAAAAATAAAACACACACACTCACACGCATGTACATCACACATCCAACTCGTCAGGATAAGGAAAGGGGGCACCACACCATACACTGCCGGCGCAAGCGAACAAAACAAAATGGACGAAACGGATCGAACGGTGCGATCCAATGCAAAAAAAAAAAAACACACTAGCGAAGCAAGAGCATCCACTCAACAGACAATACTACTAAAACGTTTGTTTTCTAATTTCGGGCTTTGTGATTTTTGCGATTGAACCGCAAAGTTAAGGTAGATACAAAGAGAAGCAACATAGAAATATGAAACTAGAATTTGTAAAACATCAGGACCTGATGCGAAGTGAATGGAGATGATGAGTACACGTGCAAGAGAGGATAAAGAGACGGAAAACTCATGTATATTTCCATTATTGCTATTGCTGTTGCTGATAGTAGTGTATATTTAATGCGATATGATAACACAATTGTGAGTGTGAAGGAAGGAAAACAAAAGACAACACAAACGATCTCTTCCATAGACAGAGAGGGCTGGGCGAGCGCGATATGATGTATAAAGAGAGATCAAAACAGACGGTAAACAAATGTATTGCTTAATGGAAGTGAGCAAAAGCATAGCAACAACAACAACCAAAAAACCAAGAGAAAACGGAAAAGCAATAACGTTAGTTATTATTAAAATATGATAATTATTATTATGACACTTATGATTACTATTACCATTATTGTCGATCATGTGATTTTACTGTTCCAACTAACAAGTAGCTACCATTTTTCGTCATGTGTCGTCATTTGCGATCATTCCAGTTAGGCGGAATGTTGTGAAAGTGTAGCAAACGTGGAACGAGCGAGGCAAAAAATAATGCAACTCAAAAAGGAAGAAAACAAAACACTTGCAAAATTGTGCTCTCAAAGTTTACCTTTCCATGGCCCACACAGCAAAAACAAAATTTAAAAAAAAAGAAACACAACTTAAAAGCGCATTGCGTAAGTGCCGTGAAGCAGTGATTGCAACATAAGATGAAAAAAGACAAACAAAAAAACAAACAAAAAAACCAAACATGGTGAAAAAAGTAATAAAGCAAAATAAAAAAGAAAACAAAATGCTATAAATATTGGATTAAATAGAGACGAGAAGCTAAAAGATACGAAACCCAACACACTACAAAACAACCAGCCACCACCTATGTGAACGTAAATATCCTTTTCTGAACGACCGAATCTCAGTGTCTCTGTTTTGAACGTGCAGCTGCTGGATGAACGTGTGACAAAAGAACACAGGTAAAAAGTAATAAAAAACAAACAAACATACTCATAATAGACAACAACATGTACGCTAGGCGGTGCTTTTATAGTGATTGTACGTTGATTGTAATGGTAGAATAGTAGCGGCATTAAGTAGAAGACTGTACACGTTTGGCACACGTTTGTATATATATATATACATATGAAAAAGGACAAATTTGTGGGGTATTGTAAGAGAACAGATAAAAAAACACCCTATAGAGTATTGTCATCCCATTTAGACGTAGACACACCGAAACACATGAACGGTATGGAGCCAAGAGAGACATTTGGTCATCTTCCTCCTTACGGCACTGGTGCGTAGAGTAATTGCGGCTGCCTTTGTAATTCGATGTACTTAGACTTGTGACCATTTTAGTGTTGTGCGTGCGAAGGTTTGGATGATGGTTTGGAACTGATCTTTTTGTGCACATTCAGCGTTTCAAGGACATGTGTCGAACAGAGAGAATGATTCGTTTCATGTAAAATCTTACTCAGCTGCTGCATTGTGATGAAGCAAATGATTTAATTACTTATGGAATGATCGCAAAAATGCCTTACATATGTGAGGATGTTCCATTATGTTCGACCTGCAAATAAGCATGGCTACTATTGGATAGTATATTTTCGCGTAAATCCCGATCATTTGGGTACTTAAAATAATTTACTTAAGTACTCCCTGATAACTCTAAACACTACTAGTCGTACGTGAAATTGTCCGGTCGTAGTAGTGTGAGCTTGACAGTAGCCATACATGGCAAATTTTCCCAGACGCCTGCAATAACGCACAAACTTGAACTAGTTTGAGTCGGCTCCAGCTGATAGCTAATGAAGCTCAACACTGATTTCATCCTCACCACACCATATACTAAATACGACTAATGATCGCAGTGTCATGTTTTAATTTTAAATTCTAAGTAACATAAACACTATCTTAAAAGATGCTAAAGGTTTAGTATGCTCACATTATACTCACTAGTTTTAACACAATTCGTTAGAAGTTGTTTGATGTGTTGTAATATCATAATTGCGTTGTGATATGCGTTCGAGAACATATGGCGTCCATACGCGGAGTAGAACCTAGTACTTTGTCATGATTCTAGCTGTATTGCTCAACTTTTGCAATAATTGTACTTCGACACCAGTGGTTTGGTAGTGAGACGAAAGCAAACAAATTTTACATATTTAGCTTTAGTAGGAGATTTCGTTTTTTTCAACCTAGATATTGTAAACTTATTTCACAAAAAAACGTAAAATATCATTAGTTTGTACCAGCCTCGTAGACTAGTATCATCTGTCACATACATGCAAGAAGAATATCTCAGCGTTAGTAGTGGACGGAGTGTTTGGGAGCAGCACTAAGTAGTGCGTTTTAATAGTGCCCGTTTTTGTCTACATTCAAACATTTTCACAATACCTGCTGCTAACTGCTACCCGGGTAATGTGTATATTCATCTCAGCTCACAAACATTCGCGCACCAATGCCATTTCGTTTGAACAAGACATAACCTGACAGCTCCTCCTCCTGATACGGATCCTACGCTCCTTAAATCCCACCATTACCATTAACCACCAGTCCACCTGGTGGACGATCATCACGATCGGAACGTAAGATAGCAATAAGCGTATGCTCGTTTAATCGCGTTACGTAGTAGCATTGTGTTTGTGGTGTAGACGCGATACACACTCACACACTAGTAGTGAATCGAACAGTCGATTAAAATGTAGGAACAAATAAATGGAATCAAATGCAACAAGCAGTAATTATACGCAATAAATACTTTGAATCTGTAGCAAACCGTGTACTAGCGTTGCTGAGTATCACTGTACTGAGTTTCGTTTGATCGCTGTGAGAGTCTATGTTAACCTGCTCTCATACCGTTTAGTAGTTCGCATTCGATGGATCTATGTAGGACGCACTGAATAATTGGTAGACACTCGTACGCAAATGTATTTACTGTCTGGTTTTCAGTTATCACTTCTTATTCTCTTTTATTTGTTTTAAAACCTATCTACTTAGTTTAAATAGTACTACACAACAAATATAACGTGTAAGCGAATGACAAGCTAGCACCGTATAACCTATGTAATCCGCAATGCTTAGCTAGTGTTATTGTTTTAGTTTCCTTTCCACGTCTTGTGTTAATAATTGTAATAATTAAACATGAAAAAAATATCATTAGAATCATATAGTCGATACCACCTAGATGAAAAGCATATCAATTTCGCAATAGCGTGCTCGTTTGGGGCTGCTCTTTTTTCTATAATTGTTCTACTAACCTTCAATCCCGCAATAGGTTACAGCAGTAGAAACCACTATATACGACAGCCGAATACCACTTCTCTCGTTTGCTCAATGTTTGATTTGTTTCATCGTCTTCAATATTCTTCTATAATTTCATTGTTTTGTGTAAAACCGCTCTAAATCGGTGCATGATTTCAAACACACCTTAGATTGTACTTTCGCATCTCAATCGCTTTTCTAGACTGTGGTTAGGATGGTAGATGCAAGCAAACAGTATTGTACACATGCGTACGCATATTAGCTATACTGTAAAGGGGCAAACAAAAAAACATACTCGATATGTAACTATTTAAAACATGAATAAATCAATTGAAAGAACAATAACTGCAAAATGTAAGAACTTTATAATCGATTTAGCAAAACAAAAACAGACACAAATCTCTAAACCCTGCAGCAACGACTAAACAGGGTAGTAAACGAGCGTGTATAAGCGTCTATGCATGAATTTGAACGTTATGAACTTAATACCTATTGAAAAAAAAAAACAAACAAATCGACAAACAACAAAAGACAAAACACAAAATAATAAAAAAAAACAAGTATAATGTAGCCGTAGCAATACCAGTGTGATTGTATTACTTGATAGTAGATTTATATTGTATTCAACAATAAATACATCTAATGTAATCTGATCTTGTTTGTACGGTAGAGAAAAACCACCACACCCATTACACGTACACATACATATATAGATATATACAACACACTTCTATATGCAAACAGAAAATCTACTTTTTGTAGCAAGTGAATGCAACTGTTCTGTAACACGTAGTCTCGTAGTAGCGGGTAGTATATTTAGCCTGTAGTAGTGTACGAAATGGTAAAGAATGTAGTAGCTGTACCATGTCCTGTGTGTTGGTAAAAGCAATTGAATACTAAGCTTTGTGACGCATACTTTCCCTAATGTGACATAAACTGCAACGGAAAAAAGTACAGTTGAACTGTTCACTAAATCCACAAAAAAAAAAAAAGATATCCACAGCAAACAACAAGGGCTAAAAATATCTCCCTCTAACGTACAATAATCTCTTTTATAATAACCCCAAAGCCCACAACTCCATTCGGTTCAGAGAGCTTTAAGCTTTTCTAGTAAACACTTGCTAAAAAAAAAAACCGGAAAGGAAAATATAAACTAAGAAGCATAACCAATATGCAGCTCTTAGAACAAGTGGTACATCATGGCAATACTCATCGTTTAAAGACTCTAAATGACATATAGCATCTGCAGCTCATTGTAAGATGTATAGAATCTGCTTTAGCTTTGCTATACTTATTTATTTTTTCTTGATCCGCATCCATTGTGTAAACCACTGTAAAATGTGGACATAATTAGTGTAATTTTAGTTAAGTACTTTTACAGTGCATTATCTGTATTCTATACAATTAATATTCCTTTTACTTCCTTTTCGTTCAATACTCTTTCGTGCGCTAGTATTTCGTTTCCATAATGCGTTTTTAGTTGATTTCTTCTTAAATTATAATAGTATGTGTCAAATATGACAAGCAGATGTACACACATCGAGACAAAGCTAAACAGGAAACTGGCACAGAAGAAAAATGCTCCATAACATCAAAATAAAGCTTGTAGATGTTTGGTTGTCATTTGGTTAGTGAATTTTGACGCCCACTACAACCCATTCTTATTTTTCCTCTCTTTAGACACACATAAACATCTATTAGTAGACTCATTGTATACTAGTGTACTATCTATGCGTATGTATCGATTAGTTTTAATACGTAGTACGTTTAGTTTTTCGCCTCTCTGTCCCCGTAGCATTGGGTGTTGATGCTATCTATCTATCACGTCAATGTTTTTGTGTAGTAGTATTATATTTGTAAGCAGAGCAAACCCTCGCCGCATTCGTGCGAGCGGTTCAGAAAACATTAAAAATTGAAATAAAGTATTATTAGCATATAAGCGTGTACTGATTGATTTGTGAATGATTATATTCTCTTCATAGTAGTGTTTTTGTTTTCTTTTCCAGTAGATGAAGGAAATCTCTTGTTTAAGTTATTTTTTGTTGTGGAGAAGTTTTCATGAAACTGTGAAAAATTCATTCCATTCGAATTCATTGTAGAATAATTTGAATGGTAAAGGTGGAGAGTTTAGTCGAACATATTTTTGAATGTTATAGTAGAGCCATTTAATTACACGTAGAATTGGCTTCATGTACAAGTTAGCATTTCATCATCATGTCTGGTTCTGAAATCTCGGCGTATTTAGTTAGATGTTGATTTTGAAAATAGCCGTTATTGTACAAAAGATGTACATAATATTTGTGGTTGTTTTATGGTAAGTAAGTAATATGACCAAAAATAAAAGTTAATACAATACTACGAATTAATAATACTCTGTACTTTAAAATAGCTTATAAGTTTGGTTAACTTTTGTTTTTTAGTTTCATTTTCAGAATCACAAATCTCCGTAAAACCAGACAACGATTTCGCATATTTATGATTTCACTTACGCAATAATATTTTAATCAATTAACACTAACATATTGTTGTTTTATATATCACTCCCATACCAATCTGGGCAGTATCGCACACGGTACAAGATTTGGTGTTCATTTGGAACATGACCGATCCGTTGGTAGTAAACCCGGAAATAGAATTACCACAGTTGGATATCAGCAACAACTACACCACCGACTGCACGATCGAGTACTCGACCGGCAACTTCACCTGTCTGGCGGTGGTGTTCAATCTTAGAAGACGCTTGGGCTATCATCTGTTCCACACCTACATCCCGTCAGCCCTTATCGTTGTCATGTCGTGGATATCGTTCTGGATAAAACCGGAAGCCATCCCGGCACGGGTTACACTTGGCGTTACCTCGCTGCTGACGTTAGGTAAAAGATGTTCTTCTACACCAGCAAAATTAGCATTTAACTAACTGCTGTTGTATTCATCAATTCTAGCCACACAAAATACTCAATCGCAACAATCGCTCCCACCGGTATCGTACGTGAAGGCAATCGACGTCTGGATGTCGTCCTGTTCCGTGTTTGTGTTTCTCTCGCTAATGGAGTTTGCGGTCGTCAACAACTACATGGGCCCGGTAGCGACGAAAGCAATGAAGGGCTACTCAGACGAGGATCTGTCCGAGGCGATCGACTTCAACAAGAACGGCTACAATAAGGACCATCGTTCGTCGGAGGTACCCCGGTACGATACATTCTGTCACGGGCGGGAAACAGCCCTCTGTATCGACAAGTTTTCCCGCTTCTTTTTCCCGTTCTCATTCTTTATTCTGAACGTTACCTATTGGACTACGTTCCTGTAAGATGGGATCGAACGGACCCACAAGTTTGAAGCATTTTAAGCATCATTGCAACATGGAAATCGTATCGCGAAAGGATATGAAGAAACCGATACTAGACGTAGCATATGAACGTAGGTGTAAGATACTGGCCATCGGAATGGTCGATTGGTTTTAGCATAAGAAATGGTATATAACATAGTAAATAAAATAGTTCTTCATTAATCCGATAAAACATCGCTACCCATTCTTCTCTTTTCGTTTTGTATTAATGAAAGAAATGTAATCGTATGGAAAAGAAAAATCACTAGACACTTACAGCAGGATTCTTCTTTACATCGGCTATTGTAAATCCGCGCAGATCCGAGTAGGTATTACGCGTAGAAGCGAACCGTTGCTGCATAACCTAAAAGAGGGAACAAGAACATGTATAACTTTGCGCTCGATGCAGTTGAAAAATATGTTACCTTGCGGTTATTGGTTTCAAGCAAGCGACGGACGACCGGTGAAGTGATGGCGCGGAAAGACATTTTGCTACTAAAAGATAGACAGGAAACATTAATAATGTTATTTTAAACATATTAAAAATTATACAAAAAGAATATTTATATGTTAATAATTGAAACACTGATTAGAAAATCTTTGAAACAGTGATATCCGGATGTTTGAAGCGATATAAATATATTCTATTGAAAAATGTAGCCAAATAATAAAGAGCCAAATAAAATCGCATAGTAACTAGTGGTTATCCTTAAGCTAATATTTCGGACACCCTATGGCATACTGAAGGTCTATGCCTGAGTAGTTTTCCCCTGTATAGTTTCTGTTTAGTCTGTTGAGTAATTCCTATGCAAATCTTTAGTATGACACAGATTTTAACACTTTGAGACTGAGACAACAGAAGACGAATATCACTGGGATTGGGGAAGTTATTCGAACACGGAATGCACTAATGTTTTTGGGAACTTGAGGATCTGCCTACCGAGGATTATCGAGAATGACTATTGACTACAGTAAGAGCGATTCTAATTATTTTACTAAAACATTCAGTTATATTAGTATTCAAAAGATCTCCACATATAATTAAGATAAAGGTGACTGGGATTACTCCTTTAATAATTATCCTACAGGAGGAGTTAATCGACAAAATCGACAATGTTTAAAATTGAAGCGTTATGCATTTTACTTAGTGATAGACAATGTTTTAGTAGATAAAATTGCAATAAAGCAATGATTTTAACGTAACGACAAGCGAGAAGCGGCGACCAGGATGGCATTGACAAAATACGAAAATACAGGTGTGATCGGCATAATGTTTGTATGGTCGATGACAAATCCTTTACTATGATCCTTCCGCAAATCGGTTCAATTTAGGAATCCCATACTTTGAGAGGCATAGTTATCCTTCAGTGCACAGCAATATTTTACTGATAAGTTCTAAACAATCACTTCAACAAATTAATTGTATAACGTATAAATCCACTTAAGGTTGAACCTGCATTCAAAGCAGAATTAAATAATAATAACTACAAAGCCGACATAACAAGTGCAATTAACGAATTTTGGGTTCACTCTGAATTAAGTAAAAAAAATATTTTCATTTAATTACACGGAATTATCAAAGCTATCAAAACAAAAAGGTTCCGATAGCTCCCTAGCGACCACTTATCAGCTGACACATTGCACTTAACGACAACTGCTTTGCATTTCACTCCATTCACACATAATGAATTCCTGCAATCCAGCAACAAGTGATCTATTGACGCACCCTAAAAATCTTCCTCAACCCCATTGCGTAACCTTCACAAAGGAAGCACACACAATTGCACTGAGTCAGGTGATTCATTTATACTGCAGAACATTCTCAAAACTTTCACTTTTGTGCGTTAGCTCTCAGTCAAGAAATTGGAAACGTGCAGCCTAACACTTGAGAATCACTTTCCCTTTTTTTATTATTATTTTTTCCCTTGATGCAATTTTCACCACGTGCCGATGCATATATCCGGCCCCTCCACTTACCAGTGCTGGTGTTCACGTAAAAGGCTATGCAGATAATGGGACCGGTGCTCGCAAAATCGCAACCAGACCGGTGTGTGATACGGTATCGAATGCTGCAAACAAAAAAAAACGGCATTGCATGACACCATCAGAGACAAGCACCCCCATTACCAACCGCCCCGGGGTGGTGGTTGATGTTTGCAGATTAGGAATTGCAAAAAGAAATAAGAAGCAACATTTGCGATTTGCTCACGTAGCCACACTGCAGCTTGTGTGGAGTCCCCCGGAACACACAATCCACGTTTGCACGCATACAAACACACACACATCATCCCATTCTTCCCTTCTTGGTATTAGGTAAATGGAGTGGGAACCTTAGGTAGACACCTATTCGTTTGATTTATTTTTTGCAATGTGCGATATATCATATTATTCACCTGGATTTACTGCGTACGACGGAACTTTGTGAGTAGCTTCGTTAACACCGGGAAAAGGACGTGAATCGATGGACAACTGCAATTTGCGACTAATGATCCCGAGTTCAAGCCGGTCAAGTGACGCGTTCTTACCAATATCCTTCCGAAACACACTGAAATTGGCGATTACTTTGATAGCGCTTTTATAGTTTTCCGCTAGACTGTTCGTCGCCGGTTGCTTTGTGATTTGAATTTCAAAAATTCACCCTTTCACACGTGTGTTCACAACAGCTTACTTCTTTACCGACCGCGAAGGGTACGATGAACTGTTTGAGACGCTATCGGTACGACAACTGACGCGCCTAGGCAAGTGAACGCGGACTCTTGACTAGCAGGAAAGAAGCCCGAAATCTACCCATCCTTTTGCTGCCTGTCCTGTCGCAACAGCTCGGCGAACGAATTTTGACCTTTTCCCGTCCTTTTACGGTGGTGCCTGAGAGGTTGTAGGTTTTGCCCTGATGGGAGGTTCATTGTGCGCGGAAGTGAACCGCGTTGATGCCGGCAACGCCATACATAACGAGCGGTTACACCAACCAATGCTAGCCAATCAGCTGATGCCCATTGAAGAAGGATCTCCGGCACCGTTGCGTTGGATCCAAGGACACCTGAAGGTCGACTAGTGAAACTGGGCCACAGTACGCAGCGACAGTCATCATTTGTATCCTTTTCTGTGAGCCTATGACAAAAAAACTAAAACGCAAAATAAAAGTAACAAAATTACCATAATCTTTGATTACAAAACTACCACGTGGTGAAGGCTACATCAAATGAGGAAGTGTGTGCGAATATTCGGAGCAACGTAAAAAATTTGCAACCCTCTCTATCTAATCTATTTGCTTTAACTTATCGCAAAATTTCCTGCGGCTTTGAATCGGTTACGTTATCTTATCCGGTTGGTGGGGGTTTTTTTCTGTTGCCTTGATTGCGAATTCTATCGCGATGTAGGGGTGTTCCTTCCCTATCACTTATGGGGAGGCGAGGTGCACGTGAAGTGCATCGATCGGCCGATAGATAATAAGTCGCCGTTGTAGTGATGCATCGTGACCGGGTGGAGTGCATGGCGTTAACAAATTCTCCTCAAAATTGTCCAAAATAAAACGTTTCGCTCACAATGAAATGTGACGGTAGGTCATGGTTATCTTTTCGATTGCCTGAAACAAGCCGCCGTACTGGAGGGATGTAGAGAACAACGGTTTTTTTTTAGTTTAAACTGAGGATTTAACCGCAAAATTAAAGCAGGGAATCCAGAAAACAAATTAGATGTTTTCCGGTACTAGATTCAAACACAATTGACTGACATGGTAATTGTCTAGCTTTCCTTTGCTCAATTGTTTGAGGATCTGAATGTGTTACACTGTGTAAAATTTGAATATGATACAAATTCTTCCAATAATTTAGACGAATAACGAACTTTACCTTGTCCTCCGGATTGGCACATCGCTTACAATTCATAGATTTAGTTTAGTACATCTATCATCAAATATTCAGCCCCATGTTGTTATTAAGCAGTCGTCGATTAACATATAAGTCATGCTGCATGCAGGGACAGTAGTTGGAAAACGAAATGGTAATACTAAAATTAAACTAAAATAAATCGTCTTCTGTGGGAATGAAATATGAGACCAATCAATAAAAAAAACGGAAAGCATACTTACGCGCTTATCTGTCGTTACAATCGCTTAGCCACCTTGGTATCCTTCCAGGAGTCTTTCCAACTAATCAGTCTCGAGATCTTTTAAATTCGATTTCTAACTTTTGTTTATTTTTAAACATTCCTCCTAGCCGTTCACGATTTATCGTACTTTGTGACGAAATCTCCATTCTTTACCATATCATAACCTGCCTTTCCCTCCTCGTGCAACATCAACGGTAGCATACAGTAAACTATCACGTTGTCCGCGTTGAGGATTTTTTTATTATCAGTGGTGTGAGTACCATCGCGCACATACTTATCAATGATAGTGCGAAACTCCGTTAGCAAAGTTTCCACGGTACGACGGTCGTTTGAGTCCAGTGTTCCAGCAAAATCTATTGTAGCTAAAACGCCCAACTGGTTCGATTGATATTTATCTATCTCACCTCCAACGCCATGCCAAGCGTTAGCAGCACGAAGCACATTTTGCGTGTGTCCGATGTAGTTTTGCAATGCTCTGTTTAACGTGGGGCTCTTCTTCTGGAGCTTGTTATTGATAGAGCCTACGCGGATGATGTGTGCCGCATGGATGGTTTGACCGAGGCCGCTAGATTGATCCTGAAACTGACTCGCTCCTCCTGTAACCAGCTTATCACGGGGAATTTCCGTTTCTTCCGCAATTGCTTGTAGAATGCCGCCGAATCGGAAATACCGTACCAGGCGGGCAGAGATGTGTTTTTCGGGATCCCGTACACGACGGTAGTATTCATCGCGTGTATCATATTGCCCTTCGGTGAAGGAGCTCGAACAGATGTCGGAAATTACTTCGGATTGTTTCCTTGCGCCTGTCGCTGAGTTGATAACACAAATGGACACTGCACAAACTATCCAAACGAATCGTACAGATAACATTGTGACTTCCAAACTTGCGATCTAATAGGGCAGAGAAAATATTAATACATTATTGTGTAAAACCTTCCTTTCGTTCAATATTAACCTGTTTTATCACAATTTAATCAAGCGAAGTCAAGGCGATTCCCACACCACTAGTTCAACAGCCACCGACAAATGACACGGTGCGGAATAATCGGCCGTTTTATATACCTCCCAATGCACCCAATTTTTGATAGTGCATGTATTCCCGTTCGTCTTCTTGTGAGCTTATCTGAAAGCTACAAATGTATTCAAAAACAACCATCATAACGAGATGGCGAGAAATTCCCGCGTAAATAAATAAACTAAACTGATTTGCTGATTTACTTATCAGGCATTACAACCGGCATGCAGCATTAAAACTTCCGCAGGGCAACCCCGCATACTAATCTCACTACCGTTGCCCTGTGTTATTCTAGACACGTAATCAACTAACAAAAAGAATCATCAGCAGAGAATACCCAGGGATAAAGGCGCCTTATTTTCACGGTTTGAAGAAGAAAATGTTTCCTAACCAA
>KB663610.1:15447974-15458627 GCA_000349025.1 Anopheles minimus | reverse complement strand
TTCCGTTTGATTCGTACCGCCTTCTATTCAACTGCTCAGTAAACGATCGTAAACGATTCGTCAGCGTGGACGTTAAACTTTCATCGCTTTTGCAAATTGTGACAATAAATCATAGCACGAATTATTTATGAGCTTCTGTTTACTGCTTCGTACCGTGATTGGCTGTACCATGCAGATTCAAACAGTCAAAATATGGAACTCAAGTCATGTCAGCTTTTCCGGTTCGGTTGTGTTCCAAACGAATGGAAAAAAACGGGTTTTAAATCGGAGTTCGTTCTAAAACTCAACTCTTCGGCATACTTTAATAGGCCACAATTTATGAGTTCGTGTGGTTAAAATGACCGCCGTTGCCGTTGACAGTGCGTTCGGATAAACATCATCCCAGTTGTGGTTTGCAGTGTACATCATCAATGGGTAAACCCCGGTGGTAGTTGGGAAAGTGTTGGTGGCTTTTTATTGGAAATCGATCAGCATCCGACACTCAGTTTAGTGCTCGTCCGTGGAGAAACCGGAAAGTGTGGATGTGTGTGGTTTGTTGTGAACATGTAAGACTTCGACTATGAAGGCTGTGTGGCGATTATGACGCACGATATAGAAAAATTGAATAGAGGACATCTATAGCGTAACGGGAAAGCAAAGGATAGAAAAATATCAATTGCCGAGAAATACAACTTACAGTATTAGCTACACCATATTTTAGAATCAAAATACCAGATATTTGATCTACTGTCACTTTAGATTGGACATATTATATGAGAATACAATTGATTGAATATTACGTCTTTTAAGAAGCTGTAACATATCCACCATTCCTGAGTAAACTTAAGTTTACTCCGTTCTACTCAAAGATAAAATTATGATTAATATCCAAAACAAACGAAGATTTCTTATCAATCCTTTGCAGCAGTAACATTTTTAGATGAAATTTATAGCCCTCAAAGTTGTAAAGTTATAGATATCATTACAACGTGAATCTCTTTCTATAACTTCCAGCCTCTGGAAATGATATTCTGAAGAATTATGTTTTCCCGACTCGGCAAGGTCCAGTACGTCACGAAACGGATACCGGACTACTCACTACCTTCAGTACGTCTAGGTCTTCCTCAAGGATTAATATGGATCTTGCTCTGAAAATCTCTTAATAGCATTAATGTAATTGGGTTAATAATTTAGTCTACGTTTCTAGCTGCTCATAAATACAACCAAATTTTAGTCTTAGTAAAGGCATGATGTGCCTTGGTTCATTCTCTCAAACCCCGTTCCAAACAGTTCATAAAATCAAAAATATTTTTTATCACCACGACTGCAGCATTTCATACATTGGCGCCTTAAAATATGCACCACAAAGACACGTGTTCGTTTATGTGACTTTTGTAGTAAAAGTAAGCATCTACTACTCGTTTGCGGGTGCGTATTTTTTTAAAGCCACAAGCTTAAAACCTTTTCCCTCGCAATATAATTTAATAGACGGTTGATACTGCCGAGAAGAAAATGGATGATTTATGCTGTGAAGTTTTTTTTTTCTCTTCGTTGCTTCCATCAACATATGAAGTGCCATGGAGACATGGAGGTGGATGTGGAGTGATAAATCCTCTGCGCAAAAAACTGAGAAGGATCGTGAGCCGTGTCCGGATGGAGATGTGAATCCGACCCTAAAATAGACATGCCTAGAGATGTTTGGATAAGGGCGGGGATTGTTTTTCTCGTTCCCTGTCTTGTTAACAGTTCTGCTACACACTTTTTGTTTCGCTCCTTAATTCCTGCTGGGATAATGTATCCCATTTTTGTTCTACACGTTATTCCTTCCGTTGCCGGTGCGGAAATGTAAGACTGTTGTTCAACCCTTAATTTTGAAATAATAGCCATCTCACTGGATTCTTTTTCTTGCGTTTTTTGTTGTTGTCAGGATTACGCGAACCGAGGGCAACGTTTTATGGCATTGTTGACTTAAGAACTCGACAGCGTTAAACACAGCACAGCAATAATGAGCAAAAGCTAATCGCAAAATCTTGTAAAACAACACACAGTAACGCCATTTTGCTATCCGCTCTTTTTCGTTACAATTTGCAGCCTCTTCAACCGCCACGCATAGATGGGTAAAGATTGATCAAGAAAGTACGGTTTTATTGGATAATAATCACACGATGACTCAGCGGCAAACCTCCGGTCCATGTGGCAACATCGTTGGGGTTGATTAATTCAATTAATTAAATAAAATTCCACTTCCGCGGCGATAGTGTCGTGCTAATGGATAAGATAAAGTCGCTCCGTTTTGCACCACCCTGCTTTATTATCGGTCTGTGGAGCTGATAAAGCGTTCGGGATGTACTGCGTTGTCTTCCGGGTTTTGTAAAAGCTCAGGAAGTCGACAGGAGTAGAGCGCTGATTCAGGTAAATTTTGAAAGCAATTTGTTCGAACAAGTTGCAGAAAAAGCATTATTGTTGTTGCTATACAACCTGCTGGACAGAGGTGCATTAGTATGCCATAGACGTGCGTTACGGAAAAGCGACGAGCATCCCGATTCTAGTCGTTTGGACACTTAAAGAAAACCAAAAATTGAGCATCAAGATAAGCTACCTTGGCTTGTACGTGCTTTGTTTCCCTAACGAGTCTGTCGAAGGATTCGCATGTTATGATTATATAAATTGAATGATTTACCTTCCACCTTTAAATCAAATGCTTACGCACAAAACCGCAACTCGAACCCCTTGTCCCTGGTTGTCCCTTTCGTACGTACTCGTAATAAACTGAAAACAAAATCTAATGAAACTCATTAATAAGCGACCTTTCCGAAGTAACTTCCCGGGCAATAAATTCCACAAAACGCACGGCTCATTGGTTTGCCGCCAAATGAGTGTCCGGTTGGACAAGATGCTTCCCGTTGGAAATGGAGCAACATCCGGCAAACCGTTGGGTCCTTCGGCAAATGCAAACGACTAAATTTATGCGACCCTTGGTTTATTTACTTTCATACCGTGTTTTAACTGTGTACGTTGAACTGGTTGGGAATCCCATGCTCATCTAAACCACATCTGAAAAACGAAAGGAAGAATAACTTTTCCCCAGTGCTGCCCCAAAAATAACAAGCAGGACAATGTCTTCGTGTGATAGAATTGTTCAAAACTCGTGTTCTGCATTTAACTTTCCGTTGTAATGGAACGTTTGCTTAAAGTTAGCTAAATGCATAATGAATATTACACCCTTGTTTTATTGCTGAATTGTATTTACCAATTCGGGCAAAAAGGTTTCTCAGTTGGAAAAATCAACGTTTTGCTTTGAATTGTTAGGCTTTTGCTTTCCGGAAGGAAGTTACAATATCAACAAATTTTCTTGGAACATTTTATGCTACCGTTTTGTTACTGAATTTTACCGAAGTGGTACGCGTTCCACGAAATTCTGATAATGTGATCTCATTTATAATCCATTCTGGCTTTTCGCAGATGATGATAAAGCGTAACACGCCGAATCAGCTTTATGCTGCGGGCGCCTCGCGAAACAAGGACCTGCTTTGCTTTCCTGGGAAGTAAAAAACGGAATGTGTAGGGAAAAAAACTGCTGCCTAAATCATTGTCGACATTGGACGGATGTTGATGGAATAGATTGGAACAGAACACCCGGAAGCGTCTAATGGGAAATGGGAAATCTAGAGAGGATTTGATTGGAATTTTGCTTGCTACACTAATCCACATCATGCTGGAATTCTATGGTTATGTAGAAAAAGAATCGTCATTATCTAAATTAAAACTGCACATACGCAATTCCATCCCCCCTCCCACACACACACACACACACACACACACACACACACACACACACACACACGATTGTGAGTAATGTGCTACATTACTAAAAATGAGCAATCAAGAGTTGATTTGATTAAAAGCTTTTTCGCATGAGGCAACTAGCGTGTAAGAGGATTAGCCCCCGCAGAAACATTCAACCAAAGCTACGTTGCTTAATCAAATTATTCAAAATAGTAAAGCGCTTTAAATTTCAGCCATCTTTAACACTCCCGAACAATGGGTACGAATCTATTCGAATCGAACGCCCCCAGCACAACGCTACGTCGGAAGATTCAATGTAAGCTGGTGGGAGCTTTACGAGCATAAGGATATAAAAAAAACCCTAATCTCACTCTCTCCTCACTGCTCAAAAGTCAATCGTAGGCTGTAAGAGTCTATTCGCACAGTTTACAACCTTCCCCATCCGAGCATGGCTGGCTTTTGAGATCCCATTTGTAAATAACTGCCACAAGAAACCATAAACCAGGAGCAAACCAAGTAAAAAAGTGGCCTCCAGGAGCTTTAAAAAACTCTTTTCCCTGCTTTGATTCGTTAAACCACGCTCGAAGGATGCTCTCACACTGACGACACTTTTTTTTTGTAAAGGTTGGGAAAAGCAAAGTTTGAAAAATTTATCGGTCGTTAATCGGTTTATGTTGAGGTCGTAATGTATCACGTTTATTGTGAACAGTAACAGGGTATTCGTTAAAGCATGAAGGACGATAGGCGTTAAAAGGCGACCATTTCTACTGCGGCACAACTTGCGTTTGCGAAACTCACTAAACATTTTGAAATATAATTTAATCCTTCATGGTGAAGTGAAACAGGACCAGCCGGTTGATACACACGGCCCACCACTGGACCGGGTTACGAAAACAAAATCAATCAATGTTTCGAAATAATGTGGCCTGGTAGCCTGCAAAAGTGGATGCTGATACCATCTATCAGCACTGATGCGAAACGATGCCTTGCGGTTGCACAAGAGAGCACAAGTAGAGCCAGGCGAGCTGTGGGGGGCGATGGTGGGCGAAACATAAACTTTCGCAACATGGCATCACGCTGGTGCTTTTTGGTGGCAAGATAAAAAGGACACGCGCACTGTCTTTTGCCTTTATGTGCGGTGCTTGGTGGTGGTTGGCGCTGATTTTGCATAAATATGTGTCGCTCATGTGCGATTAATTTTACACCTAGTACAGATTGGTACAAGCACCAGGGTGGAGTGTTTGGTGTCGCCAGACCGATGATGAATCGATGTACGTGGGTGAGGTAATCAATTATTTTAATCATAATTTTGCAAAGGGTGTATAATGAAAGTGATTTTTAAAAGGATGCACGTCAATTAGCTTTATCTTTCCTTTATGCATCATGCCTATCTATATTTCCATGAAACAATTCTTCCATTTTCCATCGATCTTTTATTATAATTTAATTACACATATTATTGCCTTAATTATATAAATAAGTGTGTAATTTATTCAAATGTTAATGTTTATTTTTCTTGTAACTTTAATTCATTACCATTCGGGGTTTTTTTTTTCAATCAAAACCTTCATTAAAGAATGCTCCCATGCCTTCTGTTGTGAGTTTTCCAGGTGTTTGCACATCAACAATATCAGCCCACCATGCCGAATCGTCGAGAAGACGATTTCAATTAACTACCGGAAGAAACGTTCACTTCCGCACCGAAATCGTTTTCAATGAGGCACGCAACGGTGCGCTCACACGTGTCAGGTGTTTGGAATTCCGATCCCAGATCGAATGGTGTTATCTAACAAACGCACGCCACCGTGTTGGTATTCGCAAGATGTGACCAGAATCCCCTGGAACATTCCGACCATCACCGATGCCGCCTGCTGTACGTCTCGGGAGCCGGCTTACAGATGGTGTTCGCATTAATTACCTTCCCCGTTATGTACGCTCGAGAGACGGAGCAACATAATCCATTGGAAGCATACCTCCCCACGCCCGAAATGAAATGGGAAACTTTGGTAACAATAATAATCACCTGTTTATGTTACAGGTTTTCCACCTAGACTTACTTCAAAGGGATGATTGTTGTGCTTTATTATTAGTTATGTGGTCAGTGGTGTTGCTCGGTTGTCGGGTGCAGTCGTTGTGCTCATGTTTTATGCAACGTACGACTGCGAACCGACCGGGCAAGAGAAATCCCCCAGCAAAGCACACCGACGAAACAAATTGAATCACCACAAAATACCAGGCGCCTCCATTGACACGGGTACTGAGCACTGATCATGATGTGTTAGCTGCGCTAGCAAGTGGTAGTATGGATTACACAACCCACTTTCGCAACCTCTTTTGTGCTGATAACGCATATGCCAACATGCTACAACATGACGCGAGCAATATAAGCAGTCCCTTCGAATGTTCCGAAGCTTTCGTTGTACGTTGAGAGCGTCCTTGAGCGCATTCCAAGTGGATTTTTGCTCTTTAAGCGAGGTGAAATGCTTGCCAAATCTGATCAATCTGTATCAATTCATCGCTGTCGGACGTCAAAAGAACGGTTCACAAAAGGCAATGCCCGATAGCGGGTGAAAGAAGTTAGAATGCTTTCGGTTTCGCTTGTTTCGTTGATGTTTGCCTCATTTATTAGAAAACCAAATCAAAATAGAAGCGTAACTTAAGAATGAAGGATTGAATTTAAAGTGTGTTTTGGGATGAATATTATTTTTGGAGTAGAAACGATAAAGAAATTTGTTCAACCAACGTGATAGGAAAAACGAATCGTTTTTCAAGATTTAATTTGATTTTCTTTTAAGTACTTTTCAAAGATTGGATATATTCCAATGAAAATAACTAAGATATCAGCTAGCTATTTCTCAGTTATAAAATGAAATAACGTTATAAAAATTTTATAAGTGTTTTATATCGTTATATACAGTCCCAGTTATCGTTGGAAAAATCCTTCAAATGGCAGCAACGATAACTGAAGATAGTTAAGCTGAAGCAAAACATTATCAAACGTTATCCTTTTCTATGGAGGTTACCATACTCTGGCTGCTTTTCACAATCAGCCAAAAGATTAGAACGGTACTGCAGCATAAGCATAAACACTGATACCCAATGGAACGGCAAAACCCAACCCAGTATCGCAGAACACAAAAAAAAAGAAATACAAAAACGAAAATTCCCTGTGTGGTAGAAACTATACCAGCGTAAACCTCTGCACTAACTACACATACACCCTACGGACCGACGGAGTGTTACACCCCGAGTGCTCCAACATTGGTGCAATAAAAACCACGTTGCGTTGCCTCCTTGTATTGTGATTTGTTTCGCTGGTTCGCTTTTACATGTCGTCCCCTGCTTGGAAACTGCGTGGATAAACTTGGTGTAGAACAAGTTTGTGAACAAGCATTCCAACAGCAGCACGGTTGACAAACTGTTGTTCAAAAGCTACTTTATGGTCGTTTAGAGCCGGTTGCGTTGTTGTTTTCTCGCGTCGTGTGACCATCATCATGGAGGAGCTATAAAAATACACACATGCAAGTATATTTCATAATCGATCGGTCGGTTGCGATTCGTCGTTTTTATCGTAGTTCGCAAATGTCGTCCTTAATAGCTTTTGGAAACCATAGCTAATTCCGAAAAGATAAAAAAAAATAACTTGCGCAGGTCCATGTTCTTGCGGGATATTTCCAAAACTTACCAGATGGATCAAAGTATTGAGGTTAGATTTTGACCGATGGATGATATTATCAGCAAACGAACGAATCCAAGTCTTCTCAAGGACACCAACGTCTTAACCGCACGAAGAGTGGTCTTAAACCTTTAGTAGCTTGATGATGATGATGATGATGTTTCATGATAGAATATGGGCTAAAATCGATCAAATGAAATGAACACAAAAAAACCAACTGTTACAAAATAGTACAATCGTTAGAACCCTCCTAGAGTCTTCAAGGGACGATTGGATATACGAAGAGCGAAACATTCAGTTTTATTGCTCCCAAGGAAATTATCGAAACGCAAACTAACCTTCTCCAACACGGTTTAACGAATCCACAGGGAAGAAACCACCAACAAAAACACATACACATTAAAGATATTCATCCATCCGGTTTCATTATTATTATTTTTTTGTATTTCCTTTCCTTCCATACCTTCAAAGGCCAGATACGAAAGCGTTCTTTTTTTTACCGATAACCGATTTCCGGCGATTTCTTTCCGGTGACCGTTCCTGTCCTTTACTGAGCCTTCAACCACCCAAAAAGCTTCACTACCCCGTGTCGAAGTGATCAACGATATTGACGTTGTCATTGTCATGATTGTCTTTATCATCTTGCCCGTATCATACTCCTCCTCCATACCACAGGATATTCTAGCGGAATGGGAGCACCCTTAGAAGGTCGTTGGATGTTCCCCATCCAAAGCGATGGTTCGTAAAACAAAACGCCAGAATGCAAGTAAAAGGAAGCCCGACGGTTGGGAATTATTCTTCGTTTATTGACTATTTGCTCCAATGACAACGGTCGTACGGTGTGCCGTGGTGCCTAGTTGCTTGAACGTCCTTAAGCGGCCATTTCGTTCGTCCGCACATCATACCATTGCCTTCTGTGATGGATGGAATAGACTTGGGCGGGAAGAACTCGAAATGACACCAGTGAGTGCGTGAAACATGCGACAAGTTCGTCACTCATAGGAAAAGTGACACTGACACGAACAGACTGTAATTTACGGCTTCTGAAGATGGACGATCGAGAGAGAAAAAAATGTATTCCAGGCTGCAAGAAAGACAAAATTGGAACACTTCATTTTGCTACTTTGTACATCGATTAACGAAAACGAATTATCCCTGTATCCTTCTTGGAAGACTACAATTAAAGTATGTTTATTCGTAAAGCGTCAGCTAAAAGTTTTTTGATATCAAAATGTAATGAAAGTAAGTTAAAATTATTTTGGCAAATTAAATGCTTATTCTGCATTCGTTTCAAAATTGCGGACAAATCTATGTAAAATAATTAAGAACCATGCTGCAATCAAGAAAGGGATAGATGGAAAGCCGTATTTCTTAATTGCCCAAATGGAACCAATTAAATTGATGTATTCCATCGCGTTTCGTTCACCTTGGCACAACTCTTCACCGTGCAGCTCAAGAAGTACGCGATACAGGTCATTACGGCTTAAACCTGATGCAGAAGGACAATTAGCCCTCCATAATTTATGACCTCGCTATGGAGTTTTAATAGGGATCCAACAGCGCAACGGAACACTACTTGTATTTGAAAACGATCCGAACTGAAATACATCTTTCCCACTTTTTGTTTTGGGCCGGATGTGCACCTGCAGTGAATGGGATGGGAAAAGGAATATAAGACAGTGATAAAAGTACCAACCCCGCCCAATGGTCGCATCTGCAGTTCGAATTTATTTTATTCCAATCTATAAACCAATGAACGTTCGTGGTGACCAGCCATTCAACCAGTTCGGTGGCTATCTCATTTGAATTTTAATAGAGGTTTACATTTCCATACAAAGTGAAGATTTTTATGGACTCTCTGCCTCGCACTGTGACACGCTGATGGACTCCGAGACAAGCGAGGCGCTGAGATGGGTGCGTTTTTATTTATTTCCGCTTCCAGGCGTACTTATGCATGTTTTGAAGCTTTTGAAGAAAGGAAGAAAACTACAAACATGAGAGGGATTTTGTTGTGTGTGCAATAAAGGGAACAAATCCGATTGCTGGTCGAAATAATAGAGAGAGGGTTTTGCATTTGCCGTAAAACATGTAATGGAATAGATTTTTTGTACTTTAATAACGTCAAACTACCTCATCCAACAACTATACAATATAATCGTAGTTGTTCCAGTTGACATGATCATGTCATTTGTGTAGAAGAGTAATCTAAACATTCTTTATTATAGGTTTTAAAGCTCTCACAATAAAATTTAGACACTCGTCTTCCATTCCGCTCTCGATTTTGAGCCTCAGATGTATGATGGGTATACTTCATCTAATGTTCTTAAAAATCACCTAGAAATCCTTCTTTGACAATACTATCGGATTTGGGCTACAGCACACAATATTTTGTCAAAAAACTACTATGTTCAGTCTACTGCTTACTCATAATTGCTATTGCATAAATCACCGTACAAATTGGGTATCCCTTAAAGTGTAATAAACATTCCGACCATTAATACACCTATCACAGCTAGGTCACTGCTTTTGACCACAATTGCTATTCATCACCCAAAAGGACATCAGCCAAAGCATGCAGGTTTACGCCATAAAACAGTAAATACTCATCCAACCAACTTCCCAAACCAAAATGTGCTCGTATTCCATTTAATCCGTCACCGGTGCACCCGTTGGCACGTCGTTTATTATTTCATACATTTATTTATTTATTTCAGCTCCCGTTTCACCGGCCCGTAGAATGCTTCACCCCGTTCAGGTCACGTAGCGGTGGCGAAACGGCGATGAACCGCTTCTGACGTCCAGCGATTTGTCGCCGTATGTTTTTTTATGCGCGCTGCTGCAGTATGCCAAATCCAAATCCGAACAAAAAGTTGTGCAGTACGAACGCTAGGTGCAAAACAGGGGCGATGAAACAAAACGAAAAGTGGTCACGCGTATGATGAAAATAAATTCCTTTCGGCCCATCGCAAAAATGGCGATAATGTGTGATCATAAAGCGATATAAAACCAATTTTATTACCTATACGTCCGGTCGCTTTGCGGGGGTTGTACTGCAAGGGCTTGGAAACCATTCGCGAGGTCACTACTGGCCATTTGCCACTGGATTTAATGGTTAAATGGTCGAAAAGTAGGCACAACATTCGTCTCACACAGGCGGCAGCAGCTGAGTGTGGTCACGGTTGCTGATGACAGTCCTTGGGCAACGCGTTAGT
>KB663610.1:15383561-15441538 GCA_000349025.1 Anopheles minimus | reverse complement strand
AAGATTCATATGAATGACTCTTTCGATAAGATTCATTAAGCACAACACTACTGAAGATATATTATGGATTGACTTAATTTAATTTTCTTAATAATCTCCTAGAAATCCTTCTTTGACAATACTATCAGATTTGGGCAACAGCACACAATCTTTTGTCAAAAAACTTCTATGTTCAGTCTACTGCTTACTCATAATTGCTATTGCATAAATCACCGTACAAATTGGGTATCCCTTAAAGTGTAATAAACATTCCGACCATTAATACACCTATCATAGCTAGGTCACTGCTTTTGACCACAATTGCTATTCATCACCCAAAAGGACATCAGCCAAAGCATGCAGGTTTACGCCATAAAACAGTAAATACTCATCCAACCAACTTCCCAAACCAAAATGTGCTCGTATTCCATTTAATCCGTCACCGGTGCACCCGTTGGCACGTCGTTTATTATTTCATACATTTATTTATTTATTTCAGCTCCCGTTTCACCGGCCCGTAGAATGCTTCACCCCGTTCAGGTCACGTAGCGGTGGCGAAACTGCGACGAACCGCTTCTGACGTCCAGCGATTTGTCGCCGTATATTTTTATTATGCGCGCTGCTGCAGTATGCCAAATCCAAATCCGAACAAAAAGTTGTGCAGTACGAACGCGAGGTGCAAAACAAGGGCGATGAAACAAAACGAAAAGTGGTCACGCGTATGATGAAAATAAATTCCTTTCGGCCCATCGCAAAAATGGCGATAATGTGTGATCATAAAGCGATATAAAACCAATTTTATTACCTATACGTCCGGTCGCTTTGCGGGGGTTGTACTGCAAGGGCTTGGAAACCATTCGCGAGGTCACTACTGGCCATTTGCCACTGGATTTAATGGTTAAATGGTCGAAAAGTAGGCACAACATTCGTCTCACACAGGCGGCAGCAGCTGAGTGTGGTCACGGTTGCTGATGACAGTCCTTGGGCAACGCGTTAGTCCCCTGCCCAGTACTGCCCTTTGGTTGCAAGTTCATTTGGCGCCAAATTTGGGCTGTCTTTATGGGTCTTGGGGTTTCATCCTCGTTTTCTTTCTTGGTTTGCTGTATTTTTTTTCATCAAACTTTGCTTTCCAGTGCTGAGCACGTTCCGATGTGCATTGGTTACATTCCAGGGAGTGTACTGCTGCTGGAAGTTTGTTGTCTGCCTCCCATGTCTGCAATTAATTATAGCACGCGGTATAAAACCGGCGAAGGGAAGTTTTAGAAACGTCACCCAACGGTAATGAGCTATGAGCCGATGTTTTGTCGCAGTCTCGTGAGTATATTGCAGTGGACTTTTGGTATGACTTGCGGTAAACCTGGGGAACTAAAAAATGGATTGGATGGTATTCATTTTTTATTGTTGTTTGGTCTGAAAATTGTATCCAAAAAATTAAACAGATATTAAAACATCAAAACCATAATTCTTGCTGATAATTCAAATGTCCTTACAACAATTGGCAGCACAAACAAAAATTCAGTAATCTAAATTTTACTTAAATTATTTATTTTCTTAATGTTCTACGGTTCTACGTTTCTACGTTCAAATCTTTTCTATTACGTATTTTATAGGTTTGCATTATACAGAAACAAGAGTTTTGGAGTATTTTCCGTTTTGAGTATCCATCAATCCTGCGGTTATGGCCGGGTCACCTGGAAATATGTAATCACTGTTTTTGGAAATGCCTTTTTATTGTCATGTCTAGGTTTTGAGACACACGTTAAACCCTTTTTGACCCAAGATAAATGACCCCCGCATCCCGCCGTTCCCATGCCTTTTAAGTACTACTTTTTTAATATGTTGCCTACCTCCAGGCGCACCTTGCAAAAGCTCCAACTATCTATTAACTTACGACCGGAATGCAATACAGAATACACCAAAGGTAAAATGTTGTTATTAATTCCACAGAAAATGCTCCGAGTGTATTTTCCTCTTCATTTTCGGACGCTCAAATCACCTTAATGTTTCGAAACTGTGTTCTTCTTGCGTCATAAAGTTGTTCCTGTTGCTTCCGCTTTGGACATAAACCAAGCCTAAATAATGGCTTTGTACACTCTTAGCGATAAACAATCTGTTTCCATTGGTAAAATTAATTTTTTCTACCTTTGCTCTTTCTCTCTCTTTACCAACGGATGTCTCGCCACGTCCATTTATCATTTATCCGGACAGCCAGTTGTTATTGGATATCAGGCGAAATATTCTTGAGGCTCTGGTTTGTATGCTCACAATGATTAGTTTTATTTCTTCACTGCAACCGAACGCACCTCGGTGCCTTCACAAGAATGAGATCCGGCCTGGTCAGGTCGGTAAGAATGCAAGAAATATTTTTTTCCCCAATTCATCTCTGCCCGCTCTCAATCCATCTAGCAAAAAGTAATTCGATAAATGCGATACACAGCGCAACATTACTTCTTGTAGGATAGGTCCGTAAACGTTTGCCCTTCTGCTGGTGCAGCACACGTTCCCGATATGGGTTTTGACCTATGTTGTACTTCTGGACCCTTTTTTTTGCTTTATTGCGCTCGAAATTACATTCCGGGGCAGTGTTGCCAGCTGGTCAGTGAAATTGGTGAAGCGATTCCACAGGACAGCACCATAAATCTTAATCCAAATCAAATTATTTTCCGTCGTTGCCCATTACTCCAGCCAGTAAGCATTACATCGGGAACGCTCGGTTGGCCACCGTTGGGAGGAACAATCTGAACGGTTGCCAAAATGGGTTTAGCCCACTTGCAACGATGGAAGTCAGCTTGGTTTTACGAGCAACCATAACAAGTGGTACGGCTCACGAAGAAACACATGCACGGGAATGGAGCAAACTTTTGGGGCATAACATTATCATCATTTATTTTGTATTCCTTTCAGTTCATTAGCACACCGAGTGCACCCACTAAACACGCGCGCGCGCTACCTTCACTTCCAACAGTGGCAGCTTTAAATTACGCAATTGCTAATTATTTCCTCGGCGAAGACCGACGGGGGACGCCTGTGGGCATGATGGAGAATATTTTTATTCGCCCTTTTTTTTGCTCATTTCCTTTTCAAGTGCAGCAATAGGAATTAATTAATGCCACCGTGCCGGGACGTGCCGCGGAAGAGTGAGAAAGCTAATGCAAATAGCACCTTCCAGCAGGAAAGGAAGCTGGAATCTGAGAGGCTTTATTAACGAAGGATACCGAAGAGGCTGATGAAGGAAAAGCTACCGAGAATGGAAACGATAACGATGGTAACCGTAGCGGTTGCCTGTGATCGGAATGATAAGATGTCACCCTGAATCAACATTCCTTTGGAAAGTTTTTCTTCCCACACCGTACACCGCGGTCTGAGGTTTATGGAGGGTGAATGGGAAATTGAAAGTTTTCCGCACACACACACACACACACAAACAAACACACAAACAAATACATTCGATCGGTTTTTGCTTCTCTTTCCGCTCCTTAGGAGAAGGAATCTTTTCATCAATTCCTGGTAATCAAAATTAGCTATATTAAGAAGCTTATTCCATGTTAAAGCGACAGTGTGAAGAGGACGAGGGTCGAGAAGGCACAAGTGTCATCATTTGCTTGTCTTTCCCATAGATCATATTGACCGGAAAAATGACATTTGTGGTGATCGGAACCGGCCTCTCAGGAAGCTAAACTGTTTCGTGGCTGTTGTTGCGGAACTGTTTATCTTTGGACAAGAAAGTTTTCCCACCCTGATATCGTGGAAAAAGCATGGTGGAGTGGTTTGCAAAATGTATTATGCCGTTCCTGACCTAGTTCGGAAAAATAAGTTTGACCCATTATGAAAAGAAATGTAGGAAAGAAGTCAGAAAGTCCACAAAGAATAGCCCTTTTTATAGCGGACGTGCCAAAGTTGTTGACGGAATGTTTTAATTATATGGGGCTAGTTTTGAAAAAGTTTGATTGAATGCATAAAACATCCGCTGGATGGGTCATGGAGAATAAAAGGGCGAGCATTTCTATTCAAGAGATCGAAAATTATTCATTTTGATCAATTGCCTTCATCTTCAAAGAAGAAAGGTAAAATAACTTTTTTTCATTCAACTGCACGAACCGAACATAAGGACATAAAAGCATAAGTAAAAAATAAAAAAGTTACAACCGATGGACACAGAATTCTCACCCTAGTCAATGTACCCTAGTTCAAAGTTCAATGACTCCCTGTGGGACAAACATTCATCGGAACATTGTCCATTAATCTTTTCACTTGATGTATACTTCGCCTTTCTTCCAAAGATTCGTTTTGCTCTGTTGCTTCCTTTGTCGGAGACCATTTTAATGAGCAAACACTTCTAAACGTTTCCGTTCCGTTATAGATTTTCCTCGACACAGGATGCTTCTGATATTTGAAGTTTCACGCGAAAGCTTGATATGTTTTTTTAATTTTTTGTTTTCGTGTTTTAGTTTCGTAAAATGAGATTTTATTTCATGATTTATCTGAGTGAGCTAGTTATTTAAGATCACTAGTTTCAACTGGAAGGATTAAATTACTTTTATAGAAAATATGGAATACGCGTAAAAGCAAATATGTTTTTTTCATCCGTTAATCCACTTTACACGCGAACCACATTCCTAATCGCTCAATAATCGGTCGTTGAAGCTCTGATGCGAAATGATATCCTCCATTATCATATTCAATGCTCGAAAGCACCATTAGTGTGTGGTTTGTTGGTGGTAAATGAATTAGACCAACTACGTCCGAAACGATTTCAAAATTGCTTTCAAAGCTTTATAGTGACGGTAACCAAGGGATGAAGTGGAAGTCCTTTCTTTTCTCTGTTCCAACTGACAATCGTGCGACAAATGGGCAGTAGCACCAGCAAAAAAACTGAGGCCTCCACAAAGCGGTAGCAATCATTGAAATGGTGGACATTTTCACGCAACTATGAATGGAATAGTCTCGCTGCCCGGGGACCGTACAGAAATGCCACAGCTTTCCACCGTTGGTGTTGCTTTGTATAGCCCGATGACAAAAGGAATGTTGAGGAAAAAAAACCCGCCGATTTGCAGAAGCAAAGCGAAACAATAAACACGCTGGGAAGGATGCTGTGAATAATGGAAAGTACGGACTAAAAATTTTCCGTAAATGATCCACGCGACATTCGTGATTGCCATTTTTCACTACCTTTTTCACTCCGGCCGTCGTGAAGCATTCGGCTGGCAAGCATGTACCGTACGATCCACTTCCTGTGCTTTCGGGTTCGTTATTTATTCATCTGGTTTGGAATTTTTGTACCGACGGGTGTGCTGAGCTTTCGGGCGGCCGCTATCGGATGGAGCTCTTTATTAAACTTTAGCCATCCGGAATGATGAACTTATTGGGGTGCCGCAGGGTGTTGGATAAGAGACATTGGGGTGGAAATTGAATTCACTCACATTGGGGCAATGTGGGAAAAGAAGAAGTTTTTGATTATAATTTGAGTATAAAAAATGTGACACATTGCTATAACTTTGAGCGCGGCTGGCAGACTACTGTAGGTAACCTAATTTATTAATTTATTAAAATGTTGCAATTTATACATTCGCTTCCGAAACGACAAATCATATCAAATACGTATTGGGGAAGATGCTTCTATGGTGGATGAAAGTTTGAAGACACAATCTAATGTAATTAAGATACAAAGGTTATTTTTTGCGATATTATATCAAATCATCGTACTTTGTCTTATTTACTTTCAAACTTCTACCAACATCTGCAATAAAGTAGCTAATAAGCTAGTGTATTGCATTTTAAATAACAACTTTGGAATATACATGAAGATTGTTAAATCGTTCGCCTAAAGGTATGCAATATTTGTATTAAATTTTCAAACTTGTTCAATTCGAAGAGGGGTTTGAATATACTTACGATCCAGCAAGATATACATTAAACATCCTTAAAAATGAATTATCATCTTTTAGTTGCAAAATGTTTCAATTGATATATTCTCGATTACAGTTGAATTATCTGGTGGATAAAAGTCAATATTAGTTTATGAAAAACTAATATCATTCAATGCTGCCTAAATTAGATTGTACTTTCAAGTAAACTACCTAATAAAATACAATGTATTCCATTACTTCTACTATGCTATTCGATTTACTTGTCATGTGCACACCAATTAACTCTCGTCATCCAACAGCGCTTCTGTCCAAACCCTTCCTGAGTACATCCTTTCGGATTGAAACTTTATCCAATTTGCAACTATCAAGCCGGCAGCAAACTCTCCGCCTGGTGGATCTTTTAATGAAGCTCTGTTTCAAGCGACTTTATGATAAAACGGAAGCTTCTTCATTTCGTGGGGTATTTTCAATTAGCTATAGTGGGTTTTATCGGGATAATATTCTAACCCTCTGCTATTCTTCGCCCTATTCGTTTGAATCACGCATTGAATCGCATCGTCTTGCGGGTTGCGGTTCTTGTGGTGTTTTGAAGTGTGAACCGAAAGTAAACAGCTAGTGCTCGAGCGTGACTCTGGGTAGATGGCACGGAAAATAGCGACTCCAATAGAGCTGTACACTGTATCCTCCGGGCAACGTGTGGCCTGTAATGGAAGTCATTTAATCAGATAGAAAATGCGGTAACGGAAAGGGAAAGGACGCTAAAATAACATCGTCGGCTGCTGTTTGGCTTCATGTGGCGACCATCGCGTCTGTCCCATTTTGGCTAACGGCGTGGCATATAAAAATACAAATAAATCAATTGACGTCAGTGCACACTCATTGACAGGTTTATGCATTTTCCAAATCGCATTTTCGTTGCAGACATTGCTGAGAACGCGCCGTACCGCTCCTTAGAAAGTAGCGCACCGAAGTCGGACGACACTAACATCGGCCTGGTAGTGACGGTGGGTACGAGCAGACGGTGAGGGCAGTGTACGTGACGACCGTCGGTGCCACCGTCGGATGCGTCCGGACAACGCCGGTGCCACGGTGCGACTATGTACGGGCTGCTGCTGGAGAACCTGTCCGAATACGTGAAGGCTGTCTACGGAGAGGACAAGTGGGATGACATCCGCCGACAGACGGGCATATCGTCGCCCTCGTTCAGCGTCCACGATGACTACGACGAGAACCTGCTCAACGTTCTGGCGACGAAAGCGCAAGAAGTAACGGACGGACCCACCAACCGAGCATCTCCAATGTTGGCCGAAAATATAATTTCACCTGTCTGTTTATTCTGTTTCACCGTGGCAGATTCTCGGAATATCGGAGCGTGACTTTATGGACCAGATGGGTGTGTACTTCGTCAACTTCGTCAGCCAGTACGGGTACGATCGGGTACTGTCCGTGCTGGGACGCCACATGCGCGACTTTCTGAATGGGTTGGATAATTTGCACGAATATCTCAAGTTCTCCTATCCGCTGATGCGTGCACCTAGCTTCATCTGCGAGAACGAAACACGCCACGGACTGACGCTGCACTACCGGACCAAGCGCAAGGGTTTCGTTTACTACACAATGGGACAAATTAGGGAGGTACGTACAGTCTCTCCTACCAACACCGGCACCCAAAAACCGCTCATTTAATAGTCCGATACCTTCCCATCAAACAGGTGGCACGTCATTTCTACCATAAAGATATGCAAATCGAGCTAGTCAAATCGGATCTGCTGGGCGAAACAAATCATTACACGTTCCAGCTGACGTTCGACAACCGGGCCTTCTCGTTGGCCACCCTGGCGATGACGCGGGAAGAGAAGCACCTGCCCATTAGCGCCTCGGTACTGTTCGAGATATTCCCCTTCTGCATCGTCTTTGGGTGAGGAGTCGCGTGGACGTCGTTATAGTACCTTCACGTCCATACTCTATTCACACACGAACATGAAGTATTTAATGCTTTTGTTTTTTGTTTTTGCATCGGTTGCTATCTTACATTGCAGGTCGGATATGGTTGTCCGTAGTATAGGCAACTCGCTGATGGTCATTCTGCCTGATTTACTGTCGAAAAAGATTACGGATTGGTTCGAGCTGAGACGTCCGCTGATAGCATTCAAATTCCAAACGGTAAAGATACAATCGAGAGATGTTCGAAATTGTAGTAATTGTGTAATCTCTGTTTAGATACTCAACCGCACGAATAACATATTCGAGCTTGTTACGGTGCAGTCGGTTAAAAAGCGTCCTGAAAACCAGCGAAAAACAGAACTCGTACTTTCGGAGGACGAACAAGAAGAGGAGGTAGAGAAGCGCTTGCGACTTAAGGGTCAGATGATATACATGGAGAACTGGTATATGATTATGTTTCTGGGAACGCCAGTCATGCCCAAGCTGACATCCCTTATCAGTACCGGCCTATACATCAACGATCTGTCAATGCACGATTTTAGCCGGTATGTTACCTCCGAGTAACAATCGCGATCGAGTTCAAGAATAATCCATCTTCTGCCCATTCGTTACAGTGATCTCATGCTAGCAGGAACCCAACAATCGGTCGAACTAAAGTTGGCTCTCGACCAGGAACAGCAAAAGTCGAAGAAGCTTGAAGAATCGATGCGAAAACTGGATGAAGAGATGCGCCGTACAGATGAACTACTTTATCAGATGATCCCGAAACAGGTCGCCGATCGGTTACGGCGTGGTGAGAACCCGATCGATACATGCGAGATGTTTAACAGCGTATCGATACTGTTCTCGGATGTGGTCACATTCACTGAGATCTGTTCCCGCATCACACCGATGGAGGTCGTGTCCATGCTGAACGCTATGTATTCCATCTTCGATACGCTTACCGAGCGGAACAGCGTGTACAAGGTATGATCGCGAGTGAGATCTCTCACATCCAGATATGTTTAATCCGGTTGGATTTCTTGTAGGTCGAAACGATCGGAGATGCGTACATGGTGGTATCTGGTGCTCCCGCCAAGGAACAAAACCATGCTGAAAAAGTCTGTGATATGGCCTTGGATATGATCGAGGCAATAACGGATTTGAAGGATCCCTCCACAGGTACTGACGAGTGACACAATGCTTAACAACGTCCCATTCTTCCACTGAAACCGTTTCTTCGTTTAATGTTCAATAGGATCTCATCTTCGTATACGAGTGGGTGTACACTCTGGTGCGGTAGTTGCGGGTATCGTCGGTTTGAAGATGCCAAGATACTGTTTGTTCGGTGACTCAGTCAATACCGCCTCCCGCATGGAGTCAACGAGCCAAGCGATGCGAATACACATATCGGAGTCTACCAAGAATCTGCTCTCGTCCAACTATCGCGTCAGCGAGCGGGGAGAGATTGACGTCAAGGGCAAAGGCACGATGAAGACATACTGGTTAGACTATCGTGAAAATCGTCCCCCACTGCAGCTGCTGGACGAGGACTTCAAGAGCCCATCGATCGAGTACATCGAAACGAACAAGGACCGACGTGTTAGCATTCCGTCGTACAATTTCGTACAGCAACCCCACAAGCAATCGCTCGGTGGCCTCAGCTCGGCGGGGTTAGAAGATCGACGCGTATACTCACCGGTAACGTTCGAAGATGTCGCACGGCGCAGTATAGCTAACTCCCCGGTGAAGTTGCACGCGTTCGGTCCACGCGGTCGGGAAAATCGTTCCAATTCAACGGGCCATGCGTTTATGCACAGCGTATCCGACGTGTTCGGTTCGCTCGTGAATGATACGGAAGAGTTCCTGGAGGATTTACAGCATCGAAGTTCGCTTAGTAACACACTTTACTCAGCGTCCACGCCATCGCCCTGTCCTTTTAGTCCACCGACTCAGTTTCGCACCAAATCGAAATCTTGTTATCAAGCGCAGGTAGGTGGTTACTTTTGAAGGATTTTTAAGTGATTCTATTACAGTTCTCGCTTTGCTTTCAGTTTATGGACAAGGATCACGAATTGTTATCCGGAGCTAGTAATGCGTTACTACAAGAAGCACCCAAAAAACCGTAAGTTGTTCATCACTCGGGCGTTCTCTTGCTACAACTATCATTCTTCAAATTTCAGGAAGGGCATCCTGGCCAAGGCACAAACCGTTGAACATGCAACCGCAGCTACGTACGAACAGAAGGCGAAGGTGCGCAAAGCGAAACTGGATGCGGTTAAGCACCAGCAGACCAAGGCACTGGAAAAGCTCGACCAGATGGTGCAGGAAATCTACGATGCCGATCTGCCCGGCATGTGTTTTGTCAATCCGCCCGGTTCACGGTCCGATGGCAACATCTGTCAGTCGAACAATTGCACCCTCGGTAGCAGTAGGTCCGTAGTGGACGAGCGCACTAGCGACACCGCTTCCTGTCACGCACTCTATACACTCAATCTTTACTTTCCCGTTTCATGTACACCCGCGTGTTCGTGTGCACCCGACGGTAGCCGATCGCAAGCGGTCCCATCGCATTCCGGTGCGGTACCGGGCCCGTCCAGTGGTCCGGTACCCGTCTGTGAACAGCACGCCCATCTGCCCCCGAGACACTGTCACGGGTGCGAACCGGTTGCCGGACCTGGTCCCGGCCCGGGAAAGGTTCCACAGAGCATGAGCTTTTCGCATCCGAAAGAGCACAAGTGCTGCCCGGCGGCGTACGCTACCCATCACCAGAACGGTCGACACAAAGTGCACTCGAACGCCTGTCACATACTCTAGAGACTGTCCACGCGATCCCGATCGTGCGCTCGGTAGATCCCCGTAGTGTTCCCGCGGTAGTAGTGCACGTACACATCCATTGCAGCACGGCATCTGTACATATAAACGATATGGTTTCTCGGCGGTACTCGACAACCTAGTCTCTAACCGGTACGGAGTCGATCGCTAGGCCATTCGACGAAAGCTTTAACCGGAAGTCAATAGATGTTTTGTACGTGTTCGTGTGTTCGTTATCGTTTTACATTTCTAACTGGTGTCTAGCAACAGCACGTTAGCAGTCACCGATCGTGTATGAGAGAGCGTTATTTGCGTGTTACATGTTGTACTTAAAGTGTTACCGGTAACTTAACTCAACGGAAGCTTCACTGTACACCGTACGCATCAGAGTATCTTAAGCGATCGTTTGTTCCAGTGAAATGTAACCTATTGCTGCCATTTAGGGCAGCAAACCAATCCCAACCATGGGTTGGGTGAAGATATCAGTGGGATTTATTTATTATCGGGATGTCTCTACTTACCTATTCAAATGCCTCTAAGGACATTGTAATGTAAGAAAGTGGCGTAGCATAATCAACACTATCAGAGAGGAGTGATCTTGTTGTGTAATGCGGTACTTAAAAGAATCGTTGACTATTAGAACCTTCTAAATCGTCCAAATCGGCACATAAACTCACTCACGTGTGTGATTTTTAGTGATTTATATCATCACTAGCCTCTAGTCTATTGCAACCAAATTGATACAGTGTTGAGAACATATATGTGACGTTGTAGATTTACACACTCAAACAACCAAATACACAACCGTACAATTAAGCGACAAATATCACGAGAAAGCTATACATTCGTTGTACAGTAAAGAGTTTTACGAGACATCAGGAGAGGAAGTCATTTGTAATATTATAATCAATCGGTAACTTATTAAGCACCAACGCGCAACGGAGAGTGGTAGGGAAGTTACTTACATTCAGGTTCAATTGACAATAAACAGATAACCGACATGTCCACCGCCCACTAGTTTCACATCCCATGAGCAGCGCTGCTGATAACGCTGATATCAACAGTAACGTTTCGATAACTCCAATAACCCCGAACAAACCACACGGTACACAATGTCAACCAAACTCGCATCGCGCCGCGTCTTAGTGATCGTCTAGGTGTTGTACATACTTTGACAATAAAGCAAAACTATACGTGTATGTATGTTGAAGATACCTCACAAAACGTTCGCTGTGGTTTCGATGTACTCGTTCATAGCCTAGTCCATTTTATTACCAAAGAAAGTAGTCAACATTTAAACGATAAAGCTTATCACAAGAGGTTTCGCAGTTCGACGAAATGGCCGTCCCTTTCTGTCTGGTCCCATTGGTTTCTAGCTCCGTATCACCTGATCGAGCGGGAAGTATCGGAAGGACTCGTTGAAGATGTCCGTAAACGCGACACTGACGAGATCGTTGATGAGTGGCTTAATGAACGGGAAGCTCGGTTGCCACATCGTGTTGATGAAGAAGTCCGCAATAGATTCTACGGGACATAAATTCGTGACTTCAGGAGACGTCATGTACAGCTGGGAGTGTGTTAATCTTACCAATAATTTTAGCTCCATGGAATAGGTCCGAGATGTGCAGCTTCATATTACCGATCTTATCGATCTCGACGCGCACCTTCAGCAGTCCACCGGGACCACCGATTCGGGTAACGGTCGTCGTCTGGCTGTAGTCGTACAGGGTCAAATTCCAGACGCCTCGTGTATGGCGCGGTAGTCCGAGAATCTTCGATTGGAAGTCGTAACTGCCGTCGAGCGATTTCTCCGGGAAGAACTGCGAGTACACGATGCGGTCGTGTTTCGGCTCCGTCCGGTACTTGGTCACCTCCGACTGCATCCAACCATACTCGGACACGTTCGACAGCAGCAACCGGTAGCCTCCAAGACCTCCCAGATCTCCGCGTCGCTGTTCGATGAACTCGGCCCGATGTGGATCAAATGGAGCAACGTTAAACTCGGGCAAACCTAGCGTAGATTGGGCAAGATGGAAAAGCAACTCAGGATGGTTCGCTTTGCAGACGAGCATTCAGGGTCTACTACCTGTCTTAAACCATGGCCGCAGGGCGTTGAATGCCTTTTTGATGCACGGATCAAAGTTGGGCTTTCCGTAGCGACAGTTGGAGAAAAGTCGAAAGACTTCGCGCTGGCACGCACACTGTTGGATTGCTATAACTAGTAGCACGGGCAACAGCTGTAACCTAGAGCACCTCATATTTGAGCTGAAATGATGTAAGGTTTTTATTATGAGTTTTTAATGATTTGCTCGTGACAGTGGCTTTCAATCTAAAAAAATCTTCAAGGGGAAGTATCTTTTTTGTACTTTGTTTTATTTTTGTGGTTAGTTAGCTGAAGGAAACTAATTAGAAGCTTCATTATCTAGAAACTGCTTGTCATAGTTTCACATTAAAAATTCTGTATAAAAAAGGTACAATACTTTGTTTAGAATCCAAACACAAAAACAAACCTCTTACAGCATACCTTCCATACGCAACATTAGCATTTCAACGCTCATGTGAACCTGTTTATGCGGCAGCAAATTGCCATTTACTTGTCTAACGCGTCTCCATGCCGCAAGGTGGGCATGACCTTCACACAACAACAGCATGAATTTTGCACCAAGCTCTGATAATGCATCGAAGAGATTTCAATTCCGTTTATATAATGATTCAACATAAGCTCCGGGAAACATAATCGGCCCGAAACGAGTAGCGTCTACCCATCGGGACAAGTGTTTGAACCGGTACGGAAGCTGTGTGTTATATGTTCGTTGACAACCTTCAATTGCCGGTTTAGCCTAAGAAAATGGAGAATGCGAGAGCTCTATGCAGCCGGTTGTGCAATGCAATGTCGCTAATGCTGTGAAGCAATCGTACTGTGCCGCGCGTGAATCGTTCAAGAGCAAGTGTTTTTCACGAGTCGTTTACCTTCGAGCGGGTAATGCGGCTACCAGCGTGGCATGGTCTAATGACAAGCGAAAACACACACATACGCTGCCGTTGCTTCGGGGTGGGTAGCAATGTCAAATATGTGCACTTTTTTCGTACACCGTAAACGAACTCTTTACGGGTTTTCGCGTGTGTGTAAGAGGTTCTTGTAAAGGTGCTGTTACCTTATGGCACTAACTTAGTGTCCAGAGCATAAGTACATTAAAATATACTGAATGAAGCAAACCACTTTCAATCGTGTTCTTTTTACAGCCATATGTAACACCCATATGCACTTTTAAGTAAACGCTCCTAATATGTTTGCCAAAAAAATTGCATCATTTTTTGGTTGTTCCACCACCCCAGTAGGGATGACCCGAATCGAAAGCCAAAGCAATTGAAAGAGCAGCAATTGCAAATCACAACGCAGTACAAATCGAAAAGCAATTAGCTTGTTTCTCACCAAGCCGCTCAAAAAACGCGGCAACATATCACATCAAAACGCACGTGCGCATCATTCGGTGTTATGTGGGAGAAGTGGGGTAAGTAAGGGAGAAGTGAGGAGTAGAAGAGATTTACATGCGCATCGACATCGTGAACTGGTTTGGCCGGCTAGTAAACCAAGCCCACAGGGGCTGTGGTGTGTTCGGGTATGCCAAGCCTCACAGTAATGTTGAGGCTGGTCGATGCTGATTAAAGGTCACAATACGGTAACTACCGTGACCGTTGTTTTGTTTGCTTTGCTAATGAACGGGTATGTAGGAGTGAATCGTGACAAAACGATAATGTGTCGTTTTAGGTGAAATAATAGGCTGTTTCGCTGGATATCTAATTATGCAATTAACACCCATTGCGTTGATCAGTAAATGGTCGAAAAACAGCTTAATTTCGAATGCCCTGATTACTAACAGGCCAACTGTCAAACAGCTGTCAAAAATATTTTAAGTGTGCAAAAGACGTTGGTGAGTATTCTTATCATTTTTACACGAGTTGCGTACATAAAGAGTCCCAAAGAATAATTTAAACCACGTAACTCCGAATACACGTGAGTTAAGAAACGCGTAGCACTCCAATAATATAACTCAAAGACTTCTTTTGTTACTTCTCTTCCACTTAAGCCTTGAGGAATTAATCTATGAAACCGTATATAAACAAAAACAAAATTGAAAGCTACATTGAATCGGACTTGCCATTAAATGATGAATATCATGTTAAGACATTGCAAAACAGTTTAAACTCGTTATCCTCTGTTCGATTATTTTTTGCAATGATTGTGATAATGTGCGATCCTGAATGATAGCACCACATTATTGACCCACATTATTTCGTGTCCAACAAAACGGCTTGCTTGTTGATGTATCGCCGCAATCCAACCGCATCCGAAACACGGCAACATGGTCGATGATTATAATTATTGCATCAAAAAACCGCTCACTGGCTGCATGATGCATAACACTTTCTGCAACCGCCAATCGAAGCACGCAACCGATGTGCCCCGGTGCCACCATATCGTGTCAGTATCAAGATGCGTTGCATTAAAGCGTATTGCACCGTATCAGAGTGTGGTGATAGAATTTGCGCTTCATGCGCCCTTCGCTCGTGTCGTGTCAAAACCTTTCTGTTGTCTGCCCGACATCCATACAATTCTTCGCTTATGTGCATGCATCAAATGGAAAACAAGTGGCCGGGTATTAATAACGTCATCCCGACAAGCTGGTGATCGAAACGATCGAAGGACATTGGGCGGAATGAATAACACTTTGGAATGAAAACAAGCCTCCGCAGCAAGCAGGTACACCGCCGTGTTAACCGTTTTTTTAACTCGTTTTTTTGGGCGTTTGACACACGAATCTCCCTTCGGCGGCTTCTGGCACCGTAACACAGCTTAGCAAACAAGTCAACAACATTCAAATTTCCTTGACACACATTGCATCGAAGGACATCCCGGCAAAGCAAGCAACCTGGGCAAAAGATCATCGACTGTTTGGCCTTGCCAAATGGGCTGACGCTTCGATCACCACGCCACAGCATGGAAACTAGTTTCGCGTTTGAACCGCATCAGCCGCTTTTCCTTCGTAGCGTTCTTTTTTCGCTTTCGAAAAAACCGCATCCACAACTGGTGCACCACGAAACGGTAGTACATGGTGCATGCAATCCGTTTCAGGATGTCGATTACAAATGTGCTTACCAGCTTTGAGAAGTTTTGCTACCAACCCCCAACCCGTCACACAGGAACACACTCAAACTCACTTTTCACTGTTCGCTTCGCTGTGGGGCTGGTGTGAAGCGATCTAACACTTTGCGTTTGCAGCTGCAGTACACCGTAACCGTGGTGTGACGAATTTTTGAATCAAAACGACCGAATCTATTGAGCGTCGGGCTCGTTGATGTCTATCTACCTCTTCGCCTTACACACGAATGAACGCGTGTTTCGATCGTAAAACCATGCACGGTCGGTTCCATACGCGATCGAGACGGTGTGTGCGCCAATTTTCGATAGGAAGGGGCGGTCAGGTCAATTTGGCGCATAAACCAGGGTTGGCGAACACCGCTTAGGGTGGATTTGATTTTGGAAATAAATATGGTCACATTGTGCACTAGCCGTAACATAAACGTAAGCAAAACGAAAACTGTGCTAAAAGTACTTGTTTCTATTATTTACTTAAGTTACCCACAGGGAAATCAATTATACATTATTTACGGAAGCATTTGGATATTTATAAATTAAATCACTATTAACAACTTGTAAAGAATATTAATTGCTGACTTTAATAGTTAAACATTTTTTAAACTGTTTATTCAAGTTCTATTACAATGCAAAAGAAAAAAAAAATACATTGCTCATTAGTTAGCTATATGTTTTTATTGATGTTTACAATTTTTTTAACATCTAATTCCTCTAAAACTGTTTTTGCTTTTTTGTACCGCCATTTAAAAATTCACATTTTTAGTTTTGTTCGCTAATAACAAATTTAGCTTTTCACATATATTGCTACAAATGATATTGTTGAAAATGATAAGACAAATATGGAAAAAAAAAGATTTGTGTGCTGATTCTATTAATCAGTTATTTACTAGCGAGAAAAAACGAGCTAGGTTATTTCAAGCAATGAATTAATAGGTATAAGCATTTCCCAATTGAATGAAACGCAATTTAGTTTCATAACTCCTGATTTCATTAAGTTCTAGCAGTTGCTAACTTCAAATGAAATTTAGTGCATTTGGGTCGTATTGCGATGTTGTCATGGAATGACTTGAATTTTATTTGATTTGTTCTTTTGATATATAAAAAAATGCTCTTGTAATTAATAAATCATCAATCCCATCACAGTTTAGCTAATTTATAATCTGTATGGCTTAGATAGCTACACATTTTAATGAATGTTCCCATTATTTTTAAATTAAATACTATTTCTTTAATTTATTGATATTATCCCAAATAAAAACTAAAGTAATAAATCATAAAGTATTTTTCAATAACGTCACATGTCAGTCTAATATTGAAAAGCTCTGATCTTACGTTACCGTTCACCGAAGGCTTGCAATGGTTGTAATGTTTTACTCTTAATTAATTAAAAACTGACCTCAGAATAGATGCATTTAAGCATGTGATTTATTTTCATCACGCAATTTATAAACCACCATAGTAACCGTATTATTATGGTTGACATATCAATCCTACTACAAGGGGAAAATGGCATAAGATTTTGAAACGGCTCTGATGTGTGAATGTCATAGACACTAAGATTAAACTACCAAACTATTCCCATCTAAATTTACCTATTTTTTTTAAATTTGATTATTGCATGTAAACAATAATGCGACAGTGAACAGTTGGCGTGGGACGCACTGTATTTCGGAAGAGCTTTGAAAGCTTTCTCAAAGTTGCTAGGGTGTCATCTACTCTGTCAAGTGAAAATAAAGGCATACATTATGGTTTATTTTTATTAATTTTTGTATTGCACTTCTGCACTACAATATTTAATTACGTTGAAATATTGCATGCTTAAAAACAAAATACAGCAAATAAAATTTACATGTATGTCCAATTGCGCCAATGCATGATGTGTGTATAAAATCAATCACGCAAAAAATCACACGCAACGTTTCGATTTGAATGTAATGGCAATGAAACTTTGGTTACTTTAGCCCACCCTACAATCGTTCACTAATTTGTCTAAAGGCTAATTCATATAAATAACGGCAATTACTATTCCATCGGTACGAATGGGCAAACCTCTCCGGGGTTAAACCTTGAACAAATATCGAATGAATCCAAACAGCAAAAAAAAAATCCTACACATTTCACTCAAACTACTCACACAAAAAGTCGAGCACAATTTGGCGAAGGATGACCATGTTACATCAAAACGCTGCGGCGACGAATCAAGGGAAAAGTGTGCACCAGCGCTGCGTGTTTTACCATTCACCTGGCCGGCGCACCTCAGCAGCATTGATCTTGATCTTTGCCAACATTTTAGCTGATTACTGTTTGAAGCGTTTTCCAATAACATTCATCTAAATAAATCCTTCTCCCGGTGCGATGAATATTTGGCTTCGGTCAAGTTGCTCTCGCACTCGCCGTAGCGTCGTTGAAAGCATTCGGTCACCTTGGCGTATGGAACCGTTTGGCTACCGTCACAATGTTAAGTGGACGTTGTTCTTCCTTCCCTTCCATGCCGTTGGAGCAGTGCAGCACATCGACGAAAGGCTCGTCCTGCCGTGGAACAGGCCCGAAAGGAAGTAGACAAGACACTAATGCATTCGTCGGTTTATGCTCCAGCGCTTCGTTACGCGTGCTGCTCTTATCTGGTGGCCCTGGTCCGGAAATGAATTCAAAGCTTCATCAGTTTGGTCGCGTGTTAGGATAAAGTAAATAAACAGAAAATAAATATTTGACACATTGATAAAGGTGCTGAAGGGCTCATTTAAGGGCGGAAACAAAATAAAAAATCAAAGAATTGATATAAATCGCTAATTTGTACTTGAAAAGTTTTCTATGAAAAAACCTTAAAAAAATACATCAAATAAATTAATTTATTAATGTAACGATGCACATAATGCATGGAAATAATAAAAATATTTGTTTTACCAAACATCGCTAATAATAAACTTAAATCAAAAACAAACAAATAGAAAGATTAGAAATTTCCCAATGCCTCTTACTAATGGCAACGTATTTTCCACGATTCAAACAATTGACTTACAAATCGCATCCAACCGGTTTTATGTTTGACTTTTTTATTCAAGACCCGGCTCGCCACGGCAAGGGCACGGGACGTTTGCAAAACTCGTTCCAAAAAAAAAAAAAGAAAAACACCCCGTAGTCAGAATTTAAGAACCCTCTAGGACGACTCGCTTCTTCCACACCTATTCCGTTGCGCCAATGGGTGAGGGTGCATGGTGCGATACTTCCGGTCAGCTTGAAGCCGGTCACGCACCTGATAGCATTGAGTCGTCACTTTCCTTTTGGCTTCTTTCGAACATTTGTATGCTTGCGCACGGTTCAGTTCAAGGCATGGAAAATTCAGCCCCATTCTAGCTCGCACGATCCTCCAGATTTAGTTTGTGCAAGCGAATGTGAATCACTTTTGGCAGGGGCGAGTTTTTGAGTTGTTCTATCTTACGCATATGCGGCGTCAGCGAACTGTTGACCACAACCGGATCGCCTCACCTTCAATGCCCTTTACGATGATTACATCCGTTCATGATGCGCCTAAAAGTTTGTTCTATTTTCTTTTTTCACCCATTCTCACTTCCTGAAACGTCAGCGGCTTTTTTGGCCGTTTGGTTCTCCTTCCGTGTGATTTTGCTCGATTTGCTTCGATCGGCATGCTCTAAAATTGCAAAAATAAATTAGCTCGGTAGACGAATATACAAACAAAGTTAAAGAAAAAAACACACGAATAAAGAAGCTTACGCATTGGTGTACTTATCTGGCCGGAAATCATGAGCATGAGTTCACTTGTCGGCCAATTATACACAAATTGAAAAATTCGTAATAAATGCCTCTAGGAGGATCGACCTTGAAATGGACCATACCGTGTCTTTGTTTACCGATAGTGCCACTGTCAAGGACGACCGGCTTAGCATAGCAGAAAATTGAGGACGAAACATGCGAGGCGCTTTTCACGGTAGCAAAGGGGCATGTCTTGCACAAGACTGTTGCGGATTGCTAGTGTGGAGTTTTAGGAAGTAAATATATATAAAAACAATGACAATTTTTGTAATAATGCGATTATAAAGCTGGCAGAATGGAAGAAATGAATAAAAACATTATTTTTTATTATAAATCTGTGTGGTTTAAGTTGCATAAGGCAGATTAAACTATCGAAGATCATCTACTTTTATCATGTACTTTTATGAGGTTTGAAAAAAATATGACTTCTTTAGTATTTGTATCACAATTGATTATCTAAGTTTTTATAGATAAATTTCACATAGTTTTCTATCGAAGTTTGACCAACTCATCCCTTAATAAATTTTAGTTAAATTTAATTTTATTTAATTTACCAATCATTCATGCACCTTTCACTTTTTCACATTTAAACTTTAGAAGTGTCTAAGAACCACCTCAAATCAAGTGCTGCTTGGCAACCGGCAACGAAAACGTGGCTGGTAAAAGAGAGAAACAAAAAATAAATAAATAAATACACAGCTCGAACGCAACAGAGGTAAATTATCCCTCCACTAACATGACGAGAGCACCGTCTAACCGTGCAGGTCAACTGGTGTGGGTCCGCGAATTCCGTGCCGCCGCGCCGTGTTGGGGCGAAAACCATTAAAAGAGCGGCTACGCACCGCATAAGCTAACAGACGTTGTAGCGAACTCGTCGATCGCGGACGTCCGTTTGTTTCCTTAGTGTTCTCTACCTCCGGTTAAGGAACGATCCTCTCTGTACACCCGAGCCGAATGATCAGTAGCTGGAAGAGCGTTTGATAACGTCGAGCAAAACAAGTGTGAAACAGTGCGCCGAAAGTGGCCAAATAGGAAGTGTCAACACATAATTCAATTCATTCCAACGTCGACGAGAGCGTCCGGCCTACGCGCTACTACGTGGACGCGTGTTATTCCCCGCTGCAAGTGACGGGAGTGAGTGTTTGAGTGTGTCCGGGCGCTATTGTGCCGTGTTAAAGTGATTCGTACGCAAAACCCTTAATCCTAATCAAACACACAATGCTGAAGTTCGTGACCGTGGTCTGCGTACTGGCCTGGGCCGGTTCGGCTGTTGGGCAGGAAATTCGTAAGTACCATTACAATTCCAGATACTTGCGGGTGAGAATCGACTGCTCGTTTATTACCCTAAACGGATTAATTGCAAAAATTCGGACAAGGTTTACGCGATGGGACAGTGCGTAAACTTGCCCTTGTGTGTCACACGGACACGGTACCGAGGATTTCTGGCTTCCTTTCACGGTGGTTTACATTGTTTAATTAACATCCAACAGGGAGATGAGTTTGTGTGCTTAGTAAATTAAACCTCGTAAAGAGTTCCCGAGTTCCGATAGGTACTTTACAGACGATGAGAGTTCTAGCAGCTACTGACAGAATATTGATGAGCCTCTCAATGGTCATCAAACTCATCAACAAAAAAAAACCACAATGAGACAGCATGTTTAGGCGCTATCATGAATCACTTTGCCGATAAGTGGAGAGGGCGTCTACCCTGTGTCGTGATGTAACCACTTTCCAGTAGCTTTGTTTAAAAGGATCTTACCAACCGATTGATGCAACATTAGGCGCTCACAGTGATTTGGCAAGATTCACCCTTCCCAGGCAACTGCAACCGGACAACAAAATTCCACTTACGATTGCACCAGACTGCAATCGCAACGCACGCACCGCGTTCCGGTATTTGCAGAATGCAACTGCAACAAGTTGCAACCGCATTTGACATTCCTGCCCCTGCTGCTATGTGAGTGAGCCGGTGTAGACACACAAGGCGAGTGCGATTGGATGCGTTCCGACCTAACCTCTATTACAGCGATCGAGTAGATCACGTTGTCGATCACGATAACAGATGGCGTGAGAAAACTACCGAGTGGCGGAAATAACCTTTATGGCCCCCTTTGGGGAAGGTGTTACAGGTGCTCTCTAGTTAATATTCCGAGTGCACCTTTTTTTGCTTCTGAGATCGATTCAGATGACGAATGAAGATCGACATCCTCGAAAGCTCGAGATGATGCGTCTTCATACTAATGGGTTTAAATTTTAGGACTTCTTGATGGGCTTTCTGAGTGACTTTCTTTTAAGATAATTTTAATGTAACCCTCTCAAACGGTTAACTATCGCATGTAAAACGTTTTAACGGATCTTTGATGAGTTTGTGTACCCTGCCTGACATTGACGTCACCTCATCTCCTCACATTAATCTGTGAAGGAATGTGCCCATGCAGAGACAGAAAAAAGACATTCAGTGCTACCCATCATTGCTTGCCTTCCTTCGGAGCATACCTACGGAGCAAGATGTCATTAAACACATCTCATTCGCTTTGGGATATGAGCCTTTTTATGAGCCTTCACGGCTAATGGGTAATCGACTCCCGGTCTCTACGAGATGTACTACGGCCCCTCTCGATCTTAATTTATTGTTTCGCCCGTAAGAGGCAAGCATAGGCACGAGAGGTGCCAGTGGGTCAATGTCGAGGCACGCGATGTATACGCTGCAGATGTGCACCCGCCCATGACCAAACTACTCCTCGCGTACCGCTCTTGAAGGTCATCCCGGTGCCCGGTTTGTCTTCCAATCGGTTGAAGGTTCCCCGCAACAAAAAGCTAACACCAAACCATACGGCCGACCTGGTCCGGTTGTGCCTTGTTGATACGATATCTCTGCATACGAGCGGGTTGATTCGGTTGCGTAACTTTCCCATCCGATGTGCGAACGAAATTCCCAGCATTGTTCCGTACGTGCGTACCTGCGCTGGACGGTACTTTTCCGTTTCCTTTCCGGCCCCTGCGTTAAAATGTGCGAAATGTGTGTGAATGGGAAGATACTAATCGCGGGGAAACAGACGAGCATTTTGTTTGATCTTCTAGAATATCGAACGCGGCGGGTTGTGTTCTGGGAAGTGCGGCAGGATTGCACGTATACCCGGAACCAGCTTCATCCCATTACACCTCGGGGGGGTTTCCATTTTATTGCATTTTGTAATCAAAAGATCACCGATCGTTTGGCACACGTGTTACCGGAGGATCGTTTGTGGGAGCGGACAACTCGGTTGCGTCGGGATGGACTGCCATGAAGAGAGTGGGAAATATTTGCAAAACTTGCTAACCTAATCCACTGCTGCAAGTGGGGAAAATAACCAAGCTCAAGCGAGGGGGGAAAAACCTTAAACAAACCGGACCGCAAAGTGACATGTTTTTTTCTTTGCTTCTTTCGTTTATTTGTACTACTCGTACCAACGGTTGCAATGTTTTCACGCCGGTGCCAACATGTTATGCAACACGGCGTGGAGCTGGTCCTGGTGCGTTAGCGTCGATGATGTGGGAAAATTGTGTAGAGTGTGAAAAATATTAGCTCGCGCCAGGTGAAAGTGAGGAAGTGATGTTGGACTTCATTTGGTGCACCATTTGGGCCCCACTGGTGACGACTCCCGAGCAGCAACAACACAGCTTTACTTCCCCATTTGTGGGTTACCACGAACAAGTGCATAACACAAAGACCCCATTTGGAGGGTTTTCTTAGACAAAGCATTTCATTAGCCATCTGTTCGGTTCGGTTTAATAACCTCTAAATGTTTGTGATCCACCAGCACCAACGATCATGTCACAGATACGTCTTGTAACCGTACCGGCCCTTACCGGTCGTCGAACCGTGTCGTTGTCTACATCGAAACCCCTCCAACAGCGCGGTTTGGTGATGTGTGCCGTTCGACTAAGTAAATGGTGTTTACTCGCTAAACAGTTCGGCCGAGTCCTTGAAGAGCGGTCCATGAAACCATCTTCATGGTAAAATGATCCACACTCGCACGTCTAATGGGCAGGTTAGGCAACGGCCAAACGCATATAAAGCTCGCAGGCTCTGTTTCGTAGTGCGTCTTCCACCAAAAATAAAACGACCTTCGGTGAATCCGTTGCAGCCCGAGCTACAGGTAAGATGTCACTAACGGCGATGCCCGGTATGTAATTGATGAGCTGAGGATCCCCAGTCCCTCGTACCCTGTCGTAAGTGTTCATAAAAGTGTCTTTGCCCAAAAAATTTCCACACCCAGTCACCCCGGTGGGTTGGCTTTCTTTCGACAGCGGTGAACCGGTTTTTTTTTCTCTTTACGACGAGTACCTAGGCTCTCATTGCGGTCGCAAATAGGTAAAATCGGGGCAACATTTTTCGTACTGGTTTACAGTACGACAAACTGCCACCATCCGCAGGTGTCGTTAAACTTTTGGCACAAGACCTTGATTGCACTAGCTTGGTTGCGAATTCGTATGTGCGTTGTGCTGAACGATTGCAATACGGTCAGTTCAGATGTCGTAGAATAATTGCATTACAATGAAGAAAAAAAAAATCACGGATATTGTGGTTTTTTTAAGGGCATGAAGTTATTGTGAAAGGAACAGGAAATACGGTGCTGATGACAATCTATTCCGGGTTCAGTTCCCAGCAGTAATTGTAGACAATATGAGCAATAATTTGCATATTCCAGTCCGATCAATGATTCAGAGTGTGCGTAGAGATCGTACAGAGAAAAGGACACACTATTGTTGAATGTCACAAGACAAATCGTACATCAACAGGGCGGCTTACTGGTTAAGGGTAGTTTTTTCAGTGTAGCATAGTTCTTACTCTTTTATCCGGAACTCATTCCCGATCTTGGCCTTCAACCACGCTTACAGCCGAGTAATCTTCGTCTGTCAATCAGGGTTTTAATCTCAACTTGGGCGAATCAAGCTTCTTCTGTCGATGTGGAACACCTAAAAGGATTTTAAGGGCTAGATTCTTCTGTGTATTTTACTCTCGATCGCAACCTTCTTATGAAATGGTCCATCTTTCAACAACTAAGCAAACTTTGACAATTAGTTTAATAAGAATTAGCTGATTAATTGATGTAATTTCAGAATCTACGAGATCAAATACTAAACCCAACTATTCCCATGGGAGAACTGCAACAAACATGTTACCTAATCGAAAAGTTTCACAAAATTGTGTAACCTGATACCGTGTTTTTTGTTGCGGCCATTTCGGCAAACAAAAATTGAAGTAAACTAAAATAACAAAAACATGTTTGACGAGAATGAGAATGCTATTTCACAACCGGCGCAACAATCCCGCATAACGTTCTGTTTCATTCCATTCTTCCAACAGCGCCTTACATCAAACAATGTCGTCGCTCGGACCCGGCCCTGACCGACTGTTTGAAGGAAGCCTTACAGCATCTGCGTCCCTATCTATCCAGCGGCATCCCTGAGATAAAGGTAAGTCTGGAAGACCTTGAACACGTAGCGTATGGCTATACAAGAACCTGCTTGCTCCACAACGAAAAAGGTCAGCCTGTTACGCTCCAGCTTAAAAAGAGCAGAAGAAGACATCTCAATCCTGTACCATCCCGATTGAGAATTGAACCCCAAACACAAAAACACTTTCACTGCTGCTTCACTGCATCTTTTCCACCAAACATTAGCACTGCTTCCTACTTCGGTGCCGGACTCACGGTCGCTCGCAATGTCGATTGTGACGTTGCGCGCGTGCATTATGCAATCGCGAAACCACGAAAATTAAATATTGACCACGAAGAAACAAAAACACCCCAAAAGAAAAAAAACCCACGACTCAGATCCAAACTCACTCACCCGTGCTCACCTTCACGGTGAAGGCGAAGTTCAGTGTCAATGGCGTCTGGCCGGTAGGAACTGTGGAGGGAAACAACCATTTTATTGGAGCTTCAAACGAGTTGTGGTGATGAGGGCCAACAGGATGGCACCGAAAGCCATCTTCCGTGCTGATGAACCTTCCACCAATATGGTACAGGTTTTTTTTTAAACCGTTCAGCGCGCGCTATTTTTATTACCGCATTTAGATATTCTTGTTGGATAAGACTGGATTGGTAAAAGGCTAGAATTGGAAAGGAATTTCATATCTATCTTTTTGAAATGCAGAACAAAATATTTTCTACCGAATCACATGTCGAACAATACGCTTTGATTTCTCATGAGTTTACTAAAATCCCTCTACAAACAATCGAACAACAGTAAACAAAGCAATTAAGGCATTTACAATGCCAACCTTGACAACACCTTGTTTATGATGCTTGTTACCAAATGTCTCGGTTGAACTTGCAGTTGAACTTCGGCGTAAGTTCAAGCTCGGACTAAGTGCATCGGAACGGACACCGAACAACGGGGTACAATTAACAACAAGGCTCCCTTTTCGGGGAGGCCCAACTTTAAATATTACCGTACGCACTTTTATGTTTTCCTTATTGTTTACCAATTGACGCCGTGGCGTCCGGTTTCTATGACTAAGCCCGGCGGCCACTCAAACGCCATAAAAGCTAATGTTGTCGTTGACACTGAAACATGTCCGCCCCATACCGGTGGCCGGTGAAATGTATTGGTTCACCGACTTTCAACCTTCCTCACGCTAGCGCCGGTGTCTAATATTTGATCAATCGTTTTTTTTTATCTCTTGGCTTTGTTCTCCATTTTATACTCCAGTTACCCTCAGTCGAACCGTTCGTGATGGATCAACTGTCACTGCAGCTGACCGGCGGACCTCAAGGATACCGGATTAACCTGAAAAATATGGAAGTGTTCGGTGCGAGTAATTTTACCGTCCGGTCGATTAAGTAGGTGACTTTACTCTTTTGCATGATTTTTGAGCGCATTGTCTAACGTTCTCTTTTTCACCTTCTGCAGGTTGGCTGACGGTAGCAAACCGTTCGAGACACGGCTGACCATTCCCAGACTGACGATCCATGCCAAGTACACGAGCAGCGGTGTGTTGATCATCATCCCTGCGAGTGGATCGGGAGATTTCGATGCCGTGTTCGAAGGTGTCACCGCGGACGTTAAGGGACTGGTGTCGACGAACGAGAAACCAACCGGAACGCATCTGCGCGTCGAGAAGCTTGATCTTAACCTGTCGATCAAGAAACCGCGCCTGAGTGTATCGAAGATCTTCAACAACAATCGCATTCTGAGTAAGTTGCCTCATCGCTTTATAAAAGTGGCAGTGTGTACTAAAGATTTGTATCTTTCCACTACTTCTAGCCGAAGCGACGAACCTCTTCCTGAAGGAGAACGGACACGAGGTACTGCGCGCACTGCAACCTCAGCTGCAGAAGAAACTGTCCGCTGAGTTCACTGGCATCGCCAACCAACTGCTGGATAACGTACCAATCCGTTTCTTCATCGTAGACTAAGGCGCCAAGCGTATATCGTTTCGGGTCGGGCACTATGTGATACTGTTTGTTATAGAATTAAGCTTCCAAACCAGGCAAGAATCCATTGTGGTTTATAAACTTGTTGGCATTTTCGTTTCGTTCCTTACTGACGAAATACAGCTGTTACTAGAATTCGTTTCTTATGAAAGAGATAGAATCAAAAATAATTATGCAATGAATATTTCGAATAGGAACAATCAGTTTCAACACACTATATATGATGGTTAAAGAAACCACTCCCTTACAGTACAAAAAAAAGGAAAACTAATTTCGAAGCATCATTTCTATAACTATAGGTTTTGTTAAATTTAAAATTCGATCCTAATCAACATTACAAGGTTGTAATTTTACAAAAGAGCAGAACTCTACTTCTTTACGTAATAAACAGAAAAGAATAAAAGTGTATTGTTTTTTTTTTCATAATTCTCTCAACAAGTAAAATGAAAAATAAGGATTGGAAGTGATGAATTATACATCTTTCTTCGCAAGTATCCCTAGAAAGGACAGACACGAATCAAGTCTCTATGACACACTAATAGGAATGGGAGTTAAAGTTCGTCAAGTGTGACAATTGAAACCCTTGAAACCGTCTAGTGTGACAACTGGCGATCCCCTTAAAATCTACGTTGAACCAATTCTTTCCAGTTCAAGGCTGGGAAGAGGAGAGTCTTCCACACTCAATCCGGTTATGGGGTTTTCCATAACTGTAGGCGGTTTATAACAAAAGAAGTATAATATTTTCATTTGAAAATTTGAGAATTGAAGATATTTGTTTAAAGGCGTTGCTCAAATTAACTAAATTAGATTTTCTTTAATGGGGTTTTCTTTATTTTGAGCAATGTCATATTGGCGAATTTGGAAAAGGCAGTAGATTTTGCAGTAAATTATTCGATAGGCTAACTGCAATACAACTCCAGTACCGAAGTTCTCAATAGGCATGATATTTATCAAATCACATAACATTTTTTAATTTCCTTTAATGGTTTACTTATTTATATTAATGTTTTTGAAGTGAATTTATCTTCATTGAACATTTTAGATATTGTTGTTAAGTAATTTTGGAAATGCAAGAAATATCCTTAAACACAGTTAATTCGAAAGAATGCAGTTGAAATGTACACAAAACTATTGTTCCCACTGTGCTTCTTTTTTCCACGAGGTATGCAATCAGCAATCCACCATCACGCATTGCTTGGTAGCTGCATTTTATCTACCTTTCGGGTAAATAAATGGAGTTAAGTAGCTGCACGCGGTGATAAACGATTGGCAAATCGCTATAAAGCCTTGTTATGGGAGAATCTAAAGTTTATACGTTGATCAAATACGAGTAACGCGTATTGCATATCTTTAGGCGTATTTGTTTTATTGTATGCTTACTTTATGGCTGATTGCAGAATAAAGCAATTTAAAGGAAATTTCAAATAACAGTCTACTGGTAACATCATGTTTTAGTATGCCAAAGTGTGAATAGTTTTATGTATATCGTATATGTTATAAATAAACATCACACCCAATCCATAGGGAACACCTTCCCGGAGCATCCCATAGTGATTGGTTCACCGCATACGCATCTTCGCACGCTGAAGACAAGCTCTTCAGCTCAACAACTCTCTCGCGTGGAGAAAGTGGATAAAACAAACATTTCACCACACACCGCAAAACATTCGCGAGTGAACCACGGTACCGGTAACATCGTAACAGTCCACATCCACACCGCGCTCGACGGAGAAGCATCACCAAAAAATCACACACAAAGCAGAAGTGAGTAAAGTACGGTTTGTGAAAAGAAAACAGTGATTGAATGCATCTTAATAAGTGTGCGTGTGAATGTCAGTGTCGTAATGATATGCCAAAAACTATAAAAACGTTCCAATTGGCCATGCCCTTCTCGCGAAGAAAAAGGGCACCAGGAATAGTTACTCGGTAGAGTAGTGAAACTTTATTGTCACTGCCGGAAGTGAAAAGAAGCGATTGTTCCATTGGCAAATGTGTGCATCAAACTTTCCAATTGAATGGTTGCAAGCCATTTTGTTTGACGAGTGAATCACTGGACATTCTACTGGGCGCTCGCCCATAACACGACTTAGACTGTCTAAAGAAAATACTCAATGTATACACATTCTTGGAAACTAAAGCACATCTTAACCATCCTTGACGTGGCTTCGTTTCAGATTATCTATTGCCGCCGTGCGTCACCACAGCTCGCAAAAACACAACCCAACGGTACCGACATAGCAGAGCGAAAGCGTCCACCAACCGGTACTACTGGTCGCGGCAAAGAACGCGTTCTTCGTACCCACTGCCGCACCGGCCTGCACGGGGAACCGTTGGCCATTTTTATTCTCATCTTCGCCCTTGCTTTCGTGGTCCCAACCAACGATGGCGATCGTCACCGTGCGTTCGTTGACTCTGCTGATGCTGCCGGTCTTCCTACGGGCAGTTCTCGCTCAAGATATACGTAAGTGCTTGCCGGATAATCACGGCTACTCATTATTGTTTCACTCACCCTGTTCAGCTCCAGTCGGGTTAGCACAGCTGTTTCCGAGTTGGGAACAGCACCGCTAAAGCTTTCGAAGCTCGAGAGCACGATTACGAAATCAGATCCTCCGATCTGTGAGGATGGCGAGTGAAAGACAGCTCTTGTGGTAGTCTTCTCTCGTTTTCTTCACCAAAGCTTCATACGTTATTCACCACAATTCGCCAATTGCTTAACTTTCCTTTGCGCGTTTTGTTGTGTCTTGCTTTGTCCATCTTTGCGGACGAGTGGCCGAGCTTGACGGGAAGAGGCGATTTTTTTTATTGGTGCTGCACCGTAATCATCGCGTACGTTTTGGTGAACGTTAATGTTATCGAGTCGGGATTTTTTGCGGTTGTTTTATTTATTTTTAGCCTACTACATGCACCGGTGCGAACGGGATGCGGCGGATGTGAACGATTGTCTGAGGTACACTGCGAATAAGCTGGCGGGATACATCAGGCGTGGAATCCCCGAGATTGGTATAGTCGATGTAAGTACGGCGTATGGATATTACGGTGAAGGTATATAAGATATTAAGATTTGGCGAAAGAGAGTTGGCTTTCAAAAAAATTAGATATTGCCATTCTTGCTGCACTTTTTAAGGTCTTGGCAATCACTTCATATACTTTTGAACTAATCTCTTGTTATTGAATGAAGTGAGTCATTTTCTAAAAGTAAATGTTATTAAAACTTATTTGATTTGTTTTTGAATCACTTTTCCGCATTTTGTAGACCTTTTTCTAGATCTGTACTTATTTTTGTATTATTACTAATCATTTTTGTATTGTTACGTCAACATTCGTTTCTTCACTTTTTGAACGTTAATTTATCAAATGTTGACAACACAGTTAAAGTGTTCTAGTCCACAAGATTGTGGGGTTGTTATCATTTGTCGAACACTATCAAGTCAAATATGTTATTATCTATTTGATGTAGTTTCCAAACAAACATTAGGATAAAGATTTGCTATGTTATCTTAATTTCAAATTACAATTCACAATTTTAAGCATATAGTAAATTAAAACGAGCTACATATAAGGCTTAATAACCACTCCTTTCGATTGTAGTTCAATGTAATATTCATAAGAAGTGCTTAGAGAGAGCTCTTAACTTTTAAATTATAAAGTCCACTGGGTACTTAAAGAAATTTCAGAAAAAGAAACGTAGGGAATTGTGACCCTTGTGACAGTAAAACCTTAGCAGGTAATTAATAAACTTTTTGGTATTATTCCGCTAAAGCAAACACGCTCAACGCTAATCGAATCAATCATGTCATTAAAACCACCGGGCTTTTGACGCGAATCGAAGCGAGTTAACGTTGACGTTGTGAATTAGTGGAAGATTTTCCAGTTAATTGATTCATTTACGTTGCCTTCGACACAGGGCATCTGTAGTAAATCTTTCAACCAACGTTCCTTCACACACGGTAGCAAGCTTGACTAAGGTAATGTTTGAATTGCACTGTGGAGGCACAACCTGGGTGACGTGATTTATTGAAAAATAATTAATGAAGTCAAAGGTACTTGAGAAGTTTAATCACGCTTCCGAGAAACAATAGCACGTTCCATTGGACCGTAGTCTTTATGTTCATTCTCGCGACACGACACCGAAGCATGATTGGCATACAAAACCAAACATTCTGTTACCCCCAATTTCCCCAATTCATTGGTTGGGTTAGTAGGTCAAAAGGAGGAGCACTTGGCAATCTGTTGACGTCGGTTGAACTCTGGACCTAACCGCAACATTTTCGCACTCTTGTACCCATTTCGCAGGTGGAGCCCGTTGTGGTGGATGAGATCAGTATCTCGTTGGGCAGCGGACCCGACGGTTACCGGGCCAGCTTCCGCAATATCGAGGCGTACGGCGTAAGCAACCTGTCGATCGTGAATGTACGCTCCGACATCGACTCGATGCAGTTTCAGATGACGATCGAGATTCCGAAAATCAAAGCAACGGCCCAATACCAATCGTCCGGTGTGTTGCTGTTGATACAGGCATCCGGTGCGGGTGAATATTGGGGAGAGTATGGTAGGTAGACGTCGCTGAGGGTTGATGGTTCGGCCATTCTTTAGGGTTTGCCTTTTGTCGTGCTTATCCGCAGAGGGCGTTAAGGCAAAGACCTACTTTAAGGCGACCCCGTACCAAGGGGACGATGGACTGACGTACCTAACGGTTGACCAGACCAAGATGGACTTCAGCGTGAAGGAGATCAAGATGGGCGTGGAGAACACCGCGAACCAGAACGCCATTATACGTGAGTACGAGTTCGTCGCTGTAGCGATCGTTGAAGTCATTCGTTCCACACGCCCGCTTTACAGATGCCGCAATGAATCTGTTCATCAATACCAACGCGCAGGAGCTGCTGAAGGAGATGAAGCCCCAGTTACGGACGAAGCTGACCGAACATTTGCACTCCTTCCTGCAGCAGCTGTTCGATCGCATTCCGGTGGAACAGTGGCTGGAGTAGGGCGTGCGGAAACCAGCAATGCTCACATCTTTGTGCTAATATTTATTGTACTTGGTAGTTATGAAAGCAACACGAATGAATAAATTGAACGTCCGTATCTAAACTTTTCCACTCGGAAGTCGAATAGCTGACGGATTTTTTTTTATTTACTGTCGTCAATAATATTGATTCACTCGAAGTGGACGGTAACGTGGCTATTATCGGTAAATTATATAAAGCAAGGTCACGATGTGTGTACGAGTGAGTGATTTTGCTTCCGTAAACGGCCTCATTGCGTCTTGCAATTGAACATTGTTTTTGTTTTGTGTGTGTTTTTTTTTGTGCTATTGTTCATAGGTTAGACATTCAATTATAGATAACCTTTAGCACTACGTACAAGGGTGAGAAAACATATGGTTATTATTATACAAAAATAATGTCTTGATCAATGTGTATTTGACCTTCGAGTACTTAAAAATAATTTACCGATGTAAAGTTCTCCCTCAACTTTCGCGATCATCAATCATTTCATAACCCGAACAATGTGAAGTTAAGGTGGAGCTAATATAAATATTCAACAAGTTTCATCTTTCTCAAAACAAACGAGTTTCAACTGGATCCTGAACCGCTGGACGCAAGCTACCGATTTGCCTAATCGGCTGTTCGGGTCCGCAGTGTTCGACGGGCAGTATTGATTAATGCCTTCGTTGACTTTCATCACGATTGGACGAAGATGACCGTCGGACCCGAAACGCTCGCCCCCACCGTGAAGGTCAAAATGGAGTGGATTTTGCGCACCATCCCATCTTTGAGCGATTCTTCCGATACGGTTAATTGAATGTGCACTGTACGTACTGGCTACCGGATTCAGCTTATTCTAAGCAGAGCAAATAAACAAGAAATTCGGTCCGTGACGTCAACCAGCACCGAAAACAAAAAACGGCAACTCTGCCTGTCCGGTAAACACTTCAGGTCTATTTGTTTACCATCCGGCGTGGGAAACAATGCAACACACGTAGTCATCGTGAAGATTCTAGACGAAGCAGAACCGATGAAACGATCAATATTCAGCAATTTGGATTCCTACTTCTCATCAATTGTTTATTCCACCAAAAATTGAGGTGCACTAGAACGTCTTCCATTATGTTCTGTTGTCATGTTATACAACTCATCGGAAATAATCTCGTTGCTTACAAAACACCGAATACAGTAGTACGTCCACAATCACATCGTGCCTGGCGGCGAACAGCGATAAGCAACGTAATTGTCGATGCATAGTTATGCTAATAAGCAGAAGGTTTCTAGCGTTACTGGTAACGGTGCTGCGCGGTGCCAAGGGTTAAGTATAGCGATGCAATAATAATAAAGGCTTACGTGGCTGGAATTGTGCTCAGAAAACGTGTTATCTTAAATCTAATTAAAGTAAATTAGACGAACTAAATTGACTGTCTGAGAAGACAACGTTTCTTGATGAAATTGGTAGAAACAAGCACAATAATACGAACTTGAAATGAAATAAAATGAGAGAGAAAATATAAAAATAGTAAAAATAGTAAATATTGAGGAAAGTGGATTGATTGTAGGTTATTTGTTAAAAAACTCATACTTTCAAAAGAAACACAACCTGATTGGAAAATTTAATCTTGGACTGAGAATATCTGATATCAAAAAACTATTACTAAAGTGTAAGAAAAACCTCGATCCACTCTAGAAGAGACTTGTACTGCTGTTGCTAAAGAATAAAATGTTCCAACAGCACAATCCCTACTGACACGGAAGACATTTAAGAAATGGTGTCATTTGGTTCCGTGTCACGTACCGCAAAAAAAAAACGGTGGCAACCATGCTTATCCCGCTGGCGGCAACTTGCAGGAATGTGACGCACGATCAGCACGATCTCGCTGTCGCGTAGGGTCTCCCCGCTGCAACTCAGGTTCGAGAACCCAGAACTACCGCAAAACCTCCCCCAAACCGCACACAGGCACATTAATCAGTACGGTTAATGTATTCCGAAACGCAACTACCGATCACTCTCGATCGTTCGGTCGGACGCGGCAGAATATCCTAAACCGAGCGCCAGCTTCCACTCGTGTCATCCGATTGGTGTCACCGGCTTCATAGTAACCGCCCCCTCTCCCTTCTTCTTCACACACACACACGTGCGGTGCGGTATGTGTCAATTGGCCACCCATCACCCATCAGCAGCTTGTTCTCGTACTCCCCCTTCTATCTGAAGCCGGGCCGCAGTGTTCAAACGAAAGACTGCACGCGGCACGAAGGCACGAACCCCCAGCTGTTGTTGCTCCTTTTTTTTCCAACCTGCCTGCCTGCCTGCCTGCACTGATTGGCCGCGGTTGTCTCGCTCCGACTCCGGCTGCCCTTGCCGCGGTATATAAAACTTATGTTGCCGATTGCCACATCCAGTCGATCGCTGAAATTCTCACCATCATTCCGTTTCGGGCATTCGGACATTCATTTGCAAAAACGTCACCGAACCGTACGGACACGGTTAGGCGCGGATCAGATCAGACAGAAAACGGTCCCAACGAAAAAAAAACCGAACCGGGTGTGTGCAGTGTGAAGCATTGGCCGTGTGGTACGTGTGTGTGTGTCCCTGTGTGCGTGTGTGTGTGTTTGTATATTTGTTTTGATTTTTTTATATTTCTCTGTACTTTCGCTAGCTGGTACGAGATTGGGCTGTTTGGGTAGTTTGCTTTATCGGTGTCAGACGGTTTTGGTTTCGTGCAGATCGGTGACCCGATGCAGACGCTACACCTGTTTGCATGCAGTTACGCTATCCCATCAGCATTCCCACTCTAAACCTAGGTCTAAGCCGTAGGGTTAATATTCGTACGCATAGGTGACTGTTGCGCGATCCGTGTTCGAGTGCGGTTTCCAAGTTTTTGCCCCCGCACAGTCGCATTCGTGTCATCCAGAGTAACGCAAGTGTTGTTCCGTGTGTGTCCGGAGAACGTAAAACAGCCCGTCCGATATCATCAACCTTTCCGGTGTGCAACAGGTAAGCATGAATGGGAATTCTTAGTGCAGTTAGCTTAGTGCAGAGGAGCGTTTTTTTTTTTGGTTAATTGTCCCTTGGCCATATGTCGAGTGGCTGCTCCTGTTAGATGGCATTTAGAGGAGATCTTGCGGTGTACGGTCGCTTCGCGCCGTACATCAGTTGCATCAACTTCGCCGAAGCCAGCCGCGTGCACCTGCACCTGTTTCGGTGCGTTCCAAGGCGAACCGGTGCGAATTTTCGCGTTCCATTGCGGCGTTTGATCGATTCTGTTGAAGCTGGCTGCGGTTGGGTCGTGTTGGGTGATTGCAGCTCAACCTGAAACCGTGCACGTGTGAGACAGCGAATGCGACGGAGCGAGATTTATGCTGCACAGTGCGTTGAAAGGGTTGTTGTTTCTGGGGTTGTGAAACTCGGCCACCGGAGTGATTGGGCCCTGTTGTATCGGGTACGGTTTCGTTCTCTGGTGGAGGCGCGAGGTGGCTCGTGGATCGAAAGTGATCGTTGAGTTGCTGGGAATTCTATCTACACTGGAGAATCTTGAGATGGTTACGGCAAGATGTGTATGTAAAGAATATTTTTAGGAATTCAATGCTACAACTTTAAGCTAATATTTCCAATTTCCTTTTCTTGTCTTGCTCAGTTGGTAAGGCTATAATTTGCCATAAATTACTAAAACAAACCATAATAGCTGTTTGTCTGAAGGAAGATTTAGGACTCAAACATATGTTTCTTATTTTTGCATCAACATATGAAAGCGTCACCCGCTCTGTCCACTTCGCCAGGGAAATTTCAATGACCCGCTTTGACATTACCACATCACATTCAAAGCAGACTATCATCGACCGACCATACTAAGCCCACCGGTCGCTTGCTCAAGCTGTCTTGTCTATTTTCGCCACATTTCCCTAGCGGAAACTCGGAAGGTCAGCTCGTCGAACTGGCCCGTCATGATAGGCCCGATTGCAAACATCATCATCATCATCATCAGCATCGCCACCGTCATCTGCATCGCGCAGACGGATCGCCAACTTTGGAAGGGAAGAAAAATCCGAAAGCCTCCAATACCCCGCCTGGTTGAACATAATCCAACCCGAAAAAGCCGGTTTAACAAATTCGTTGCGTGACCTTCAATGGGTGAGTTTTTGAGCGTCTCTGGCAGACGGGTCCAGCGAGTCCTCCAAACCGGGTAATCCCTGGTAAAGGGGAGCAAATGAAAAAAAGAAAACAAAAACGCACTGCTAGCACGCAACGGTTTTCCTCCGCTGTTTGGCGACTGGTGGCGCTGGAATGCAAGATTCAAGATCACCCGACGACACCTAAAAACTGCATTTTCATGGTCACCCAACGACAACGGTTCTGGTTTGGTCTCCCACTGTAACAACCCCAAAATGCGGGAATGGAATGTCCGTGCATCCATGAAGGTGCATTTGGCGCTTGATGCAGACGACAACAACAAAAACGAAAAACGGTCTGCAGACCAACAAACACGTGCGTCCACGGGATGATGAAACAGTTGAGACAGGAAGGAGACTTGGGTGGCTGCGCTGCACTGTGGGTAGAAGCAGAGAAGCAGAGTGTGATAAACGACACCGAAAGCGATAAATCGATGGAGCAATCGGAAGCCAACAACAACAGAAAGGTTGAAAAGAAAGAGAAACAGAGCGAGAGAGATAAAGCCCAAACAAACATAAGCCAAACTATTTTCCAAGGTCTACTGATTTGGGCTTTTCTTTTAGCCTTTCTCTCTCGATCGTACTCTCCCCGTCTCTCCCACTCGTCTGTTTGGCTGTTTTCATGATCACGAAGAGCGCCTTTCTTTTTCATTCCGAATAATTCCATTCGCTTCTTCAACATATGATATCGGCACGGTGGCTAGCCCGAAATGAAAAAAAAAACCGGTTACATTTCGATTCACTAGTTGCAAGCTGTTTGGGGAAGGTTTTTAAACGCCAATCTACTAGAAAAAATTGTTTTTATTCGTTTAGTAACTGGTAGAAAAAAGGTTGCTATAAAAAATATGCACTAATCTCTTTTATGGCAGTGCTCTTGTTTATACTAATACGTTAAGGTGTTATTTTTATTTTCTCTCCAAAAATGGTTAAATATTTGCTGTAAACTATCCTTACTTACAAACAATTCTGTTAAACTTGATAACAGTTTGACAAATAATCAACCAAAATGCAACAAACGTCAAACGGTGTTAATTAACCTTCTGCTGACTTTGCAAGATGAGAAAATTGCTTTCGCTTTCCGTTGATTCGCCAGTAGGGAGCAACAGAACCGGATTGAGCGAACGAATCCGACAGTACTCGTTCCCAATTTCCATAAGAACGAAACGCTCGACTCCCTTTTGGCTTACCTTGAAGGTGGAATTAAGTTCTGCCAGTTCTCCGGTTTTCTGATCTTTTGACGCAATCCACCACAAGGTTCTTTGCCCGTTCTTTAGCTTGCCCCGGTTGCCCTCACTACTCACCTGGCAGATAGGAAGCAACGAACTGTCGATTTCGTCAGCATCATCAGCACACTTCGTATCGATTTCTAGCGCCACACGATGAGACCGAGCCCAATGCTTCAAATGCACCGTCGGTGAACCTTGAAATAGTACATGACTTCAACATCCGCCAAACGGCGAACCAATGGTGCAGGTGGCCAGCATCTTGCCGATGCACGAACGCCGGTCGGTTGGGTCGGTTTCTTACCGAGCAAACGATGGTGCAATGTGGTGGTTTTTGCAAAATATGACGTTTTGTTTTACTTCTTTCGGTTCCCCTGACTTGGCATCTCCTCCAAGAAACGCACCACGGATGGTGGTTTGGTGAAGTAAAATCCGGTGGAAATCTTTTTGCTCGGAAGATCGCTTAGACGATCGTTCCGAAAATCTTTATTACGAATCGATGTATAATATTCTACCATAGAAGCTGAAATAGAGGATTTACTGGGGTTTAACGATGCTGGATGATTTTTGTTTTAATTTACGGAGGGAATAATTTAATTACAACCACCATGTTCAAAGCTTTTATAATGATAATCTAAGGGTGATAGACCCCTCTCACACTCCACTGAAAACACTCCCGAGCGCGAGTACAAAGTTCGCCGGATAATTACCGTCAGCTGCAAGAAAGTAGTCCGGTCGGCATAATTGTTCTATCAATGTCAAGTTTCTGCGCAAAAATCACCACCTTGCAGAAAAAAAGGATTAAGAACCCGTTTGTGTGCGCTCCCGCCCCGGATTGTAGCAGATCAGCCCCTGAAAACCACTTTCCCAAGCGCGATCGATCGCGACAATCAAGTGGGAGCGCACAAGAACCTGTCCACTAATTATACACTGCCCATTCCCCCCGCGTTTGTAGCGTTTGAAGAAAATTAACCGTTGCAAAGAACCACCCACTCCACCCATACGCAGCGTGCCCTTTGATTAGTGTGGCTTTGTTGTTGTTTTTTTTTTTCCCACCCCCATTGCCCATGACTCATGTGTCCCCGTTTTTTTTTTTTTTGGCACAGCAATTAGAAGAAGTGCGCGGTGTTAAAAATAGCCATGAAGCAAGAAACTAAAGCACGGCTCGTTTCGCGATCGGTTTTCTGCGTTTGCAATTAATACAATTAAACAAGCGCGGTTTAGAAGCGGCTACCCATTTTCGTCCAAACGAGAACACTAATAGCAGCAGCAGCAGTAAGCTAACGATCGGTGCATTATTGCACCTGACCCGGGCCTGCTAACGATGGCGATCATTGCGACGGACGGAAACTGACGCAAAGCGTTTGTGGAGGTTAAGTTTAAGGGGTTAAGTACCGCACTGACAAACTCCATTGTGCCAACCCGTCATTGACCCCCATCGATTAGGGCTGTGACCTTCTGGGGAGAGAAGCGCCAAAGCTCCGGAAGCGACATGTCGTTGTGAAAACAAACACAAATGGCAAAGAGTGACATTAAGTGAGGGTTCAACTGATGGCAGAGACGAAAATGGATATAATTAGACGACCTACAACTTAGCATTTGAGTTGGAAAATTAGCTGATGATAAGATAAACATCAAATTAGTCTGAACATCAAGGTTTATATATTTCTATTTTTAGGTGAATTGTTTTAAAGGTAAAATATTCCCTTTCATAATTCATCTCTACGAATTCTCTTTCTCTGCTTCATCTCTTCAGAACAAACGCACACACCATGAACAAACTTCACGCTTCGTGGTTTCTAGTGACCCTGGTTGCTTTCGGTGCTAGCGCTGAAACGGTCGATCTCCGTAAGTATGACGCTCGGTTGCCATATTCGTACAGAACCACGCTCACCTACCACTGATCCGTTCTAGCGGAGTACCTGCACGTCTGCCACCGTGAGGATCCCAAGCTGACCGAATGTATGAAGGAATCGATCGAAACGCTTCGACCGTACCTTGCCCGAGGCATCCCCGAGCTAGACATTCCCTCGATCGATCCGATCCATCTGGGTGATTTGATCGTGGCGGAAAGTGTGCCCGGTCAGGGCGTCAGTATCTCGGCGAAGGACATCAAGGCGTACGGTCCGTCGAACTTTAAGCTAAAAAAGCTCACGTAAGCCCTACAGAACCATTCCAATAGTCGATGCAGCTAATGTGCTCCGGTTGGTTTTGTTCTCTTTGACAGTGTTGTCGAGTATGGCAAGATCTACTCGTTTGAGCTAGAGTTGCCGCATCTGTACGTTGAGGGCCGGTACGTTGTGGATGGTAGAATTCTGCTACTGCCCGTGAAAGGATCGGGCAAATTTACTGGAAACTTTAGTGAGTAGTGCGTTTCGTCTAAATGACTGCAAAGAGTATTAATCAAACATTTTCCCCCGCAGCTCAAGGTATTGGCAGCGTACGTATCAAGGGTGATCGGAAGCGCATTAACGGCAAGGATCATCTGTCGCTCGCTAAGCTCGACATCAAAATTCGAGTCTCCGATGGTCGGATAAAGCTGGAGAATCTATTCGGTGGTGATCGTGTACTAGGTGAGTCAAACCAGCTCTTCACATGCCGAAATAGAAAATATTTAATCCTCTTTGTTTCCATTTTCTTGCAGGTGAAATCATTAACGAAACCATCAACCAGAACTTTAACCTGCTCAGTACCGAGCTTATTCCGCTGATCGAGAAAGCCCTGCAGAGGATATTTAAGCGGACAGGCAATAAAATTCTCGAACGCTTCCCGGAGGAAGTGTTGTTTCCCTAGGCAGGAAAAACGCCCCGGAAAACTATTGTAATTTGTGATTAGCTTTTGCTTAAGGGTGTATTATTTAGTTTTTTGTTTTATGTTCATTTCACCATCATGAGATGATGGAATCGTATCTTTTTCTTCTCTTAAACTAAAATACTTTTTTCTGTCTGTGCTTACGGTTTGCTAATGATACGATGCAATGCTTTGCATCCAATTTTTTGAGCAGATAGTACCAAGATTTAACTGCAAAGGTACCTTTCGTAAAGCTCCAATCACAAAAACCGCACATTGGTGGCACGCAATTTCATGACCTGTACATAGTAAGATTAGTCAAATCTGGATACGAATTGGATCGAAGAGGTTTTGTAACAAAATTGTAGTTGTGGTTTAAATAAAGAAAATATATTAGTTTTTGATCCTAAAAAGTTATTTTTAACATTAGTTTTCTCGATGACATTTTGATAAGATTCAGTAGTTCTATGTATCGTTATTGTTCATTTTATAAGGTTTTTTTTCTATTATCCTGGTGAGGGGTTTTTTATTTACTGTTGAAGAAAGAAGAGAGGAAATTGAATAATGCAAATGAAACTGTAACAAGAAGAATCAGAACACGCATATGAATAAATTTATGAATAAACATTCTAAACACATATTTAAAAAAAAGCAAAACAATTTGTAGTAGAGCAACAACTTATTTTATAGCTGAGGTTTTCTTAACTGCAAAAAACGTATGTTTGATCGACTCATCAATTGAATGTTTTTTAAAATGATTTTTTTTATTTTGCTGAATTTTTATAAGTAAAGTAGTTTGCAAACATTATTCTATAGTAAAGTCGTCGTGAGGAGTATTCAAACATTTGCTCGTATAAGCGAAACGATCAACGTATCAAGCTATACGATCATCAGGAAAGAAATTATAGCATGATAAAGCTCCCACTGAATGTTTTACCTTTTATAGCCATCATTTTCCAATAATTATAGCACATGCACGGTATTTCGAATTAAGCTTGCAATAATCCGTTAGCCATAAAGACAAAAGTCGGAAGTCAGGGTTCGTCAGATTTAATAAATCGAATTTTTACGTTGAAATAGTAGCAATGGGTAAAAGCAAATTATTGCAAAAAACATGTAAAGCTTCATTAAACACTAAGACTTAGCTTGTTTAATTAGTTCAAACGTTTATAATTTACTCAGCTTCAACTCATAAGCATATCGAACATAAATTAGAATTTTAATTTTTGCAAATTATTTACAAATAGTAGCTCGTTGAAAAGCATCTAAGCAGAAGAAACGTGTGATCATGAATGCATTACAAGAAAGATTGTTCTGTTTGCACTATTCATTAGCACCGTTCTGACAGTGTACTCGGTCGCAGTCTTTTTCAAGCTTCTTGATGCAGATTTTCTTACGGCTTTGCAACGTTCTTTCAGCACATACACAATTAACCGTGCATTATTATTAATGCCATTTCCTACTCATAAGCGATCGTGCTCCCTCCAGCAATCCTCGTGCATGAGCATGAAAGAAAGACCATTCCAGAAGCAACATTAAAAAAATAAGCATAACACGTGACATAACGTCACGCACGGACCGCAATTCAATCATGCTTGGGACGAATTTAACATTCCACACGGAACCGTCCACACCTCCTTTTTCATATTCTCTGCACCGATCGACCAGCAAGCTTACGATGGTTCTTTGCTGTTGGTTCGAATGAAATCGAAATGAAGTAGCACAGGAGCACTGAGTAAAGAAAGCAGTTGAAAAAAAAAGCACACGAAGACAACTGATTTAATTAGCAAAACGAAATGTACCGAGGCATGACGAAATCAAACAGACACGCCAATCGCAAATAAGCGGTAGATTAAATGTTTAGCATCGCCGAGTTAACACTTTGACTGGAACAATTCAATTGATTGTAAGAGAAGAAGGAACAAAACCAAAGTATTGATTTTAAGCAAATAAATAGGAAATAAATTATCGGTTTATGTATTTATTAAGTGTTGTATATTACCTTTGACAGTGTGTCATTTGTTCAAGCAGCTATTTGAATTATTACATCATGAATTTTCTTTAGTAAAGATAGAAAACATGTAACATCTGTTTATAATTCTATTTTAATCAACTATTGCATGCAGTGGTGTTGTAACTATTTCTTGAATCTTTTCAAGTCGAATTAGAATATGTAGAGGTAGTTATAGAATCTTTCCAATTTTTCTTTCTATAAATGTAAAAAATACTTAGAAAATTATGCTGATAAGGATCGATCATCTAAACTAGTTATTTGACATTTGGTATGAAAAGAGTCGTTTAAACAAGTGGAAAATATGTCAAAAAATTTATTACAGGAAGTTAGACAGCTTTTATTGATTACTAATTTACTATTTAAAGTTCCAAAGCAATATTTATTAAGTTAATGAAACATGTTTAACCTATTGCAGCTCAATCTATGACCGGTGTAATAACAATAATTACGATATAATCCGTTCATCAACCCTTTTCTCTCCACACATCCCCTATGCGCTGGAAACCATCCATAACCGACATTATGTTTCCGATATATGCAAGAAACTTTTCGCATCTTTCCCTCCGCACATAACATCGATTAATGATCGTGTTCATGCTGGGTTTACCTCTTTCTTCACACTTGCGCTTTCTGCTACGCGGATTCGTTGAACGAATGATGGTCAGTAGGTGAATCCGCACGGCAGCTCACGTCTCCCAGCTGCTTGTCACCCCCGTCGTGCTGCACTACCGGTCACTTTCGCTCTCCCATTTTCTTCTTGAAGGTAAGACGAAAATTATGCAACACCCACAACGGTACGACGGGCGCAAAACTGGCATCTCTCACTTATCACCACCACCACCTTCGGACGGCGTACGTTTCGTAAGCACTTATCGTCATTATCGGTCCTCGCGGCGGCTAGCGAACTCCTGACCGATTCAGGTGTGCATGGAGTGAATGAGGGAAGCTGTGAGGTGGTCGAACGAAGTTTTCCAGCTTCCTTTCTACCCTTCCCGAAGAAAGTTCACCCACGGTCACGAGCCCGGATCATTTTTAAGGTGGATGTCGATGGCTCGATGGTTCGATCATGATACTCCAGCGCCAGCGATCATCCACGTTAGTTACCGCATCGGGCATCTGCGCCACGGTGGTTCATCTTTTAACTGCCGCCTGCCATGGCATGGTGGCTGGAGAGATATACATCACGAACCCGTCCGAAACTATGCAGGAAGCATTGGTTAAAAGTTTGCTTCCCAAAAAATCGAAAAACCCCTCGATTCCCATTGGCAAGCGCTTTGGTTTTATGTTTGTTTCTGTTTCCACCGAAAGTTCATTGCTTCCACGGTTTGCTTGTTTTTGGGGGATTGCGTGTGCGAACAAACAAGCGCAAACGATACGCCCGAAAAAACGCGACCAAAACTATTGTGCTTCAGTGTTTTATTTAGCCCACACTAGGAAGTGAATTATTATCAACACGCGTTGCACAACGGTGTGTGGCGTGTGTATAAGTGAGGCGTCGTGACGGGTGCTTATGTCTAATTATGGCGTCTAGCGTGCCAACGATGTAACCGAGGCGGGGGCCCACCCTCGCCCACCTCCGTTCCGTCTTGGTGGATTTTTAAATGTTTTGCCAAATATTTTACTTGAGAAAAGGCACGTGAGCTTAATTCATTATAAAAAGGTAATATTATTTAATACAAAAGGATTTTTTGCACATGTAGGCACACATCTATAAATAAACATGGTTGCGAAATATGAAACTCACATAAATATGTACAACAAAAATAAATAAAAAGGTATGATAACAACTCCAACAATGCAGCTCTTATTAATACTTCCAGAGTTGCTTCGGAAAGCCTCGATCTCCTTCAACGCAGCATCCAGTCAGCGCCATTGCAAGAAATATATTAACATTCTTTCGCACCCTTTACTTGCGGATGGTTGTTTACCTTTCGGGTAGAATACCTTCCGAAAGGACAACAGCATCCAGCCCACTTACAAACTCGCTTATCGATCGCCCCTTCTCTGGATCGACTCATTTCCGCTGCTTTATCTGTTCAATGGGACCACTTTTTTCTCTCTCTTCCAGGAATGGGGGGAGAAAAAAAAACAGAAAAAAGTGACTGAATGTTTACCTTCTCAACTACTGCATATCACATTCTTCACCGGTGTCCCACCCTGAGCATGCAATGTGGCACCAAAAGTAGGAAGAAGATGCGAACAGACTCGAACAGAGCGAATGGTGGATAAAATTGCTAAAGTGTGTACCAGTCGCTTCAACTTCGAAAAGCGGCCCTGTGCAATTCGGGGAGGGAGAGGAGCATACGTACATACACACCCGCCCCTACTCGATCGCACTGGCTTGGGGGTTCCTTCTCCTTCGAGTTTCCAGCCTGAAGTGCCGTGCGGACGAGCGAGCTCACTTTCCATTAATCGTGCAGCCCTCGACCGCAACGGACGGATCTGACGAATCTGCCGACGGTTGCAGATTGAAGTTGCAGTGTCGTACGTCGTACCATACGGCGCTAGTGATCGTACCCGACTGATCGTTCTTACATCCAGCACCGATCGGAGGTTCCTTGCTTGTGCGATCGTTGAAATCTTTCATTGCTAAATTGAACCCGCATCAAAACCTGAGTTGCATTTGAAAAACGTTGGTGCAAGTTCGTGCTTGTGTGTCTTGTGTTTCGATCGTGTGTAAACCCATGCGTGTGTGTGCTGTGCATCCGATGTTCTATGCTTGAAACTTCGGTGATTTTATGCTCGTTTGCAGCGTGGGCGCCCATATAGATACGCATTGCGAAACAGCGGCTGTGAGAAAAGTCGGAAAACCGGCACCGTGCAAACTGTCAGTGTGTGTCGAAATTCACGATCCACCCGCCTTCTACTAGCTGCCTCCCCCCTAGTAGTCTCCCGTCATTAGCCGGTTCGATTCTAGCAGCAAGTGCCACACATCGTGGAGATCGTATCGTCATAGCAGGACGACATTTTTCTTTACGAAACAACCACACCGTACCGTACGGCCGGTTACGACGGGCAACATATAGAACCTGCATCCTTTCAGTGGGCCACAGTCTATTCGAAACAGTGTCAGCGCACGGTACACCGTTCAGCCGCTTCGATTGTGCAAACAGGGCCCGCAATGGATCGTTCTGGAAGTGCAAGCGGTCATTCTGACCGAGGCCGTTCGAGGGTGACACGGTTACGTACCAACATGGTCATCGGTTTGGCGACAATTGCCGTGTGCGGTTTACTGTCACCGGCGGTTTCCCACGTGGCTGAAGCGAAGGAGATCGTGATTAGGAATAAGGACGTGCCGCAGTACCAAGAGAAACGTAAGTAATGAGTGAAACCGTAATCAGGCAAACATGGCGGCTCTTTAGTGGACATATGTTTGTTACATAAACCAATTGGTTATATAAGTAAAAGTTTAAAAAATATCCGTACCTGTTGCAAGTATAGTAATTCTCATTACTTTCTTGATTTCCCAAATGTTTAATATTTTATTATAATACTTGCAGTTTTAATTTTAAATAGGTAAGGAGTGAAACGGAAAAAGTAGTAAAAGTAGTAAGAAAAAGTAGTAATTAATTTTCACTTGGATGTTCCGATAGTTTTTCCACTTATACTAGAACTACTACTAGGCTCATTTAAAGTTGTAAGTAAATAATCTAAAACTTTGCCTCAAAGTAGATCATTGGATGTAATTAAAATATTAGTTCTTCATTGCAAATAAATTATTCCTATTTTCTTTGGATAAGTTGTTCAAATTTTATTAATTCTGACAGTTTAGTTTACAATCATGTTTTAAATTCCATTATTTAGTGTTTTTTAACGATCTCCACTACATCACGAAACAACAATTTAAACTAAATTAGACACTTTACATTCACACCTTCTTCGCATACTCCGTACAACTGCTTAGCGCTTGTTTGCTTCTAAGCCGGCATACAAAACAGTGTCGCCTCGAAACGATCACAAAAACCACCCAAAATAACCCGGTGGTCCCTACAAGCTCGGCCACTGGGATATATGCTGTTTTAAGCTACTTCATTGGTTGGTTCGCCATTTTGGTTGCGTCATACCGAACTGACTGCATGGGTTTGCACGGTGCATACCGATCGATTTTTCGCATCCAAATTACAAACCCCACGCCTCGACAGGAGCACCCCGACTCGTGGCATTGCATTGCCAGCGGTGCGCCAACGGTTGCGTGTCGTGAATGTGCGACCCGCAGAAATGACCATACCGGGCTGGAGTAAACACCGGGTAAGAAGATTTATCGGTCAGTAAGCCAACCCCGGGTGGAGAAAGTAAAACGCGCAGACGAAATTGAATGTGAAAACAGACGGAACAACGCTGTGGACGAGACCGCTTACGCGGTTCAGGTTGGGCCTGACGTAATATAGCGGCGCGCGTTATGTAGGGAGAAGTGAGGTTTGTTTTGATTTTGAACTTCAAAGTTTTACGAGAAAAAATGAACATTAAGCTGAGGAGAGGTGTTTTTTTTTTGTTTGGCTGCATAAAACCAAGATGAGGGACATTGATATCCCCATAAACTGTACGACACGTTGGATGTTGTATAATTGTTAAGATAAGCTTTAATAGCACGATGATGACAGAGTAACTTGGACCAAACTACGATTAAAATACCTTTCCTCCCTCATCTCCTCTTTAATTTTTTTTCAGCTGAGTGGCTGCGAGTGTGTAAGCGAGCTAATCCGAACGAAGATGACTGCTTCAAGAAAATGTTCGAAGGAACCTTCCCCTACATCGCTAAGGGTATGCCAATCTCCAAGACATCGTGTAGATCAATATCTTAAAGCTGTCTTGCTCTTATTACTCCTCAGGTATTCCGGAAATCGGTGTCCAACCGTTCGATCCCCTGCGGATAGAATCCATCCAGGTGTCTCGCGGTTCCGGTGGCCTTACGCTCAGCGGCGGTTTCAAGAAGCTCAGCATCAAAGGGCCGTCCAACACGACCGTCCGTCGGGCGTTTCTCGACTTTGACAAGCACGCGCTGAGCTTTGAGCTCGAGATCCCGAAGCTGCGCATCGATGCCAGCTACAATCTAAAGGGCAACGTCCTTCTGCTGCCACTGGTAGGCGACGGGGACGTAACGATGTCACTCAAGAACGTCAAGACAACGGTCGTTACCAAGTTTGCCGTGCGCCCGCTGCCGGAGGTACGTACATTAGCATCTTACCATCCCATTATTGCTCTACACACCGGTTTCACTTACTTCCGTTTCTGACCCTTAACGATCCAAACAATAGGATGCAATCTTCATCGAGGAAATGAAAGTGACCTTCCTTGTCGGCGGCATGCGCATACATCTGGACAACCTGTTCCAAGGGAATCAAGTGCTGGGGGCATCGCTGAACCTGTTCCTCAACCAGAACGCGAACGAAGTCATCGCCGAGCTGCGGTCGGATCTTGAGCACGGGCTGGCTGACATTTTTACCGGGCTGTGGAACGAGCTGTTCAATAAGCTTCCATTGAAGCTTTGGATCGCTTAAGGGCGCGAGGACCTATCCGTTGGTGTGGTTCTGTGTAAATAGTAGAAGTTAGTTTACCCGGCATGCATTCTGCACATTTTTCTTTAGTCTAGACGTAACGTGTGGTAGGAAGATTAAGCGTGAACGTTCAAATAATAGTGATGTTAGTATAGGAATTGCTCACAATAAAGTAACCGTATAGATGTATAAGAGCTGTAAATACGAACGAGTGAAATAAATTAATTCCAGGACATTTGTGTTTTTCTTTTATGATTTAATTGATGTTGAATTCGGTTAAATGTTGAAAATCAATTATCCTAAAATTGGCTTCAAATAACGTATCATTTCAATAAAAATATTTGGAAATAGATGAACCGAAATATAAATTTAAATGCACATTTTTTCAACTAAAGGAACTGCAGACATTTTAGGTTGACAGTAATATTTTAAAATCATGTCTTTCGCTTAAGGACCCTGCTACTGTAGAACTGAATTTCCAATTCAAGATACACCCCCACAACAAGGAATTGTCGCTGAAGTAATAATTATACTAGCCTTCTTCCATGGCCCTAACACTTAGAGAGGTTGGGACCTGCCATTTCTGTCTTCCATGACATATATTCACTTGAAAGCGCATATTGCTTCCTGCGTACGGGGGAACGATCCAGAAGGAATTTTGTACTGATCCTGTCTTGTGAGACCGACGCCGGTACGATTTTTAACACCATATAATTCAAATAACTCAGAAGTGGTTTAAATAACTGCTTCAAACGATGTCATTATTCATTTCATAACTCTCCTCTATCCATATTTTAATAATTGTGTTAACAAAAATGAAGCCAGCATGAGTAAAAATTTGAAACGGTAGTATTTGTAACAACTAAATTTACGTTAACGATTTTAAAATGCAATAATAATTGCAATGGGTCACAATAGGCTTGCTATAATCGTGATGCTATGAGAATTGCATACTCATAGGCGCTTTATGCTGTTTACAGCAGTTTTTCATGAAAAATATAATAATTGCATTCACAGTGCTGGTAAACGTGATAAACCGATTTCGTCCTATGAATACTCTTTTCACACTAAGTTTATTTATTTTACATGTTGAATAAATTTGCTTGCAAATTCCTCGCATCGTAGCACCAATCGGATCAACATCAAGTCATCGGGTGTGGTTTCCATCCCAACCGTAAACGTCGCAACAACCCAAAGCCCTCCACACAAGTTTGGCAAACAATTCACAACCATTGCTGCATTCCTTCCCTTAGACAGACAAACATTTGGTCAAAGCAAGCCGATCACGTGTATTATTACAATGCTATACATAAAAAGGTATAGCATCAGTATGGAATTTTACACAAAATACGATAAGAATTAATTCGAATAATTTGTTGCAATGCTTCAATTAAACTCTCCACAACTTTTGCAGTCACAAGCGTAAAGCCACATTTGCTTTGCTTGTTACAACCAGCAATAAAACGTGCATCATCGGGGTATTGATGGTCATTTAACGCTTCTCGTGACTCTGGAACAGGACCACATACTAACCGCACCGTTCGTCAACAGCTTCAACACCGAAGGCTTCGTTGACGAGAATCGAACGGTCAGAGGATCAAATGGGCAGGGAGGCTCGACATTGAACTTTAGTGATGGCGAATGCACAATTAGAAATCCGTTTACATCACGTTCTTCGATCTTTTCGCCACCTTGATCACCGTGCCGGGCCAGTGCGGAAGGTGCAAAGATTTATTTTAAAAAATGACACAACTGCCCACGCCCTCGCAACTCGAGCCAGGTGCGAACATCTTTTGTTGAACTTACGAGCCGTACGAGTGTTATTGTAAACATCTTTTTTCGCATGTTCAGGATGAGAATGGGTCTCAAAATTGTTGATTACAAAGTGGCTAAGGACCATTTGACTCAGCTGGTTCCAACGAACCATGCATTAGCAAAATCCAAAAACCGCTTAGCAAATAACGCGGAGCCTATTTTGAGCCTTGAAACGACAGTGAAAGAATATCATTAATTAATTGATCTGATAATTAATGCATTACTGGCTAAAGCCATCAGAACTAATGTTCGTTGCAAGCACATTTTTACTAACCGCATCTGACCTTTTATTCGATCCTATTCTACTGCTAGTAATATACAAGTAGAATGATAAGATCAAAATTCCCTCAGCACGTGCCACGATCACCATTCGAGGTCCTTTTTCAAGATTAATGTGTGCAAAAACAAAACATTGCCATTGCCTTCCAATCACATCGGAAAGGGTCACAGTCGTGTCACGAAAGCCTTCCGTGACGAATAGATCTTCCAACGGTAGGCAGCACACGTTTCAACAGCGTGAAGCGAAAAGAAAAAAGATAAACAACAACAGAATGATCACGCTCTTTCACTGCTTATTTATTTCTCTTCCTTCTTGCACATTAATCGTACGCGACGAACCTTAGAGCACGATCGCACTGCGTTACGCTTGAGCACAGGTGGAAATGTTTGCTGGTAAGTTTTTTGCTCCAGTTGATGCGATTTAGATGGGCTCTCTGTAACAATCAAAGGTCGACGACAGATGGCTGACCACCGGTGAGGAACCTAATGCTAAAATGATCACGAGGAAGCATAAGCGATCTGTATGCATAATCAGCCATATCGTGTCATTGAATTAGCAAAGCAGAGCAGTATTTCTTCCTTCACGACGAGAATTGCATTAATAATTAGAAGAAAAATAACTGGAAGACGTTTTCTACCGTCCCCGTTGGCATGATACAAAAAATATATAATTTAAGAATAAAACTATTCTATTTCAAATATCCATATGTTTAGGAACGATAAATATTGTTTTTGTATGTGATGGCTTTCAAAATTATTTAAAATTATTGATATTATGTCATGAATGTTAATTTACTTTGTTTCGTAATGGGGTGTAACTCTTTCAATTTCTCCACACTGTCGTCCATAAAATTCCAACGGGTTAGTAAGAACAATAGAACTCGTTTTTTCTGCCGTCATACGAAATATAATACCAAACAGCTTTAGACATTGTCTTTTGTGACGTGCACGGATAATCCGACAACCGGGTGTCATTTCACCCGGATAATCAACGTTCCATTGAAGAAGTTGTTAGTAGTCAACTGTCAAGATAGTGCCATAATTTCCATAACTATAAATTCACTTTAAAAATGCTATAATATTGTCGTCCTTTTACTCTTCAAAATCGCCGATTATGTCTCAAATATAAATTGAACTGAAACTTAAATTTGTAGGAATATTTCGCCATTCATTTGAAGCAATGTTTCACTTTCAAAATAAACACTTTCCCTCCCATTCTTTCACTTTCTACCTCGTTCTGCAGCTTAACCATCACGATCTACCTGTTTATTTCCCTTGCTGGCAGCTCATTCCAATTTAATTCCACTTACACATCACATTCCACACACTATCTGGCACAATGGTACGCTTGCTCTAGCTGCTAGCGCAACCTTGGCTCGCACGATTCTCTGCAGCCTTCACACCACTTATCAGCAGCGGACAGGCCCGCGCACATGGATAACCATACTCCATGGTTCCCTCCCTCTCTTAAGCTACCCAGTACGTTGCAGAACAAAAAGAAAGAAAAACAACAGAATGTTTTTTGAAATCAGTTCTGTATCATTTATTCCATTGGGGATAGGAAAAAAAAACACATAATTTCCATCCGGTTTCTATCACGCTTTTGTCAACCGATTCGGGGTGGATGATGGTACCCGCAGTAGCCGATTTCGCGGTCATGGCACAGCAACAGCAAGGACATCATGGCAGTTCCGATGTCTATCGTTGTAGTATAGTTTGGATTGGATTTTTCTGTATTAATTCAGCGATCGATCGTGGCTCGTGGCCTTCCGTTGGGTGGTTTGATTTATTTCAAGACCAATAAAATTAGGTCCAGTTGGCGACTCATACTGTTCTTAATTGTACTATAAATTGAACCCATAAGGGCGTGTCCAAATCTAAAGACGCTTAAAACGAACGTAAAAGCTCATTAAAATCTACCCAATTTAACAAAAAAAACAACAACAAAGAAATTTGAAATAACGACACATTCAAACCGTTTAAGCCAGATTGTTTCAGCGGTTGCCGGTACACCTTCAACCCTTGTCAATGAGAGCATGAAATCATGGAGAGAAACAAAACAAACAGTAAATAAAATTTGGAAATTCTCATTCCACCTGGGAACCGGGGGGCTCTCGGTTTCACTCGGAAAACAATTACCCATTTTCCAGCTGACTCATAAAAACTGTGGGCACCGTTTTTGTTTATTGAACGGAGGCCAACGGTGCGAGGAGCTATGGGAATTCCTTAATCGATACCTCGTCTCATGTCCAACTCCGTAAAACCACGAAACTGACGGTAGTGGTATGCAATCGTTGTGTGCAAACTGTAACTGCGCGGTATGGAATTGCTTCAACCGGGCGCTGCTAAACTGCTCCTTTAGTGGCTTTAGAAATACTGCGGCCTGAGAACCACAGAACTGAGAATGGGAAATGTGCGAAACAATGTGCCGGTGAGGTTTGGGTGCCGTATATGTTTTCCTCATCTCAAACTACAAAATGTTCAATATTGGAACATTGGCGAGAATGTGTGAATCCTTTGTGTTGTTGAAATTTCTACAGAACAAATTGAAATTTGCATCTCGTTTGAAAGTGAAATTTAGCATTGCCAATGTTCTATCTGAGAGGAGAACCGGAATTGATGTTCGAAGCAGAAAACCCCCCTGATCATGATCGTATGTTTTTTTTTGTCTCTTTTCCATTTATATTATCATAAACAACAAACTTGTTTTGCTTCCGGCGATCGTTCTCGAAGGATTAAAGAGTAGAATTTGAAATTCTTAAAACGTAAACCTAATCAACCTCCAATAATGCGACCGATTTGGGGATTATTTCATACAGAACAAGCGTTGGAGAATGGACCGTTTATCATGACTTATAGATAATTAGCATCCATTAGCAACGGAGCTATCCGAGTTCGGAGATGGTAGCTGCGCCGATCTCACACATCAGGACCTGTTCCAAGAACCCATCCAGAACGTTCTCCTGTGGCAAGCAAGGGAAGTATTCGTTAAAAATGGTACATACATATTTATTCTCCGAAATAAATCGGTCAACATAGTGACATGATATAATTCGAGCTAAATTTTTGTTTTGCATTCAATTTCGTCTGCTGTCCCCCAAATTGCAAAGCCTTTGATTACATTTCGCGTATCATATTATATACAACCGATCTTCTCGATTTCTTAAAACCACAACTGCAGTTTTGTCAATAAACCAATTCAATTCCATTTGACGAAATTCCTGTGAATTTGATGGATTTATGGTTTTATTAATAAAATTTATTTCGTTTTCAAACCGTTTCCTCCAAACCGGCATTCATCTTCGACCTTTAAGTGACATCCCAGATAGTGATGTTTGGGCGGGTTTTTAGTGGTGCATCAAAACCGATCAAACATCCTTTCTTGGTCGCATTATTGTACATTGAAATGCTTTTAAGACCACTTCTAATCCTTCCTTCGAACAGTCAGATGCTCTTGAAAAGATTTAATAAAAAACTGTATCTGAAAACAAATTAGTATATTTTCGTAAGCACATATAAATCATCTCAAATTTCTTAAAACAAAGGAAAATTTATTCATTATTTATAGCATCGTAAATTTGTATGAAACAATGTGCAGCAAATCGTACATTATTGTATACTTTCGCAGTGTATCAATGTATCAGAGGCAAGAACTCGTACATGCAAATATATTCTATTTTACGAACCAACAAAAGCGATAATGCACCTTTCGACCTGCTATCAAGCTGGCAAAAAACCATACTCCTGTCCTAACCTTTACACTAAATAATGTCCATTGCGTGCGCCTGACCGAGGGCTGATAACTGTAACGCTCCATTTACGCGAAGGGCACGCTTTTAATCGATGATTGTATCGCTCTCCTCCCTCCACCCTTCTGCCCTTTCTCGCACACACCCATTCCACCACATATCGGTCGAATGATTTTATCTGATGCAATTAAACGACCCTACCTTGACTTAGATGTTCGCGGTGAGTGAATTGTTTTTTTTTTGCTTTTTGTACACCCTCAATCATTGATGCTGTTTAATTATGATTAGACACATCCTACCGCACCGGGCTTAACATAAATTTCGATGGAGAAATACGCTCACCCAAAACGGGGTAGCAAGCGAAGCAGCAACAAGAATGCGGATTTTCTAAAACGAAACACTTTCCACGCAGCGCCCTTTACGCCCTGGGCTCGAAAGGATGTTTGGTTAGACATTTTTCACACCACCCCACCATTTCACATCAATAATGTGGAAACGGATTTTAAACCATTTTACAAACACAAAGTAGAGCGTGTCGGGTGTTGACGTTTCGTTTGTAAATCTGCGATCCGTGGCGTGGTACGGTGGTTCGGTGGTTCAAAAGTTACTCCACTCCGTTTATGGAGATCTTTGCTCACCCCAAGGACGCGCGAGTGAAGCCGGGACAGCAGATGAAGAATTCGCCCGCACGAATGCGCTGCGAGTGTCTTTCACACCAAATACGCTAATGGATTACGCCGGGCGTCCTTCAAAGTTCGTACTCTGATTAATGCACTTCCGCTTCTTCATCTGATAACGGCTCGAAGAGTCGATCGAACTCAGTTCCTTGAACTGGTCCAAAAATCGATCGCTCGCCAAAGAATTTGTTTGTCGGCATTGGCCGCAGAATGTGCCAATATGGGCAGGGATGAAATTTTTAGAAGAATTATTTTCGGGTACAGATTCATCTGCGACAATAATTTTGTTACCTTGTCGGTACACGATTAAAATCAATTAGCTATTCCCGCTTCGTTACACAGTAAACGGAGTTATGACCGAAATTCAGTCGGTACGTGGTACGACAGAGTAGTGCAGGCCAATTGTTTAACAGCCTGTTGATGGTGCGCTTCGCCCAATCCCGACAGTTTACACTATTTTTAGGTCAATTTTCCGATTGTTGATAGCGTGCGGACCGTCGGTATGAAGGTTCGAAAATATGATAATGTGAGGTCAACCAAACGAACAATAACTCTGTTATCTGATGACGTTTCGGTGAAACCGTAACAACACATTATGGATTGTTTTGTCGGTAAGTGCCGTTGTGTGCACAATCGGTTCAAAATGCGTACGACCAAACCGGGAATGGTGGTAAGCCTTATAAGCAAAAAAAAACCTTACAAATGACAACTAGAAACATGGTGGCGGAAGCATTATACCAAGAATAAGTTAAATACCACTTTTGGAACCGGTATTTCGCACAAAACCAGCCCGAGAATAAACTGCGCGAAGCTTTCACATACAAAGAACTTGTGCGTTGCGGTAAGCGACGAACCGGCCTGGGCGCTTACGGTAACCCACACACAAAGAATGTGATCGGATAAGTGATCAAGTTGTTTTTTTTGTAAAGAAGATAAACGTAAATTTTCCAGTTAATACATAATGATGCACGATAAAATCTCAAAACCGAATATTTCACCCATTAAGAACCCATCCGGTTCGGTAACCCATCGGTCACTCACCTACGTTGAGCAGTTCCATTGTTTCACGCACGCCGCATGCACTAAACCACTAAGGCGCAGGGAAAGAAATGTTCGGAGAGACAGCATAGTACAACAAAATTCCCCAATTGAGAGTGAGTGCAAAGCTTTCGGTGAGTTGCCGTGAGTGGAGCAGAAAAAAAAAGCACACGCCATATAAAAGTGTGCCGCGCCGAATGCAACGGCTTCATTCGTTCGCGCAAAGTCGCTCCGGTGCGTAGTGCCAGTTTAGTAGTTCGGTGCGTACAGGTTCGTGTCTGTGTGTGGCTAGCAGTTTTTCGTTTTTCGTTGGTCGTTGTTTTCTTCACTCAACATCCCATTCCATGCAGACTTTGTCGACTACATGTTCCACACTGTAGAGAAACGGATGAGGAGAGGATTATAGAAAAAAAACTTGTTAAACATTCGGCCTTGTGGATTATCGCCTCGCACCGACTCGTCACCGTGCGGTGAAGAAAGAAATGGAAAGCGTTCAGTGGCGGTGCGGAATGATCGCAAATATTTATGACATTTTTCGATCGTTTGGGCAGTTTAAGTGTGTTTTTCGTGTGTGTGCGAGTGTGTGCTTAAGTGTATAATGCGTTGTTCATACTTGGACTTCGATTATTCTTTCGGTGGTTTATGCGTGAATCGAAGAAGAACAGAAACTTGTCCCATTTGGGATCGAAACCCTCGTTTGGACGTCCTGACTGTACGCACAGTGACATCGTGTGAAAGAGAGAGAAAGGGAAAAGCTCTTTTCTTTTCCCGGTGCCAATCAGCTCAGCACCACCACCACAGATGGACCGGACTGGAAGGGATGGGAATTGTGCAAATATCTCTAAGCGCGTATATCTTGCCTTATAGCACCATCTCGTGTGGTTGTGTACCGAGACCGTGGAGTCTTGGGCAGCATCGGACCAGCTGTGCACAACGCTGCTCGAAAACCTCGAAACCAGCCCGATATTTTTTAAGCTCACTGAAACTGGGGAGTGCCATTTACGATCGGCGTGGTTGCACCGTGAATTTCACCCGTCCCCAGGAACGTCACCGATCGCCGTTCGTTCGCACTGCGTTATCCAACCGTACTGCGTGCCGAAACCGAACGAAACAAACCCCATCGTCTGCCACCCGAACGCCAGTTCCCCAACGGATGGGGTACGCGCATCCCTACGATACAAACTTCAAACTGCCAACTCCCTGGATAGTTTGGCTTGAGTTTTGTTTGAATTTCATTTGAATGTGCTCCATAAAATGATAATGGCAACATCATTCTGCCACAAGGCCAACCTCGCAGACAGCCGAGGATGTCGTCATTTCGGGCGGAAAAATCTTCACCGGCCACGCACACACCGTGCGAGATGGAACGCAAAATTGAATAATAAACAAGGCAGAGACAGTGATGCAGATTATATAATTCAATTACTACGTTACCAGCTTGCTTCTCAATTTCTGCACACACCGGAGAAGACGCTGATGCTGCCGATGGCTTCAGATTCGCCCAGAAGCTCCGTCGGACACGTTTCGGGGTTTTCTTACACCTTCACCTGTTGTGCCAACGGGCGGCATGAGCTATAACTGCTATAAAAGATCATCCCTTCCTTCATTACGAATGGGATCGGTTTGGTGCTATTCGTTTGTTGCGTTTGTATCTTGAGCACACGTCGACCACAGTTGGTTGGCCATTTTGACAGTTTGAACGATCGCCAAATGCATCTAGCAAACTGGACAAAGTGGATGTGTGTGAGAGAGAGTGTTTCATCTTTTTTGAAATGCAGAAGCCGGTTTTTCCTGCTACTTACCATCGAGTGGAACGAAATCGGGGTAAAAGAACTGGGTCAATCCGAAAGTCAGTTGATCGAACCACACAGGGAGGGTGAATGTGTCGGAAAGTTTTTGATAGAGTATTAGGAGTTTTAGTTATCTGAACAGGTCATTTAAAAATAGTATTTATGTCAAAGATATCAAAATTGTTTGAGACATGTTGAAACAGTAAAGTTTAGCTAAAATAGTTCCATTCTCCGACAAAGTTCCGACACACAGAACTTGAAGGATATCATTTTCGATTCCTCTCTGATAGGAATGCTCGCAAGCCTTGATCTGTGTCTTCAGAGAATACATTTCAAGAAATGAAAAGTTTATGAAGTTTTTCCATGTTTCGATTTCCAAAAATAGTCGACATCATAGTGGCTAGACCTTAATAAACAGAATTCTCTGAGGGTAATTTCATTAGAACCCTTACGTGTTCCGATGTGAAATGATCAGCAACACTGATGATCGTGTCGATTAAACAACCACCTCCCAACACCACCCAAATCATTCCACCCAATCGTTCTCTCGATACCCGAGAACCTGAAGTCTCGTTCTTGGCGTGTCTCGATCATCAGAAAGTCGTAGAATAAATCAAGATGTGTGTTTACGCAAGCGAACAGCGAAATACTTGACCACATTGGCAGGAGATAAAAAGCGGCTCGTCGCTTGCCGTCTAATCAACAATACCCTCCACTTAGTTACTTGATTCCAGCTCGACGACTCCTATCGGACGCTTAACATTAGCCACCTTACTGGAAGTCGCAGAAGGTGACACCTTGGAATGATCAATTCCTCGACGCATTAGCACGTACACAGTTCGTTTGGGAAGGAGTGCCAATTCGGCAATGAATTGCCTGTTTCATATCGCTCCCGTTGGGGCAAGGGTAAAAGTCACATTAAACATTCCCCTTTATAGAGCCTAATGTCCCCAGCTTAATGTCAGTTTAATCTGCCATGCCTGCGAAGGTGTTCTAAGAAGCGCACGTCCCAG
>KB663610.1:15268872-15383368 GCA_000349025.1 Anopheles minimus | reverse complement strand
AATCAAATTTGTTGCAGTGCAGCAAAACCCCGAATACGTCCTTCACGATGGCCGTTCGATGTCTGCTGGTATGGAGCCTGCTGGTGATCGCCACCGCATCCGCCGCGGGAATTTACGAAAGACGTAAGTGTTTGCGCTCTAAGCGATCCTACTTATCCTAGCGCCGTGAAGAAGCATGCAGCAGCAGTTGTATGCGTCATCATTTCTGCACACAAACTTCATCGCTACTTTGACCGACCTTTACCGATTGTGATGTTCACGGTGTTTTGTTTGCTCTCCGATATCCGTTGGTTGGTGTGGAGACGAATTTAAATTGTTAATTTCGGAACCGAACCCCGGCGTCAAGGTTAGTGTTCACAGAGTGTGGTTCCCTCTTGTTCGGTACGGCACAAAATGGAAGATGATTTAACGAACCTTTCTGGGTTCCGAAAAATGTTCCCCTTTCAGTCCTCTGCTGCATATGGGTTTTGAGTTCAAGGTGATCCGCTCCAGCCTGGGCTCAGAGTTATTTCCAGAGCTCTCTCTCCCCAAAGGATGGATCCACCTGAGCAGATGATCTTGAACCTCCTGTCGGTTATTATGCGTACCGAAGGAATAAACCGCCTCTTTTTCCATCAACAGGAAAGAAACTTCAAGGCTTGATAACAATGCGCCCGTTTCTACTCACAACTACCCACGGATTATTGCGTGTGCGTCCGCGTTCAAGCGAAAGTGCTACTGCATTTTCCAGCGGTTGCCTTCCGCAGCTGACCCGATGCGGAACCGAACCCACCGACCGGGTGCATTAATAGTTCTGCGTTTCTTCACATCACCCGGTGTTCATTTCCTTGATTCCGAACCAAACGGAGTTTGTTTTTTTTCCCCGCCTGGCCGACATTAATTCATACGAATTGAATTGAAGGTTTTTTACGCGCTGTACCGTTTGTTGGAAGGTGTTTTGCTGCCTGCATTACACGGCCGGGCCATTTCTTTGCCAGCCAGCACGGACCGGTGTGTCATCATATGTGATTATGATGGACAAAAACCGCCGTACAGAAAAAAAAACCGCTTCCAAGTGCGATCGTTTTCGATTGGCACCGCGTGTGCGTGTTACATCAGACGGTGCACACTCATTTTGCTACTTGCCCTGCTTCATTTCATTACGTTGGAAGCGTTTTGTTAATTTAGCGCTCATCCGTACGCGAAAACGCACATCAAAAACCCCAACCTCCGATGCGGATGCAACACGTACCGGCTATATGTATTTCATCTAAACGCAACGGTACGGTGTCCGGTGAAGAAATTAAAAAACTCATCTCCTCAAATCTAAAGCAACGAAACACCAACACACACGATTCTCCTAAAGCTTGGTGATGGTCGCCCGTGTGACAAGATACGTTTCGTTCGGGAGACCTTTTTTTCTCGTAAGGTTCGCTTGTTATCTCACATCGTCAGCTAGTTCGGTGCCCGAGGTTCGCCGTCTGGGTTCGCGCAAGTCTCGGGACCGTGCCGCGGATGATGATGGCTTGAATGAGAGTAAAAGTGAGAAACCGGTGGAGATTCCGGCACCTTCACTCGGTCAGACGCACACGGTTTCGCGCACTTCGACTACGGCTCCGGCGTGGTATGCGCATAATGGGGTTTCCCTTGCATGCTCACCCCACCGGTGACCTATTTTTTAACCCCAAGCAGGTCTCCCTGTCTGCGCCACTTCGGATCGGTAAGAGCGACATTCACACCGGCCTGAATGGATTCCGGAGCCTGACTAAAGGGTTGGTTTGTGTGCGAGCTGTCAAGTTCTGTTGCTTTTTCTTATTTTGCTGCAGATTATTAATACCACCAACAGCTGATAGAGAAAATAGCTTAAAATAAAAAAAAAATTAATCAGCTAAAATTATTTCACATCAAAACCTTCAATATCCAAAACAAGAAACTCAAAAACTTTAAAAAAAAGTTTGTCGATAAACCTTGGCAAAAGAAAATAAACAAGATAGTTGTGAATCTGCCTAACGAAATAAACAATCACAACATCAAATCCGTAAGAAATCGTCCGCAGCGAAGATGGCCGCACTGTGCCACTTTCCAGCAGGATTACGCAACCCTTACACCCAGCGCAACACACAGCTAAACCCGTTTCAAGTTCACCATAGCGTCTTTTCTCCTTCATTTATTTATTTTCATGCTCATTTTGTTGCCGCGATCCCCGCTCGCGCGCACGTGTAAGAGTGAAACAGTTTTATGTTTGGTTTATCAATTCAGTTGGAAATACACTCAACGTGGCGCGTAATGCGTGTCCCCGTGTCTGTGTGTCTGTGTTTATTTGTGTTTTTGTGAACTTGAACCATACCGCCAGTGGCGTTTGGGATCCCTTTTTCGGCAAAACGGTTTACTGTGCAGCTTCTAAGTTCACTCCTCAAAAGTCCCTGAATCGAAGAGAGGTAGCTTTATTATTAAACTCATCGCCACCATTCAATGTCGAACGTGAAGGTAGGCTACGATCGGATGGAATGAATGAATCCGATGGGCCATTCCATCTCTCTAGGGTGGTCGAGACAGCCGTAGCTAATGATAAAAAATATGATGAAACGGACACAGCGCCCTCGATGCTGACACCCAACCGACACCGTTTGCTGCAAACCCACCGAGGGAAAGGTGCTTCAAGAACCCGACCCCGTTCCACCTACCCGGGGCACAAGGAGTTCGGTGATCAGGGGGGGAACTTTTGAAAGGTTTCCAGCTTGGGCCGGCCGTATGAATCACCTGCCACTAGCCAACCCGAACGGACGGGAACGGTTCCCCACTGCAACTGGTGGCGGATGACGAAAGCGCTTTAACCTACTGAGAGCATACGCGACACGCCACACCGCATGCACGCCTTGACGGAAAACTGCCGACTTTTGCAAGTCACTTTCGAGGAGCTCCAACATCCACCGAAGGTAGGGTGTGCTTCGCCGTTCGTGTGTGTGTGTGTGTATTTGTCGAGCTGGAATGCTTTCGTTTTGGCCTTTCGTTGCAAGTGAGTTAACGTACAAACAAAACAAAACAAAACAAAAGTACACAAAAAGCTGCTGATGATGCTGGAGGGTGCAATAGGAGCCTTTGTTTGTCCATTCTGCACAAAACGGCTTCACACGAGTGGATCAAGATCGGCACGTGAAGCGGATCCCCGAACAGTGGGACAGTGTGGGGCAAGAATGCGCCAACAGATGGAGCATTGTTTTGAAAGCTTGCAACCGGACAGCCCAAAATGTACGACCCTGACTTAATTCGAAAGGGAACACAATCAGCAGCTTACCGTCAGCTGTGGTTCTGCTGATCTGCACAAAACCGTTTTAACGGATGTCGGTGTAATTCTGGAAACGAATGGCAGCATGCGTTACGTGTCATTTATTTCTGAAGGTCCTCAGCATTTTACCTTTTGTATGATAGATATGGTTTTAAAGATATTTGGAGGTCTAAGAACAGTTCCTTAGTTTACCTTAACTTCGGATGATACAAAATTGATTTTTTTTAATATACAACACTCTCTTATAAAATTACTAGAGAATTGTAGATCACCGGATCATCTGTGAGCGCTACTAGTTATGATATTGTTGCAGGGCCTCGAACGGCCTATCTATTCCCATCCGGATCGTTCTCCCTCAATGAGGACTGACTATCCAACTACGTGGCATCAATAAGTGTAGTAAACCATTATATTGCCGGCATTACCGAATAGTTCGTTATGCCAAACAAGACGAAGAACATGTCTTAATCTTAGCATATCTCAAAAATAAACAAACATTATTTCAAATCAGACGCCATTACAAAACTGCCACCCATTTTTTGATGCCTTGAAATATAGATCTTTCGCTCAAGATAATCACCAGAAATGTAAGAATCATTCATCCATGGTCACTAGAAGTCAACATTTGTTCACTTCAGGATATCCCCTACATCCCACTTTCGATCTTGTCTCTATGATCCTTCATCATTTCTTTCTCGTTGATAAAACTGTAAATTTATTTTTTTTGTCCTACTGTCCTCTCCATTTCTTTGGTATATAAAAATAGTTTTGTTCAAAAAGAAATATCGCAAATATATTTTCTCTTTCAACAAATTGCAAGAAAATGAAAGATCATCAGATCATCTGTGATCGCTTCTTGTCAGCATCTCAACCAAAGCCTCTGCATGTCCCACCCATTTCTTAGTCAAAGCATATCTCAGCCGTCTCTCAGCCAAGGCAAGCTAAGGCACTGTGCGATTTAGAAACTGCCTTCCATTTTTCTTTCAAAACCACATTCTCTACTTCACATCAAATGCTGAAGCAGTTCGCGTAACATACCTCCCAGGAAACAGCCGTCTGTCAGCGCCCCGTACCATTGTTTGACGCATAATTTTGTCCGCTGACTCGCATGACATGTCCTCAGGAAACGGCACACCAACCTAACCAACGGCCCCAGTTACCACGGCCCCGTTTCACATTCTACGCATTCTGTGCGCACACACAGAACCATTCTGTCGGCCCTCCGTACCCTGTTTTCGGGGTTTGGTACGCTTCGAGCAGTCGAGTTTGTACCGAGTCGGCCCCCAAACCCTGAGATGGTCGGTGTCGAAATCGGTGTTTGTGTGTTTTTAATTGCAACCGTACGCATTGCGTTCACTGTTCTGGTGCGTTCGCGTCAAGAATGGTGTCTTTCTTCGGTGCGAACGATCGCGACCGTCCATTCGTCGCGGGTTCGTCGCCTTGCTCTGCAAAAGTCTCCACCAGTACGCTGCGTGGCGCAATCGGTGGCAGGTTTTAGCCAATCGCTGCACGGCAATGGGGTGCGAATCTGTGTTCTGCCGTCTTCTTTCTCGCGTAGGGCTGAGTACGCGGGCTCGCACACACTCAGGCCCAATTGCTTCAAGGGCCCCCAAATGTGCAATGGTACGGATACGGGGCAGTGGGAAATGGGACGGTGGTGGCAAGGCCAAACAAGCACAGATACACATACACCGACAGACCAGCCCGCATGTCCCGTGGCGATAACGATTTAGTAATCGAACGCACTGCAAACCCAAACGGAATCGGAGAATCGGTTCAAACACTAAGAACACCAGTGGCTGCGAACAAATTGTTCATCTTCTATCGAATGTTACATACCGTATGATACCCCTACTAGAGGACGTTTACCATCCCATTTAAGGGTGCACTATCCGTGAAAAACCGGCCACTGAAACTGGTTTCCCGATTAACACCTTTAGTAGCCAGATATTGGATCACGCATGGCGTGTCCTACCCAAGGAAATAAGTTGCCACAATTCTTGACACTTTCCGCACAACAGACACAAATGTAACAACAGAAATTGTAGCGGCTGCTTTGCATAATCCGGCCAATGTTTTGCGTTGCAACAATCACCAGCCCCCATCTCCCTCCGGCATCTTACCAGAATGCTTTAATTATCCTACTTTCCTACCACTCAATTAGCTGGAACTGGTTTTTCCGCAGTCGAGATCTTTCTCTGTCCCTACGGCAGACACGGCCATGCTTAGAACCTATGGTAAAGCTGACCGACTACCAATTATTGGCGTCCAAACTTTTACTTCCTGGATCTAGTCTTCCATTTTGTATGTGTGTGTGTCGGAGCAGTCGTATGCAAACGAGCTGGACCTTGCAGAAGCGGGCCAAGGATCGTTTGGAAATGAAGACAGTTCAAGGTCTGGGTAAGGTGTTGGCCAAATTTCGATGGCGAGAAACGTGGCGTGTTGAGAAAGTGCCGAAAATCAATCAACCATCAAAGGCGTCAAAGAGTGCTTCATTCATAGCGTCGGAAGAGTCGCAATCCCGGGCGCGACGGTCCTGCTGGTGTAATCGTTTTATTTGCTTTGTTTTCGGAGGTCATTTTGCCACTCGTTTGCCTCGCATAACACCACGCCAAGTGTGCGTAAGTGTGCAATGAAATATGCCGCTTTTTTTCGTACTCTTCTTCTTCTCTGCGCAGTGTATGCTTCCTATTTCGCCGTATTTTTCCCCCTTCGACGATATGTTACATACTTCACCTTGCACCGATCGTTATCGTTCCAAAGCAACCCGTTCGTCGATCGGATTCGCAGTAGGCAATGTTGTGCGGTGCTCTGTATAGTGTGCGGTATGTGTTGCATTGCAAAATGGCAATCAAGTAGTGGACTAGCGACAGATCGCTACCGCACAGTGTGACCGCACGCTGGACATATTCATGCACTGCTATGTTCTTGGACAACCACAACTTTTGGCTGCACCCGACCCGGTGCACTAATGCCATAGTCCATCATCCATCATGGGCTCGATGAATCCGATCATTCTTCATTTATCTTCATCGCCCGTAGCACAAAAGCCTTGACCAATACACAAAAGCTACCTACAGCAGGTAGGTGGCGTTTTACAGCATGCCTCAACGATAAATCCACGCTTTTGCAAATGGTAGCCTCACTGCGGTGGTGAACAAGTTGCAGCAGAATCGCAACTTGGCCGAAATCCTTCATACCCGCCAACGGATATGATGTTCACCGGACGTGTGGCCCGAATTAATTCGTCTATTTTAATTGCTTTACGCTCCACAAACCTATTCACCGTTACCACATTGGAGGAGAATTGGATGGTCATAAATGATGTTGGATTTGTTTAAGACGTTGTAACTTGATGCACATCTAACCATCTAGCGTTGATGATTAATTGTTCAATTTGTATGGTGATGTACACACGCCTGAAGGTATGCAACCTGGTGTTTTTATTTCGAATATTTTGAATTCCACAATACGTTACGAAACGATGCGGATATAAATTAGTTTTTCATTGGTGACACAAGCGATTTCCAACTAGAGGAACATTATTTAAAAAAAATCTAATTATTTTCAATTTGGATTGATTGATGCAAAAATTGGTTTTAAACTTCCCAACTTGTATAGCGCGACGCTTTCCTCTAATAACTACATTTCAGATTGATCATGTGTTTATTTCCCTTTTTTCCGCAGCCTCATACATTTTACCTTGCCGACGAAACGATCCAGAAATCAACAAATGCATCCGGAACTCGCTGAACTTCGTCAAACCGTACGTTTCCCGAGGTCTGCCCGAACTCAAGACACCGCCACTCGAACCGCTCCGCATTGAGGAGCTGGCGATGGAAAACAATGCTGGTGCCGTGCGGATAAAGGCACTGTTCACGGACATCGTGGCGCAGGGTGCCGGTAACTACACCATCAAGGAGGTGCGCAGCGATCTGAAGAAGCTGCGCATCGACATGAGCATCGGAATTCCGCGAGTAGAAACGCGCGGCAAGTACGAGGTGATCGGCAATGTACTGCTGCTTCCAGTGCGATCGAACGGCGAGTTCTGGACGGAGTTCTGTAAGTCGCAAAGTGATTCCACGGAAAATGGAGAGACGTTTATGGAGTATATTTTATCTGTTCTGTTTTGCAGCTGATATCACCGCCATTGCCAAGATCTATGGCAAAGCTGTCGAACGGGACGGAGAATCGTTTATGGGCATCGAAAAGATCAACGTCGACTTCACGATGAAGAATGCTCGCTTCAAGGTGAAGGATCATGTAAACACGCAGAACGTGCTGGGTAAGTGGGGTTTTGAAAGATTCCGTTTTTATCGAAAGTAATTTGCTAATACGCAAACCCTTATCCACCAGGTGAAGCAATCAATCAGTTCCTCAACCAGAACGCTAACGAACTGATCCAGGAAATGAGACCGGCGGCCTCCCAGAGCATCGGCAAGCTGTTCCGGAAGTTCTTGAACGATGCCTTCACCAACCTGCCGACGCGGTTGTGGCTGCTGGACGACTAGAACCCGAACGGCAGTGTTCTCCCAACGTAGCATTAGCATTCGTCTTTAAAGCATAGGTGATATACACAAATGTAGTCTTAAGGATCGCGTAACCGTGCCTAACGTCAATACAAAACAATTATCTGTTGTGTACTCCTGCAAAAGTAATCCACGTACAAGGGGGCACCACCGCGTCGGGAATGTTTTAGTTCGACCGGAACTAAAGGACGAAATTTTAACAACACAGCAATATTGCATGAGATCCAATCTCATCGTAAAGAACTTTTTCACACAATTCGATCTTTATTGGATCCCGAGTTCCACAGCACTGCAACAAGTTTGTGCCTGTGGTTTAGTAAGTAAGCGATAGAAGAGCGAGTGTACAAAATGTCCCCAGCACAAAGAGAACGAACGAAATTCAATACCTACCCGTTTCGAATATACGAAACCCATGCATACGTTTTTGGTTTTCTTTAGAACGAACGTCAACTAAACAACGAAACACATTAACACGAACGGAAAAGCGAACGCGATCATTTTTCGTAGGATTTAAGATGTAAATATTTCGTCGTGATGATGCAAAGCGTGGCTGCAGAAGCGATTTTCAAAACACAAACCACAATTTAATAAATCGAAATTAAAACGAAACTATTTACCAGATTCAGAGATTTAATAACGAGGATAAGTGATCTTAGCATACGCCGATGACAACTTAAATATTCCCAGTACTGACATGCGCCTCTCAGACATGGGCTTTGTCCAAAACTGACGAAACCCGCATAGCCCCGATCGTAAAGAAGGATAATCAAGAATTCGATATCATTATGAGCTCCAAGTGTTGTGGGTGGTCTCACTGTCGTATTATGAATTAGACTTGACGAGTTCCGTAGGTGTAAAAATAGGGTCAAAAGTGATCATCACACTTTCAATTGCATACCTTCAGGCGTATTAATCTTTCTGTGCAGAATAACAATAGATCCATCCACCTTTCGGGATTTATCTACAATTTTAAAGTAGCTCTCTCATTCGAACCATCCTTATTACTACACACGCCTTCAATCAACCCCTATGCAATGTCCCCATCTACGCTTGCCCTACAAAAAAGGGAGCGACACTGTGTCGCTACTGATTACGGTTACGGTTCCGTTCGAATGCGTAATTGTCTACGTACGAACGCTTCATTCCGATCTGCTCCACATCTTGGCATCCCGGGTAAGGAGGACTAATTTTTCGCTCAAATTTATTGTTTCCGTTCGCCTGTACGCCTTCGACGCCTTATCAAAGTGCACACTAGGCGACGACTTCTGGCGCCTTCGATCGCCCATTAGGGCATGTAGCAGGGCGCCTGAAGAAGCAAATCCATCGATACCCCCGAAACCGTACGAGCTGATCTATTTTCGAGCCAGCCTATCGTGACGAAAGTGAGAATGGCGGCACCCTGCTTCACTCGATGGCCACCGTCGACGTGTGGCCCGGCAGAGTTTATTTTTAGCCGAAGCGCATTGTTTATGTGGTTGCATCCTCCACATCTATCGGTGGTCCGGTTCAAGTTAACGATCGTTTGAAGGCGGCCGGAGCCGGAGTGTCCGGTTCGTACCGGTTCGGTTGGTCGACGCACCAGCTGTGGTTGCGTGTGGAACGGGTACAGCCGGCCCTTGGATCTTTGGCGAGACAATCTAAGAAGGAAGAGGAACGCGTGCCAGCCCTTCGATTGTGGCCGCCCTCGAACGTGTCCGATTGTTCTGGACGGCGACAAGGGCCGGCAGGGTTTCTTATCGCGTCAAACATTGCAATGAAGTGATCGATAGGTGATCAACTGGCTGGCGTTGGTGCGAGGTTGTTGTGTTTGGCCAGGCGATGCTATAATTATGTGACGGTAATGTTGTGACCGTAATGGAGTGAAGTGAAACTTCTTGCAACGCTTAAATCTCCCAACGCATTGAACCAATCAAAATTGCATTTAGTTTGTACACTGATGTCCATCTCTCAAAACTATTTAATATTTTTATTTTTTTTATTTTCTTCTTAATCGTGCTTTACATGCCGTCATTTTGACAATTTATTTTAAATAAATAAAATGCCAAACAAACCATTTGTGGACTTAGTGCAAAATATACCCAGTCCAAACAACCGAACCCTAATTCCACTAGCATGAAAACAAAACGTGCTACGGCATGTGGTGGAAAAACATAAACACCCCATACCGAAGGTCACAACTCCGATTAGTCCATTCGATTTCAACCCGAAAATTGCTCCTTCCTCCAAACTAAAGAACGGTGTGCATTAATTTTTGCAATTTCGCGATCAGTGACCGGCAACCAACTGCGTCCTCCCGATGGCCTTCCCGAATCGGTGGCTAACAAAGCGATAATGTTAATTGCCCAATCGCACAGTGCGAGTAATTTATTAAACGTCCAAATTGCTCTACCCGATTGGGGAGTGAAGTTTCGTTCCGTACAAATTGTCCGAAACTCAATCACATGCGCTTCTGCTTAGCTGATAAGGCCGAAAGCAGCGGAAGTTTCGATGGACTGCCAAGCAGACGTGCTGCTTTTCCGGGTGGTCATAAACGAATTCATTTGCGCGTTTTGAATTCTAAGCGTGAGAAAATGACTCCAACGTAAGGTTCGTCGCCTTCATTCTTTACATTGATTGCACAATGATTGGTATTAGAAAATGAATATATTGAAAAATGAGTGCGCATTAAATCGGAAGAAAATAAACACGGAACAATGCGTTGTACTGGGTCTTGTGCCATCTAATAACCCCTCACGTCTATCCCAATAGTTTTCCAATTGCACTCATTGTACAAGCAAGCAGCACACATCAAATTAATCAAGAACCGAAACCGACATTAATCCAAACAGTGCCCTTCCACTCACTATCAGTAACGACTAAAAATAAAGCAACAACTACAATCACCCGAACGATCCACATACACCCGTACCAGGGTACGGTAGATCAATGAAGTTAACAGCGAAATACCAATCTGTCTCAATGTAGGCGACATTATGTCGTCTTATTACTTCCGACTCAGCAGACGTAGCAGCAACCACAACAGTACTATCAGTAAATTGGGCGCATCAATCAAACGTGCTTCGTGAAATCCTTCGCAACCTTTTGGCCTTGCGTAAGTTTGCTACCCATACCCCTCGGGGTAACTCTTCGATTCCTCCGGCAAAAATGTTTTCTGCAAAAAGGAACTGAAACACACCCAACCGGAGAACTATTTGTAAAAGGCGATTACGAGCCGAACAGATTTTCGGAAAGCATTATTTTTTACGCCCAAAATTCGGTGCGATTCTGAAAAAATGACAAACATTTTAGGATTGTTGCATCATCTTTCGGTACTGCCAAATGTACGAGCGCTGTTGCTAGTTGAGATTGGAAGTGGTGGCGAAAGTGATACAGGAGGAATGCCAAAAATGTCTGCACGTTTGTTGAAATAACCAATAAATATAACATGTTTTTAATTATAAAAATTTATAGTATGTTATAAATTAATAAGAATGTAGGAACTGAACTAAAATGCATGTATTGGAAAACCAACAATATCTCTTAAAATTGTCCATTAATACCCTTGGAATTATTCATCTACAGAGATCCTGCTCGACAAAATGGAAATATGTGCCGTTCATCACGTTCACGTACTCACTGGCTGGAGTCACAGTGATTCATAATGGGTAAAGAATTCAAAAGGCGATGCTAATACCTTCCTTATTGCTTGTAGGATGATAGGACGAAAGCAATGAGGCGATAACACGGAGAACTCCAGATCGGGCCTCGTAATATAGGGGAAATCTGCCTGTATAGGCAACTTCTTAACCAGGAGATGAAAGTTAAATATGTTTATCTGTAAAGTTTATTTAGGCTACGTTGTACCAAATAGTGTCGTGACTGAGATACTCCTAGACTCTCATTTGGTTCGGTAAAGGTTTCAACAGCTCTGACATAGTTAACAGTACAATTAATGTTACGTCGTCCAACGACATCTAATCCGCAGGCATACAACATTTTTTGCTGATTAATCCAAGTTCTTATTGATGTTAAAGTTTAATTTCAAATAAATATAAAAAACTATTCTCCTTATCACGCTCTCGGTCCACCGTCGTTCCCATAGTGCAGTGGACCGTTGATAACGGTTGCCTTCTCGCAACGGATTGCCGCTGCAATCTGATCAATTCGTAACGACTGGGTCCGCAAAACACACGATCATCTTCAACCGTGCTCGGCTCTCAAACTGATACGCAGCAGCGCACATCTTCCCTGTGAGCTGAGCGATCCCAGCGCGATCAGTCCCTTGGCAGACAACGACCGAACATCCGCCCAGGCTCGCAGAACCGTGCTGCTCGTCCGTGAGCTCCCAGCACCAATTCGAAACAGTGTTCGCGCAGTGTCCTTTTTTATTTTACGTCCCCTATATTGTGCATTCTTCAACCGTGTCTTGAGCGATCCTGCCGAACAAGTGTTTTTCCTCCCTCCGTGTGTGTGTGTGTGTAGTACCCTGCCAAAGATGCTGTGCTCAGTGTAACCGTTTCTATACCAAGCAAAAGTCTATAACCGATACCTTCGGGCCTAGCGACGCCTATGCCCATCACTCGTCAGTGTACCAGAACAAACGGAGCACGGTGGTTATCGTGCTGGGAGCACACTTCCCGACACGGTTCGAACATCGCAGTTTCGGTTCAGTGGCAGCGCTAACACTCAACAGCCAACGCCGTGTTGCGATTCTTTTGTCCGCATCGTTATTCCAGTGGCGTAGCGTATCGAACGTTGCCACTGATTGGACGGGAAGCGAACCCTGCGGTCAGTTATCAACATCGATAGTGTGCGCTGTCCTCTCCGCCCGTAGACGCTACCGAACGTTGGAACAAGGTGTGCTGCTGAACGGCGGTGCACAGACGGCGCAAAAGAAGATGCTGAATCCCGTGCTAGGTGCCGTGTCAGCCTTCTGACCCAATCGACGATAGTACGACGACACCAACGAGAGCCCGCACGCTAGTGTCCGTGTGTCCTTCGTGTCCTCATTTTTCCCTCAGTTCTATCCAGTGCAGCGGCAAAAAAGGTAGTAGTGGTGGTTTGTTGCGTAGGTGAAGAAAGAACGGTGCGTTCGTATCAAATGCCACATGCAGTGTGAGTGAGATAATGTAAAGCAATCCCTAAGTAGCGGAGAAAAAGTGAACCAGAGTGTACACCACTCTTATCGACAGTATTGATTGCATCCATTTCGAACACATCAGCAAAGTGAGCTAGTGTACGCGCCTTTGTACACTCAGGTGCGCTAAATTAGTGAACAACGAATCCAATATATACATACTTACGCGCTCATCTTTTACTGTCGAAACAGGACGTCTCACTGGGAGACTTCCAAACGCTACTGAAAGCTTTAGGAAAAGAAAACTAACACAACACACAAACACGATGGCGTTAGACTTTACTCGACGTCAGTGGCTGACACTGATGATTATGGGACTGGCCGATTTTTGCAATGCGATCTGCGTGAGTTTACAGGCACCATTCTTCCCGAACGAGGTACGTATCACAGGGGAAAACGATTTTTAGTAGTTGTAAGTTGTTTCAGGTTACTACTAGACGTTTTAATAATAGAGAGTGAATAAGTTATGCAGAATTCTGGTAGTTTTGTTTCGCACTTTGTTCAATGACAATATATGATCGATTTTTACCATAAAAACATCTTTATTCCTATCTTCCAAGTAATTTGTTTAGTTTTGAAATAAATGTTACCTCTCACATACCTTTAACCTGAATTAGTAAATAAGATTGATTTGCTTAATTTTCTCGTTTGAACCTTCTGAATCCACAAAGTCAATCATTTGACTGATATCGAACAATAACTAATATTTATTTCATTATGCTCTGATTGCACTCGATCACACCTATAAACGTTCATTTAAAAGTAAACGTAGGACAAAATAGAGGAAATCTGCTAGCTTCTATTCAAATCCCGATGAGTTTCCTTGAATAACGCAATAAACAGAAGATTACAGATTTAATTATGGTCATTACTTTAATTATTGCAATTTAAAAAAGTTCGGTCTACAAATGTCCCTGGGAAAAAATGTTATTAAATAGTGTCCTAAGTCAAGTCTTCAGCTAACAAGATCGCCGATCAGTCTAGTGCTGGATTAATCCAATTTCGTGAAAAACCAACAAAGAAAGCCATATTTTTTTAAAACATTACTGCAATAATTGTTATCTACACAGTGATTTTGACATGTGTACTAATATTGAACTCACAAAGCGGTATAATTTGTCCGATTCCGCATACTTCCGATTTTAATTAATTTTTACAAATTAATTCCTTCCCACATCCAATGTCTAACGACTTTATTTCGCTCTCCTCATACCGTTCTATTCATAAACAAACAAACAAACAAACCAAACAGTTCAACTGTTATCTGCAGGCAAAACAAGCTTTTTATTTTGCCAAATCTGACATTGAACTCTGCGCACCCCGTTAGGAAGAAACTCCTCAATTGACATCAAGAAATGGATCAATGCCACAAAAATTGATAATCCTCCAGTGAATCATGAATCAAACCAGGCAACCTATTTCTTACTTTGAAGCGGTAGTAACTCTGGAATTGTAACGTGGTAAATGCAGTGGCCCATGTTACGACTATTGGGGGTGAAAAGTACATCTCACCCACCGGTAACGATGACGGCAAGGGTGCCGACTAGAACGACTCATATTTCCCGACCACTCGAATGTCACCAACACCGTTATCTAACCGTGTCTCTGACGGGGCGCCTCGTTTATTGATTTCATCCCCAACGTGTCTTGTACACCGAGGCACTTGAATGATCGAGAGCATATCCCATTTGGTTCTCACACATGTCTTCCTTCTTTCCCCTTCCCCCCCTTTCACTATAGGCCGAATCGAAAGGTGCGACAGCCACCGAGTACGGGCTCGTGTTTGGCATCTTCGAACTGGTGGTGTTCATCATCTCGCCCATCTACGGCCAGTACATCAACCGCATCGGGCCGAAAGTATTATTCAACAGTGGCATCTTCACCACCGGCACCTCGGCCATCCTGTTCGGGTTGCTGGATCGCGTGCCGGGCCACGTGCCCTTCATAACGCTCGCGTTCGTGATACGCATAGTGGAGGCGCTTGGAAATGCCGCCTTCCTAACCGCTTCGTTTGCCATCATTGCCAAAGAGTTCCCGAACAATGTCGCCACCACGTTTGCATCGTTGGAGACGTGCTTCGGGCTCGGTTTGATCGTGGGACCGATGGTTGGCGGTGCACTGTACACGGTCGGTGGATACTATTTGCCATTTGTCGTGCTCGGATCGGCCCTGTTCGTGACGGCCATCTTGACGCTCTGCATCCTGCCAAAGCACCCGAACGAGGAACCACCAAACCGGGAAAAGTCCGCATCGCTGCTGTCTGTACTGAAGATCCCCGGTGTGGTCGTCTGTGCGCTTGCCATCTGTGCTACGAGTGCATCGATCGGGTTCCTCAGTGCCACGATGGAGCCACACCTGCGACAGTTTGATCTCAGCCCAATTCTTCTTGGTAAGTGTCCCAAAAGAGATTCCACGTAACATTAATCCAATGAATGGAGTTTTACTTAACGCCTGAATTCACACATTCCGCCTCTGTTCGATGTACCCTGCAGGTGTTGTGTTTGTCATCAACGGAGGAGTGTACGCATTGACCGCTCCCGTCTGGGGCTGGGGTGTGGACAAATTCCTAAACCCAAAAGTCGTCTCAGCAGTAGGATGCTTCCTGGTCGTCGGAGGATTCTGCATGGTTGGACCCGCATCGTTCATCCCGCTAGAAACGTATGGCACACGTTATCTTCGTAGCCTTGTATTGCAAACTTCAACTCTAATCTTTAACCGCTTACAGGAACCTTTCATACGTCATTACCGGACTGGTGCTACATGGGTTAGGGATTGCGGCGGTGCTTGTTTCCAGCTTCACAGACGCTCTGAACATCTCGATGTATGTACCAATGCTAACAATTCTAGCACGATCGTTACTTATATAGATCATCTCTCCGTAGTAAAAAAGGATTACCAGACAATATTGAAACTTATGGACTCATATCGGGCCTTTGGACGTCAACGTTCGCTTTTGGAGCTTTCGTAGGACCGTCCGTCAGTGGGTTACTGTTTGATGCAATTGGATTCCGTGCCTCGACGGTGTTCATCATCGGACTACAGCTTGTCGTCGGTATCATCACCATCCTGTTCCTCTGTTTCGAACGATCGCCAACGCCCTACAAAGAAATTTCATCGGTCGAATCTCTGATCAAGCCCGCCACAAGCTCGCAGGATGCTGATTCGCGCAATGAAAGTAGTGCCAGTCGAACCAGCAGCCTTGACATCACCTACCGAGGGTAAGTTGTTTGTATGGCCCTGGACAAGTTGGCATTAAACTTACCACACACAAAAAAAACCGTATCTTCCTGTTCCTCTTGACCACTCGCAGTAACAAATCGGGATTCTCCGGCAGTCAGAGTTCACTCATCGGTTCCTGGCGCCCGTCGGTAAACAATCTGCTAATCAGCAACAGCTATCAAAGCAAACAAGGACACTGGGCACGTTCCGTCACGGAGTAAGTAGTCACATGAGGTCGCGAGACAAACAAGTCCCGGGTCGAGGTGTGTCATTACGTTGGTGAACTCCCTGATTGATGAATTGGGAATTTTGTTTTCCACTTTTCTACTTCCTACCAGGTTAGAGACGAATACTGGCACACAGTACGGATCGCACTATGGAAGCTTTGACGCTCGGCCCGGTTATCACGATACGATGGCCTAATTGTCGCGTGCGGTTATGCATCGTGCGTCCCATATACCGGTCACCTCGATGCCGACAATCGATGCCCGATGCCGGCAACGACGATGTGTGACCTTGCGGAATCGGTATTTTCTTCTTGCTGCATTTTGTTCCGCTAACCCCAAAGCGCACTAAATACCTGCCAAAAGACAACCAGCTTAACTAGTTGTAACTACCTCCTGCGTGTCCCAAGCGCACTCGTCCTGCGGATGGACACATTTTTCTTACGTCGTCACTTACGCCACACAGACGACACGCAACACACTCTCTTCGACGTCCAGCGAGTCCACAAGAGCTAGGGAGCCTGGAACACTACCTATTACCCATGCAATACTCAACGGATTGGTCAACGGATAAGTTCCCCTTTTTTGACAGATTATAGGACCTACAAGGTGAAACAGACTGTTGGCAGGTTTCAACAGTTATCAGCTACAACGATAAGGCTGCACAAAATTTTTCATCTGTACCTTCCGTCACCTTGAAGATCTTTGTGCTGTTTCCCTATTGCCGTTCATTTCGTCCCACACGAACGATGTTCATTTTGGAAGTTTAGTTTTAATGTAACGCCATACCATTTTGATTACTCCCCGTGCCTTTGTCCCTTTGCTATCTATCCTGCATTCCCTCTCCCCTCTCCCCTTGTGTAGTGTCACTAGATTACTCGCTTCTGCCCCTGACCTCGGGCCCTCTGCAAGTCTACAGTACCATCATTTGTATCAGTAGGCAGCGGTTCGCCAGCTGCATACGTCCCCGGTAGACACGCGGGTCCAAATGGCGCAGGCTGCAGTTGCAATTTTGACGCGTACGATCAAGACGGTTGGCAAGCGAGCGAGTGGAAGTAATCCAGCATTATGTGTGATGTTGATAAGTTTTGTGCGGTGTGAAATGGGAGTATGTTAGATAAGGCATGTGAGCAAACACACAAGTAGAAAGGAAATAAAATATTGTATTTATAATCAACAGACACAGCCGGCCTGCACGGACCGGTGGGTTTTTGATTTCGTGTGGGTGCGCAGGTTGGTACGATGCATTCGAGAATCTTCTTTTCCACGTTCGACTAATGAAAGAACTTTACGCAGACAACGGCCCGATCGTCGGAACGAACCGATCATTCGCTTGATGTTGTTTCAATACAAACAAATGCGGTTTAATAGTACAAACGATGACGGTGTCGTACAACGGTTACTGCCATTGTGACAATGCACAACCTCATCTGGTTGCAAACAATCTTATCGAAGGTTTACCATGCGGCAATCAAACAACATCTCGACCTAACTGATGGCGGTTCATTCAATTTCTTACTGTTTAAATTGAAAAGTTACTACGTAGTTTATGATGACCAATGGTAAGACCTTTGCTAGTAGTTTACGGAGTATTTTTTACCAAAACAGCATCACATTTAAAAACGGCAATGTTAAGATCGTTTTAGCGCCATCTATATGTCAAATAATGTACTATATTCTCACTGGAGGTGCACAAGAGATGGTCTGCACGAGCATAAAATTTAAATTAAAAATTAAGTATAATTACATACAATTTGCTGGTAGAAAGAACTTTAATAACAGTTTTACTATTCTCTACATTAAAACTTACAATAAAAAAATATTTTTACTCAGTCATGTTGAAGATATATCAAATTTTTCAATTATTTTTCAATACAAATTCAATGATTAATTGAACGATAAAAGTATAATAATTAAAACTAAAAATTTTAGGAATACTACACGCATTGATGCGTAAATTTGAAATCTATTCGAAAAGCGCCATCTGTTTGTCATTAGTACTAACTACTCCATCGCCGACATTTTCGCCCTGTTTACAGTGCTCTACAAAACATGAATACCAATTGATATACTGATTTTTAAAATTGATTTAAATCAAACGTAAGATCCGAATGATTATTGTAAATGTTGTACGAAAAGTTGGAGAACGAACTATGCTATTAAACTCATATAAATAACCAATTATAACTCATATAAATCATATAAACAGCCAAAAAAATAAAACAATTTACAAAATTATCATATTTTGTACGGCTTTTCGTAAAACTACACGTTTCCCTTGAAGTTTCAAAAGCATCAATTCGTGTTATCCGACAATCTTATCAAAAGTAATTTCCATTGCACTGCCCAGTTACTTATGGGGTCGGCCTGCAAAAGTAATCGAACGATTTGAAAGCGCAAGTGACGACGAACCGGTCAACCGAACTCGCCAATCTGCTATCCCCCCACGGGCAGACTGATCTTTCACCATTGCCGGTGTCGCATTGCTGTTCCGTGTTCACACAAACACAAACACCGAGCCGGGCACACAGTAAACCATCGTCTGCGCACTTCCCTTCGTGTGTTTGCGTTCGATTCGCACATACTGTGGCGTGCGTGGCTGGCACAGCGAAAAAGGTTGGACCCGCTAGGCTTCGGACCCGGCACGACTCGCGAGCATCGCTTAGTAGCGTTCCAGAGCTTGCAGCGCATGGTGGCACAGTCGGCGAACCTCTGCAGCCCGTGTTTTTGTAGCAGTAAGGTAGGGATCGCACACCATACACAACCGGTTATCGTTTGCCTTCCTACGCCGGTGGGGTCGAATTCGCAGTTCCAATCGGTTTTCGTGGGGGTTTTGTGTGTCTGAAGGCGCGTGCGTTTTCCCAATGTGAGTGTCAAGTGTCGCACAGGCTGGCTGTGTGTCTGCGCAATTCGCAAACTGCAAGACGTTCAAATGTTGGTACCAACGGTTCATGTGTGTAGGCGAACTCGGTCCCACTAAGCAGTACCAACAATCGAACCAGTGTTAGCGGAAATAGTTCATCATCCATGTGATCATTAGTGACAAAGTGTGATAGCACAAATTGGAACATCGTAAAGTTCCCTATTCTCAAATTCTTTTTGGCCAACAAACCATCTCGTTTTTGTTTCAAATCTCTCACTCGAATTCGATCACGTCCAAACGTTTGCTAATTCGCTACATTCCCAAAGGTGTCAAATTTCATGATCAACCAATTTGATTCTTCACCTTTCCCAAAATCTAAAATAAAACACCAGCGCTGTTTTATAAATGCCATAATTTGTAAAGTTCTTCCCCATTTGTTTGTACAGCATATCCTCCCCCCGTTGAATCTGGAAATGTTTTCTTCGCTATTTTTTTTCCCCCATTTTGCTGCATTCCCATTCGTTGGGGTTTTTTGAGCGGTTTCTTCGTTTCGTTCGCAATTTCGCGAGTCTCCTCCTGCAACACCAACACATTCGTACCGGTATCGAAAACGTTTCCATCTTGGGCGCGGGACAGTTCACGGCAGGATGGTAATTGTTGGCCAAAAGTGCCCGAAGGAAGTTTTGTATGTATGGAAAGGAAGCAAAGAGAAAACTTTTGCTGGATTCTGTTTTTGGTGTAAATTCGTTTAACAAACATTTAGTGGTTGTTTTTTTTTATTAGAGTTTACAGTTTGAAGTGATTCTATCGCATGTCATGCATCTATGTAATTAAAATTGAAAAAGTGACAAGTTTTTTTACGTAAAATAATATTTTTTGCAGGCCGAAATAGTTAAAGCTCAATGTGAATTAAATGTGGAGTGATTAGTGTAGTGCAAGTATTGAGAACAAAAAGTTTACTCAAAACTGTGTGTGTATAGTGACTTTGAAAGAATTTATAAACGTGTCGGCATTAAAGGTAAGAAAACAATTTTTAAATAATTTTAGCTTAATTTCCAAACCTTTCCGCAATCCCAATGCAAGTGCACCAGCAGAAACGGGGTCAGCACAAAAATGTACAATTTAAACAAAGTTAAGCGAATCAGAAAAAAAATCCCCTCCCGAACGGCCTTGTCAGAAATATGGAAACGAAAGATTTAATCTGCTCCCAACCGCCCACTGTCTGCAAAGCGACGAACCCCGTGACACTGTGGACGGGTGAGTCAGCGCACTACGGTGTGCTCGAATTTGGAAAGGAACCTAACTTTATGACAGCCCGTTCCCCTTCTATGTACACACACACACACACTTTCAAGAACGTGTGTACGTGTTTATGACAAGCTGCACAAAATATTTCTGCTGTTTTTCGCCAATAAATCAAACATTTTACTGTTCAAGAATGTGGCATGTGCCGCGCGTCAACTTCACCGTGCCACAACCGTGGTTGGGAGGGAAGGAGTTTTTGGTAAATATAAATATGCTTTTAAGCTGTTGTCTAGCAGCTTCCATCTGCGTTTCGAAAGGTCGCACAAACAACCGAAACTACCGATCAGCAAGGTTCCGTTTTCCCACGGACGTCCTTCCCTTCGCTCCGGACGGAGCGAACCACTCGAAATTGAACTTTACTGGCATGAAGCGTTTAATAAAAGTGATCGCTCGGCCGTCCCGTTCCACCCACAGACTGTATGTTCACGCGCCCGGCTCGATCTCGTTCAATTAATCCCGTACCGTAACGCGACACAAACAATTATGCAACAGTATGCCCGTTCGGTAACTTTCTCCTTCCCGACTATCGGTTGCGATCGATGCTTCTTTCTTCCATTCTCATCCGGGTGCATCTTCAATGCCACCTGACCTCAACTACCTCCTCTTTCCCGGGTGATTTTCGAAAAACAATTCACGTAAACAATCATGACAATTGAAATTTCTCGAACCAAGCGCTAGCGTAATCGACGTGGAAATGATTGAAAATTAGTGACACAAACAAATGGCACACAAACTGTGGCAAGTGGTGCATCGCATGCACATGGTAACTGATGTTTGCTTTTCGGTGATTTTCAGACATGTTTCACAAACCAACTCCAACCAGTGGAGAGAAAAAAAAAACACCCAGTCGAGAGAAGGTGTAAACTGGAATACTATCAAACCAAACAGCAAACACTTGCTCAACTGGTGGCTAATGGTGGCTTTCGGGTCTGATCCCAGACCACCTTAATCATCCCCTTCCCCACCGCGCTACCGTGGCGTCTATAATCAATTGCGTAGCTGCGACTTGCGGCAGAAGGGCTTTCGTGGGAGTTGTGGCCCCACGAAACAACCCGTGACCCTAAGCGGCAGTGAGAAATGCGCGATGCAATGTGAGAAATGTGATGCATTATTTATGTAGCTCCGTTGCTCCAGTTTCCAGTGCCACATTGTACCACAGCCGAGGTGCGCTATTGCGTCCCCTTCGCGATGTCATCATTTGACGATGCGAGTGACATCCCGTGTTGCAGGACACGTTAAACGGTTCAACGATAAGGCACCCGATCACCTGCTATCGTTTGACCACATCACATTACAGTGTGTAATTTCGTGAGCGTCCTTGAGCCCGCTAGGCAATCTTCCGTGTCTTGGGCCGAAGACAGGTGTGCAAGTGGGCGGAAAATGTATACAGCACATTCCACCGTCCATATCGTCTTCATAGGTCATGATCGGTGTTTACGGTAGCAAAGACCGTGTCCACGAGCTGTATCATCCGAAAAACAACGCGCGTTTGATTAAAAATCATTCCAAACACGAAACTCGCACCGGGTGAATGTAATTCGTTGCATTCCTCGCTTCAATATCGGGGTGATACAATACGAGCGAATTTCGACATTCCACCGCATGTTCAGTTATGATTTCATCCTACCAAAAGTTGTTCGAATGACTCGCAAATAGACAACCTTCGCGAAGGTCTTCTTCCGGGTCGGTCACATCCGAATAAATCCATCACATGCGCCCCTGGACGACAACCGCTTCCTAGTTCGACGGATCAGTTTCATTCGAACCGGAACCGTACTCATAACAATCAACACGCACCACAAAGATATCGATCATAATTTTGTGCCTAATAGTTGCTGCTCAACTGTTTTTTTATCAACTTGTCATAGGAAGATTTAGACTAATTTAAAGACTTAAAACCTACGAAAAACAAAACCTCAAGCCCTTCTCTTTCAAATTCTTCTGGTCTGGTTTCGCCTACGGTGCCTAGAACGGATCTTAATTAGTTCCACCACGCGGAGGGCATTCGGACGAACGACAAACAAATCGTTTTTGCGTGTCAAACGATTACGTGCTTTCAATCAAGAGCTTACAAACAAACCGACTCTGAATATAGCGTAATAGGTTTTGGAGGTGATCCTGTTCACTTTGCACGCGATGCGATGCGAGAGCTAATAATAGCTACAGGGTACTTTTTTGATGGACATCCACTTCAATTCGGGAGTACGTCATGGAAATAATAATCTTTTTTCTTCTTTAATTGTTTAATAGAACTCGATATACTCGATCATTTCATCTGAGTAACTTAGAAACTGAAAACACCAGCTAATGAGATCCTTGAATTAATTTGAAGTTGGAGAATGGAACGAATGATCTGATCCGATCCAAGCTTTTAAAAATATGATCTGATCCAATAGTATGGAATCGAATGCTCCGGGATCAAATTGGAATGGTGACGCCATTTCCTTGGAGCTCCGAGATAAACTTTGAATGCCGTTCCGAGAATGTCCAATCTGACCTAATTCTGTTGAAGATCAATATGATCCAATGCCAAATATTGAATTATTTCCCATCAGGATATACATAGATAGAGAGATTAGATCAGATTTGAGCTCCAGTTTGCAAGGGTCTAGGTGATTTTGAAAACCCATCTTACAATATATTGATTTTTCAAATGAGGAGCACATCTTAGTACTTCATATGTTGATAAATAACGAGATTTAGTTACTCGTGCCATATATTCATCATCAATACATTTACTAATTATACCAAAATAATTAAATTAATTTACAACAACCTCAGACATTTTAAAACATTTCTCAAAAATGCAACTTCCTAATGAAATAAAAATACTTCGTATTCGATCAGCCTTCACCACGTATCATATATAATGAACCGGTTTGCACGTACCATCCCATGTAAGGAGTACGTGAATCGACAAATCATTCAAATATTAGCGCACTTGTTTATCACATTTCCATCCCATCCAACCTCAGGAGTTAAGTGCTCTAACGACGACAACGACCACGATGTCGGCTACCCCATCAAATGCTCTTTAACGCCATTAATTAATTGCAACCCCGGTCATCATTTATCGCACGCTAGGCAAACATTTTCCTCGCACACAATAGTGGACACTTTTTCCTTGAGCGACAAATAGAAAAGCGACCTTCACCGTATGTCCGAGAATGCACCTCGTCCTTCATAATCATCATGATGCCAGCCAGCATCATTTGCGTTTGATTGATCGATTTGTCCATCCGCTTGCGGTGGTTGAGCAATTGCCTCCGTTTTTCCTTCCCGTGTACGGGTCGGTCTGTTGGAAAGCGAAAGTTTTCCGTACCCTTCCGTGCACGTCGCATCGTTTACCGTACCACCTTTACCAAGGCGAAAGGTGCGACTTTCATTGGGCGAAAGGTGCGAGCCCGAAGCCTTCCAAAAACTGCACTCGATTTCGGTTCGATTTCCTACCCCGAAGCGTATGACCTTACCGATGCACAGGGGTTGCAAACTGCATTTCTTTTCATCGTCTGGCCGTGCAGCAGCAGCAACAGCAGCACGAATCAATTTTCACCCGAGGCCTCAAGATGATGACGAAATTTGATTCCATTTTGCATCGCCATCGATCGTCAGCTCGCTTGCATATCACGAACGAGTGTCACCATGTGTAGAGATTTTCTATCCCTTTGCGTGAGTGTTCGAGTTTCTGCGTTTTGCTTTTTATTTATTCCCCACTACCTGAGGAGGTTTTTTTGGTTTTTGTTTTCTTCTTTATGTAAACCCACTCCCATTATCGCGCTTGATAGAAAACAAAGTTGTTTGTACAATTAACATTATCTCGAAAAAGCACACATGTTACCCTGGAGCAAAAGGAAAACCTGCTGCTCCAGAGCATAAAACCAGCTTGGCAATAAATGGAGAAAAAACGTAGGAAAGACTAAGTAAGATCGACTCCAATGTCCCGCTACCCACGAACGTTCCCGGCCCGGACAAGTGACAGGTTCGAGTTTTTGGGGAAGAAATAAACCACCGATTACCGAAAGAAAGTTCCATCCCGTTGCGTACACTTGCGTGGCCCCAGCCCGCAACTAGAAGGAAAGCGAAAGTTGCGACCAGATGGGTACCCGAAATTCCGGTGAACACACGTATACACAATCACTTCTCGAATTTCTCGTAACGGGATGCAAACCGAACAACGGAACCGACCGCTTTGCAACATTATTTATTGGGATGGTAAATTATTTCTTATGATCGATGAGGTTTATTGACTCGCTTGGTGTAATACATCCTGGATATCTGTTCCAAATTGCCCGAAAATAAAATAAGCAATTTAGCAACAGCTTGATATTTCTGTCTACCAATTTTCTGAAACGATCATACAAGCTCTGCAAGTAAGCGAGTTTCGTTAGAGGAAATTTTTGTGGACAGACAGCCATAATAACAACTCCATTTCCAAGATCGATCGGTTTCACTTTTGGAGTGAGTTAAATTTCAATTACAAAACAATAACAATTTCGCACATTTATTACCGAACCATTTGGGGTCAATTTACTGCCCACCTCCCATCGCCGGTTAACCGGGTAGTGTTTGATTTTGCAAAACGAATACTTTTCCGCCGGCGAATGAAACGATCAAGCTCTCCACACAAACGTTAATAAACGTCCTTCGGCGGTGCAGCTACCGCAGCAGCGGCCAAATGATGAAGTGACGAAGTGCCGGAGGGTGGATTAATATAACAGCAAACCGAGAAGTATCGGCATCGAAACAGTTAAATTCAATTAGCCCACTACCGACCACGCTCCACGGGCCAAGGCTAAAGCGATGCCGTACAGAAATGAAACCAAACCAGACATCCACATCCACCTGAAGTAATCTACGCTTCACGTCCACATAAGGAAAAAGGAAAACAAAAAAACTCGCAAAAAATTATGTTGAAAAAAAACTGTTTTTTCTTTAAGTGCAAATAATGTCAACTTAAGTAGGTAAGCTGGAGGCAGCTTGTGTGGATAAAATGGGAAGAGATCACCGGTATGGCGAGGGTCGAAGGTGTCCCTGAAGCCAGATGCATCGGGCACGGTGCATGCTGCGATGCAGTTATGCTGATGAACCGACATAACCAATCGATCCGATCGCAATGCTGTCGGCATGTGTGTGTGTGTCTTTGTGTGTAAAAAATGTTGCGAAACATGCTCGGATGCATTATTGATCGTGCTGATTGAGGCACGAACCTTCACGGATGGTTGTAGATTTGCCTTTTTGCACATAATAGTGTTAATAATGTCAATAATGGTTGGCATCTGAAGGAGACAAAGTTGAGATGCTGAAAATTTTTGTTAATAATTTTGTTAAGCTACAAGCTTTCATGAGAGTGAGACTCATCTTTGTCTAGAAATTGAAGACATTTGTAAAAAATTGTGTTAATCCTAGGTATCTAATAATATCCTAGGTATCCGAGTATAAATATAGTTTTATATCATTAATTAACTAATTTTTATTTTTGTTTTTTTTTAACTAATCCACAAGAAACAGATAAATGATAGCATTTATGACGACAGTTAGAGGCCCCTTTCGATCCTTTTTGGATTCAGACCCAAAAATTCGTACTTGAGGTCCCGCGACGAATAAATCTACCACTAGATTTTCCGGTTCTCTAGTTTCCTTAACGAACTTGCCTTTTTAATTGATTAGTCACAATGCATATTAGACCTTTTAACTAATCCACAAGATCGCAGACATCAGTTTCTTCAACCTCTATTAAATCAAAATGAACACTAAATAACTAGTGAGACATATGCAAACGGGAGTCATCAGAAAGATTTTGAGTGGCTGGTGATTTGTCGTACACTTCTCATAATTTGTTATTCCAATACACAACTTTCAAATTTATCGTGCTTGATTACTTCCTAAATTAATGCTACAAATTATTCCCCATCCTGGGACAACTGCTTTTCAGCAATGTTTACTTACTCCCGCTCAATACTTCACCCTGTCTGCCACTCGTGTGTTTTCAATTTAATAACACATTAACTCGTGCATTACAACATTCACCGCTTATCGGTGTAGTATCTCTCCGTGCACACACATCCGTTAGGAAGCTCCTACGTGAATAGACCGCTTCTGTCTAACGTCAACTTTCCTTTCAAGCAAGCGATCGATCACGAACGAGCGCGTCGAGTCCATTTTCCATCGCACAGCATGGCGTAACACGGCAGCCTACAACAACCCATCCACTTCCCGACGGAACACACACTCTAATTGCTTTCGAAATGCTCATCAACCATCATCAGCATATGTCAAACTCGGGTGAAAACATGCCCCGTGGCATTCGCTCCCGCTAAACGCCAGTGTCATGATCACATTAACTCGACCCTACAGCGTACAGAGCACTCGTTGCATCTCGTTTATCTTGCGCTTGCGCTAGTCCCCAAGACACCAGTGATAAAATGGCTCACTCTCACTCTCACCGATGTGTTTGTGTTGTCTCTACAAGGTTGCGCAAATTACGCGATGTGTTGAAACTTCAAAATTAAACGCAACCTCCGACGACTTACCTTGGCTCCTAGATGTCACCGATTGAGTGCTGGGTGTGCACTTCGCCCACGACACCTGTCACCATCTGGCGCCCGAAAGTAGTCACGTGCCTCCGCACACCATACATTCCCCAGTTCCAATTAACCAAGAACCAAGACTAAGGCAACAGAAAAAAAATGGTCAAAATTACCTGCGAAGATTTTTAACAAATATCTGTAACATGCTGGTGCAACATTCCCGTGCTGCGCCTTTTAGTGAACGAGTTCTGAGCCCTTAGGTCGCCCTGTGCTGGGGGCAAACAGCTCCCCATCGTTTCCTTTTGCGGGTGGTATTCAAGCTTATTAGGTGGGATAAATGGTGGCAAGTTACTGGCGGACAGGTTTCACCGTGGAAGGAAAGCGAAACCGTATCAATTACTGCCGTTCGGAGCCGGAGCCGTTTAAAGCGTTCCCGACTTTCGTTGCACAATCGCTCTGGAGCGGTGGTAGAACGTAGTTAGCCACCTGCCTTCTGCGTATTTTTTTTTCTTCTTTCGCTCCATACATATCCACACTGGCAGCTGATGTGTTGCAACGCGTCGATAAGGTAGAGGAATGTAGACATGGTTGATTTATGCTACGATTTATTTATACGTTGATTCAATTAGAAAGACCCAGCGTGATGGGGGTTGCTGCAATGAACGCTGGTGAGCATATTTTGAGCGTACAGTGATCGTACGTCGTAGAACCAATTGGTGGTGAAGAATGGGTGTTTTTAGCTTCAAAGATATATGTTGTCCAATAGAGTAGTCGCATGAAAGCATTCGTTCTTCAAAAAAAAATAAAAATTGTCATTCTAATGATCTCGTAATTCATGGGAATGGTTTGAAGATAAAATAATTAAAATATATATTTCTTTTTCAAACTTGAGAGATACCTTGGACTATCTCATCAGAATTCCCATTTCTTTGTAGCTTAATTAAGTCATAATCGAATATGTCTATATATGTCTCTATATAAGTCTATATATTTCCCAAAAAAAAACGCAAACGCTTTATCTATTCACCTGTTTGCAAGCAAACTAAACATTCAGGTCGCTACGATCCTAGCGCAACACGATCGATTGCGCAACCAATTAATAACGACTCCTCCAAGACCGGTGGTGATGACGAGTTTTCTTCAACAAGGATTTCCAGCGACCCAAAGTGGTAAACATCCCCGTTCAATTCCACTCTTCCTGCACCAGAAATACCCTACAAGCCACGTAAAGCCCGCTTACTCACCACACACGACAGTGTATTCCACCCACTTTCAAGATTCCTTGACGTTCACGGCACCGGTTTTTTGTTTTAATCGAGACCGCTCGCATTGAATATTCAAATTGTGCGAGACGAACCGCAAGTGATATACGCAACCACTGCTCACGTGGGGATTTCTGCTGTGTGCGTGACGCCACAGGGACAGGGGGATGGGGGGGGGGGAATTCTCGTTCTAGATGGATGGAAACGCCGTTTGATTACCAATCGAAATATCACACCACACTACGGGCTTACAATCCGAGACGAGTCTACCAACAGCGCCAAACTGAGGTCTGAAGGTCGTTTCAACCATTTTGAGTGGGTAAGCATCGTTCCGAAAGTGGCTTTTTTGACTAGTTTTTGTGGGTCTCTCTGTTATTCGCACCAAAAAGGCCGACTGGTGTCCGGGAGAGAAGTTCGCTAATGAGTTTCTTCATGTTCTTAACGTTCATTCGGGTTCCATTATTCGACGACATTTTAGAACCACGGAAATTCTGCAAACAAAAAGCACTAAACCAATGTCCCTGGGTATTACCTGTGCTCCCCGGGATGGAATTCTGGTGGACATTCAAAGCACCAAAAATTCCGTTAAAGCGTAATCAGTTGAAACAGCTCTTGAGCAGAACATTTCAGCTCATCAGACCGACCGTTTGGCTTGGGAAACGAATAAAACACACATCCCGGAGCATGAGTTTCGGTGGCCATTTTCTCACCCGACTGGTGGTTAAACTTCATTTAAGAAGTAGCCGTTTTTAGCTAACTGTATCTTAGCTGTAAAGAAAACATCTTTTTTCGATTGGATTTTCCTCTCCCATGTTTCGAACGAGCAAGGGTTCAATTTCCACCCAAAAACTAGACCATGGGTCTTGTGGGCATGAATGAATCCGTTCGATACATCGCCGGGATGAGTTTGCACTCTGGTGCACGGTCGTGCTGTTTGCCTTCGCTTCGCCATTCGTTGTTCATTTGTTTAATTTAATAACCAATCCATTATTGAACCGTGAGTTTTGCGCACCCGAAGACGTATTGGTTGTGTCCAACCGGTTTATCTTCACCTCCTTTTTTTTCGCACTCTCCTTTTCCTGTATCCGAGAGTCGCCATATAACAGCTTGTGTATGTTGGGGTAAAGAATCGCACTTAGTGACGTGGACAGCTGCCACGAAACTCCCCCAACGCAACACCGATGGGGTCGATCAGCATGAGTAAGGGATTTTTCGATCGATCAAGGTACGACCTGTTATGGTGCACGCACCGTTACCGTAGAACAAGGGCTGTGACCTTTATATGAATCAGAATTAGAAGGCAGTTTTATGCTGGCCATCCGAAACCTATCCGCTCGATTTACAGTTAGACGTCCTCTGCCTCATGCCGGAAGTGCGGCGATAGTGCGGTGAAAAGGGAACGAAGGGAACCGAATCGTAAAAATGCCTCCCCGAAGATGGGGTAAACGCACTCCACCAACCAGCTGGGAGTGGTGTTCACCACATTGGGGATGGTACCACAGAAGAAAATAAACGCCATTCCACTATGAGACAGTGTGTGGCAGTATTCAAATGAGCCAGCGCCAATCTGACTTCCCTTCGGTTGGATTTTTGTTGCTTGATTGTGATCATCGACGACGACAGTGAAGACGATCGGCGTATCGATGACGCTTTCTGACGGCTATCATTCGATCGTGTAAAGATCTTCTCTGCCACTGCCGTGACACTCCGGGTAACCAGTTCCGAATGGAGTTCGAAGCAGAGGCAGAGTGCCCAAAGCGTAAAAGGGTCAGCAGACGATCGAGATGCAAACAAATCAACGTCAGATAAGATTTTGCACCGTACTCTCTCTCTTTCTATCTCCATCTTTATTCGGGAAAGAGTTGAGTGGGTGCCCAACAGTGGTTCAACATAATTCCACCTGGAACCAAAAACGCAACGGAATTCCGTTAAGATTTTACATTCGGTGCCGGCCAAACTTGTGCCGTGTGTTTTTTTCCCCCTACAGATGTCAAAAGGTGAGGGACAACCCCTCGAGGAAGAAGCCCGGTGTGGAGAAATGTTGACATTCCTGGCTGCCGCACGACGGTTTGATCATTCGGGTATGTGGAACTCGACACGACGCATCTTATCCCCCGTTATTGCATCACCAATGTTTATGACCTTCTTCTTATATGTTTACCCCACGGATGGGTTTTGCTGGTTGTGGTGAAACTTTGTTTAAAAAATTATTGAATCCATGACTGCACGGATGCACGAATGCATTGTAGGAAGTTTATAGCGGTTGATTAGCTATAGCGCGATATTATCGATCATAACTCTTTTCTGTCAGGGCGCGAGGGATGCGAGCTGTAAAATGGGAGAAGTGTACAAATGATATGGATTATTCTTCTAATTTTTATAAGCTGTTAATAAAATTGTAGATTTTTTTGTTTACCGCTATAATACCTTTGGAACGGAATTCACTTAAGTCTGATCGTTGAATTTGTACAATAGTCTTGCCTTTTAATCCACTAGAATATATGAGGCAAAGCAAAACTAAAATTTGTTATGTTTACTGTTATCGCTCCATTTTTTTTAATATCATGCTGTTATTAATGAAAAAACGACTGGGATAATAGGCCACCTGAAACGTTCCTCCTCACAGAGGCCAATCTATCCAGTAAAGGGTGCATACAAGTCAAGGAAGTTTAAAATGACAGTCCATGACCTGAACAGATTAACAGAAGAAGAAGAATTGGAAATATTTGTTGTAGCTTTAAGTTCACCTGTCTATTTGTGAACTTCTTGATTGGCCATGCAAAATTTTGAAAGATGGACTGTCCGTCTGTCGACTGCGAATATCACACTCAGTACAACATTGCTTCTAACGATGGAAGTGTTATTTCACCTTGTACTTTATTTAAGCATTTCCGTAATGTTTATGGTAATGGTGGAAAAAAACACACACGGTTGAAAGCTCTCAACAAATTTATGACTTGTGATGCAAGAAAACTCCTTCCCAATGGAAACGACGTTCGCAAACGACCTTGTTGTAGGACATCCTCTGCAGTGTAGCTGTAGTTTACTGTTGAGCTACTAGAATTGTGTGGAATTCGTCAATATTCATAACTCCAAATCGGAGTACAATTTCCTACGTTGCTCAGCAAGACCTCAAATTTCGTTACCTTTTTGAATTAACGCTACCATGTGGTGAAAAGTTTATTTATTCCTAAAATATTTTCTCAATCTTCTACGCATATGGTTTTGAACATACGAATCGTTCAGACAATCGTGTTTGTATAAAAATATCTATGAGATGGTCCGCACATTCGACTCATCTACCGAAATTAATTTGTTACATGGAGTACCATCGAAATTCAAGTGAAAAAGGGGAGCCTGATTAAGTAACAATTCATTTTCAATCGACTTCATTTAAGCGCAATTGTTCTTTATAGAATCATCACTCTTCAAAACCACTTTGCATGCAATACTCATACAACCCATTCTTTATTTTCTTTTCTCCCGCCACACTCGCAGTTCTCCCGTTCGATGACTTCTGCCGCAGCATGATCCCATGTTCGTTGGGTTAGAATATACTCCGTAAGTACCACGAGCGGTAAAATAAACTTCCTGTCCCCGCCGGACAGTCCGCTCTAAAAGCGTTCCGAACAAACACGGTGGCCATCAGCGCTGGCCGACAGAACGAAAAATTAATTCGCCTCAGAACGAACGCAATATTATTTTACGTTTATTAGCGTGCCGGTCCCCTTCCGCATCGCGGACCGTGCACCGGCAACCAGAATGGCCGATCGAACGCACTCCACCCGTCCCATCTCTCATTGGTTACCTCAATAAATCAACACTTCTATTCAAATGGAATGCTCAAATGCTCGTCAATGCCCGTGGATGATGTAATGGTGCTCCGACGGTCAAACGGACGGATAACACGTTGCGTTACGAGCCAATCGTTTGTGTTGTTGCTTCTTGATCTTGGTTCCACTCCTTCCCTTGCTTGCAACCAAAATCGCAGACGCTGCGTTTCGAAAATTCGTCTCGAATTCCAATCACGTGAGCCGTAACGAACCTGATGACTAAGGCAAGATTATGGGAACACACAGCAACAACACGATGCCGTGGCCTTGTCAAGCCTGTTTTTTTGGCAGTTTTAGCAATGTTTATTTTATTCTTCCCCGTTCGATCTTACTGTTTTCCCACCTGGTTTGCCGTTGAAACGATTTTATTACATCCTAAACGTATCCTTTCGTGCTGCTTTCCGAGAAGTGTACCGAAAACGCCGCAGATTTATGAAGCGAAATTTTCTGCTGCATTCTGAACGCTTCGGGAAGGATCATAATTTATCGAACAAGCTATTCCCGCGGGACAACCGTGGCCACCGTATTTCGGGAGTTAATCCTTGCTATCCGCACGATTCAATTTATTTTAAACCCATTTTGCTGAAAACCACACTAATTCGGTCCCGCTGTGGAAGAATTCTCCCGTCAGAAAGTGTAAAAGTACCAGACCACTACTACCTGCGGTGACGTGTCCTTGAGCTGAATAATGTGCACGAACTGCAAAAACAGGCAGTAAGAAAACAGAAACCCATGGCTTGGAGCATTTTTTCCGCGAATTCGGAATGCATTCTTACCCGCTGACGTTGCCGTCACGAAAAATAAGGAGGGTTCGTCGCTTAATCTCTTCCTCCAAACGTTCAACGATGTCCGAGCGTTGAAGTCTTTCGTTTTAACGCACGCTACCCAAGCGGGGTGTTTCATTCTTTCTTCTTTGCTTTCGCAGGTTGCGTGGCTGAGAAAAGATGGAGCTTCGAACGTGAAGATAACCACCCGTTACTCAATGGATCGTGTAATAAATGCCTATCTTCTACGAGAATGAGCACAATTTGTTAAGGAGATAAGCGAAGCTGTTTCCATTTTTTAACCAAACGTAAGCGAATCGTTTCAGTGACATCGCACAAAACAAGGTTGTTACCGCTGCGATGCATTAGATAGATACATTTCTAACACGCCCGAGCGAACAAATTGACTCCAACAACGGGTCTTTTTCGCTTCTACCCGAACCGTAATGCGAAGCAGTGGTCAGACTGCATACAGGCGACGAACCCGTTCCCAGCATGATACCGATAATTTTTAATTGTTTTAATTACACCACCGGGAAAGCAAGGAAGGCATATAAATTATGAAACGGCAAAAATCATCGTGTCATCTTTGTTACCGGTGCGCAAATGTTGAGCGACTGTCGCTAATTCGATTACAACGCCCATGATAATTGGTCGCATATGACGCGTTACCGCGTGCAACCGCCGTTAGGCTGCTAATGCGTCTCGATGAGCGGGCGAGACAATTTTTGACCAGACATGACAATTGCAAGCGACCCACCATATGTGTGTGTGTGTTCACCGGTGTGGTGCGAAAATAGCTTTCGTGCCACGTGAAACCGATCGAAACAACGTTGGTGCAAAGGTAGTGCACCTAAGGCGTGGTCGTACTGCTTCGGGAGGCATTAACTGCACTACCACTAACCAGCACGTCACACACGGCAGTGGCAAGAGCTAAAACCGGGCTTAAACTTGCTCTCCTTGCAATGCCGTAGATCCGATCGGTGATCGTTTCAGACCCCTGTAGGTGTTAGTTCACTTTTACTTTCATCTTCCTGTGGGGCCGAGGGATCGAAGGTGCTGAAAGGTGCAACGTGCGTGGCGACATCATCCGTTAGCTAATTAAACAGCACCGTACCGTGGCGTGAGTGGTTCGAGTTTCGGTACGGCCCGCGGGTGTGTCCTAAGGTGGCACGGATTATTAGTACAGAAACAAAATGGAAAACGGATCCGTACGATACGGTTGCCTAGAGCAAGGACTACTCCCAGTGAGATGGATATAGTGACAGAGATTAAAATGGCATGCCTTCACTTAATTATCTTTAGTAACTATTAATAATAATCTCTTATTTAGGCGTACAGATAAATTTAACATTAAGAAGAATTAGGTATATCAGGCATCAAAGACCTGATTGAGTAAAATGCTCAATAAACTCATATCATTTGTTTAATTTTCTTCAGTATTTTGTAAAGATTTTATATTTTTCCATCAAAATATTGGGTTTTAAATTAATCCCTAAACAAACCCTTATTCAGCAATCATTTCAATACCAAACTGCATTGTTCGTGCTACAGAAAAAAAACCCTCATTTATTTATTTAGGCTAATTTCACGCAACCGTTCATTACAATATGCACATTACTTCACTCTGATCATTGCAGAAAAAAAGGTGTGCAAAAAAATCACCCCACTGCATCCATTGATCCGGCACACGGTAACGTAATACCGGACGGGTAACATGCAGTAATCTCCCGGCGTTTCCAATGCTCAATGCAACGCAGCTGGCGGGATCGATTATGCCGCCGATCGGTTGATCTGATCGAACGATAGTGAAAAGCACACGATCGTCCGACCCCTTTTCTCTGTCCAAGCTGATGATCCAAGCTCCCAGGTGGCGCTAACACAACTCCCGCTTCTCTCGCCACTCAACTACCCTAGCAATTAAAGGTGTGCGTTGTTTGCATTCAACCCAGCCGATGACTAGCCGATGGAAGAAGAGGAAAACAAAACACTCGCTATTCATCTCACAGCGATTAGACAAGAAATGCAAGCACGCGTTACTTCAATTTGTCTGCATAAGCTTCCCATCAGCCGTCCTCACCGGAGCGCTCTTCCACACGCGGCTAATGCACCAATCATATTTACCCCCGGTGCAGATCACGCGCATTCCGAATTTTTTTCGCAATAAAGAAATTATCATATTTGCGAAAATGAACCGCGTCGCCAACACTGGCGCCCTCCCCTTTCGGTAGACGCATTACCGCGTACCAAACGCGATTGCGCGATCGAATGCAATTTTAAACCGTTTTTTCCTATTGTGATGGTGCTTCCCGTGCATTCCGGGGTGAAAAGAGCGAAAAAAACGACGACGGCTTATTACGCATCATCCCCCTTTTCGAAGGGGAGAAACAGCACTGTTCAATCTCCATGCAAAGGAACGAGAGAGATAAAACAAAAATCAGTGCTTTTCCTAATACTTCTTTTCCATGGGGGGGTTTTCCATCCAGCCGGTGTGGAAAATCGGTCAACTGCATGTGTTCACGACGTGTGTGTATGTGTTCTGTTTGCGCAGAAGAATAGTGTACGGGTCCAGTGTGCTTTTGCCACCCTACAAGCGCGCCAAACGAGATAACATTGTACCCGATGATGTTGCCACCCTGCGCTATCGCAAAACGCGCTGCCAGCAGATCGGGTGTTGATTTGGTTGTGGGGGATTTTTTTTTCTTCTTTCGTTCCACCGCTCTCATTGCAGCTGTTTTACATAAATGCATCCCCAGTGCGAATCACCCTTGTTGTCCCCTTATAACACATTCGCACACACACACAAAAAATTACTCTCGACCCGCGAGGTTGGTGAAATTACATCATCACTGTGTTGTGCAGAATAGTTCGCATTTAATCCCTGTTTCGCTTCACCTACAATTGGTGCCTATAGCCTCAAAAAACCACCCCAGCCACACTGGCTCGCTTACACGTTCGTTTGTTTTGAAGTTCCCTTTTTAAGTGTACCAGTTTTTTGTTCTCTTGTATATGTTTTGCCCCAACTGAATGCAAAAGAAAGGCTTATGTCATAGCCCCAATTATCTGAGCAAAGTGTCAACTAGCTTGCTCGTCTCTGCCCTTGAACGGTTGTGAGTGGGAAAGCAACGATACGTGCTCCTGGTTCTTGGTTTCAGCAAGACAAGTGGTAACCGTTTTTTTCACTGCAAAACCGGCCAGTGACCGTTTCCGGGAGTAATAGTGGTGGTGGAGAGGAACACTATTTATGTATTCTGGACGTGCAGGATCGTATGGTATGCTAGGAAAAACATAAACAATTTGCATTGGTTTGACGCATTCCTCCCGGTCAGGGAACCGTTCAACCGACAACCGTGTGGCTGCTCTTATTGGCAACAATTTAGTGAAGAAAAATATTTCTATGAAGCTTTAAAGAGGTCGAAATTCTAGAAACTTTGAGAAAGAATTTCATTCGAGAATACAGTAGGATATAGAAGAATATTGGTTTTGATATCCATTTTCGGATAGGAAAGTAATGTTCGAACTTTTATTCCTTTTGAGCCTCGTATAATAAGACCAGCCAGCTATGCACTTTGTAATGTTTTATTGATATGGATGTTAAGATTGTTGGATTAAAAAAAAAATAGACAGAGAATTATTGAAGACTCTAAGTGACCAATTTCAGATACATTATAATAACTCTTTTTCTTTAGATGATAATACCCTGAAACCAGCTGTTGGTATTGTTGAAACTGGCTATGTACAAGTTGTAGCAGTTCCTTAAATATAGTGAGTCCTGAACAATGTTCTCCTGGTGCGGTATGTGAAGCATACCTTTTAATTTGTTATACCTTACTAAAGCTTTAAAACCAATTAGCAATAGTGAAGCACCATAAATTGCGAAATATTTAGTACATCATGCATAAACCAACTGAATTCTCCGTTCCACATCCAATCCATCTAATTCACCACGAAAATAGGCCCGATTTCTAAGACATCGTTAAGACGAAATTGTATCACCCTTTGCAACTCTGATACAACATTTTCCCCAGTTATCGCGCATCATTTTCAAGATCTGATTCAGATTATTACCAATACCGTTACCGGTATCTCCTGAGAACAATCGCACCCTCACGGAAGAATGAATTATTTTCGCACTAATTTTGTAGCCTGTTTTTTTTTTCTGTCTTGCCTACTTCAAACCATCCCACCTGCCGACAGCAAACCGGAAGGAAGCGTAGAAAAAAAAATGGCTCATCCCACGCAACCACAGCACGGGCACGCGCCCATTTACGGGCGAAAAATGCACGGAAACGAATTGTGCACAAATTTACGCACGTTAATCTCGTTAAATCGCGGTGCCGGCTGACCTAGTGGCTTCGAAGTGGCTCGGATCATCAGCCTGCAGAAGCGACAAAGACCTCCAATCAAAAATGCTAATAGCTTATCGGGGTGAGCCTTCGTGGAGCGGTGCGCTCAAGGGAAACGGATTGAAGATGCTGTTTTCGTGGTCGGTTTCGTGGTCGGTTGTAAATGGGCCCGCGATGAAGGCGAATTTCTCCTCAAAAACTTTTGTGTCGGTGTGTTTTGTGTGGAAGCTCATCCAAACGTTTGGTTCCATTTTGTGATTTCAGCGCATCGCATTCGCGTTGTGGTTTGTTTGGAAGGGTTTGATGGAAGGTTGCACATTTCATGGTACGCGCCTAGATGGGAGTGTTTGAATGCCCTCCGAATAAACCAATACATACGCTAACATAATTCCATCACGCCATTACCCTTTTAAGGGGGTAAGCAAGGAAAGCTCACCTAGCCTGACATACACCAAGACGGCGATGTAGACGTGATCGCGATCAGAGCAAAAATTTTCGTTAGCTCGTGGCACGATGTACACGATGGCCTACAACTATGGCCGCAAGAAAGACACCAGCCTCCAACAAGAAACAACCGTCCGCATGTCGCAACTGTTGCGTTCGTTGATACCAACAGACGTACAGCTTACCTGCAAAACGAATGTGCCAAAGTTGATCGATTAGACTGAAAGGTAACGCACCGTGATGCTTTCAGCCGAAGAGAAGGGGAATTACCTTCACTCCAACACAACCAATCCAAAGACTATGGTGCACTCACCCCGACAGACCCTTAACATCGGCTGAGTAAAGGCTAAAGAAGTAGCGCGCTCCTTTCGATCCATTCACTATACGAAGATATTTTGCAGACGAAGCAAACACAAGTGCATGACGAGTAAGGAATACGTACGTTCTAGCCAACGAGTCCTCTCAGCTCAATAGAGAACGCTCCACCAGGATCGTACGACTTGCGCCAGTCATCCACTTAAAGCTGGACCACGTCGTCGATGTTCGAGTAGGCAAATCAGTATTCTACACTGGTTCAATACACTGCCTCATACGTTTGCTGGTCATCAATTCCATCAGCGTTTCAAGATTGCGTTCCGTATCCTTGAAATGAAAACGATTTAAATAAATTAAATAATGACAAGTCTTGGTGAACAGACGTTTTTGAGCTCCTTACCTGAGACATTTAATTAACTACGGCCAAGGTACGTTTGGATCCGCAACCCTTCTCGAATATCTCAAAGTGTCAAATGTATGGTTCCGGTGTTTCGAAGATTAACGACATCCCCAGAGGTGATTTAATAATGAGCATGATCTGTTTAGTGTCTAAACCGTTTGAACTTTCGTGACAAATATCTGTTATTAATTAAGCATCACTGTGATCATCGTTAAAAGTTCCCCTACCAATACGATCTAATGAGATGATTATAATTTCAATCAGTGTACTGACAGACACGCCACGTCACATCAGCCCGTCTCCGGCCGCGGTTTCCCCGTGTTGCGACCGACCCGAGTGTGTGACACTTGAGCCTTCCGGACAAATGCAACATGCCAGCGTACGATTGCACTCCAAACATTCAATCACGCCCCACAAGTTCAATGATGCAAATGCGAAACCGCAACGAGACGTTGGTTCATCAACGTGCAACGTTACCACCATCGACGATACACCTCTCCTTCAGCCCTTCCGAACAGCCGCTGGGAAAAGTAAATCAACTCAGACGCTCATTACCCCCTTGCCCATCCCTGGCCGGTTCCCGCGGGATTACACGACTCATGAGTCGCGATCTTCCCTTTTAGAAAACCTTCCCATCACGAACAGCGAACGCCAGTGACCCTTGTCGGTGCCTTGCGAGGAGAAGGTGCTTTTCTGCATGCTAAATGTCTTCCAGACATGACTTCGACTTTGCCCGCGTTCAACTTAACAACTTCAAGCTTCGGTCAGAAGAACGTCACACTCGCTCTCTTTCTCGAATGTGGCTCATTTTGCATTTTCTGTGCGCTCACGAAAGAAGGCACGTTCTGATCGTTTGTTGAACGCATTACGCGCGTTTTGCCAGTACGCAATCCCGCAATAGTCCCCAATGCAAGGCAGCAAGCGAAGGAGACAAATTAAACTTTCCGTTTCGATAGGCTTCAGGGTTGCCGATCGGGCGACACTTCATAAATCATTCAACAACCACGGGACGGATAACATTCAAATAGCGATCAAGGTCGGGAAGGTGATAACATTAACTGCCCGACGGACTCTGAAATATCGCACACACACATCAAATAATGCCTCTTCTAGCTGATGGCGTCATTGCATAGGGTTCGTGTATATTTGCTTTAATATCAATTGCAACATCCATGTTTTGTAACGCTTGAATGAAATTGTTTTGACATTCACACGATCGTTCGAGTTTTGCGTCATTCAGCGGCTTGAAAGTTGTAGTAATACTGTCCAAATCCTGTCGGGCAGAGCAGGTACCGATGAAGGAACTCATCTTTTGCTGCGCCAAATTATAGCCCAAAAGCTACAGCGTGCAAGAACACGCGCACCGAGGTTCGTGTACTCACCACATCAAATGGACCAATTTCCTTCGCGGCGGTGCCAAAGTACTTCACCGGATTGGACAATTACATTTCGACTTCCATCTCTTGGCCGGGCCGGTAGGTAGTAATTTTTTTTTATTACGCAGACCGGCTTTCATCTGCTAGCTGATGGTTCCTATTCCATTCTTCAACCCAGTGCTTCGCAACAAGCGAGTCAAATAAGCAAATCATCATCCAAGCCGAAAGTTCAGGCACAATTCTCGATCCACAAATGATCGGACCAATCCTCTCTATCCTTCTCCCATTAGTGCCCCATCCAAGCGAACAAACAGTGGGTCAGTTCATCAATCACAAAGCCTTCCACCGTGGTAGGTTATAACCTTCCGATCTTCCGACCCACTAACAACGGCAAACGGCTTTCAGCCACGGTTCAATGGCGGTAACCTACAAATTCTGCCACACTCACAGATCTGGTCGTTTTGGAAGTTCTACTTGTCAAGTGGCCCAACAGTGTCAAAGGGTAAGGCCGGCCTGCACCAGCAACAGAGAGGCACTGTGACGTACGTGGGGAAGCTAAGGCAACACCAGAAACCGTTCAGCATCGATTACCACCGATGATGTACTTTCAAGCTCTCACGCAAACTTCCGGTTCCATGGTTGAATGAGTTTATTTGCTCTACCATGATTCAGTAATACAGCAAACAAACCGTTCCCATTCTATACCGTTCGACAACCGGGACGGCTGTGTCGCGCACCGACGGAGATTTATTGACATTCTAAATCCGGAACGTATCCCAACACAAGCAGAAACGATATTTCATCTCGAACGGCAAACTGTCAACTGACAAACCCGGAGATTGTTTTGACACAACTTTGTGCCACTTCCCCGTTCAGATTTGAGTAGATTTTATGATCGCCCGATCGACTGGTGTCAAAATAACGCCACCTCTCTCACCTTCAGAATTCTTCAGCACCAAACTCCGGTGTAAATCTTTCAATTTATTCATGCGCATCCCAACGCTTGGTGGCAACGTGTCGCCAGCTTCCATCCGTTAGACAATTCAAACTTCGTCTCGCGCTAGGGCTGGAGCTGCACTTTGATCGGCACATTTTCTGCTGCTGCAACACAGCATTGCTAGAGAACACACCGAACACCGTTTGTCCCATTCGATGCACAACCGCACCGCAGAAACAAGTTTTCCACCATGGTCAGACACAGACACTGCTGCTGGAATGCACCCACTACGGTTGGTGTCGAGGTTTGGGCCGACCAACCTTGCACCAAACCACCCCAGAACGATGAGGAAACGAGGGTTTGGTCCGCGAATGTGTGCACACCCCGATGCCGATTACGGGGCGAGCTTTGAAGGAGTGACGGCGCTTGTGGATGTGGATCTCGAGATTTGAATGTCGTTCCTTATTGTCATATTGTCCATTACATCCGTTCGAAAATTCACAACATTTCGTAGGCATTAACAAGCGGAGTTGGGCTAAAACAATAAGACACCAACCTTTATAACCGTGGTTCGTTTTTTTGTGTTTATGCGTCTGGGTGAAACATATTCACGATACTAAAATTAATAGAGTCGCTAAACCGTTTACACAACCCATGCAGTAAACAACGGTCACTTAATCATCATAATGCCATCTGTCTCCTAGCTAATTCTGGAAACGCTCATTTCTACTCATAAACTCATTACGTAGCCAGCAGAACCCACGCAAAACCGACTGTTTAGCTGTCTCGATCGCAAAACAATCAACAACTCCCCCATATCAGGCAACATGGGGCCGCATGTCAACACCCGGACTTACCCCCACAGCTCAACAACTCCAAACGTGGTCAACGACGACTCGGAAACAAAAACAACTAATGCACCATTTTGCGCCGCCAGTCCATTTTGTTGATTTTGGACCATATTTTACATGCCGTTCGATCGACAAACGTCGCCGGACATCACCCCCTGAAGCCCGCTCACGTTTCACTGGCGGAAGCGCATATGTTTCGGGTACACCGTCTCAACGTTCAATGTTTATGCATCGTTTCAAGGCTTGCAAAGAGTGTGCATCTTTGCGTTTGAAGGCTAACGGTAGTGAACGTAACGAATGAATGTTCGTTCTGGTTTAATCTCATCTACAAAAGAATGGGGTAGTAGACCATGAGGAACATCATTTTATGGGTAGAAAGATTTTGTAAAAGCTGACCTTAAGAATAGACTACAATACGACGATGAGCACCGGAACCTGCAGCTCGGAACACCACCGTTCCACTAAGAGTCACACAAACGTCATCTTAGTGTAGCGCTGTGGTAGAATTACTATTCACCTCGTACATCTCCGATTCTCCGATCCGAGCATAACTAGCCGTAGTCGTCGACCGCTAACAACCATATTTTAACGGCTAGAACAATACAATTCTCACACCTCAGCGCACGTATGTGGCGATCGTACTGTGTAAATCTCCCGGAGGTCTCCAATCGTGAGTGTATCTTATGCACCGGCGCCTCCTGATAGCACCCGCCCAACGGCTGGTTCGTGAAACCTTCCTAATGAAATTTAAATCTGTTCTATTCTCCCATGTCAACATCCCTCCCGGTACCACTTGCGTATTCCAATGACCTAAAAGCCGCTTTCCGCCTTTTCCGCCTTTGGAACGAAGGGTTCACAATTACTTTATTTCCCATTAAAAAGTTTCTTGGTGCGGGAATCGCTTTTTGCTAACTATATAACAATTGTTTGACCCATCGCGATGGCACCCTAGGACGTCGCGTGAGACCAACACATAGCAAATGGGCATTGGACAGGGGTTGTACCGCTCCGAACGCTCGGGGACCATTCCATCCCGTGTTGTTATCTCATCGCAAGAAGTTGTGTGTGTGGGTGCGATATAGCCAAGCCATCATTAAGCTGGACGAGTTATAATATGAGCTGAAGTCAATGCCAACCATCAGACATGATGCGTCTGCACACCTTTATGGCTATGGTTTTATTGCCCTCTTCAGGAATTGACTCTCCAGCTCTGCACGGTGCATCATTAATACCGCAATGTATTCAGTCTCTTTGCAACTTGCGTGCTGTAACAGGTTGATCTTTCGTCTTTTGAACTTCAACGTACGCACCATCGTTTTTCAGTCTGGAATTTACACCTCTGCAAACTACCGGAGGATTATGTCCGTAGCATAAGTCATCGCCTGAGTCATGCAAATATCCACCACCTTCCTGAGCAATGCATCGCGATAAGAACCTGTCGCCAGAAAAGGCACTCAATTTTCGATGTACCATTCACCGGTGAATGGTAGACCTTCGTGCATCTCTTTTCCACCTTTTTAACGACACCACCATAAAGGAACTCAACCGGACGGACGCCACAAACACCACGCGTTACGATAGGGATCGGTACGCCTAATGACAGGCGCAGGCACATGCACGTCGGACCCGGTCGGTCGGTTGGACGGGTTGCAAATTATGGCACCGACATTTCCGTCCATTTCCGATCCTAAGCGATGGCACCCGGCGGCGCGCTCGCCAAATTCTGTCCCGATGCGTACGTCTTCTCGCTGTTTTCATTTGCCATTCATCGGTCTGCCAGACGCGTTGGTTTTGGGCGACCAGAAAGCACCACAACTCAGAACTCAGCTCGCAGTCATCCGGAAACATTCGCACGGAACAGATATTGTGGTAAGATGTCGTCATAACTTTGTCCGTGCGCATTGTGTCGGCCGGGCCGGGCAATATAATTAAGTCGAAACTATCAAGTTCAACTCCAAGCTTTTCGCTACGCCTGAGAGCACAATATCGGTCGACCGGTTACGCGTCGCAGCAAAGGAAGTGAACAGGAAGGAACAGAGGCAACAAGTTAACCGCAGTGCTTGTTCTGTTCTTAGGCGGCAGTGAAGCGATCTTCACCCCTGGTAGGGGAAACGTTCAAGTGTTGAGGACGGAAGCATTGGAGTGGTTAGTTTTATTTATGCCAGGCTAAGGAAACCAAAAACCCAAACAGCGTCGGTGTCAAGTGAAAGTGAACGAGAACGGCGCTCAAAGCCCCAGAACTCGACTCAACATCCTCGGCATTGAGCGTTTATTCGCTAGCTGGTTGTGGTTAGTGTTCTTGGACGGAATGATTTTATGGGCGGTGCTGTGAATTCTTTGCCCAATAGTTCCGCATTGAAAGTGGCGACATTCATAGTGAGTTTTTTTTAGTGTGCTGTACGGCAAACTGTTTCGCGTCTTGTTGAGATGAATGTCATTAAGTGAATTGAAGGAAATCATTAGGAGATGGGAAACGGGGTTTCGTCCTTTTACTTCAACAAACGAACTCGCTCGTCATTTCGAGTGGACTAGTGGTTCCGAAGACCGGAGATAACTGTGTCATTACATCACCTGCCGCAACTCAACAGCCTTCGAAGTAATCGTAACGAGCACAACTGCATCTTAGTGTTTCACTTTCAATGTGATCCTCTCCCCCGTTTGCCCAATACTCTTCTGCGAACCAGTTTTTCGTGAACAGGAAATCTTGTTTTCTTCCGGTACGTGCCCGATGCTTTCACCACCATCGTCAACTAACAACTGTAAGTGTCGATGGCTGACCATAGCAAACCGGTGCCCCCTGGTTGATCGATGTGTGACGTGCACCTGTCATACTGGAACGCGATCAATGCGCGTGTGAATGCACAGTTTGATCGCGAGATACTACAAACGATCTCTGACTAGTGTACACGTTAAAATATTACTAATAAGTAGCATTAGTTTGTGTAATAGTTGTGTCCTACCTGTTTACGAAACAAAGTATTGATCAAAATCAAATTTACCCATCATGAAGCATTCTGCGTGGGTCACCAGTTACAGAATTGACACAGTCTATCCTCCAGAACAAGCAGAACCGTAACAGCTGCTTCTCGACACTAACGAATTCAACTTTCTGGCCCCACCGATCAGTCGCCATTATTTCCTGATCTATTTTACTACTGACCGCATTCCGTAGGTCGGTTCGATTTGGCCACACCGGTGTCTTTATGTGTGAGTGTGTGTGTGTCGGCACCACTCCCTTTCTCGGCTGCTTGAACTACGGTGCACTAGCACCGTAGACCATAAACGAGTTTTTGAACGTGTACCCACCCTCGGGGTACCTTTGCGAACCGCTCCAAAATGCCCTGACAGTCGCCTTTGTGAGGTCGCACAGCCGTTGCTTTATTTTAGTTTGCAATGTCTACATTCCACTCGGTGCTTGGTGCTGCCGGAAAATAAAACAATCACCAGATTAATGTTTAGAAATTGATTGAACAATGATAAATTGTACCGTACCTGCAGCAAACCTTCCACGGGAGGGAAAAATGAAGAAACAAGCGTCGTTTTTTGAAACTGGAACGCATCAGGTCCTTAACAACAATGTTGGGGAGGTAACAACAAAAAAATCCTTTTTTTTAGTTCGGGTTGTTGAAAATGCACACAACTTCGCGTGGACTTGAACGCCCCATTCTCGATTCCCGCTCAATTCTATGTTTGGCAGCGAGGCTTTCCGTACAAATGGTTTCGTTCTCGCTTCATCCTTTCACACGGGGGTTTGGCGAACCCTACGGCTGACGCATACCGGCCGAACAAGGGCTTGTGGATCTACCTAACCATGCCTGCCTGCCTGAAGGTTCTCCCCAACACATGAAGAAAGCAAGACAAAGAACCTGTTTTGCAGAAAGAGATGTCCAAGACTTTCCCTCTCTGCCGTCTGGATCCCTTTCGGAATGGGGTTCTTCACGTTTTTGGTTGTGTTCTTCCCATCCTTTACACCTCGCTGGGCACACACACACACACACCAGCACCAGCTACATAAAGCTGAAGAGAAGCGACCCTCAACAGCACCGCAATGAAACGTGCCGTTTTGTAGTATCGTGAACCATCCATCCAGCGGCATGTACAGCTGAGGGGTTCCCATACAGTTGGTCGGGCAAACTGCAGAAATATTTCGTCAAAAGCGAAAACCTGTTTTCTGTTCCACACGCTCCTTCGCGCCGGTCGATTACCAAAGGACCCACAGCAAATGATCCCTGTTCCACTCCTTGTGATCGTGGGCAGTGCTGCGGTGTGGCAACGGTTGTGGTCTTTCTTTTTCGTGGTGCGCTTCCTTTTGACCCTCTGTTCGAGGACGCCCCCGTGCAAACGGTTCCCTATCTCTTCCACGCACGTAAGGAGACTTCACAAACACTTGCTTTCTTCGGTGCGAACCATCATCATCACCGCGACTCACAATTCCAGACGGTGTAGAAGGTGTGCAAACAGTCCCGTGGGGGACCGTGGCTTCGTTTTCAGGTTGCTTACCAACAGCAACAACAACGACACCGACACACAGCACACAATCACTAGACTTATTGCTCTCCCCCTCATAGCTCCCCTGAGCCTCTGAGGAGAACTCGACCAGCGAATATACAACCAGACATCTACGGACAGACAAATGGAAGAAAAACCAGATCATAACGACCCGAACCGCGGACCCGATTCCGAGTGCGCGCGAACAAGAGTCATTCGCCTTGTTGGCTAGTGCCCCGTCGACGCCATCGCCGGTGCCAAAACGGGCGCAAACTTTTTCGCAAAACGCAACTCCACGACTGGGTGCGACTCACCACGTTGTTGGGTTCGGGCTTGCAACCGTGATTGTCCGTCCTCGAACCGGACTACAAACCAACGGTGTGTGTTGCTTTGCGTTGGTTCTGGACAGTGGCGAAGGCACGTAGAGTTACACAAACGAATTTGCAAACAAACTTTTCACTTTACCTGATTGAAGTCTCCGTGACGTCATCGGCGGATGTGGTCCAGGTTTGGGTTATCGTATGTGTAAGCTTATAGTAAAGAAAACGTATCTCCAAGCTATGGAGTGTCTGTTGATCGAAAACTGCAAAAGGAAGTACTACTCTAGCCGGAGGATAAAGCGACCAGAGTTCTGCTAAGTCTTCGTGCCTTTTACTCTTGGGCGGAATGGATGGTTTCCTTTCCAAATTGCAAGCGAATGTGAATGTTTTGTACACTGTGACTAAAGGTGGTTCTTTTTCTTCTACTTTTCCCACAGAACCGACGAGCGGCCGTAAAGTGTGCAGTGAAGTGAAGTGTCAGTAAGCCAAATCCAAAACAAAGACTGTTGACAACATTTGGAACCGAGTGTAGTTTGTGAAGGGCGGCTAGACGTCACATCAGCATGGACGAGTCCGGTTCGTCCAGTAGTGATCACGGTCACCAACCGGTCGGCAACGGTGGTGACGCTGGTGCCTACGCCTACAAGAACGAAATCTCGCTCTCGATTGGGGACGAAGATCAGAACTCCCGTACGAACAGTACCGCCGTTCCAACGCCCTCGCCGCGTCACATTGAAGTCCCGATGGGGGCCAGTCCCAATGGGGAAACGAACGAGTACGCGGCGCTTAACCGTAGCAGTGGTTCCGGTGGTTCACCCGGTGGTAAATCGAACGGACTGGATAATCCGGGCTTCGAACTGGAACAGGACAAACGGCCACTCAGTTCGTTCGGACATACGGCGGGCAAGGACGAGAAGTCACTCGGCGTGGTGTCGATCAATGGAAAGGCGGTGGGTGAAAAGCCACTCGCCGAAGCCGTTAATCTGGAGCTGCTTAACATGTCCTCGAAACCTGCGAACGGACATCACCAGAACGGGACGAACGGTGCTGGAGCGCTACCGGTCAAGAAGGACACGGAGGTGGATCTGGGCGATCCGTACGATGAGTACTTTGTGCCGGTGAACGAACACCGGAAGTTCATGAGGTAAGGCAATGCTTTGCTGGGGTTTGGTGGAGAGTAAGCGGAACCTAACTCTTTCACGTGTTAGAATGCGGCTTAAATGTCTCGTCCTCGTCCTCTTCCTATCTGTCATCCTTTCCTTCTGCTAAATTAATCCTCTAATATCTCCCATTTCGGTCCGATTCCCTTGCAAGAGAAGTGCATTCAAACCTGGTTCATACTGCGGCTAATAAAAATTGATAACATAAAGCCTCACTATTTTCCCACTTTTGTTTCACATTTTCATATCATCTCTAATGTATCCACCCTGCTCCCTCATCATTCCCCATTTCCCAACCTATGCACCCTCCCACGTGTGTTTGTGAGTTTGTGTGTGTTTGTGTTTTTTTTCACCATCCCTCTGTTTTGTTGTCTTTTGCTCTTTCTCTCTCTCCCTCTCTCTCTCTCTCTATTGTTGCTGCTGTTACTTTGGCCATTTTGCTCGTATGTACACTCTCTTCCCCAACTCCCTGCTCCACTACGCTTCTTCGCTATACGGTATGGTAGTGTCTCCTTCCAAAAGTCACGCCACGGTCCGGTTGGTCATCCCGTGTACGGACGTCATGGCCGCGGTGTCGACTACACCGGGCACTCGGTTAACGAGCCCGCCCCCGGAACGATGGACTATAAACAGTGGACCAAAATCACGAGGTACCCCCCACACGCACCATCTCTCAGTCATCTTCTGCATAATCCGTCACTCGAAACCCAACCCAACCATCACCATTTAGAGCTAGGCGTCGTTAGTGTCTCTCTCTCTCTCTCTGTGACTACCTGTGGACAATTTTGCTACTGCTGCGGGATTGGTGGTGTTGCGGGGCTTTCTCAGTGCCCGAAAACTGTGACTGGCACTTTCGTGTTTACATGGGTCTTCCCTTTCCGTTGCTTTGGTTCCGTGTTGTATTCTGTTCCGGTGTATACGGGCTGCTTAGCGCACACACAAGCACTGTACAAAAGAATTAGAGCAAACAGAACAGAAGGTGGCAGAAGAAGCGTTCTTCTTGTGTATATATATTCACATGGCACACGAAAAACAGAAACCCCAAATGGATTGTTTTCAGCAAAATCTATTCGCCCCCGGATTGATTCGATCCACACCCATGGGAGACGCATTCGAGTAAGACAACAGGGACAAACACCAAGACACAAACTTCACCAGACCAATAAAACACAAGCTTCACAACAAGACTGTAACTAAACCCTGGGCTAATATTGAAAGGTTGAGCAGCAAGGGACAGGCACTCCAATCAGCTTCCTAACGTTACGTTGTACATTGACTCATACGGAATCACCTGGTTACTGGTTGCTGGAAGAATTATTCACGCATTACATGGGAGTTGCTTTGAAGGGAATTATGATACAGGTGTGATGGCATCACCATACTTCCACTCCCACATGGTCGCTTTACGGGTTCAACATGTTTGTAAATAATGTTCATATGTACAGAAACGAAAAGATTTCACACACTGTTCCGTCATCCTAACCTTTGCTGTCCTTAACTCTCCCCAGGGGTGAAAAATTGTACGTCACAAAGGATAAACGAGAGAAGAAACGTAAGAACTGGCCGTTCTGGTTGCTTGGTTTGGCGGTACTGTTGGCTGTGATCGTGGTAGCCATACTTGCTGGTTCCGGTGTCATCTTCAACGATAGTCCTACCCCCGTTGAGTCACGGCAGTTCGGCGACAAGGTGGCAACGGCCGGTGTATTTGGAGGAGGAAAATCACGACCCGGCAATGCAAGCAGTAGTAGCACCGTGTCGACGACAAGTACAAGCAGCGAGTATCCAACGACTCCATCGCCGCCGAGTTCCACCCTACCACCGGTACCGCTGTCTACCGAGGAGATTACCGTGTACGTACCGAACACACTCGAGGGGCAGATCACACTGGCGAACGTCGAGTTCTTGGAGGACTATCGCAATCCGAACAGTTCCGCCTACAAGGCGTTAGCGATGGAACTGGAGGAAGAACTGAAAGACACGCTCAGCACACCGGACGCACGCGGACCTATTTATGTCAAGATTCTAAACATGAAGTAAGGTTTCTGTGCTAAATTGGTTTAATTCGTACTAACTAACCTTTGGTCACTGCCCTATTATAGAGCTGGTTCCGTGGTCGTCGATTACCGTGTCAGCTGGGAACCGAACACGATGGAAATGTCCGAAGACACGATGAAGCATCGGCTGAACAGCTTTTTGCAGCAGAACGGAAACTATCTGTCCACCTACATCGTACCGACGAATACGATCCGGGTTGCCCGGTTGCCGGACGTTTGCGTCATGCGAAGCTCTGGAAAGAAGTAAGTGGGATGGCAATGTTTGACCCTTTTGCAGTAGTTTAATTGTACACTCTGTTTTATTTTACCTTTGCAGTTGCGAATATGGTTGTATGTTTGATCCGAAGGTTGGCGACTTCATGTGTACTTGTCCCAAGGGAATGTTGCTCAATGATGAAGATGGTCGCACGTGCTACACACCAGTACCAGCGTTTAATGGTGGTGAGGAGGAACCAAAGAGTGAGCCCGAACCAGCAAGTGAGCCAGAGCCTGCAAGTGAACCAGAGCCTGCAAGTGAACCAGAGCCTGCAAGTGAACCAGAGCCTGCAAGTGAGCCGGAGCCTGCAAGTGAGCCAGAGCCTGAGCCTGCAAGTGAACCGGAGCCAGCTAGTGAACCGGAACCGGCTGGCGAACCTCATCCTACCAGTGATCGTGCACCGATTAGTGAGCCAGAGCCTGCGAGTGAACCGGAGCCTTCAAGTGAACCGGAACCTTCAAGCGAACCCGAACCTGCAAGTGAACCAGAACCTTCAAGTGAACCCGAACCTTCAAGTGAACCCGAGCCTGCAAGTGAACCGGAGCCTGCTAGCGAGCCAGAGCCTACAAGTGAACCAGAGCCAGCGAGCGAACCAGAACCGGCTAGTGAACCTGGAGCTGCTAGCAAACCGGAACCCGAACCCGAACCAACGAGTGAGCCCGAACCCGCATCGGAACCAGAATCAAGTAGTTCAGATACGTACACAAAAGCATCGTCTAATGATCATTCCGCCAAACTGATCATTTCTACTGAAGCCTCAACCACGGAAACAGAACCCAAAAGTGAACCGGAACCTACATCCGAGCCGGAACCTGCGAGTGAGCCGGAACCATCGAGTGAACCAGAACCAACGAGCGAACCGGAACCGTCGAGTGAGCCCGAACCGACTAGTGAGCCTGAGCCAGCGGTAGAACCGGAACCGAGCAGTGAGCCCGCACCATCAAGTGAACCGGAACCTACAAGCGAACCTGAACCTGCTAGTGAACCTGAACCCTCATCAAGTGACGATACCGTTGAGAAAACGACTACTAAGCTACAAAGGCAATCGATTCAGTCCACCACGGAACATGATCTAACTTTCACCGTCTCCACGACCATCGGGATCCAATCTTCATCACCGGCGTCATCCTCAACGACGGATGATTCTCAGCTGCCCGACTTTATGTTCGTAGATAAAGATTCGATGGTGAAACACTCAAGTACGATCGAAAGTACAACACCGAACGTAGTAGTAGTATCGGTAACGGACCCGTCCGGAAAAGAAGATCCACCCGCACCCGTCACGGAAACGATTGTGGATGATACTCCAATGCCGTCGACGTCGAGCTTTTTCGTAACGCCCAAATCTACCACCGCTTCCACACCGAAAGCCTCTACGACTGTGAATGGATTCGAGGGTCGTTCATTGTCCTCGAACGATACAGCTGAAAACACGGTGTACGCCACCTCGAGTCCTATTTCTCTCGAGCAATGGCGTTCCTCGACTAGCTTTGCGACCTCGACCGAAGCATTCGGACGCGATTCGGAGCGACAGGACGCTATGAACACATTCTTGCCATCGATTGAAACTTCCAGCTCTCGGAACACTGCAGCATCGTACGCCGTAACGGAAACCGTAGTAGAAGCCGAAACTGCCGCACCCATTCTGGCCGCACATAATGAGTCACCGTTCCTGCCAGAGACGGAGAACAACGCAAGTCTGGTGAAGATACTACACGAGGGTCTGGATCGACACGAGGGCTATGAAATTGAAACTCAACCACAGTTCCTGGATGTTGTACCGTTGTCGAAGGAAAGCGATAGAAACGAATACAAGAAGCAGTTGAACTCGCATGTCACGGAAACAATCTACATCACGACGACCATCCGCAGCCCGGTGCCGGTTACGACGGAATCTCTAGAGGAACTGTTGTCGGTTGCAAGCTCTAGGAACATTGTCGAACAGACGACTACCAGCGGGGAAGAGATGGCCACCAGTACGGAGCGCGAGATGGAAGAACCAACCACCATGATGGAACAGACAGAGGAAACTGCGAAGGAACAAAGTTCCTCTACTGCACGAACGATTGAAAATTCTACAAAGTCCACGGTAGCATCGGACGTAGAAGCTTCTTCGACTACGGAACAGATGGTTAGGAGTGTGACCGAAGCAATACTGAACGACAGTCCCGAGATGGTTCAAACGACCACAAACAGTGAAGAGGAACCGTTTGCCACGACAACTCTTGAAGTGGAGCGAGCTGCATTAATGGAGAATGTCGATACAACTCCGAAAGCTCAGAACCTAACCGACGAAACTACTCCTCGTGCAAGCAGTACATCAACGACAACAACCACAAGCACGTCAACTTCGACGTCGACAACATCCAGCACTACTACTACTACTACAACTATTCCTCCAGTAGTGACAGAGGCATTGGAACGCATAACGGCCATCGAAAAAGATCTTATCAGTCTGAAGGCGAATGATCTTACGGAGGACAACGATATACTGGAAAATGATCTTCGCGTATTACCGCTGAATTGGAAGAAACATATAGCGACTACAACAGACACGGAATCCGGATCCGTTTCAGTCTCTTCCGCTGAACCGAACAATCCAGCCACCCTCATCCCAACCACGACGACCGGTCATTTTTTAGACGAAACGACGTTTCATTTGATTAGATCAGAGCGATCGAATGAAACGTCGTTAATCGGAAGTCGTTTTTCTGAGGAAGACCAGACTGTTGCCATTGTTCCCGTATCACCGATGACCTCAACCACCGATGAGGACAAACAGATGGAAACGTTGTTGGAGCGTGCGGCATCTGCGGCCAGCTCCATGTTTACCAAGTGCGCCGTAGGACAGTTCGAGTGTATCAACGGTACCTCTATCAAGGATGGCAGTTCATGCATTCAGAAGTCGGAGCGATGCGATTCGGTGTCCCACTGTTCTGACAATTCAGACGAACAGGATTGCGAGCGACTCGGCTGTCCGGGACACTTCCAGTGTCAGGATGGTGTGTGTCTAGCACGGCAGCACGTATGCGATGGAATTGCGCACTGCCACGATGGTTCGGACGAGCAGAACTGCGGCGAGTGGTTGTGCAACTTTGACGAGCTGTCGTGTAATCCGGCTACCGGTAATGGACCGTGTCTGCCGGCACTGTGGAAGTGTGACGGGCTGGAACAGTGTGCCAACGGGTTCGATGAAAGTAACTGCCCGGACACGTGCACAAACGATGAGTACTTCTGCGCCGGTCAGCGTAAGTGCATCCCGGAAGCGTGGCGCTGTGATGGAACCGTCGATTGCAGCGATGGCGAAGATGAGAGGTTGTGTGATTGTCCGCTGGACAGCTTCAAGTGTAATACCGGTGGCTGTGTGAAAGGGGCGTACGTTTGCGACGGACATCCACAGTGTCCGGATCAGTCAGACGAATGGCACTGTTACCAGCTGGACCGGGACGATGGAACGTTACGCGTAAAGCGGAACTCATCGGACGCACTTGCCGTGTGCGGGGATGGATGGAACGGTATGCTAGCGGATCTGGTGTGTGCAGAGTTGGGTTTTGCTGGAGCAGGCAAGATTCTGTTCACCAAGGTCGGCTCAGGGAATGGTTCACTGGTGGACAGTATGTACCGGGTAACGGAGAAGAACCAACTAGAGTTTGAACCGATCCACTCGATGGAGTGCAATCAGGGTTTGAAGATGTACTGCGAAGAATATCGTAAGTAGTGACTTACTGAAGTTCCCGAAGTAAGGAATTTCACTAACAAAGCTTTCATTTGTTTTTCTTCAATGTGCGTGACAGGTTGTGGTCGAGAGAGTATTCAACCGACACTGGAACAGCGTATCGCAGGTGGTGTAACGTCGGACCCTAACCAGTGGCCCAGTTTAGCGTTAGCCTTCAGTAACAATGCTGCCATCAAGTGTACAGCCAATATAGGTAAGCTTAAGCCTGTTCCTCGAAGCAAACGCCAAATTCATATGCGATCTCTTGTCGTTCCTCAGTTTCTCCTCGCTGGGCAATGGCCAGCTATACCTGCATCATGGGCAAGACAGAGTTTGTCAATAATCGGAACGTGGGTGACATGAGCTGGAAATTCTTTGCCGGAAGTGCTCAGTTTAATGCCTCGCTAGAAGATACCACACTCCGTACGGCGGATGCTACGTACCAGATCGTGGATGTGAAGCGTGTTGTGCCGTATCCGCAGGTAAGAAGATCGGACAGTTCTCCTTTAAGTCTCACTATGCTTCAACTCTCTTCATTATCCACTCACAGTCGAAGTACAAACAATTCATGTACACCGGTGACGTCGCACTGCTGGAACTGTCCACTCCGCTCAAGCTGAACGAAATGGTGGGTAGCGTTTGTCTGACAGAAGCGGCCAACATTGACTCGGAACAACTATGCCTAACGGCTGGTTGGGGTTCAGATCTCGAGAATACGGCCACGACGGAACAGTACCTTAAATATCTGCCCGTACCGACGGTGTCCACGGAACGATGCAACTCCTCGATGCACTACAATGGTGCCCTGCCCGAAAACGCCATCTGTGCCGGGTATCTAAACAGCAACAAAACAACATGCTACGTAAGTATTCAAGAGGTTGTCCATACACTAAAACTGAGTTACTTACATTTGTTTTGGCTTTTCATTGTTTTCAGAATGATGAAGGTGCTCCACTGATGTGCTATCTGGAGGGTTCTGGCCAGTGGCAGCTGGAAGGCATTCTTAGCTATCACGGGAACTGTGGCAAACGACCACATCCGGCCATCTACAATTCGATTACCTCAAACATTTCCACCTGGATTCGGAACACCGTTGGGAATGATCTTATGTTCGAACGGGTCACCTCCTCGGTGACGGTGGGAGCGGGGGTAGCGTCAACCACTACCGGCGGTGCCACCATTGCAAGCACAGATTCCTCGACGCCTTACGCCACTACCACAGCGACAGAAACATCCCGACCAAGCGAAGATGGAACTATCGCAAGCAGTACCACTGCATCCGCATCTGCTTCCAACGATCGGTAATCGTACCGGTTTACTACTACCATAATCTCTTCTCATCAATAGTAGTAGTAGTAGTAGCAGTAGTTGCAGTAGTAGCAGTGGAGGTAGTAACAATAGTCGTAATAGTAATTAGCGTTCTCTTCCGAGCACGTTTTGTACATAATATCTACCAGTTAAATAGAACGGGGGGGAAAAACTTATTAATGTTGGGGATACCTGGGAAACCCCCAGAACGATGTGGTGGATATAAACATTTGGAACAGACAGTTGTCGTTGCGGACGGCGTGACGAATGGGGAACTGATAGAATAGAGAGATGGCAAGAGGAACGTTGAAAACATGCGCGCAGAGGAAGCAGTAAAGCCTAGTCACAAAAGTCGAATATTTTGTGCCAATACATTTTGAACGCTGCATAACCGCAATGCATATATCAGGAGAAACAAAAGCAAAAAGCATCAGAAAATTTGTACAGTGAATTCCATTCTTTATAAAGTGGCGCTTTCATCATATACAGATACCGGTAGAGCACAAGAGATGGAAAGAGATCTTGATTATGATCATGAACAAATTCCACCCAGAATCAGAAGTAAACCGAGCAAATGTGCGTTAGTAATAAGTCAAAAAGGAGAAACAATTCGCTTATTGCAACTTCCAACAATATACTGCAGGACATTTTCTTATACACGAAAAAATCGACGACGATCATATTTATGGTGGTTGAAAGGGAGAATAACTATCACGTGTAAAAATTAAATATGATTATATATATTTTTTAATAATTTTCGTCGCGCACTTGTAAAGAAAAAGCACAGCGTCATACACGAGCTGGTAGGTTGGTTGTCGTTTATGTTAATGAAGCAAAAGCAATATTCGCAAATCGCGTGTTCTTTTTCGTGTATTTTTAATTTCGTTTGTATGTTCTACCAAACGGAACGCGCACTGTACTGAGGAGCTAGGTGGAGACCGGAACTCGATCTGGCTGGCTGAAGCAAAAATATGCAGTTTGTATTGAAAAGCAATAAACAATTTATATCTAGCGAAAAAACGAGTTGATGTGTGTTGATATTATTTTAACGTATGCCGAATGTTAGTTTGATTACATAAAAAAAAACTACTTTACTAGAGTGTCCTGGAGGATGCCAGAACTCAGGTTTGTTATCAGACTTATTGATAAAACGTAGTTGGAAGAGTCAATCCTCACTACTGAAGAACGATCTTCGGTCCAGCAATGTGAAGATCGGCCCGGCGATCTCCTCTGCCATCGGACCACCGCTTCCTCGGATATGGTGTACAATATGCTACAGATTTATTTATCATTTCCAATCTTTGGAATCTTAGAATTGGGATTTCATTGGGAAATTAATTCAAATAATTAAAATAAATTACCTTTCATTGCGATCCTCAATTTCCGTGTTAACTACGCAGAGAGTAAAGATCGTTAATTGGTTTTCCTTCGACAATTAAATCAGTTAAATTGTTAAAGTAGCTCCATCATTTTGACTGCTATGTGAAATGAAACAAAATAAATTTAAAAAAAAAACATTAAAGGCTTTCTTTCATGTTACTTTAAGGGATACTATGATACCACAAACAACGCAACGATCTGTTACAATTTTAGATAACCTTTCTCACAAATGTATTTTTTGTTTTTGCTTTGTGTGGACAAAAAGAAAAATACAAACTTTTACTTCCTCTTCGACCTACCCTCCCACACAGTGTGAGGGGGCTGTATTACCCCTATTGGTGGCTTTGTGTGTTTGTTTGTTTGTTTGTTTGTTTTGTATTTGTTTACATAAACCGCATCGGAGCCCATCGTCGTCATTGTATTTTTGTTGTGTAGCCTGGACTATATTCCCAGGACCAATATCCTATACATCCTACAAAAGCACTCCGTCGTGTCTTGCCTTTCTCTCTCTCTAGCTCACGCACCTGCTTACTTGGGAGGTTTTTTGTATTTTATGTTTATTTTCCTTTGAATGAGTTAACTCTTTTCACTCTTGTCTCTCTCTCTCTCTCTCTCTCTCTCTCTCTCTCTCTCTCTCTCTCTCTCTCTTTACAATTGTTTGCTCGCTTGAGAGTGCTCTCGGTAAAGTGTGGTTTAAACACATCTACACCACAAAGAATGATTGCAACACAAAACATAAAAAAACACAAATCCATTTGTAAAGAAAATTAATAATTAAGTTCCCTGGCGCAATTGTGTGTGTGTGTGTGCTCTCTATTGTATTGGGGTATAATACAACAAACGAAAAAAAAAACACACACATATCGCTCGATTGTTTCTTTCCCCACTTGCATTGTTTCATTCACATTTAACTACTAAAGAAAAAAAAAATATGTCAACCTCTATCTAGCACTTTGCTAACGCATAAAATTATACTAGTCGTATCGTAATAGTTAATGAAATAAGTTCGATTACTTTTTGTTTCGGGCTGTGGAACTATACTACGCTAACAACAAAAAAATGACACAGGGATTCTATTATGTTACCTCAGAATTCCGAACGAATTTGCAACACATTCGAAATTGCAGTCTACATTCACAGACGGGGCAAACAACGCTCAACTAAGCTTTTGGAGGGGTGGAAATGGAGATTAACCGTGGAGTTTAAGCTTACGGTGTATGTATGTGTGTGTGTGTGTTGTAAATTGCAGTAACAAATGATTCTCCACCAACGCTAACAGCTTATTAGCATACGGCGACACAGGGACACGGAGACGGTCGCGGCTACCGCTTACCGGAGAGTGTTTGCAACACATTAAACCCAAAAACCGGCCTGTACAGTTAACCTGCGCTATTGGCAATGGAACGGAGGGGCTTCGTGCGTACGAAGAAAGCGTATTTACTTACTGTTTGCTAATGCTGTCTAACTGTCCCAGTCGAATGGACTACACGCGCGCGGCTAAAAAACACACACCCCGTACAATGAACCACCAAGAGCGGTTGTTTCCTTACGTGCTACTGTTTGTTGTTGCGGTTGCATCTTAGTAGAGGGTTTCCCTGTTGTACATTCTTTGCTTAGTGGGGGGAGGGGACTCTGCTATTAAAAAGCGTTCGATCAATGACACATAGTACATTCTCACTCGCTCGATCCCTAATATCCCACACTCACGTGGGGGTCGTCCTTAACCACAACAACAACGAACGAAAGAATTTAGCACAACAAATCTAGCAAAGTAGATGGATGATTGCGTGTAAAATCATAATCGTTCTTGCTGTTCCCCACACATTCTTGCAGGCCCCATCGTGCCTAGTTTCGTGTTGTGTCCCAGGATCATTTGATTCGGTCTACTCTACACACTACAACGTTAACGTTATTTCTGTGAATGTGTCCCCTTTCCTGCCATATTGTAGCTTACATGCTAGTATATTTAAAATATGCGACCGTCCCTACAGCCACTGTTGCTCGGTTCCGTCCTATCTGTTGTCCCTTGCCAAACCCCCAAACTGCTTCCTTTGCATCCACATTGCTTTGCTGATCCTGGCTTTCAACTACTAGAGTTGCTTTATTTGCATTCCCTGCTCATTTGACCGATTCCGCCTTCTCGCAAAATTCTTCCGTACGAGAGGTTTGCCTTTGTTTATTTTTTTTCAAATGCTTTGTTGCAACTTCCTACGTAACATAATTCTGCCGGCTGCACATCCGGTACATTCACTATTCTCGTACCATTTTTCCGAGAAAGAGACGGTGAAAAGGGGGTGGAAGGAGAAGGGAAAAAACTATGTTTTCATCTGGTCATTCTATCGGTACTAAGCGTTCCGTGCTTCTACAACCACATCGGAACAGTTTTATTTGAAATAATTTACAAGCCTTAAGCACTATTATATACAACATACCACAAATAAAAGTAACCACTTTGCATCGTTTAAGATAAATCATAAAGGTATTTTCCCCTTGTTGCATTGTCGTTTGTTTGTTTGGGTTGCTATCTTATGTTGTATGCTCCCCTGGCCCTTGTTGTTGCCTCCATAACTTTTCCAATACGCACCGCGTACATCAGAACAAGGGATACGAAAGCTATCATCAGCTCGTATGAATCAATTAAGATATTTCTTTTTACAATTGCTACTACTGCTGCTTTCATCGCACGCAAGTAAACTGTCCGCAGTCCGACGTCTACTAATATTCGAAGCATTATTGCCACGGTTCAACGGACGCACAGCAGAAACAAAAGCCCTACCACCCTGGGATAAACTAGCTGACCTCACTCGTGGCGCACCCTTACACATCTAATATTACACAACGCTCAGTTCTGTTGAGGGGAAAAATATGGATGCAAATATCGTTTCAAAAAAAATAATAAACCGCGAAACAATTAATTCAACAAAAGAAAATACTTATAAAATGAAATAACGTTGTCCTCTTGGAAGAAAACACTTCAAAAATACAGTAAACAAACTTGTTAACAAAAGAAAGTAACAAAATACAGCGCCGCGTATATGCAAACACACAGACACAACACTCGCACAGGCAGAAGGATACGCTAGCTACACTGCTTGATTACGCGAATGATTGTTCCTCGCACGGGCTTGGAACCTGGTTTCATTGTGCCTGTGCTTGTTATTCGGTTGTGTCTGCACACTTGTCTTGCAAACTTACTTTGCAAAACGCAAAAGGAGCCTTCGAGAGTGTGTCATCCGTATTGCCAACGGTACATGTGTGTGGGGAGTGTGGCGGGGAGGCGGTGCTTTTTAAAAGTGCCGAGCCGATGATGGCCCACGCACACACGCTGATGCGTAAAGGTTTGTTTTTGATAATGTTACAATAATGCTAATCGAAAAAAAACTGTTTGCCTTAAAATTACTATCCTTAAGTTTGCACTACTAAAAAAATAGATGTACTTTACCACCGCCAGTTTGTGCCAATTTCGTTACGCGCTTACACACGCGTAACCGTTCGTTTTCTTCTATTTTTCGTTCCACTACCGTGTGTTGCCGCGTGTTGTGTTGTCCCATTGCATATTGATAATATTTGTAGCAGTAGTGAAGCGTTCCCGCAACACAACCGGTGAAAGCGTATCGTGTTTGTGGATGGAGACATGGATCATGATGATAAAGACGCAGCCTAGTATGGATGATGCTAGTGTTGTCGTCATCATCGTCTGCGGCGTACGGTGCGCCGTTGATCGTGTCCCAGTGGCATTCTACTGCAACGGCCTCTGCCGGCAGCTTCAGGAGTTGAAATCGAACAAATCGAACACACCTTCCGATTCGTTCAGCGACAGATTGTAGTCGGCGGTCGGTTCCAGTGGTAGGAAAATGTCCAGATCTAAAAGATGATAAAAACATCCAATATGAGCAACAAACAAACCAATAACTTCCTGATAAAAGTTGTCACTTAATTGAAAATGAAGTTATGTAAATAATTAATAATATAGATATGGCTTAGACATTGAAATGTTATCACACTAAAAATACCCCCATGAAAGTACACGATGCGAATGGTACCGTAGATTACTGCAGAAGGCACAGTATCAAACACCGGAGCTGAATCTCATGGTGCTACATGAACGATATGCTGCAGAACCACGAGATTTCAGCGCCGGTATTGATGATGATGGTGTCAAACATTGCCACGCGGAACAGAATTCGACGAACAAAGGTACAAACACGCACGCACACGATACACACCTCGATAAAAGCCCCCGAACGAATCACTCCACCAATGAAAATCTACCAAAATGGATTGTCCTTATCGCTTGCTAATCTCGATGAACACGTATACATACCACATATCTCAACACACGCGCACGACACATCCGTTGATTGTGCGAACCATCGAGCAAGAACTCAGACTGTGATGTGAACCAACAATGCGGCTAATTCCACACAAATCACAGTACCAAGTTCTTGCCCGAATTAGCTCACTCTGCACATCCAGCAAGTCCGCAATGCAAGATTCCTGTCCAAACAATCGCCCCCATTTACTAACCCCAACAACAGCCGAAACTTACCGTCGAAATCCGTCAATCCGTAACGCTGATGAAGTTTCTCCGGAGAGGACTTGGCACTCGGCGACTTTAGTGCGGACATGGGGAAATCGTACTGGAACAGATTTGGACTAAGTTTCGTATCCGACAGGGATGCATTCTTGTTGGTGATCTCCTCCGGCGTTAGTTTGCCACCGTTGATGTGGTTGTTGTTGTTATTGAGATGACCCATCACCCCACCGGACAGCATGGACGATGACGATGATGACGACGATGCGGTCGCCGTGGACGTTGCCATTCCTCCCACTGCTCCACCATGGTGGTGGTGATGCTGTTGATGATGATGGTGATGTTGTTGATCGTCACCTTCCATCGCACCGTTACCCCATACGAACACGCCACTGTCCGCCGACATTGCGGAGGGCGCCAGTATGTCGCTACTGCTACTATTACTACTATCAGGCACATGTTCGGATTTAACTCTCACGCCAGTCTTCGACGTTATCGTCGCGGACCCGATCATCGTCGTCGTTGTCTGACTAGCATCGAAATGCAACTCGGATTGATCTACTACCGCTTGGGATGAGGAGTCACAACCATGGTAGTAGCTGCTACCATTGGCTGCACCGGACGCGCTGCTGGTCGTCGCCAGCATGGTGCACAGGGGCGATTCGTACCGCTCGGTATGTACCACCACCTTCTGCGGCACGCTCGTACCGGACAGGTTGAACAGTGAGGCCACAGCCGTCTTTATACTGTTGTCCCTGCCGGGTACACTTTCCGCAGGTTCACACTTCATCACAGGTTCTGCTTCCTCCTGAAGTGCTCGGTTGAGATTGCGCTGTGCCGCGTACGGGGACGGTCTCATTAAACCTTCTGCAAAACAAAAAAAACCCATTAAATGAGAATCCGTTCGTTTGATGAAGCGCGTGAAGTTCCCGAAGATACACTTACTCCTTGGACTGGAGGTTCTATCCATGCGCTGGAAAGGTGATAGAACAGGTTCGAAGTTTTCCAGCAGTGGATCGCCGGCAATCACTGCCGGACTGTCGATAACGTCGGATTCCTCAGTTGGACAGATAAAAACATCAATTTCTCCTTTCTCAGACTTCAACACTATTTCCCGTTGCATCTTCTCGTTCATCCACTAATAGCAGGAAAAAAAACAAAGAAGAAGACATATAGTTTCCTATTCCTTCTGCTCCAAACACACACACAAACACTCACCTCCAGCTTAGCCTCTGGTGGCGCCTTAATAACAACGATCGTCTGTTCGTGGAACATCTCCATCGAGCTCAGATCCTGACAGGTAAAGTAGCCGTGCTTCGTATGCGCCATCTCCTCGTTCGTGGCCGACCGCAGCTCGACGATCATCTCCTGCAGCATGTTTTCCTTCTGCTGCAGTCGATACCGTTCGCGCTGTATTCGCGTGTTGCGGTCAATATTGCACACGGTATTGCCACATTTCCATTGTATGTTGTTCTTCGACTTCTTCTCCAGCATTCCGATGCCCTCGAGCACGTTGGTGATGTCGTAGATGCGCCGCTTCTGCACCTTCAGCTTCGTCGAGGCAATGTTTAGATCCACCACACCGTCCGGTGATTCGTTCAGCAGATCGATGAACTTTTTCGTCAGCAGCCCAAGCGACGTGTCGTACCTGGGATGTGTATGGGCGTGTGGGGAGATGGGGAGTTTTTGATAATAAAAAAAGTGGAATTTAGACATGCTTAACCTTAAAGCTTCGCTGCATTCGTATTGTACGCAGTGATTCGCACCTAGTTCGTTCCGAGTAGCGTTTCTTCGACGAGCAGGACGATATAGACGACGTGGGCGTGGAGCAAGTGGAGTTAGGTGTCTTCGCGTTACTACCATTGCTACTCTTGGCAATTTTGGCCGGTGTGGGAGATATGCTCGACGACTGTGACGATCGTTTGATGGCCTGTGTTAGATGAGCAGCAGATAATGATTGTCAATGTAAGAGTTGAATTTTTATTATTTGGAAGAAAATATTGCTGAAAACTCGAGGAGACCAGGAACAAAGTCTAGGTTAACAGAGTGTCCAAGCCCAGGAGTTGACAACTGGATGAGTGTGAGGAGGGTAACGGAATCTCTGAACTCTCTTGATATGACCAGCCCAAATTGAGATGATTGAACTCAAAGAGATACATCAGTATACATAGAATGGACATGACAACAATACAAAGTTTTAAGATACAAATGATAGATGAAATCAGCAATAATCTTGAGAATGAGACCCAAAGTTTTCATCGCTTTTCCACATATCTCATCAATCTGAGAACTAAAAGAAAGCTAAAAGTGTAGAAATCCCAGCATCACGAACTAAGGACACACATTATTGAGGGATAGATCGACAGATATTGAAATGCTAGATTTGTAGCTAAACAAAACAAAATCCTTTCCGGACAGAGGGAGAGACAGTTAAAATTTCTTATTTCTTAACCAGCACCAGACATTACATCTCACCATTTATCGTTTCTTTGGGAAAGTTTCACTTACCCTGAAGAAATTGGTGATCGGTGGATCTGCCACGTTCTGTTTGCTATTGCTGTAGTGATGGTGCTGCTGCTGAGCCTGATAATCATGCTGATGTTGTTTACCACCGCTACGAGAAGCTGTCTGTGTTGAAGACGATGGCATGCTGGTTGAAGTGGGCGTACTGTGATGATGGCTGCTCCTCCCATTGGAGTGATTGTTTCTACTGCTAACATTACTGCTAATGTGTTGATGGCCACGCTGCTGCTGCTGCTGCTGCTGCTCGGTGACAGCATGATGTTTTGGGGGTTGTTGCTGCACCGACTGTGCGGACATTACCGGCACGGTCGGAAACGAGGCGACCCCACAGCCGTAGCCGTGGTCCAGCAGGTGGGAGCTAACCTGAAGGTCCGGTTTGACCTCCTCGTAGTCATCGTTCGACACGTCACTACTGTTACTGACCACCGATGCTTTCCGCGCGTAAACCGTAGATCTACGCTCAACACCGGACACACCACTAACCACCCCTTTGCTACCGGGCTGATATTCCGCCTTTATACTTTGTCTACCGCCTCCACCACCACCACCACCACCACCACCACCACCACCAACGACTTTTGCATGGGTTTGCTTAGCGTACATCTTGACGGACGGTGGCGCACAAGTGTTCTCACCGCTTTATTTCTGTTTTCTGTTCACGCGACACGTACGACGTCTCGCCAATGTCATACATAGACCAGCACAGTCCAGCAGTACAACACCATGCCGCTCTACTGCAAAACGAGACGAGGAGCACACGCGAGCGCGCGCGCACACCCTCGTATGTTGAGGCGTTGGAACGGAAAGTTTCGTCTCGATCGGGGGTCCTCCGCTTCAGTGCAGGACCTTCGCTAACGCGCTTATCCTCTCAAACGCAACTGATGGCAACGGTTGTTTGCACTATTCTGTTTCACTACACCATACTTGAGAACGGAATGGCGGATGGGTCGATCGGCGGGCAACGTTCTGTTGTGCGAAGTATTATTGTTTATCTTTTGTTGTACGTTTGCGGTACAACTCTCTTCCAGGTGTCCAGTTTAGCGAGCAATGGCTAAAGGCATTCTGTGGCTATTACTAAACAACTGCTTATCCAATCGTACCGCTGTGTAGGGAAGAAGAGATATAAAAACATTAGTTAAATCGCTCGGCACGCGTGTGTGCGTACATAGGATCATTCATACGTCTGTGGTGCTGTTTAGCATTTATAACGATCATATTCTATACAGGCCTACACACTACTCGAAACAACACCGGGTTACGGGAATAAAGAACCTTGCGCGATCCCCAACGAAATGCAACTGCGCACTTTATGCTGTTCGGCCAGCGCTCGTCCGCATCCTACAACTCACTACATATCTTCGTTAACTCTCTTTCACTCCGTGTCATGTTTCTCTCTCTGGACGTCTGCATCATGCGCACTGGAGTAGAAAACAAAAAACCGTCCACTACGCGTCCACGCCAAACACGCTCAGCTTAAACGTTCACAAGCTCCCCACAAACAAACATACATGGTAAAAACAAGAGATATTGTTCTCCGTGCTTGCCGTCGCCGCTGAAAACTGTGTTGTTGTGTTGTGCTGACGCGTAAGCGCCAAAAGCGAGTGACCTATATAATGCCGAAAAATGGCCATATTTCTAACCCATCCCACCATCAAGTCGGATATATCGATGATACGACGTGTCATTATCGTACACACATCCGACGCAGGTACATTCCTTCGTTTTACAGCAAAACAGGCGCAGTGTGCATGTTGTTTTGCAACCCAAATGGCGTCAGCAATATCGAAAACCGGGGACTTCTGGTCAAAGTTGCTAGAAGGAAATTGAAGGAAGCTCTTTAAACTTATGTACACACAAACACACATGGACACACGGTGTCAATGGAGGGTCTATTTAAATTTACAAGGTTTATGCTCACGGTAATGGACCGATTCAGCGAAAGTTTAACATACCGGACACAGGTCAAGGATAAATAAGGTTCGAAGACTTTGCCAACTACAACGTGCAATTCCAACCATCGGTGTTTGGGTGCTTGGAACACACCATGATCTTTGCCATACATAAGGCAATAGGTTCTAAAATTTCCCGAACAAAATGTCGACCAGCAGCTTCCCCAACAAAAGGATGTTGCGTTGTTGAGAAACGCTTCCCTGTGTACTGTCCCGTCGTGGTGAGATACATGCACAGGTGAAATTTTCCACCCAAAGTTCGCCTATGAGAGATGGTTAGAACTCTTGGAAAAGCCGGTCAAAGCAGGCTGTGCGCCGTATCGCGGAAGAGTTGCTTTGCCAATATGAGAGGTTTCCGTGTACACGTACACCTTGGGGGTGTGTTGCAATGTACTTGCATCAACAACGGAGTGCTGGTGCGCTTTGACACAAATGTATGGAAAAAAACATCCACCGTGAGGGAGGCATATTATAGAAGTTTCCAACCACTAACAACACCACCACAAGTAACGTGGAGAAACGTCAAGTACGAGAGTCGGCATCATCATCAAATCCTCCCCACCCAAAACCATCCCACCCCATCCCGTCGATGTCGAGTATGTCGAGTCTCGTCGATTGCGCTTTCGCGGTACGGTGTGTTTTACATGGGATGCATGTGTGTTGGTGTAAAACGGTTCCCCCTGACTATTGGTGGCACGCGCGCGCTTTTTCCAACCGCTCGAAGCGTCACTTTTCCTTCTCTCAATTTCTCATCTCGCGTATGGGTAGTGACACAACACAACGGAATAGGGCGCGCGCGCTCGCTCTGCTGACTGGAACCCTTCAAAGCAACCCAGTCAGCGCGAGCTCCATCAACCGGCACCCGGCAGTGACCGCTATGTTTACGGCGCACTAGCACTAAAAAGCCCTGTGTGAAAGGGAAGCTCTCTCTCTACCGGTGCTATGCTGCACGCATAATTTCTCTCGCTCTCTCATTCTCGCTTCACCTTTTATTTTCTTTCCATCATCGTGAGCATAGCCGGCAGTTTATGCTCCAGATGCTATGCGGCGGTACGGCGTACTCTCGGCCTGCGGTGCTTGTTTCGATGTATTGTGGGGCCCGCCACACAATTCTCGCGCCCCTTTTGCAACGTCAAACAAACGTCAAAAGTTCAGGATGACGTTTCGCGAAAGCTTCGATGCTCCATCGTTGCCGCAGCTTATCCCTTTCACTATCACTATCATCTCGCTGCCGGAATCATCTCCCCTCGTGTGTGGGTTTTATCGCGAGAAAAGCAACAATAAAAAAGGTTGATCGTTGAGGCTCTCTACTATTCCGTGACTGTGAATATACTTTCGACGCACACTAACAATTAAACGTGACAGGTGTATAGAGGCACAGAATTTATGGCCACCGGACGGAGGACAAGTTGAAGTTCAATGACAAAACGTATAACTGCACATCCCATCCCATGCTTTCCTTCCACTGTCAACCATTCACAATCAGCCCAAACAGTCTAAAAATAAAATCCACTCTGCACAAAGAAAAGGGCATGGAAACAGCTGAATGTTTGCTGCTGCCCAATATACAGCATGCGCGAAAATCCACCAGACGCACTTTTTCTTCGCACCATTCTTCTTGCTTTATTTTTCTTTGGAAATTTTGGAATTCCATAGGCTGTGGGGGGAGGGGGAAGGGAGACTTTGCCCGGGAGATACGCATGCAAAATGGAGTTGTCTGCATCGCAAATGTGTCGTCGTCAGTTCCAAAAGGATGCATCATGCAGGCACGAACTGCATATCATGCAAATGCACATGGCGCGCATGCATGCTGAGTACCATGCCTACTATTCCAAAACACACACACACACATTATATCATGTGTAATAAGGTATGTTGTTGAAAAAGCTGGTCAGACAAATTATGCCGGTTGACGAAGCGACAAACAAGAAAGTCTTCCTATGATTGACAATGGACGTTCCACGGTGGCATTGTGTGAGTGTGTGCGTGGTTTTTTTTTTGGTATGTCCCCTCATTACGCAGCTGGGGGTCTTCTGCGGTTGCCGGTACTGTGATGCCCTGCTGTACAATTCGCATATCCGTCCTCTTCCGATTAAGCTACCACATATGATAAACCACCACCGTACAATTGCGTGGAAGACAGTGACCCCTCTGACGATTACATACATGTGCCGGGGTTGGAAAAAATGCATCACGGCAAAACCAGATTCGTTGGGATTTTGGCTTGCCCTGAATTTTCTTGGATCTTCTTCCCCCTTGGCATTTGGTTGGAAATCAGTCTTCAAAGCCGGCTGGAAACGTCATTAGACGGTATAGTGAAACCGAACAACAGAAACAGCCCTATCTCTCGCTGCTCTCTCTCTCTCTCTCTCTTTCTCTGTCAATGTGCTGAGGGGGTTTTCTTATATATTGCAAGCAAATTTCTTTTCGCTCTCGATCCCGCGGTTCCTCTCGTTCGTTAGTGAGGAGTTTGTGAGTCATGCAGTTGAATCGAAATGTGTTGAATAACCGGACAATAAAAATAGAAGCGGAGATGAATGTAATGTATACTTGTAAAAACCAAGGCATTCACGTAGAACTGATGCTCTTCCCTTACGGAGGACACATTATATTCTTCACATAACATGTGAGGAACTATAACAAACGATTGTTCTAAGGATGTAACACACCAAATGTCAGATCATGTATGGAATCCGAAAGCTTCCTCCTAGCTGTTCCCAAAAAAATCACATTAATTCGCTACTCCTTGTTTCCAACATGGCGATATAGTAATTGAGCAATAATGTGGCCACCGGACAGGTCAATCGAAACAACATATGATTTTATTTTTTGTTTTTCGCTATCTTTACGTTTCTCCTTTACGAATCACATGCGCACACAAACACACAGGCACAGGCAGAATCGTCTTTCTAATCATTAATTCGTGCAAGCATCCGGTGTGGAGGAGCAGCGCGCTAATGGCCGATTCATCTCGCACCCGTGCACAGACACATGCACACACACACAGCCACACCGGATGTAAATGTTAAAATGAATGATGTTTGGAAAGCAGGTTTCAAAACAATTTCATCTCCTGGCCGAACTACCTTCACCTTCATCTCCACATTCCTGGCCCCCGCCCCTCCTCTCTGTGAGCACATCGAGTGTAAAGAGGCTCCTCTCGGGAAGGGTCACCACCACCACCGCAGAGCAAACTTTGCGCAAAGATAAAAGGAAAAAGATTTGAAAGAATAAAAAAAACACGTATTACGAAAGTGGCAACTCCAGTGGTCCTGAGGAGATCCTGTGGGTACGTGGGGAACAAGAACAACTCACCTCACCAAGGAAAAAAAGAGTGAGTGCAAATATGTCTAACGCCCATCTCATCAGGGCATCGATAACGGCACGATTTCAATGGCGCTGACGCACCACACAGGGAGGAAAAGGGGAGGGTGAGTTGCGCTCGTGTCAGAGTATGCGTGTGTACCACAGTAACCCACCCGCTCGAAAGACTTTACGAAGAAAACGCGTACCCAAAAAACCTCCACCTCTACAGTCAGCCACACGGGCGGCAAAAGCGCCTTTGCCCTCACGCGTGTGTGTCTTTGGGAGCAAAGCTCGACGTGCCAGCGAAAGGAGGCAAATGAAGGGGGTCGCCGTCACACGCATAACCACAAACACAGCATAGCGCCAAAATTTGGAGGGAGTCTCCACGCAGAATGTGTTCGGCTTCGGCAACGCGAACCAACGGCGAGAGCAAACGAGAGAGATCATAAGTTAGTGGATGGAAGGCCGCATCTGAAATCCCCCCCCAAGAGGGGTCGGTCTCGTCTGCTGTATTGCGGGATAAAATATGCGATCAATTCCGTACCACCTACCACCCGAGTCCAATAAAAGTCGGCCTCCATTATGCGGTGGAGACCAGAAGGATGATTATTCCTTGTCCAGTGTCAAAAAAGCGTCCCCCCCAAAAAAAAAAACAAAACGCGATACTGATGATCCAAAAGATCTTTGCCCTCCCGACAGACCCATACACACATACAAAACACACAAACGGGACCGTTGAGCATAAAGAACAATAATAATAACACTAATGGGATAAACGCAATGCCCGCGACAGAGGAGCATAATAAAATTTGACCATTGGAAAGAAACCCAAAACACTACACAAACACACATATGACGCACAGCAGCGGCACACAAGAAGGAACTGATTTTGGAAGGGAAATAAAAAAAAACAAAAGGAAGAAGCGTTGCGTCGCCAGCTGCGAACAGGAACGGGACTCGCGGACCAAAAGAAACAAGGAAACCGGGAGAGCAACAAAGCGAGAGCATCAGCACACGGTAAAAGAGCGGGACGTTTTCATCAGAACGCCAAAAAGGATCGTATCCCAGCAGCGAGATTCCTGCACGGGTAATAAGAAAACGGGCACAACACTGACCGTAAGAGTGTAAAAAGACCGGCAGGGTCAACATTTAAAGGCAGAAGGTTCGAAAAAGTGTAGGATCATCATCGAAGAAAATTGGAATGAATTGTGAGGAGGCCGCGTGCAAACGATGGCACAACCAACGCGCACTGAGGCCTCTGGGTGATTAGTTGTGGAGATTTGAAGGATGAGAATATTATAGCCGTAACACACAAGTTATGCGATGGCTCTTGTTTACCACTAACCGATCCCGAATCAATTGTACGTAGAACGATCCAAATTTAACCTCCTTCGAACGCATTCAAAATGGCCACCGATGGTCACACATCCTGCGTTCGCGTGTAGTCGCGTTTGTATTATGGAGGGCTACCGGCAAAAGTAACTTGTTCTTCTTTTTTATTCGTTCCAGAATCGTTGTTGATCTTAAACTAGACCCAGCAGTGTGTGATCCATCAATAAGAAGATTGGTCTTTATGTACAATCTCAAATAAAGTCGAGATTTGAACCTAAGCCGTACGTGTTGATTAGGCGTTCACCAACTCGCCAACACAACCACAGTCTGCTGATGTTGCTATACACAACGAGCCCACGCATACTTGATGGCAGAATGTTTTCATTGGTTTTTCTGCCATTTTGATTAGAGCTGTCACTGTTAATTGCCATTTAGCAATTAAATCACAAAAGGTAAACTCATCTCAATTTTCCTACAGCCTTCCACAATGCCTGTTCTCGGAAACGTTTAGTTTGGCGCCAAAGAAACACCATTCAAGCATACTTCCGGTCTGCTTCAAATAAGAATCAACCATTGCGTGGAAGGGGGTCTGTTGCCTGAGGAGGAGAAGAGATTTAAAGTTCCCCACAATGTTTGCCTTTAAATACCTTCGCGGTCGCGTCTCGTTGATCATAAACGTGACGAAATAATGCTCGCTCTCGCAACCTCACAAAATCGTGTAACTATATACACACACGCACCGCACGCCACGGACAACATACGGGTATATACACCGCGTCGACACCGCGATTGAGGGGGGTTTGCGCGCATACCACGGGCGAGACCACCACAAGCATATCGCAAATTCCCTCGCACTTGATAGCAGTAGTAGTGGTGGGCACAGTGACGGTGGCTTCGGGCAAAGTGATGGAAAAACTAGCGTAAGTTCCAGTGCACTTCACACCCAACATAATGCGGATTGTTCTATTCGCCCCACTTTGATCTGGACACCACACACAACAATACATACATGGCCGACCGAGTCTCGTCCCCAAAGCTTTCCAAGGTCCACGATCAGGTTAGGGGTCGGTTGAAAAATAATATCGCTGTAACTAAATCCTTTTCCAGCTAGGAGGTGAACAGCCATCATCATATGGGAATGCCATTTTTTGACAGGTATGCTACGCTTCACAAAAAAAGTTACCAACTAAAAGCTGAATGAAAAAAAAACTCAATGCAGGCGATTGTGTCCCGCACGCAAAACGACGTAGTGGTGGTAGCGGATTTGAGGGCTTTCGCTTTCCATTCATGTTCGACGAAAGGGATGTCGATGCGGTGGTCGTCACCGTTCAGTTCCAACCCGAAATCATGGTGTGTTGGTTGCGGTATGGTGACTTATGCCGATTTCCCTCTTTATGTTCCCTAAATTAATCCGCGAACGTTCTGCTGCCACAGACCGTTCTGCACGTATGCGTATGTCTGTGTGTGTGTGCATGGATTCTTTTCCTACTCCGGTACCCTCGTTTTTCTCGCACCACCCGTAACCCGAACCTGATCCGAAACCTTCCAAACGCACTATCATTCCATTGCGAAGGATTATTTGTTAAGCTATCCGGAGGACGCATAAAGTGGTGCACTTATTCCCAGCAGAACAGCGCACGCCGGGTTGCATACATTTTGGGCAAATCAAACAAACACACACACACACCCAACCCAGCGTGCTGAAAGCGTTCTCGCTCCTAATCGGGAAAAAGGGTAGAATGGTCGGTGTATCTTCCACGCTATGAAGTCGCTTCCAACACACAGATACGCACGGAGGCATACCAATCGAAACGGATCCACACGGACGTGGTGTGTGCACGGTGCTCCGTGCGGTGTGCGCTTGTGTGCGTTCAGACTGCATTCTGATGCACTCGGTGCGTCGTGTTCCGCGTACAGCGTTTCCCACATATCCCCGAATCCAGGGATTGTTTATTATGGAAATGAAACTGGAACGCAATCCTGTGCGTCTTCTGCCAAAGGCACCCGATGGGAAAACGGTGTCTTGAAGGGACCCCGAAAGCACATCTTTCCGAAGGGGGAAAAAAAAGAGGGCGCCGTGTGTTCGCATGATTCCTGCCAAAGACTCGATTTACCCTCGCGCGGAACGCCGGCCGGCTCACAGCAGTTCCCTTGCGGAATGGGCGATCCTTCAATTAAGGGTGTGCGTTTGCATCGATTTCGATCGTTCCTTCGCTTTGGGTGTGATTTTCTCGCTTGAAGAAGGGAAAAGAAAGGCTGGTAAGTGCATGAAAAGGTGCAACACAGTGATTTGTACACGGTCCAAACGAACCAACCTCACCACACTGCTGCTAATCATCTTCCCCGTTGTTACGTGCGCACCCATCACTTCATTACTCACATGTGTACTTTTTTTTTGCTCCCCAAGTGTGCACAATACACACACGCACACACATCACCTTTCTTGATGACCTCTCTGCTTCCAGCAACAGCAGCAGTTTTGTGCTGACTCGGCTGCAAAAGAACATTGTGACATGGAAGCCGCCACACCGGGATGCTCCTCAACGGTGCATCTATACTGCTGATTGCCGGAAGTTGTGTTATCAATTATCACACATCACCAATCTGATCATCGTCAAATGCAGAGCACTGCGCAAAACGGAGACTGGGAACACCGTAGCTAATTATCCACCACCTTCGGAAGATGGTTGCCATCCGCCTGTTTGTGCGTGGTTTGCTGCTGCTGCTGCTGCTGCTACAGCAATCCCTCTGTGAATCCAACCTACCATCAACACCCTATAGCGCTGCTTTTCTAGCGAACAGCAGCTGTCACTTTATATTCATAGCGAATGACATTTCGCGCTGTTCGATTGTGGCGATTGTCAGCAGCAATAAAAAAAAATACAGCACCCGTACAGGATCGTGCCTGTTCTTTCCCCGACCGAGGGTGAGTCTTTCAGGAACACATTGGTTTGTGGCATGCACTGCACACTGCCCCGAACCTTCCGGAGTAGCTAATCTACTTTTTGTACGCCACAATTACACCCCCGCACATACACACGAAACGCACGCTTACGTACGGCCTGGGTTCACATCACAGAACGCGATTAATCGTCTATGCAGAACAAAATCAGCACCAACAATCTTCCGTACACAGCAGCACCTTGTGGTTTAGAAAGCACACAGTCAAATGGGGAGCACACGTCCATGCACAGAAACACACACACAATTGCACGCGGCTACCACGTTCATACACCGGAAACAGTTACTCCCATTTGCTTGCTGTTCTTTAACCGCCCTTTACATCCCCGACCGTGCGATGGCCATGATGTTTGACATGATCGCTAAAGCGCGGAGGCCCCACATTCGGGTGGCCCTACGAAATAGGGAAACACCAATCTGTAGCACCCGTCACACTGCACCTTACCAACCACGCACACGCACACAATTCCAATCTTTTCACACTGTCAAAATTATGCTGCACTAGATGCTCTTGTTTCAGGAGCAAGCTGGCAAGTGGTGGTCACCTACCCGCAAAACCCTCACCATCCAGTGGTGCTGCTCACTACGAAATTGTTTCGATCATAGTTGCACTGTTTTCGTCATAAGCGGTCTGGCGAAAATGAACAATCGGAAACAATAGATCTGTTCTCGTGTTCGAACCGGGTTTGATCCCCTCCCGGGACCTACTGTGCAAGAGAGACCTCTACCTAGCGAACGCGGCAAGAACACTGTTGGGCGAATGTGTGGCTAGGAGCCGTACGTGTGCGTCTGACACAACGTCGACAATTCAGCGATTTGCCTTGGCCTTCGTCGATTATTCTGTGTTGTATGAGAAGGGAAAAAAACAAAATGCAGAACGACCTACACACGCACACAAAGGCTACGTCGTATGTACAGCCTTCTCTCGGTCTTTTCATGCCGTCTTCTCCCGGCTGTGGTCTGCTGATGTCGCACGAATCGATTTTCCTGACTGTCAGGAAACGTTCTTATCATCCCGCTCACAACAATTTAATTTTTGCTCCACACAATTCCATCACCATCTTTACCTGCGGCACGAAGAAAATCCCTACTGCTACTGCTGATGGGTGCTACTGACTGACATTGCTGTTCTTGCTGATATACTGCTGCTGCTGCTGCTGCAAAAACAGCGCAATCGTTCCGCTCTCGCTCTCCCAAGATCGAGGCTCGTCGTGGTGTGTGCGTTTTTCTTGCTCTCCTCGCTAGACCCAAACCGGGGAAGTATGTGTATGTGCGCGCGCGTTTTTACGAAACCGAAAGCGGACTCAGTCAATCGATTAACGCAAAATTCATGGCATTCCTTCAAAAGCAGTTCGTCGTTTCGTCGACTGTCGACTGGTGCCTGTCAGCAAACTGTCTACCGGAGTGTCAATACCCAGAGCTTGAACGCTGGTCCGTTTTGCTTTGGCTGGTATTTTCAAGATACAGCACGTAACGCAACAACAACCACGAGTGACGGTTTCCGTTTGAATTTACCCTGTTTGCACAATCAGCCAACCAACCAGCTAGTTGACGAGCCTCCATTCTGTATGGTATACATTGGCATAGGGATAGGCTGCATTCGAACGCTTCACTTCTCCCTCAGAAGAACATTAAGGTGACTTCTACCTTTGCATTTCCTTGCCGTGTTTCCCCCTGTTTTTATTACACAATTTCTCTATTCGTCCTGTTTTGCTGCACCACACAGACCAGCAGTGCCATGCGAAAGCATGCACAACACGGCACCCCTCGGGTGCGAGAAGGGGAATAAGACGCCAGAGCGTTACACGCGCATTGTTGCATTGCACACATCTGGAAGCAAAGGTAAAATCCGGAAGAGAAAAGCGAACCCCCGGGAAGGAATCGACGGCGGCAGCAAAAGGACTTTCCCGTTCGGGCAAGGAGGAGGCTACAAACAGCAGATGTGCCATTATCCTACCGTCTTGCCGTTTCCACCACTCGCTTCGTTGGTGACCCTCCCTGAAGAGATACCGTACCCACGTGGCTTATTAAAAATGGAGCACACGAAACAGCATATTGCAACTGCAACCGAACTGTTTCTGCTTCCTTTTGTTCCGGTTTGTTTCTTCTCTGTTGCTGTGTCCTTAGCGATTTATCTCGTGCTTACCTCATAGCACTATCATGGTTACCTTTTCCGGATTACCGGTTGCTGACCTTGCGGTACAGCAACTCACCAAAGTTTTCGCTAACGAAATGTCACCAATTAGGACCATTTGTCCCGAAAAGCTATGGACACCGATAGCAGATGCAATAAGGGATGTTTCGTTTAACATGAGTTATGAGGATCTACTTCTGATTGCTACTTACTCATCAAGGATCGTTCAACTTCCCAATCTGTAAAGAAAAATTGCAACAAAAATCAAATATTAGAACTGATTGTTACAACAGGCAGTAGTGGGGTTTGTTTACGATTTACAATTTATGGAAAATAAATTTAACTGATTGTGCTTTCATACATTAGCATCGACATTTCGCATGAGCACGATACTAATTAAAACTATTCCCTATGTCAGCAAACGGTATTTATATTTAAATTTGAACCATTTGTTTACACTGACAGTCGCGCATTGAAGCTCCCTCTGGGGAGATTCGATGATCGATTGTGTACAATGTTGATGTTTCGTGCTCGACGGCTACGCGCGCTTCTCGCCAACTGTCAAAATCATTGTGGTACACGCTCTCACGCACACTATCTTGCTCTCTCCCATGGCGCTGTTTTTGTGCGAACGCACAAACACCAACCGACCGAACTGTCAAATACGGCGGCAGGCGCTTGGACGCATACGGGCAAACAACATATGGCAATGACAACAAAAGCAACGACCGCTTGCCTACTCCCATTCTCTCACTCGCGCATGCCTCCCGCCCCACCCTTCTACCCTTTCCCATAAAAGAGCTGTTTAAATGTTTCGCCTTACGTGTATTTCCACGAAAAGGGCACGGCGTTCTCTTTTGTTGAATGGACGCAAGCCGAGCGTTGAAGCAGGACAGCTGTTCCCAGGATCCACGATCCCTTCTCTCCTCCGCTCGTTTCGCATTCCTTCCTTCCACAAACCGATCTCGTCATCTGTTTCCATTCAAAACCCGATCACCACGCACGGACTCTCACTCGCTATCTCGCTCGCTCGTTTGACGATGAGAAAAAAGAAACATACACGCATCCTATGATTCCGGGAGCATCGGGATGGAATTGGATGTTAGCATACATACACGCGCGTTTGTAGTGTTCTGCTTATGCTTTTACCATGAACGCCCCCATCCATTCCAATCCCCATCTCTTACTTCACTGGCATGATTTCCCCATCGCCCCCGCGAACAATTATTGGAGTGGCGAGTGTACACACAAGGAAGAGAGTGGCGTTCTAGCAATAATCGACCACGCATTATTTCGGACCAGAAAGTGCTGTAGCAGCTTGAAGCAATTTGGCTAAAAATATGTACTGATTCAGCACAACCATGTTTGATATTCATGTCTCTAGAATCGCTTGAGTGCCTCTGCTTACAGCAACTCAACACTTCTCAGAAGCAAAATAGATGCTACCTCGTGTTGGCCTAGTTAAAATAAAAATGAATGTATCAAAGCTTTATCAGTACATTTTCCGGACGGTGACTTCTTCTGCTTCTTCATCGTCGCAGTCATCAACATAAAGCTTCCGCGAGCAAGTAGTCGGAAATCGGCAAATGGAAATGCTGTTGTATGGTAATGTGCGTGTCCCACAGATAGGTTGGGCATCGTTCGGTATCGGGGTGATCTACACACATACATGCGTGCAGGCACGCACGCACAGGAGGACAAACACAGCGTAGTATGAAAAAATCATTCACCATAGCCTACTCTGAAGGGTTGTTGTTAAAAAGCTTTCTTTAAGGAATTTTCTCTCGCTATAATGTTGCTCCCGGTTGTCCGTTTGCTTCTGAGATCCTGGCGTTAAGTTAAAGTGACGCACCCTTCCCTAACACACCCTCCTCTTTCCGTCTTGTGCCCACAAGAAGCAACAGCAACACAGCACCAATAATCCGGGGTCAGCAAGGATGAAGATTTTAAAGGAAAACGATCTGAAACGGTAAGCAACAGTCGTCGGGGCGCTAAAGGATCCTACTGCCTATCCCTGAACGCTGCTTGCCTACTTACTTACACACACGCGCGCACCCGAGATGCCCCTTGCTGCGATCCCATCATTTAGCACCACCTTTTCAGCAGTTCCTTCGGTGTGTGTTGCGCGTTGCTGTTGCTGCTGCTGCTGCTGGCTGTTGTTGCACCGTTTGCGATCCGCGGAAACCGTGGCCAACAAGAGAGTGAGAGTGAGAGAGCGAGAACGAGAGGAAACGAGGGACGGGAAAAGGGCCCTTTTTCACACATAGGAAGGAAGAAGTAACCCCTCTTTTCTCGGTCACACCAACGTGTGTTTTGCGTTCCGTGCGTGCGTGTGTAGTTGTGCTAAGGGGTCTTGTGATGTGGTGTAGAAAACTTATTACAAATCGACCCTCTATAACCGTCGATTTCTTCTTTGCCACTTCTTGCCCTTCTTTTTTACATGGTCACCGTTTTTTTTTTTTTGTTCTTACCCCGGTTTCGATTGGTTTCCGCACACTACAAAAGCAAACGTCACGGAACGCATTCCTGCGCCGAAATGAACAAAAAAAAACAGCTCGCTCCCCCCCACGCCCTATCGGACATGCACATCCCATCAGCATACACCCTTGCTCTAAGCAACCAATGCTTTTCTGTGGTGCAGTGTTAAAATTGTAAAATGCAAAACCAAGAACCTAAGCAAGCACCCAGCAGTCGCACAAACACACTGCTGTCATAAAGCTCTGCTGTGTCAAATAAAAAGAGGGAAAGAAAAAGATCACGATATGCCACATAGAAGTTTATCAGCATTACAATTTTCATCCCCTGCAGTAACACTCCCTCGGGCCAAATGTGCCGGAGGCGGGGTGGAGCGGATGGGGGACGATTTTCTGGTTCCACCATTTTCATGACCCGCTCCGGAAAAGCAGCTTCTTCCGCTGCCGCCGGGCGGCATTTGAAGTGGCTTGCGGGGGAAAAAAAACACTGCCATTGTACAGAAAAATGCTCCCTTTCGGCCGGAATGGAGATGAAAATGACACATCCCGCCCGCAGTGCCATGAGGTCCATGGGCGGAAACTTTTTCCTACGAAAAAAAACCCCTCAATGGACCTTCTCGCTTTATCGGCACGGGCACGGGATGGTGGGTGAAAAGAACTTATTAGAATATGCGTACCGTACTTGTCGTCCGTCCCCCGGTCGATCTACCATTTGTTCTCCTGCACACAACACGCAATGTCCATTTCTTTTCGGCACTTCCGTATCCGCGTACGAAGGGCGGAAGGTACACGATACTTTCGGGATTCTTTGCACTTTGCTTGACAATTTTTCCTACTACGCCGCATACGACGGACGCACAACTCACATTCGGCTCTCGCTGCTAGCGCGGTCAGACGTTTTCTTGACAGCAGCAGCCGACTGCCGCCAGCGGGAAGTCTGACTTTGCACTACTCGTATTCTTCTACCATCATCATCATCGTCATCATCAACATTGGCAGCTCGTTTTGGGGGGCGCCATTATCAAACGATGCCTGCCAATCAGATTACTTACCGCTGTTGTTCCTTTGCTGACAACGCAATCTCACGTTCTTAGAGTAATCGCATCCTCGCCTGCTAGGGCTGGGAATTTTTCCTTCTCTCTGAGTAAACTGAACCTCGTTCACTTTGCACAATTACTGCACGGGGAACGGTGCGTAAACATTCAGACCCGCTTAACGCAACCGTGTTTGCGCTGTCGTCCTATGACACAAACCAACACGGAACAGATCCGTCAACTGTTCGCCTCCAGATCAGCTCTATTATTTCAATGTCTTTCTATGAGCAATCCAATGCACAGCAGTACCTGGTAAAAATGTACCAAAGCACAATTGTGGCGATGTTTCCGTTTTTCACACACCCGCGATACAGACCCGTTGACGAACTAATGATGATGAAGTTTTACCGAGAAGGAAAGACCCAGCACGGTACGGGTAGGACCATCACTAGCGTTGCAAACAATCAACATGTTGATGATGATTGTTCCCAGGTAACAAACTCTCCGTTCGATATTCGCTGCTTTTCATCGTTCGTTGGACCATGGAATTCGAGATAATCGAACGCTTAAATTTTAGTTCATATCGATAATACGATCGACCGTTGTCTTGTTTAGAAAAATTATCAAAAAATACAGTTTCATGTTCCAAATTGTGGATTTTCATAGACCACAGCAGTTTGTTGCCATTGATCAAAAGTTGCCGCAACTTCTTCATAGACCCGGTCCTAAAAGACCTCTCTTGCGTGGTCTTGTTTACAACTAAGTTTAAAAGGCGCACAAATACACGATACGACACTTCTTCTCATCTCAAAACACGCATCCGTGTGTTTGCGAGGATTTGGATAAAATATTATTATGAAAAGCATCGTTTGGCAAATTTCCTAAATGCTTGCCAAACAAACGTGAGAAATTCGACGGATGTTTACTCCGTGTCTCATGTTTCGAAAAGACAGTAAAATTTTGTAAATACTCTTTTTTGTAATTTTAACTCAGCTGGTTTCAGTTAAGCATTAATTTAGTTCAATCACAATAAACAATTCGAATTGTTTATGTAAAATAACCGTCATTTTAATACACAACCAATCAAATCGATGAAAGGGCGCGCGCTTTCAAGAATCGACGAAAACGTGGTTTGTTTTGATTACGCTTCCTATTATCCGGGCGCAGCATCTTTTGCGCGTAAATGCATCCTGGTGAAATGTCACATTGCACTGTGGTCGTGTATGCGGCACTCTTGCCGTCGAAAAAAATGTGACTAATTTTGAATTGTTTATTTTTTCTCAGGTTTTTCACCGAAAGAAAATCTTCGGAAAAATCAGTTCATTTGAAAAATGTTACCCTATAATTTCATATCTAAATATCAATTATAACAAACACTTCGTTCTTTTCGTGTTCTGGCTTTTTGTAGATTTGCATCGCCGAGTACGTTATCGCTTTCACCTCCGTACCCTGGGGATGTTTTTGCAAATCAAACTCTTCGCCGTAGCAATTGCACTCGATCGTAAACTGTTCCAGATCGAACCTAGTTATCTCGAGCTTCTTACAAATGAGGAACGGTTCCGCTGAAAATAGAAACAACAGCTCGTCGAGAAAGCGAAACAGCATGTTTTCCAAATCGTCCGTCGGTTCGGTTGTGATTTGAAAGCATTTCTTAATTTCCACCGTGGGCAGCTCGGTCATGTAACCGAACATTGCCATTCCGCACTGTTCGAACGCTTCCTGCAACGTTTCCCCCCAAGCGTGCAACCTTAAACAGGATTAGAATGTACATTTTATCATCATTTTTTTGCGATTCGCGATCATCTGTACTTACTGCACATCCGCTGTGTGGTCTAGATCTGAAAAGACAGAGGCAGTTAGAAGAACAAATTTAGTTGGGTACCAAACCAAACTCAGATCAGTTTACTTACATTCATATTTCACTTCTGGCAATACATGCTCCGTGCTCTCCAGTGCGATTTCCATGTTAAGGCGAAACTAACGAAACGATGAAAACAATTAATTTTCAATTAACACTTTCCACACGGATGGAAACGATACAGCTATGTCATTCGCCCATTATTGAGGTTGGTAGCATAGAACAACACAAGATCATGATTGTGAAGATCAACTCTATTCACAGGGCAGGAAATTTCCCCTTGTTTTGAATCATGGTGTGGTATGAGTCACGATTACAAAATTCGCAACAATCGATTATGTTTCATAAAGCGAATGAAGCAAACTCCTTTCCACAAATAAGTTATTTCATACCTGTGTTTAACGATGATCCTTAATTCTATCAAAGAGTTCGTTTTTCCGCTATTTATCACTGGACCGGTTCCACATTTCCTACACAATGGCCAATGTTTACGTTTTCTCCACGTTTGACAGCTTCGACAATCTGTCATCCACTACGCACTGACTGCAGTCGGGAAGAAAAACAACAAACGCAACTTTCCTTTCGGATTTCTCAAATCGCAAGATGTTGGCCCATTACGGGCCCGTAAACTTTCGTGGTAATATTTAGTGTCCCACTACAAGCATTCCCAAGAAGTGAACCTACAAATATCCGACTGGCGACAACAGGATCGCCACCATGAAGAAACTCACGGGAACGTTTCGCAACACGCAATGGGATCCGTACCTGCTCATTACCCAGATCGTTGCGATGCAGGCCCTGCTGTATGTTAGCCTCGGGACAATCATGTACGTGATGGATTTTTTCGCCGAGGCTAACCACACGCTCGATCACATATTTGAGTATCACGTAAGTCGTACGGCCAGGCTGCCACTGTACCGATTTGTCTAATGCTCGATTCCTTTTACCCGCACAGGAAATACACGTAACCGATCTCGGCGGACGATTGGTTATCGTTGCCTTCATACTCAATTCCCTAGTCGGGGCCGGGCTGCTGTGGTTCATAGTGCGCCGGACAAAGCTGTGTTTGGATTTTAGCTTTACCTTCCACTTCACCCACCTGGTGATATGCTGGTGGTACAACGAGGCCTTCCCATCGACGATCGGCTGGTGGATGCTCAATGCCGTCTGTACCGCACTGATGTGCGTGTGCAGCGAGTTTCTCTGTCTGAAGACGGAACTGAAGGAAATTCCCGTTGGATACACCGCACTCAACAACAAGGTTGATTTGTGAACGTCCGGTGTGCGCGTTGGCTACGAAAGAGGTTTCCAGTGGTAGCGAAAGGGGTGCCACGTTCCATAGGTAGCACCGGGTATTTTGACGCCATGGCTTCAGGGATGTATAGCAATCCGAGAAAGAGAGTGGGAGCGACTATAGTGCTGTTCGATTTTTGTGTTGTACACTACTCAAGCTTTACAAGTAAAAACTAAAGGCTAAGAAGATTTTTAATTTATGTTTCGTACTAAAACAAACAATAAAAGAAGAATAGAAGGAAGCAGCATGGGTAATGATTTTTTAATTCATCAGCAAATATACCATTAGCGGACAGCTGAATCGGTTCTAATCAATCGTTATTGGCAATCGATTTTCGATCTTGTTTTGTTTTCAGTATCGTAGAAACAGTCCAACTTAAAGTGACCTCACGCACCACGGGATAGTTCGTGCTACTAGCATAATTTCTTGTTCACTTCATGAGGTTGCAGAATTGATACATCAAATTTGCGTGGACTTTGAAACCGCACGTTTTGTACACCATTTAGCACATTCGATCGATGAACAACAACAACAACGCCTTTAAAAAGGAGTAGACCACCGGCAGCCGATACGGTGGTACGCTCAGTCGGGAAGATACGGTTGACGACTCAATATTCAATCAGGGACGGCATCATCACCGATCAATAAGCGCTTGCTAGCTCAACCACGGAAGTAGGTTACTGGACGAATCGACCTGGAGCGTGTTTGTGCATTTGGAGAGTATGTAGTTAAATGCGAGTGTTTGTTCTCGAGATTAGTAAATACGGTTCACTGTTAAGGCGAGCCCAGATAACACTGTGTGTAAAAACGTTTGTACATCTATTCCCCCAAAAAACACACCGGTTTACATATTTTGCTAGATATTCTTTCAAACACTCGAAGAAAAAAAAAAGACACACACAATTTTGCTATTCATTATCTTTATTTGCTTTTTTATTAATTAACTACACCGTGGCCGCATCATTGGCACCATGTTTGCGTAGATATTAACAACCCGATAAAGACCGTTGGCCTGCACGCTCTAATTGCTAGCGCAGCCGTTTCGCACGCTGTACTGCAGCACGCCTTGGACTAGACACGTGCGAGGATCGCGAGCAGCAGGATCGATTGGTAGACGATATGAATTTTACCGAGGAACATATTTCCCCAACGGAATCAATCGATTGCAGGAACTATCTTCCACCGTTGCGGCTATACTATGAAGGTGAGTTTTAAGCCCTCTCGTATGCCTCTTTTTCGCATACTAAATGTATTGTCCCTGGTACCCATTTTTCCAGAGTACGCCATTTCCTTAGGCTTATCAGTGTCCGTCGGTTGCATCGTCTGGCTGTGGGTGACGTTCGTGTTTGTAAAGGTAATCAGACTCATCAAGCGCCAGACCGAGAAGAACCAAGTGATGGTGCTAATCATTGCCAATACGGTGTATTTTGTAAGTCAGGGATAACTTTCCCGGTGTGCCCGTGTTATGATGATAGACGATCTAACGTGTGTTCTCTGTATCTCTCTGTATCTCTGTATTTGTAGACGGTGGTTACGTTCAACGTGGTGGCAGTGCTAATACCGCACGTTGCGGTCATCTGCGATATAGTGTCGTTTGTGGCGTTTTGCTGGTGTATTTTGGTGTTTTTTCGCTATCTCAAGGAATCGGTTGGTGGTGATACGGCCATTATCGGATTGTACGAAGCAAAATCAATCGAACCTCCGCAGGTGTGCCCATGCTTTCGATTCATCTACAACAAAAAGTGAGTTTAGTTTTCCTCTAAATTTCCCTAAACGTAGTCTTAAAATTGCATCTTGAAAAATGTCTCTTCCAGACGTCAGTTACGAGCGATTCGGTTCGGAATTATGCAGCTACCAATTTACAACAGCGTTGTCGCCAGCATACAGTTGATCATTTTCACGTTCGATAAGGTAAACGTCCGCACAATGTTCTGTATTATAAATTATTAATGTTCTTCTTTACGTTGCAGGATTTATTCTTCGATGCATTTTACATTATTTTACCATTTATAATAGCGTCCATTGTATTCTACGTGGGATCATCGGTTTCGTTCATTAAAACGGTTGCTCCACTCTATCCCGACAATCCGATCTTTGTAAGCGTACTGCATCCATTTCTTTTTACGATTTTATTAACTCACCTGTTAATCCACTTTACAGAAACGCTTCTTTCTGCTACAGTTGGTGCTTATCATCACCAAACCGCAAATTATTATACTAGAGCTCATCTACAACCTAATCACGTTCGAGTGCACTGTAGCTGGTGAGCCCAAAGTGTATTTAAACAGTAAGTTGGTATGCTTTAAAGAGTTTTGCAAAAGAAATGTAATTATTTTCCTTCTTTTTTTCGCAGTGATAAAACAAATGATAATATTAATCGAAGTTGCAATAGTGACCGTTTTTTCGTACAAATTCTACACCACCCAACAGGAACCGAAATGTGAGAAATCGGGTGTAAACAACACGGGATATGAGGCATAAAACTGGAGGTTCTTTACGTACCTAAATAGTGAATATTTTATTTATTAATAATATTATGGAAAATAGTATGCAAAATGCGCAATTATAAAATGGCAATCTTCACTGTTCTGTGTCTCAGAGTGGGAATTATTTAAATGAGAAACAAACACAACATTCAAAGCAAACAGTGCACAAAAGATTGGAACAGAATTTAAACACCATTACACGATGATTGAATTCAAACAATTACCGCTGTGGCCACTTGAACCGATTCCTGTTTGCTATTCTGTAACGAATGTTTACATTTTCATTGTAACGAGCAATAGGGAAACTGGAAAAGTGTGACAAAAATGGAGAAGGCATAACAATCCACTGATAGATAACAATAATAATTGAATTTATCTACTGATATCATGGTTGGTACTCAAATTATAATCCATAAATACGACAAATCTTCAGAAATTCATTGAAAAAATGAAGGAAAAATAATATCTTGTAAACATATGTTGTGTCACAACTACGTTTCATCGAGCATCATGGTAAAAACGCCAACAGTTAACAAAAAAAGAACCCATGGGCTTTTATCACGCGTGCCATTTGCTCCGTCTGCCGGAGTGGAGGCGCAAATGTTTTGTTTGCAAACACAAACCGCGCGCAACCAGCATATAGTCGAGACGTCGAAGTGGCGCGAGCGTGCGGTGAGCGAATGCAGTCATGCTTCTGGGTTTCTCAACTGTGCTTTATTCTGCTCGGCACCCGCATCCCACCCATTGGCACATACACACACAAGCCCCACACTATCCCACCCTTCACGTTGGTAGGTGTTGCACGAAGCACGGATTGTTGCGATCGACCACGAGCAGCAAACACAGATCACGCAGCGGAGCTTTGCTGGTTAGTCGTTGTTGAGTTCGCACCCGATCCGGTCCGGTGTATTGCGATTCCGCGTCGATGCCGTACAGATCGGCTGGGCATCATTGCGTATCGTAGGCATCCGTCCCGCGGGAAGCATTATTTGTTCGAATTGGTGAAGATTCTAGAGTGTACCGCATATCATTCATATAAAGTGAACGGTGAGTTGGAGATTTTCACATTTTTTGTGAACATTCCACGATCAAGAATTTTTAGATCCTCGGAGTGTTTTTTTCTTCTGCTTGCCAACAACAAACAGCCAGCAGTAGGACAAAACAACGATGACATAATTGTGAGCGCGCGTATCTTAGCAACCACACTAACCTGTAACCAAACGAACGATCGTTAGCGTGCACAGTAACCAGGTTTTACAATGTGCACACCCGTGTTTGTGTGTGCGGAGTGGGGAGTTTGAGGATGCTGTGGCGCGTAGAAGATTGCATGTTCCGCGTTAGCGTGTTTCCATTTGTCTAAGCATGGCGGCAAAAGAAACCTGCTCCCTGATGCTTATGTGATATGAAGTGAGCGTGAAAGTAAATTTTCCTGTTTGGATATGGCAGGAGAAAAGGCAAGTTTCATTCTCTCGCAGTAGGAAAGACACCGTCGTGGTCTACGGATTACCCATGCAACCGGTGTTCTACCGGAGCAATGTCCAAGTGACCTACTGGCTTTGCGTGTTAAGTAACCAGCTGGGTGATCTAAGAAGCGGTGGTGAGTGGATCATTTGATGGCCATTTTTCCGTCCCCACCAGTTGGTGGAGCTCTGGGTGCATTAGATGGAGAGATAGAGAGAGAGAGACTTCGCGATGGTTGATTGTACCCCGATTGCTTAAAACCAGCTCACAATTAATCCGTTGACCGGATAACTTGCTGTAGTTCAGGGATACATTATGCAACCGGTCGAAGTTGAAGCTACCGAGTGTACTAACCCTATACGAGAACAACACGAGAATTTCCACTCTAGTGCGCCACTAGCTGGAGGACCAAGGACGGTGACACGTGTAATTTGATCCTGTGCGATTAGCTTAATGACATTCCGTATGATTGATTGGAAATTGAACTCAACAGTGCCCCCAAATGGGCAAGTGATAGAGTTCAGAAATGACCACCGCCTCCATACGAGTTATGTAATGGATGTAATATTACACCTCCAGCCGGGTAAATGAAAGTAAATTTCCTCTCTGCAATGAAACCGTATCAAACGGTGAAAAGCGAGCAACGGATTCGTGTCAGTTTCCTTTCATTGCTCCATCTAACACAAAGATGGTTTGGAGGAAAGCCAAACCGGCGTGTGTTCCTTCTGTTGTTGCGTTTTTCGCAACATCATTACAACAGACGGAAACACCCGAAAAAAACGAAACAAAAAAAAAAGCCTTACCAAACTAACACACCACCTGGCTTTAATATCTCGAGCGTGCGAATCGTTTCAAGGCTACCCTAAAAGAGTAAAAGCCGTCTCAAAAGTCGTTAGTGTAGCGCAGCAACGAAAATGTGTTTTCGACAGAGTTAACTTAACATGGCGGCACGACAGCCACTGGGAATAGTCTATTTCGACACAAACACACCTAAAAAGAGCACGATGATACCTGAAGCAACATAACAAGAAGACGATACGGTATAGAAATAAAACAGCACTTTGAAATCATCACAACGCACGCAGCGCGTTCCGGTGTGCGAGTTCCAACGCTACGGATGGCCTCAGAAAAGACGGCACTGTGCACAGAACTGCCTGCTAAATGTTCGTGTCAACGCATCGATATTAATTTATACACTCCATTCAATCCAATCCCCTCACTACGACCGTATGCTCAAGAACGAACGCGCGGCCGAAGGTTGCAGTATCGCCGTTAGACGGCCATTACAGGTCCGTGACCGTCCGTATCCGATGATGCTCCGGGTGCGTGTCCATCGGCAAGTGCACTAACTTATGAATGACTAACGCCTTTTTTCCTCTCAATGCAAACGATCGTTCAAAAGGAATCCAATATCCCAGAAGCAATGCGTCACTCCCGAATGTTAACCTTGACTTCGAAGGTATCGAAAAAATGCACCTTACACTGTTGAATGAGTGATTCGTTACGCAAGGTCGGTATGCCAACAACTCACGCAACCAACCTTGCTAATGAGGCTGTGTAGATCGGACCGTCTGTTTACGACCTCTTGAGATGTCGCAAGTACACTTTATGTACCTGCCGTCTGCATCATCGTGCCTTGTGTCTTGGTTGTTTTCACTTTCCTTCCCCACTTTATGGCGCTAGGTTAAAGGGCTTATGGTAGAGGAAGAAAGCGAAATTCCAATAAGTTAAAAAAATCCATCCATTAAACGAATTGATAAGCTGTTTTATTTTTTTGCGAACGACCTTTTATCGTGCAATAAATCAGCGCTTAATGAATGCGTTAACAGAATATATTTTCAAGCTAATTGGTTTTTATGTTTTATCTCGTTTCTTTCCCCTTATCAGTGAAATAAGTCGAAATTGGAAACAAAATATTCCAATGCTCTTCCATTGGTCTAACCTTTACAATCGCGTACCTTAAAGAAGGTTGTTGATTTTTAGAAAACAGACACAAAAACATGTAAAATGTATAAGGAACTGGCGTTCCTCACGCTTCGCTTACAACCTACCACCGTTCGATCAGCATAAAGCAAGAAGTCAAATGCGTTACCTCTGCTTCTTCCTCTCAAGGTCACTGCGTTCCGCTTCAAAATGGTTGGGAGGGGAATTCACTCATTCCCCCAAACCGGTACATCAACACAAAGGAACCCAACGAGGAACTGTCCCCGTACGTGCGTTCATTGATAATGACCTCTCGGTTTGGGATCATTTGTTGTAATGCATTTTGATCGCAAATCACAAACAATCATTCAAGTATTTAAGAAGACATACGTATCAGCTCGAAATGATATTGTTTAGGATTTTACTTTAAATGTCTTGAAGAGTAATGAAAATTAAATTATACCCATTTTTATGAAGCGAGCCACCACGGTTTGATTCATAGCGCCGAAGGATTTGTTGCTACATCTTTTGTTTTGTTCACTGCTGGTATGGCTGTTTTGTTCGTTATGGTAGAATGAGTGCGCTAACGTGTAGCTGGCAAAGTGGTGCAATTAGTACCATCGGTTCGGTTAGCATAGATCACTAACTTTACCGTAGTAAGGGTTTTCTTTGGTTAATGCAAAAATAGATCTCAAAAAAAGCTTCATTTGATCAGTTGTGATTATTAAAATATAGAGTATCCTTTATATTTTAGTTTTTTGTTCAAGCTTATGAGCCAATATTTGTGAAATTATTAAACTATATTTAATATTACCTGAAGGACGATTTAGGCAGTTGCGTACTTACTAAGTCAAAGTGCTCAACTTCATTAAATAGACGTGTGGATGAATATAATATTTCCTAATGTTTTATAATTACAAATAAACCATCTAGCCCTTTTTTACATAACTTCGAAAATTTGTTAGATTTTTAAGGTTCGTTAACCTTCAACAAATAAAACATAACCAACATTTTGGGATTTTCCTCATCCATTTAAAAACCGAGGAGTTCCAATTTCTTTTACGACTCTGCAAGTTGATAACATCCTATCTGATAAATAGGTTACATAATTGGCGCATCGACCCGGATGTTGATTGACTTTCGGAAGATAATCTCCAAAGTATCTAATCCTGAGTATCAGATGACTTTTGTTGAAAATTTATTTAAGAAAAATCAAACTAATAATTTTTTCAAGTCTCACCTCTTTAGAACAAGCCAAGGTAGCAGCAAATATCATTGATAGAGATTTTCATCACCAAAACTTGTCGAATAATGAGGATTTAGACATTCTTCGTGGCAGAAGAATGTTTAAATTAATAACATTACTCTTCCACAATAAAATTTCTCCCCGGAAAAGATATCTGTTGCACCAGCTTGTGTTCAAACCAAGACGATCTTAACATCAATTTATCATTTTCACATCCACCCCATTAATGCATGAGCTCCACCTTGGCATAGCCAAGATTGCGAGCGGTTTGGATGATGTGTGATGGACAGACATCACGTTTGCGTACCATCTCCAATTCCCGCCCAATGCAAACCAATCAAAAACGTACCACTCGCCTAGGGCGCCGTGAAACGGACAGTTTTATTGAAATTAATAACTGCCCAAGAGTCGTTTCAACGCCACCAGCATTTCACGCTCACGGTGCGGAGTACGATCAGATCACGTGGAACACGGTCAGCTAATATATATTGGGTGATGAAGAGTGAAAGCGTACCTATAAATAATCCAGCAAAATATCTTAATGATCAATAAACAATAAACACTTTCCACCCCAATGAATAAGGGTTCGTTCTAAATGCATGTTCTACTTTTCTATTAGCCCGTTCGGTTAGACTGATACACGATCGGATCCTCCGCGCAACATGGATAGCAACGAGTCGTTGACGGTTGATGTCCTGCCGGAACAAAACCTTTCCATGACAAACGAGGATTGCACGAACGAGTTGCCCACCGTACAGGAATATCTCGATGGTAAGGATAATGGAAAATCATCAAACAATTCCTGTTACGTTACTAATGCACTTTGTCGTTCCTTTTTGCTGTAGGATTAACTCTTCCAATTGCTTTGATTATTGCAACAACCGTCCTGCTCAGTATTGCAACATTTAGTATCTTCTTCAAGAATGCCTACCACATCCTGCACCGAACGCCCAAACAGTATAAAACAAAATCGATATTGCTGTTAGCAATCTATCCGGTAAGAGTTCAACAAATGGAACAAAATTTGCCGAATGTTTTAGTGTTACTAAGAGAACCCATTTGATCTTTGTTATACAGCTCGTAACTCTGTTTGGCGTTGTGTCGATCTCTGTGCCGCGTGCCTTTTTCCTCTGTGACACGGTCATGCACGTTTACTTCATGATCTGTGCGTACGTTTTCTTCAGGTCAGTACATACGATAACACAGCGATAAAGATAATTATCCGGCATCATACAAGCAATACATGATGTTTTCCCATTTTTTGCTCTCTATCCCATTCAGCCTGTGTATGCAGTACGTCGATGGGGAAGATGCACTCATTAAATCGACCGATTCGCAAACCTTCTCCCTGCGCACCCCACCATTGTGTTGCGTTGTTCCCTTATTCAAACGAGCCCCCGTGACAAAGTGAGTGCATTCAGCGGTTAATTATCGTTTTATGTCAGAAAGGTACACAAGCACGTTTCATCTCACGTTTGTCTGTTTGTTGCAGAAATCGATTACGGTTCGTGCGTATGCTGATTATGCAGCTACCGGTCGTACAAACTGCTCTCTTCCTGGCTTTGAATGTCGTGTTTGTTGAGGATTATGTAAGTTCGAGCGAACACACCGTCAGGGTTAATGGTTAGGGGCGCTTAGTGTGGATCACAATAATAACCACTTCTCTTTATAGCCCAATTTCAACCGCATCATCCTGTACTTTGTGCCATTGATCGTCATCTCTATTCTGCTCGGTGTGTGGGGATTGAACATTCTCGTGCGAATGCTTGCCCCGCTCTACTCGGACCTTAAGCTTATGGTTTGTGCAACTCGCTTATGACGCAGCAAGCAAACAACGGGTTCTAATGCACTTTAATGTTACAGGGCAAATATTTCGTATTGCAAGCGGTGCTTATACTTTGCCGGATACAACCCCTCATTATAGTGGGGATTGTGAGCAGCAGCATTTCGGGTTGTGTCTTTCCCATCACACTGCAGGTGCAGAAAAATGGTGAGTAAGAATCGACGATTCCCCACTACGCATTGCTTATTTTCTTTCCTTTTTTCCAAACAGCTATTTTCCAACTGTGTCTATGCTTTGAGATGATGATGCTATCCTGCTGGGCGTCTCTGCTTTACAAATCACCCTCCAACATTGGACCTGGATAAACCAACGACGGCGAAAGGCAGTCCAACACTGGAACCCTGTTCCTTAATACAAGTAGAAGCAAGAATAGCACAGCTACCTAGGCTGACGTAAAATTATCTGTGTTTTAATGTTTACATGTGATACCATAGCCCCAACACACACAAACGCCTCGGGAGGATACGGTTTTTTTTTTGTAGAACAAGGCGAAACCATTCTTTCTTGACATCTTCCCGTACCGATCGGTTTCGTGCCTGGCTGGCTATGTAACGGTGTGTATTTCAATGGAAATCTTACAGCAAAAAAACTAAATAGAATGAATAAAATTTCAACCAACCTTATGCGTTTTTACTTCACTCAAAAAGAGCAGTTTATGGTGACAAATTGAACGTTTTCCAAACCACCGTACCTGTGCAGAGTGCCTTAACTTAGATTTCGTTATCACTATCGTCCTCGTCGACCGCTTCCTGGCCGGCACGGTTCGCGGCGGCATATACCTCCGCCGGTACCGTCTTGTGGACGCCCTTCGAATCTTGACACACCCAACTGAGCTCCAGCTTGAAGTCTTTGTCCTTCAGCTCATCGTGCACCTGATAGATGCTGTGAATGGAAATTCAGAATAGCATTCATTGGGAATCACACAGACAGGTGACATGTGTAGCAGTTACTTACATTTTGCCAGCCGTAAGCACGAGGTCTTTCACACTCATGTCGGAAAGTTTCAACTTTTCGATTTCCGTTTTTGCTGTTTGTTTTGCTTTGCCAACGGCACATCCAAAGTATCCCTAGAACAGTTAACAGATATAATTTAATCTTTTGTTGCTCGCATCGTACGATAGTAGCCTTCCGCACTGGTGCGCAACACTTACACAAGATACTCCCGACGGATCAATCATGTACATTTCGGCGCCTTTTTCCTCCGACCAGGACGCTAGAATCACACTAACGCCGAATGGTCGCACGGCACTGTACAGAGTGTACGCGTGGAAATAGCTCGACAAACGGTCATTCAGCTGCTTCAGCGGAATGGGACGATTGTTCTGCTGTCGGTAGCTGGCAGCTTCCTGACGAGCGATGTCCACAACAGCCCGACCATCGGTAATCATTCCACTGATAGCCTGCACGGAACAAACAAAACCAACGTCAGCACAAGTAACCCAGCCAATTGCGACACTCTTTCAATATTGCTTACCATTCCGATGGAAGTATCGATGGTAAAGATTCGTGTACCGCAGTCTGGCTCGTACAGTTTGCTCGTGATAAGTTTCTCAACGGCCAGCACAACACCATCCTTGCCTCGCAGTCCTATTACCGTGCCACTATTCTCGACCGCTTTGGCCGCGTACTCAATCTGGAAGACGCGTCCATCGGGGGAGAACTGTGATGCGGACAGATCGTACTGAAAAAGGAAAGAAAATTCCAACATACATAGAACCGGATAGGTAAATGCAATCTTGCCGAAAACGAAAACAGAAACCAGTGCCATAACCTCAAACTGGAAAAACATACGGCTTTTTAACCGTGCACAGCATGGAATATTATGCATTTACTTACACCAGTGCCTATTGAACTCATTTTGGATGGAAATTAAACTGATTACACGAATGCACTACAAGAAACTGGAAATTAACAATCGCTTGCCGGATGAAACAGCACAAATTTACCTTCGCAAGCGATGAGAAACAAATTCACTTTGACAGTTCTCGCACGGACGGCTTCTTTCACGCACAACGTCAACAACCGTACGGGGATCCAGCGTATTTCAGCTAACTTCGCGCACACACGGTTCAAACAAAATGCCAAATTCAAATGTGCTGCTTCATTTTTTCAACATTCCTGCGATTGAATAAAAACGAACGCATATTTCGTAGGTTTCAAGATCGTAGATTAATTTAATTCTGTATTCGCTTTATTCATAAGTAGAAGGAAACTTTTAAAATGCGAATAAATTCATGGTTTATCTTTGAAATCTAGGATTAAAGATGAAAATACTCGCTACATGTCGGTACACCTTTCGCTAGGTTTACCCTTCGTTGCGCTTTTTTGTTTGGCCGCTGAAAACAAAACCCCAAAACTATTCTACACGTACAGCGCGATCTTTGCGTGGTATACGTCTGTATCAGATGGTAATGGTAACAAAAACGGTCTCAACGCACGGTTGCCGAACCGAATAAGAAGTTTGCCGCAAAGGAAATCGGACGGCATAGCTAAATTGCTGGCACGTGTAACGTTCAGGGCACAGAAGCGCACTTTCTTGGAGCAACGGGAAGACGCACGTGCGTCGCATATACGATAGTTGTAGTTTTGTTTGCTATCACATTAATCGCTACTTACTGTATAGGTTAGGAGTAATTATCATATCAACACATTCCTGCTATCCAATATCGATGCTACTAAAACACGAGCCGAACAATTCACTCATATAAAACACGATAAAATGTCTACCGGTTGTAATCGTGGCACAACCATATCCTGCCGATATGCGGTGCACAGTTTCGATTGCGTATTTAAAATGCTGATACGTTTCCGTTTCGCTTTTATCGGCGGTCAGAGTCACACCAGTGCGGCTGTGCTGTCTAAGGTAACTATCCAAATTGACGATGGTTTCAGTACACGACAGAAGTGCCATTTCCGAACCAGTGGGTGGGGTTTTCCTCCCCTCGTGGCGGAACATACCACGCGACTCTGCCGGAACCAGCCTTTTTTTTTCCTCCGTTCTGACGTCTCCCGAAGGCAAATGGAAGATTGCTTCACTCACTGCGCGTCGCTGTTGCTACGCCTTACGCTTCATTTTGTACGAGTACCAGCTCCATGCGCATTTTGTCCGGTGTGTCCCAGCAGCTTTTGCCGCACGTCCACACGAGCACGTTCCCAAAGTCTATAGGTACGCGCTCGCCGTTCACTTCGAACCGTAGCTTTTCGATCATCGTCGGGAGCAGCTGAATTTCACAGATCATTTCGTTTTTGCAGTACTGACAGAGGGGCGGAATGGCCATTTCCTTAATGGGGGCAATCAGCAGCGGTAAGGCGTTACGCGAATAGCGAAGCAACTGTCCGGGATTCTCCTGCAGCTTGCTCAGAAACGAATGGAACATCAGATCGCCATGCATTGGGATGCCCTTCTCGTACAGCTCTTGTTCGTGGTTAGGCTTCGACTGCTGCTTAGTTCCCGAAGCAACATTCTCCAACGGACTTTCTGGGCTTGTTTTCACTGAAAATAGCAAAGAAACAATGTATGAAAACGATCATGTTGTGTGGCGACTTTTATCGATCGTTCTAACCATCCTCATGTCGCTGATACTCGGCGAGCAGTTCCCGGACGTGATCGGACGCAAGCGGTGCTATGTATCGTTCTTCATCTACGCTAATGTACAGGCCTCGCAGCGTTACATCTACGATGCTGCGTGGCACAACCTGAGGCTGCTTCAGCAGTGCAATTAAGTCACGTTTCGGTGACACGGGCGTATCCACGACGACCACCTCCGCTCCTAGTCCTTCAATCTCGGCCGACGCTCTCGTTGTGTAGAGATTATCGATCAGTTCTGCTCCTCCGGTTGCGCCAGAGGGCCTACCATCGCCGCGCGCATTAGCATTCGTCTCGTCCACACGGAGTTTTTCGAACCCCGGAATGGGTTCCGCCTCCATCGAGTTACTTTCGTCATCTTCGTCGGATACCTTCTCGTACTGGATCACATTGCCATTCTCCTCGTTTAACAGCTGTTCCGCCGCAACGCTACTCGTATCCACACGCATAAAGGTGCTGGAACCGAAATCCTCACGCACTTCCATGCCGTCCTGCTCGTCCTCGCCCCAATCGTCGGCACCGCTACACCACGATATCGTGGTATCCTTAGACACCACCTTTCCCGACCGTATCTCCGCAATACCGTCCGCTCCGGGAGAGCTCTTTTCCAGCGACTGTATCCTTACGCACGTCCACGACTGGGACTGCGTCGAACAGGGTGCATTTAAGCAAGCGAACACGTACAACGTACGATGAAATTGAGAATCATCCAACGGTGCATAGATTTGCACGATCAATGGCCTTTGCTGACCGCAGAAAATGCACGGTTGAACCTCTATCGCACCAGCTGGCCAATCCTAGAACCATCCCGAGCAGACAAAGAAGGCATAAATATCGATCGCAGCTGGGGTTCGGGCAGTGAGTGTGGGTATGCACCGTACTTACCGCATGGCCACCGAGTTTGTTTGTCGTGTAGGACAGGTAGGGTCGGTCCTTTTCCGCAATTGGTTCATCTTCGAATCCCAGCAGAACAAGCGTTTGTTTCTTGGCCATTCTCCCGCAGGAAATTTGGCGTTCGAGACAGCCTACAACGGGATCAGCTGGAAACAACTCTTCGTGCGCGAGGAAGATTGATTTTTTCTCGCCCAGTCAATGGAACTCTGTTTGTACTGACGTTTTTAGCCGTCACAAACACGCACAGGCGCATTGACAACGGGCGCGTGGTTGTCAAAATAAAAACCCCCTTTCGGAAGAAAATAGAATTTCCCAATAACCGCAAGAACAAAAAATTAAAACCTACGGGCAAATAAAAAAAAATAATAAAAAAGAATTAGCAAGATTCTAATGGGTATTTGAGTTTCCATCACAAACGATGACTAATATTAATTAAGCGAAATTTCGAAACAAACGAACGCAGAATGCCCAAGCCATACAAATCACTAACATTCCCCAAAAAAAAAAACAAACACTACATCAAATGTGATATTAATTACAAATGATCCAAGAAACTAATTTAAGATGTCAACCAGATGTTGAAGAATGCTTTATTAAATCATTTAAATGCCACCACGCAGACGAAGGACCAGATGAAGGGTCGATTCCTTCTGAATGTTATAATCCGACAGAGTGCGGCCATCCTCCAGCTGCTTGCCTGCGAAGATCAGACGCTGCTGATCTGGTGGGATTCCCTCCTTGTCCTGAATCTTGGCCTTAACGTTCTCGATGGTATCGGAAGGCTCCACCTCAAGGGTGATCGTCTTTCCAGTCAGGGTCTTGACGAAGATCTGCATGTTAACGCTGTTGATTAAAAGGAAAAAATCAGATTTGTTGCGAAATCTTCTAACTTATTCTTGTTGAATATAAGTTTTGTTGTTATATGACAACACAATTATTATTGTTTAATATTATGATTTGTAAACCTAGCAGGCGAGGGTATTAAATATGACATAATATTGATAGTATATAATTTTTTCGTAATATTTCCATGCTAATCTAATTATCCATTTACATTGCACGTAAGCATTTCATAAGCTATGAGTTTAGTGTGGACAAAAAATCGTAAGCACTGTACGCTTGCGTTCCATTCGCCATTTCGAACAATCTCGAATCACTTGCATGACACACGCGAAGTTTCTAGATAGAAAAACTTCGATGACCTGCGCTTAAAATAAACCAATGACGAAATTATATGCGTAAACACATCATACATGATGCATACCATACGAAAAATACATTTTCACTGTGCGATGAGTATTTGCACAAAGCTACGTAAATTTTGCAATTTAACTTTGGCAACGCGTCAATGTAAAGGTTGGATGGATAATTATCAAACTTTTTACCAGATAATCCCAAGAAAAAAGTAAATCTACAGTTGAAATCTTCGGGTTAACGAAGGTTCTGCTAATCGAAGTAGGGTTTTCAAGATATGAACACGAATTGCAATGCTATTACGCCACGATTGAAATAGATTAACAATTTGCATCAGCATAAAGTGTCGTCACCAAGCCCACCGGAAGATGGACGAATTCCGCCCACAAATTAAAGAACACTGAAGTAATGAAAAAATACCCTTATAGCTCTCTTTCGTCACAATTATTTCTTTGAATAAATTAATGCCCTAGAAGGACAGATTAAATTTCATCACACATCGATTTGAAACATAGTATTAAATGGCACTAAACAAAAACACCAGACCCTAATAAATCCTGCACAAACGAGTAAAAGATAGCTCCTGACACGATTGAACAAGTTGAAACACAGACGCACAGCGTTTCAAAGAATTTATTTTCACCACAGTTCACTGCGTCATTACGCCATCTTTGAAAACGGGTCACTCCCTTGCACAGAAATATCAACCTTTTCCAGCCCTCCTGTACTACAGAACAGTTTCACCCCAATCGCAACTAATAGTCAATCGATAGAATTACCTTTATCCGATTAAGTTTAGCACAAATTTCTATTCTTCACTGAGCACAGTTATAATTTTCTTCACTCTTTGTTTCGACACAGTTTTACTACGTAGACACAGTGAGCTGGCTTGCTGTATTGTCACTCTTTCAGCTTCCGCGGATCCCTCGCTTTTATAGAATGTGGCAGAGAAGAAAAAAAACAAGCAAATGTCATTATTCATCAATAAGCTGCGTCTACACGACGTAAATAGAATTACAATGAATAAGACTGAAAATTAGAATTTAGTTATTTCTTTTCCCGCTTTTGTAACATAGAAACTTGCGATATCGATCAACGAAAGATATATTGAAACAAAAACGCCGTGAAAAGATGTTAAGGTGTCTCACAGGACTGAAGAATATCGGATATTTAGATCGCCATAAAAGAAAGCATTCACAAAACCATGCAGTATAAACGTTACTGCACCCCATTCGTGTAATTCCTCATTCATGTTTATATATTGATCATTTCAGCTGTATGTACGATTGTTATTTTTTACTCGTTGTACATAGCAGTAAATGGAATAAAAAATAGGGCACTGAGCGTGCTGTCTTGAACTGGGTAAATCTAAAGGCCACCTTTGAGACGTAAAACGAGATGAATGGTGGATGCCTTTATGATGCTGTACTCCTGTAGCTGACGACCATCTTCCAATTGTTTACCAGCGAATATCATGCGCTGTTGATTCGGTGGGATTTCCTCACGCTCATCGATCTGTTTCTTGACGCTTTCCACTGTTGCTTCCGGTTCCGTATCCACGGCAATAGTTTTGCCAGTTAACATCCTCACGAAGATCTGCATGCCACCCTTGAGGCGCAGGACCAGATGAATAGTGGAACCCTTGATGATGCTGTATTCCTGAAGCTGACGACCATCTTCCAGTTGTTTGCCAGCGAAGATCATGCGCTGTTGATTTGGAGGAATTTCCTCGCGCTCATCGATCTGTTTCTTGACGCTTTCAACAGTTGCATCAGGTTCCGTATCCACAGCAATGGTCTTGCCAGTTAACATCCTCACGAAGATCTGCATGCCACCCTTGAGGCGCAGCACCAAGTGGATTGTAGAAGCCTTTATGATGCTGTATTCCTGTAGCTGACGACCATCTTCCAATTGCTTACCGGCGAAAATCATTCGCTGCTGATTTGGAGGAATTTCCTCACGCTCGTCGATCTGTTTCTTGACACTCTCAACCGTCGCTTCCGGTTCTGTATCAATGGCGATCGTTTTGCCCGTCAGCATACGCACAAAGATTTGCATGCCACCCTTAAGTCGGAGCACCAGATGCATCGTTGATCCGTGCTGGATATTGTAATCAGATATGATCCGACCCTCATCCAACTGTTTGCCGGCAAAGATAATACGCTGCTGGTCGGGTGCAATACCCTCGCGTTCCATGATTTTATTTTTGATGTCCAAAACCGTCTCCGAGGCGACAGCATCAAGGGTGATCGTTTTACCCGTTAACGTTTTTACAAAGATCTGCATGATTGTTTCAAAAAGCTGTTTGGAAGAGTAATATTCATTAGGGTTCCGTTTCGACAATTCATCTATTTCATGACCGATCCATTACATCACGTTCGAATGACGAGAATAGCCATGCATGATCAAGTGCTGATGCCTTTGGCAAATAATGATCGATCGATGCTTTCACTTCCGCCAACACCACAGTTTGCAGCGTCTTTGTTAGAGTATTTTTAATTCAGCTTCTGATCGTCGTACGACCAGACAGAGTTTAGGTACGTCACGCGTGAAGTGAAGCGTGGTTAAAAATAAAAGTTCGTTGTCCATCGTAGAAGGTTACTAGCTATGGATACGTTGCACCGTATTTCCCTCACGTTTACAATTTTTTCAGCCATGTGATGTCTGTCTTGTCTTTGAAACCGTCACGATGCCGATCGTCTGTTGAATGAGATGAAAATCCACATGGTGATGAGATGGAAACAGTTGTCACAACATGGAATGCTTTACCTTTTTGGTTATTCACTATCGCTTTTACACTATCGGTTTTCACAGCAAGGTTTTGGTAGCGAGAGAACGTAAAAACACCAGCGAAAGAGCTTTGTTGTCGAGATTAGTGCTAAATCGAACTGAGCCCATCGGCAGCACGATAAAAGCTTTTTATAGTGTAATGAGAATGCGTCCGACGCATCACAAGATTAGAATTCGCCGAGCTTTGCGCGTTCTATCAAAGAATCTTGGCATGGCAAAGTACAATGGCGCCTTCCGCATGATTGTTTACTGTTTTACGAAAAGCATGCTACTACATTGCTTGTAGTGAGATATTTGTGCAGATATAGTGCAATATCTTCTAAGCTTCTCTGCAATAGGACTTAAATATAGATAAATGAAATAAATAAAGTACATGGAAAGCAATATCTACAAGTTCGCGATGTCTGTAATCGATCATGGAACAGCTGATAGCAGACGATTGCAAGAGGTGGGGCGTTGACACTCATCTTGGCAGTGAAATTGTTTGGCTGCGGTCAAAGTCAATGCCAAAGACTTGGTAGATTTTGTGTTTCGGTTTTGTTTTGGCAGCATGACAACATTGGATTGTTTGCTTGCAATTATGTCACACACACAGGACGATCGACACTATAAAAACCCTCGATCATTGTTCGAAGGATTCAAACAAGCAGGTGTCCTTGGGCTGAGCTAGCGCTAATTATTGAATAGGGTTGTTTGGATCGGAGCTAAACGGTAAGACCTGTGCAGATCATACATTGAAATCGATTGAACATCACGTCTTGGCATCTTCCACAGGCAGAACCATGCAGATCTTCGTGAAGATGTTGACCGGCAAGACCATTGCCGTGGACACTGAGCCGGAGGCAACGGTTGAGAGTGTCAAGAAACAGATCGATGAGCGTGAGGAAATTCCTCCAAATCAACAGCGCATGATCTTCGCTGGTAAGCAACTGGAAGATGGTCGTCAGCTACAGGAATATAGCATCATCAAGGGATCTACAATCCATCTGGTCCTGCGCCTCAAGGGTGGCATGCAGATCTTCGTAAAGATGTTGACTGGCAAGACCATTGCCGTGGACACTGAGCCGGAGGCAACGGTTGAGAGTGTTAAGAAACAGATCGATGAGCGTGAGGAAATTCCACCAAATCAACAGCGCATGATCTTCGCCGGCAAACAACTGGAAGATGGTCGTCAGCTACAGGAATACAGCATCATCAAGGGATCTACAATCCATTTGGTCTTGCGCCTCAAGGGTGGCATGCAGATCTTCGTGAAGATGTTGACCGGCAAGACCATTGCTGTGGACACTGAGCCAGAGGCAACGGTTGAGAGTGTTAAGAAACAGATCGATGAGCGCGAGGAAATTCCTCCAAATCAACAGCGCATGATCTTCGCCGGCAAACAACTGGAAGATGGTCGACAACTGCAGGAATACAGCATCATCAAAGCTTCCACAATTCATCTGGTTCTACGACTGAAGGGAGGATTGCAGATCATTGATTAAACTATGGAGCATACATAATAGAACAAAGAAATGTCGCAAAGAGCCCAAAACTCATTCCGTTGATGAGACAAAATGTAACAAAAAAGCAAACAAACTGCCAAACAGAATATTGACGAAACCGTTCATAACCCTTGCAGATTTAACAAGACATAGTTCCATAAGCTATGTCTTTTAAGTTGAACAAATAAAAAATCGTATTGTTGAATATTTTCTCCAATTTTGTAGCACATTTCTACTAACCTTGAAAGAAAACGAATTTTGGTTCAATATTTTGAATTTTCAACGAAACTGTCAAATGTTTCGTGAAGTGAAATGTCAAATTCACCACGGCTCGCCGGCATTGTTTATTTACAAAATGTGTTTCAGATCAAACGTGTTTTGGCTGCGAAAATTCGTTTTTACCGAAAATGTGCGTTATTACGCGGGCATTTACCAGAAAAACCCACAACTCAAGCCAGCTACTGCAACTATTGAAACAATTAAGGCTAAACTTACCGACACCAATACACCGACATCGGAAGAATGGAAAAACATTCGGTTGGACATATTGAATGAGCGGAGGTTCAACAATACCAATGTGGATAGCGTTGTGCTGGGGCTTTGTCCAAATTTGCGAATCGGAAAATCTTATGTCAGTTTTTTGCATCAGCAAGGGCTGCAAACGAACCTGGCCATAGTTGGAAAGTTGCTACGACTTTACCGTTTAAAGGAGGATAAGATAAGTGAGGAAGATGAAGCTGAAATTTGGCGGATGTACACGGAACTGCGGGAACAGAATGCAATTCTCGACGCTAATACGTGCGAGCATGCTATCAACGCACTGACGCTGACTCAACACTGGAAGCATTGTTTGGAATTGTTAGAAATGATTAAAATCACTGGAACTCCGGATAGCTCCTCGTACAACTGTATCGCTAGCAAAGCCTTCCAAACAGGGGATGCAGCGATGGGCTGGCAAATGCTGCAAGAAATGTGCGAAAACAAGCGCATTCCAAACGATGATAGCTTCCTAGCGTGGTTAGAGTACAGTCGTAGTCAAGAAGGCCAAATTTTTTCGACTAATCTGGAACGGATGCTACAATTCACCAACGATCATGCTGTGTTCCTGTCGAAACGCATCGGGAATGAGCTGTTGCAGTTGCCAAAAGATCTCGGCGTCAGTGCGGCTGTAACGCGTGTCACGGACAATGGAAAATGTTCTCACTGCAAAGGAAACCTTTCGAGCATTGTCGTATCGAAGGACATGTTCCAGAAGATGAAAGACACATTCCTCGAGGCAGTGCTTATCAATAGAGAGATTTTTAATCGCACTACCCCGGAAGAGTTGAACCGTTTTCAAACGTTTCTCAAGAAAACTGTCCCGTACGATGTGGTGATTGATGGGCTAAATGTAGCTTTCTCTTCGGGTAATCAAAAAAATCCTACCGTTTACGCGCAACAAGTAGCTGCCGTTGTCCGGCACTATGTCCGCCAAAAGAAGCGGGTGCTTGTTATAGGCCGACGACATATGGACAAGTGGCGATCAAAGGAGATGAAGTACATTCGCGAAAACAGTTTCCTGTTTCTCACCGAAGATCTGTACGTACAGAGGAATGGTTTTAAAGAAACAAAACTTAAAGAACTATACCTTTTTTCCGTTTAAGGTCCCAGGACGATCCTTTTCTACTGTATGCTGCGCTGGAAAGTGGTCCAAAGACGGATTTCTTTTCGAGGGATCTTATGCGAAAGCATTCGTTTATGCTGGGTGAAGAGCTAGGCGGTGTGTTTAAGCGCTGGCAACAAGAACACCAGTACTCGCTGCTATCCATCATGCCAGATGGACGCGTTATTATCAGGGCCCCGTTTAAGTATGAACTGTATGCGCACAAGTCCTCTGCAAATCGATGGCATGTACCGCTGGTTGAGCATGGGAACCGTATTCCAAAAATCGAAAAACAGAATGATTGGCTTTGTATGAGCATAGAACGATGAGAGTGTGAAAGGGATAAAAATAAATCAATTTAAGAAAGTGTTGGTAGCCTGTAGACTCAAAATGTCGTGCTTTTTTTTGTTCGTTACTGTGCTCTTGCGACAGCTGATTTTGACAGTTCATTGGCGGCAAAAGTTTACACTGGAAAACAACAATAGAGCCAGTTCAGCAATGAATGCTATTGCGAAAGGGAAGTTTGAAAAACTTTTACTAAAGAAAAGGATTCCCAAGGTGGGAAAACAACCAAAAGTGTCAAGTGATGATGGTAAAAAAAATAGGGTGCCTTTTCAACAAAATGAATCAAAAGCGATTAAACAAGCAGTTCCTGTGGAGGATCTAAACATGCATGAACCTGAGTTGTCCGACAGCGAGTCCGAAACAAGCAGCGTCGACGATCATCTCGTTGATCCGGGCACTATAAATCTGGACGAAACGTTCTTCTCCCAACCGTTTCAAGGCCAATCCAGCACCTCTCATAAAGATGCGGATATGGATAGTGAAGCATCCGATGAATGTGAGGATGAAAATGTTATCACCGTGGAAGATGAAGAACAAATGTACCAAATATTGACTCAGGTATCCGATTACGATAGAGTGATGAAAGAAGTCAACGTCTGCAATGAGTCCCTCGAAAGGCGAAAGAAGGAAATGGAACTGTTCCCGCAGACGCAGACGGTTGGCTTTGATGTTCCGTATCTGCTATCACAAGCGGAGGAAGTTCAAGGGGCGCCTTGTGCAGAAAACGATCTCGACTGGGAACGTGTAGCTGAGCAAAGTAATCCCACTGGAACCATGACCAACATACAGATATTTGTTTCTAGCGGCATGCAAAAGACCCAACGTGTGCTGAGTGAGGCCGAAAAGCTAAAACGTCTGGAACAGGAGTATAAAAGAAAGCTGTTCCTTAACACTCACAAAACGCATTTGCTCCTACTGATCGCTCATGGTATCAGGGTTAACGAAATAGTCAATCGATGCGTAACTCAATATTTTTCGGAGCTATATGAGCTGATTGGAAATAGCGACATTACGGCGAGCGATACTGTGAGTCTAGATTTTATCCAATCCGTAACAGAACACTACAAAACTGTGATGAAGCACACCGAAAATCCTCCGCGTGTCCTCAACAAACGTGGTTCTACCGTATGTCCGTTTGCTACTCGGGAGGTAACTTCACGGAAAATGCTTAACGTTGTTCTACTCGCTCTATTACGCTTTCTAAGCGTACGCGCAAGACTGGTAATGAATCTTGAAGTGGTTCCGAAGCATCCGCCAGCTGTTAAACCTGTTCCGAAGCAAAAATGCCAGGATATTCCACCGGTGAATATTAACTGTGCTCCAAGGTACGGGGACGTACCGCTTACAACAACGGAAATCTTAAAGCGTAAACCGGAGATACAGAAAATGTTCCAACTTTCACAGCTGGACGGTGCCGACGATGAGATATTGTCGTGCAAGAAAGCACGCACTGAGATGAAGCCAGCTAAACCACGGTTGGGAAAATTAATGGCCGCATCCAACTTACCAAAAGCTCGGAAACAAAGCAGAAAAGGCACACCAGATAAATCGTCAAGTGGAGAGCAAAAAGCATTAAAATTGGTATCGTGTAAATATTTTCCAAAAAAAAACAGAAATATTCAAGAGATTGTAGTGCAGGAGAATAAAACGAACTGTAGCGGAAAGCCAAATTTTGCAAAACTTTTGAAGAAAACCCAAGAATCAGCTGCGGAAGATGTTAAAAAAATAAAAGAAAACGCACAAAATTTATCATCTTCCAAATACTTTAGAAAAAAGTCTGCGGCAGATCGAGCTATGACAACACGTGATCCTAAGAGTATAAATAATCAACTCCCCAATCTTGCAAAACTTCGGTCACAGTCATCATCAACTGCGACCGAAAGTGTGAAAAAAACGGAACAGAAGCAGCGTACTCCAGAGCTCGATACTTGGATCGAGTGCTATCTTGAGAAGGAACGACGTTGGACCGTAGTGGAAGCTGGCCTAGGGAGTACCGATTGTCTGGATCTTGTGATCGATCGCATTCTTGCGCCTCCCTTGTATGCCTTTGCCTGGGAAGCGGATGGAACCATTTTCGACGTATCACCGCGTTATCGTTGGCGTAACGAACAGCTCGCATTAAGGAACCGAGTAGATGCAAAATGGCTTCATAAAACGCTTGCCCCGTACCGTCCTCCTGTGCTGGATGAAGCCTACCAACAGGAGCAGTTTGAATTCCGTCAGCTTAAGCTTCGTGCACCGAGACCAACCACAATTGCGCAGTAAGTTAACTAGGTTCCAGAAAGATAGCTTTATTGAGATGCTAACATTACTTTGTCCGTTTCGTTTCAGATGCAAAAACCATCCCTCGTACTGTTTGCATAGACATTTGCAAAAGTTTCAAGCGATCTACCCACCAGATGCGCCACCGTTGGGTTTTGTGCAGGGAGAACCGCTTTATGCTCGGGAATGCGTCCATACGTTACATTCGCGTGAGGTTTGGCTACGGCACGCGAAGGTTATACGACATTTCGAGCAACCGTACAAAATAGTACGCACCAAACTGAAGCGCCAGCCAGCCGATTTGGAATTGTTTGGGTACTGGCAGACGGAAGAATACATCCCACCGGAACCCGTCAATGGCATTGTGCCGCGGAATGCGTATGGGAATATAGAAATCTTCAAGGAATGTATGCTACCGAAAGGCACGGTACACCTGAAACGTATGTTATTTTTTACTTTCCGGAAGCAACAGTTCCCGACATTAAAGAAATGAACACTTTACTTCCTTTATTTTCACAGATTATGGACTGTCGTACGTTTGCCGCAAGCTTGGAATCGACTATGCCGTTGCAGTGGTCGGTTTTGGGGTGCATGCCGGTGGTAACCATCCGATATTTGATGGTATTGTGATATGTGAAGAACATCGCGATCGTTTGTTGGAGGCCTGGCAGCGGCATCAGGATGAATCGGCACAGAAAAAGATTGAAAAGAAACAAATAACGGTGCTAAAGAATTGGGTGAAACTGGTGAAAGGATTGCTGGTACGAAGAAAGCTTAAGCACAAGTACAACTTCGAAGGAATGTAGGAAATTATGTTGTTGAAATTAAATTGTTTTTCACTGTAATGGAAGAAGTTGCAAAATGCGTTGATCAATACATGATGATAAACATTAAAAAAAACACGGATATGCTGGGATGTTGATTCAGCGGCGACAACGATTCTGGAAATAAGTAAGTAAAAACGATCTTTATATCGGTTGCCTATTGAACTCCACAAACTTTGAATTCTATATAAACTCAACCCCATCAATTAGTTCAGAAGTGAGCTTGAAACCGATCCTTTATTTCGTACCACGTTTGCTGTCATAATCAACAATTGCTTCCGAATCCAAAAAATCTGTTCGGCACAATGTCTGGCCTGTCCTGCAGTACAACTAGCTATTGTCTATATAATTGTGTACATTGCTTATAAAAACTGTCAATAGATCTATAGGCGAGGACATACTCTACAAGTACAGGCCACGCTCGAAGGAGTATCAGGTCTCAAGCGGTATGAATCTCTGAGCCCTCTACCAGTATCCAGACTTACCTCATAAGTCAAATAGAATCTGAAAACGGAAGACGGGGGGAGTTCATAAATTTCAGAGCTTCCAAGTGAAGAATATTTAAAATTTTAGTTCGATAAATTTTGGTACATCATTTATCAATGGTAGCATCAAAAGCAAATTATAAACAGAAGTTAATGGGACGTTGAAGCACTTCGAGATCCCTCAGCCGACGGGTTTCTTGCCTACCGTTAGATTCCAGATTTCCTCGAACCTTTTGTCCCCGGAAGTTGATGGATACATTGTTGAAAGCTACGATCCTACCAAGATAGTAGAATTCTTCAATTCCGCTGTTTATGCTTCCTTCACTTTGTCTCCTTCGTCGAATTCCCGGAATGATGCAGATGAGCGTCAACTCCTTATCAGAGTCCATCAACACGCCACACCATTTCCGTTTTCCAACTGAAAACATTACGTACTGTACCGGATGACGATTTCGTAGGATGCAAACGATCCTGTTATAAATAGTTACGATTACGCGGATCATATCTTGACAGCTTCGCACGTTGAATTTTAAGATAAATAAATCCGCGAGACGTGTCCCACGTATGCCATCTGGCTTGTCGGTGGTTGTTACTGTCCCTAGTTCGAATAGTTCATTCATACGGGACACACCTGAAAGATGAGCTCCTCCAAGCTAACCGTTGCCGAAGTGAGCGAATCCTTGCAGCGGTTTGGCATTGCGGACTATATCGTGTTCGTGGCCAGCCTGCTTATCTGTGTGGTGATCGGTGTGTACTTTGGGTGGAAGGATTGGAGTGTACAGCGAAAACGCAAACAGAATGTACGGCGTGGTTCGGAGGCGCTGAATTACCTAGTCGGCGGTAGAAAGATGAAAATTTTCCCAGTTGCAATGTCGCTGATTGCTAGCTTCATTTCCGGCATTGCGGTCATGGGTGCGTCCACCGAGACGTATCTGCACGGGACGCAGTTTTGCTTCGTCTTTACCGCGATCATTTTGATGGCGTTTAGCATGAACTTCATATTTTTGCCCGTGTACCAGGGTTTGGAAATAACGTCTGCGTATGCCTATCTGCAACTGAGGTTCGACCGAAGAATCCGACTGCTAGGGTCTGGACTATTTACTCTGGCAACGGTGAGGATCGATAGGGGAGCGAATCAATGAGATATACTGATTGGCTCGTTAAATGTATCCGGATACTAATAGACTTTCGGGTGTATTTTTAGCTGCTTCACCTGCCGATAGTTATTTACGTGCCAGCTTTAGCATTCAATCAGGTGTCTGGAGTAAATGTACACATAGTATCAACTAGTGTTTGCATGGTGTGCATATTCTACACTTTGGTGGTAAGTCTCGTCAGGAAATGGGAGGATATTCTACTCTAGAAATCTAAACTAGTTACACTGACATGTCTACTCCTAAAGGGGGGCATTAAAGCGGTCGTTTGGACGGATGTGATTCAGATGTTCATCATGATTGGTGCCCTGATCTTGATCGTTATCAAGGGAACGGCCGACATTGGTGGGCTCGGAGTACTGATCGAAAGGAATTTAGCAAGCGGTAGATTTGAAACTCCAAAGTATGTACGGATGCAGACTTCAATTGAATTGTGTCACTGCTCATATCCATGCTTTCTTTAGCTTTAGTTTAGATCCAACCGAACGGCACACGATCTGGGCCATCTTTATTGGTGGTGGGTCCTTCTGGATGGGGAAAAATGCAATCCATCAGATGATGATCCAACGCTATCTGGCATTGCCGACCTTCCGCGACGCACAGAAAGCACTCATATGCTTCACGGTTGGTATAATTCTACTTCTGATGACCTGTTTCTACAACGGGCTGCTGATATATGCCACATTCCACGACTGTGACCCACTGACCACGGGATTGGCGAAGGCGAAAGATCAACTGCTACCAGTGCTGCTGATGAAAGTGCTTGGAAATTATCCAGGATTGGCGGGTTTGTTCGTATCTGGCATATTCAGTGCATCGCTTAGCTCACTCTCGACCGGACTTAATTCACTTTCGGCGATCGTATTGGAAGATTTCGTAAAGCCGTTCGTTAAGAAGCCTCTGAGTGAACGAAGCACTCGGTACATAATGCGTGGCACCGTTCTAGCGTTCGGCATAGTTGCTGTCGTGTTGGTGCTGGTGGTGGAAAAACTTGGAACCGTGTTGCAACTGTCGATGAGTTTGGTGCCCATTTCGTTGGGCCCGTTGTTGGGATTGTTTCTGCTGGGAATGCTATTACCGTGGGTTGATTCAACCGTAAGTAACAAATACGCTGGACAGATTGAATGGGGATAAAAGAGAGCTTGTTTGTTTACTTACTACAGAGTGCCTTCGGTGGAGCTATATGCGGCCTGTTTACCATGTCGTACATCGTCATACGGGCACAGATAGCGGTAGCTGCAAAAGAGATGCTCATACCAGCGAAGCCCGTTTCGGTGGAGGGATGTGAGTACGAGTTCGAACTGCCACCAGGATATAACACAACCGCAACGCTTCCCGCACAACCGATAGAAAAGTCCATCCATCATGTGTCCTATCTGTTCTACACATTCATCGGTGCCGTGACGACCGTACTCGTCGGTTCCATCGCCGCCGCCATCTTGCGACGTCAGCAACCGAACAAACTAGATCCGCTGCTACTTGCCCCATTTGTTCGGAAGATATATTTCCCAAAATCTATACCACGTACCATTATCACGACGCACACCTTCAATAAAGAAGATACTCAATTGTACAGCATAGTGTTCTCTCTAGTACCGTACGTCACGCTTATGTGGCGCTTATCCATCCCACGATCGGGGACTACACGTGAAAGTGGTGTTGATGGTGATGATCAAAAGTCAAGAGGTTGTCTTATCATATCTGTAAGATGGGCTGGTCGGTTTCCGCGTTTGGTAGATGCTAAGCTGCATCCACGGGCACCGTTTACATAGTGGCATTATTTATGCACCTTCTCATTGGTGGCTTATCTCTGTCCGTCGGTAGCTGCTGACAATGTTGGTTTGGGGTAGCCGTCGTAAGAGTGGACGATTGGCGCTTGCTCAGTTGTCCAGAAGTTGCTCCGAAGAACGTTGTGCCAGAGTCGACGGTTCCGTGCAGTGTATTACACACTGCTGTGGATGATCATAAGGTGTTTAGGGTGGGTTTTTTGGATTCTGTTCGTTTCTGACTACGGTTCTATTTTCTCGCGTCATCCCCACGGTCCATAATTGGTACATGATTATTTTGAAGTAGCATGTATGCGATATCTTCACAACCACATTTGAGAGCGTTTTCGTTTCTTTACATTCGCGTAATATTTTTAACGTAAATAAAAATATGTGATGATGCTTTTGATACAAACAGATCGTAAATTCATTTCCCCTGTCGCAGGGACGCTCAAAACGAGCCAACACGTTTTTCCATCCAACTACGTCACGATCGTACGATAGCACCGCTTATCAGTGTTTACCGTCGTCTGGAAAAATCTGTCCGTTAGTTATGGGAAATAATTTACTATCCAACAGTCGTATCTAGTATAAGAGTGCTTTACCATCTCCGGTACGCTTCGAATGGATTTCAGTCGGTAGATCGTCCTGCGAAGTGGCGTGTGCCCTAAGTGAATTCAAATTCCTGTCCCAAAGGCAACGGTAAGCGCCGGAATCAACACTCAGCAGGTTTGGAATACACGGGCTACAATTTGGACACGATGGCCGATGTGACCATACTGGAAGGAAGCACACATTCCATGGCAGAGATACTCAATGGAGATGAGTTTCTTTCCACAACCGAGAGTGTTAAGCGACCCGGTCCGAGTGTGGAAGACATAAGTCGTTCACTGCAACGGTTCAACTGGCCCGACTATGTAGTGTTTGTGCTGATGCTGATCAGTTGCATGGTGATCGGTGTCTTCTTCGGTTACAAGGATCATCAAAAGCACAAACGCCAGAAGCATGCGCGGCGTGGATCGGAAGCGTTGGACTATCTGGTTGGTGGGCGAAAGATGAAAATCATTCCCGTATCCGTATCGCTGGTGGCGAGCTGGATCTCAGGCATCTCCCTACTCGGTACGTCGACGGAAATCTACGTGTACGGTGTACAGTACTGCTACATAGTGTGTGCCGTGGTGCTGATGGGCCTTGCGATGAACTACATCTTTCTGCCGGTCTTTCATGATTTGCAAATAACATCCGCGTATGAGGTTTGTGACGGTTAGTGCGGGTTGTGTAGGGAGTAGAAAATTTTAACCGCCCTTCTACGATTCGATTTCAGTATCTACAAATGAGATTCGACAAACGCATGCGATTAGTCGGTTCAATCCTTTTCACTCTGGCCAGTGTAAGTAAATTCTAGATGCTCTATTTGGAATTTTGTTTGAATGTCGGATTTTCTGTGTGATTTTACGTAGATCCTCTGGTTGCCTATTGTGATTTATGTTCCAGCACTTGCATTTAATCAAGGTAAAGCTAGATCTACCATGTTCAAGATAGTGTACTCAAGCGTGCCCTACATTTTGTTAGCAGGTTATGTATAAAGGACGCGGGAAGCACGTGTTGTTCGGTTGAGGTGACGCCGTTTATTGAGATTCATCAAGTAGAAGAAGAGGATAGGAAAAGAATGACATGAGCTGTCATTAGGCTTCGTTGCACACAGGGTGATCCTGTGGCCAACACATTTTCAGTATCTGGTGTTAACATTCACGTGATTACTCCGATTGTTTGTTTGGTGTGCATTTTCTACACAAGCCTGGTAAGTGATGGAGGCCAATAAAATACACCCAACAGGGTTTTGTGGACCACTTTAACTTTTAAACTGTTTTCTAAAAGGGTGGACTGAAGGCAGTCGTCTGGACAGATGTTATACAAACGGGCATCATGGTGGGAGCAATGATTATAGTCATCATCAAAGGTACGGCGGATGTTGGCGGTCTCAGTGTAGTGATCGACAGGAATTCGGCTGGTGGAAGATTTGAACCACCTGAGTAAGTGTCAAGGAGAAGGAATTCCTAAAAGATCTGGTGTTATGTCCGTTTTATATGTCCAGCTTCAACTTGGATCCAACGGCGCGAAACACGTTCTGGACCTTGCTGATCGGTGGGACTTTCTTCTGGACATCTACAAACTCCATCAACCAGAACATGATGCAGCGATACCTGTCGCTTCCATCACTAGCGTCCGCTCGGAAAGCACTGGTACTGTTTCTCGTTGGAACGACCACCTTGCTGGCCATGTGCTGCTACAATGGGCTACTCATTTTTGCCATGTATCACGACTGTGATCCCCTGTCGACGGGATTGGCAAAAGCGAAGGATCAACTGGTGCCACTGCTCGTGATGGAAGTTCTTGGAGAGTACCCAGGATTGGCTGGGCTCTTTGTGGCGGGCATATTTAGTGCCGCGCTTAGCTCACTATCCACCGCACTGAACTCACTGTCTGCCATTGTGCTGGAAGATTTCTGCAAACCATTCGTTTCGAAACCGTTGACCGAAACGCAAACGCGATACATAATGCGTTTTACGGTGTTGGCTTTCGGTGCGCTGGCCGTCATGATGGTGATCATTGTAGAGAAGATGGGCGCCGTGCTGCAGTTGTCAATGAGCTTGGGACCGGTAACGTTGGGACCTCTGTTCGGCCTGTTCCTGATGGGTTTCTTCTTTCCGCGTATCAATGGAAGTGTAAGTTGAAGTTGGAAGTCTGGATAAATATTTGATAATTTATGATGTTTCTTGTTACATTTCCTTCCCTCACTTGCAGTGCGCCATTGTAGGAACAACCGCAGGCTTGGCACTAATGTCGTACATCGTCATAAGGTCTCAAATTTCAATTGCCCTCAAGGAAATCGTTTTCGCCGAGAAACCAGTCACCGTGGAAGGTTGTCAGTACGAGTTTACAGCCAAAAATGGAACACTATTTGTGGAGGATTCGACACCCGGTGAAAAGTCGCTCCATCATGTGTCTTTTCTGTATTACACGATGATTGGTTCGGTAGTGCCCACGGTAGTGGGCTATCTGTCCTCGTTCATTTTACCGCGCTCGAAAACCGACGACATCGACCCCTTACTGTTGGCACCGTTCCTGCGCCGGTTCTATCGTACCAGCGACAGTAAGGCTAATCACATGACAGAGGTACTGCATGAGTTCGAAACCAAAGACATTCAACTGTAAGTAGCAGCGTGGTGGAGATCGTGGTACAAACCGAGCGCCACTATCACTGTACAGTAATTGTTCGGATTAGAGTATTACCAGTGTGCTGATACGAAAGTATTGTAAAAGTGTAGACAGAGAGTGAAATGCTTCATTCAAACAAAAAATAAAAATGCAGTTCTAGAAACAATAACTTTTCCGTAGTGTCTCTTCTCCCACAAGTAGTGTTCATTAAGAAAAAAAAGTCTGGCTTGGTAACAAAATGTAATTTATTGTAACACGCTATCACAACCAAACACCGAAAGCGTCACCATTGTGACCTACTCTGAAATCATCTCCATAAATCATACAGACATGTGCCCATTCTTGGGGTACTTTTTGTAGTTTAACGTTAATCTTCATTGTAAGGAGTACGAGCGCATCGTACTACTGTGCAGAAGAAGTGTGACGAACAATATTGAACTGTTCGTTATAAAATTTTGCAGTTTTGGAACATACTACACCATTTTTTTACGTAAAGCTCCGAAGAAAGCCGATTCCTCCATGGAGTAGGGTAGGAAAATTTAAAAATAAAAATAAAATAAACCATCCTTAAGCTATCTTGACATGTGCCTGGTCCGGCGATCGTATTTTAATGCTTATCTTTGTTGATGAACGGATTCACGAGCAATGTGGACAGATAAACGTACGTAGTGGAAAATTGGTACAGCTGTGGCGTCATCGGTCGGGTTGGTCAGTCCTGGTTACATTGGCCGGCAGAGTACGTCGTGCGTCTCGTTAGGTGGTTCATATCGGTTCAACAATGTCAAGCGATTGGTCGTTGAACGGTAGTAGCGGTGAGGATTATTCGCACGATGAATACGACGCGTCCGGACAGACGATTGACTCGATCAGTCGATCGTTGCAGCGTTTCGATTGGCCCGATTATGTCGTGTTTGTGCTAATGTTGCTGATCTGCATCGTGATTGGGATTTTCTTCGGCTACCAAGACCACCAGAAACACAAACGGCGTCGGAAGCAGGCGCGCCGGGAGTCGGAAGCACTGGACTATCTGGTCGGTGGCCGGAAGATGCAAATATTCCCTGTATCGGTATCGTTGGTAGCGAGCTGGATCTCGGGCATCTCTCTGCTGGGGACATCTACCGAGATTTATGTGTATGGTACGCAGTACTGCTACATAGTGTTTGCTGTGATACTAATGGGGTTTGTGATTCATCACATTTTTCTGCCCGTCTTCCACGAGCTACAAATTACATCTGCTTACGAGGTCAGTCTTAGGAACGAGATTATGCATTTGGGAATAGTAACGCATGATCGATCTCCCAACAGTACCTTCAACGACGATTTGACCAACGAATGCGACTCTTTGGATCTATACTTTTCACGGTGGGCTGTGTAAGTATACGCAGCCGGTTAGACAATTATGGAAATTTGAAATTAATGAACGTTTAATCGAAATTTTGCTCAAAGATACTTTGGATGCCTATCGTCATTTACGTCCCAGCTTTGGCGTTCAACCAAGGTACGTTTCGTTAGGATACTGGTTTTACTAGTGTCATGAATGTTCATACATCATTTCTCGTTGTTAGTGACTGGATTGGGCATACACATCGTTACACCGATCGTTTGCATAATTTGCGTATTTTACACCAGCATTGTAAGTAAATATTGAGGTGTTTTGTCACCCAGTGGCATGTTGATAATGCATATCTACTTTTCTTTATATGCGTAAGGGTGGACTGAAAGCGGTAGTCTGGACGGATGTGATCCAGTCCGGAGTGACATTGTTGGCTTTGCTGGCCGTGCTGATCAAAGGCACGTATGACATTGGAGGACCTACAGAAGTCTTGCGACGCAACATTGCCGGCGATCGCCTGGAGGTACCACTCTTCGATCCTGATCCTACGCTTCGACACTCATTCTGGATCATCTTGATAGGAGCACCTGCGTGGTTTTGTTATGGCGTATCATGCAGCCAAGATATGATTCAACGATTCCTAGCATTACCCACGCTGCAAGATGCTCGAAAAGCTTTGAAAGGCTTTGTGATTGGATGGATTACAGTGAATGTAATATTCTTCCTAATCGGGATGCTTGTGTACGCTGCGTACTATCGGTGTGATCCGCTGACAACTCAGTTGGCCCGAGCAAAGGATCAACTGTTGCCGTTGTATGTGATGGAAACGTTCGCCGCTTACCCGGGCATGACTGGAGTGTTTGTGGCAGGTATCTTTAGCGCGGCGCTTAGTTCGTTGTCGTC
>KB663610.1:15251276-15268491 GCA_000349025.1 Anopheles minimus | reverse complement strand
GTTATGCGAGGTTCTGTGTTGGTATACGGCGCTTTGTCAGTATTGTTATCTTTATTGGTCGAGCATCTAGGGACGGTGATGCAGTTGACTATGACGTTAAGCTCAGCCTCTGGAGCACCTCTTTTCGGACTCTTCGTAATGGGCGTTTTAATGCCTTGGGTTAATGGAACGGTAATGAGAGCTAAGCAATATTCCTGATCATTATAATTGATTGAGTCTATATCATCTTTGCAGGGTGCTTTGTACGGTGGTGTTACTGGATTACTCGTGATGTTGTACATGTGTTACAAGGCGCAATACTCGATCGCTTCGGGTAGCAGGATGTTCGATACGAAGCCTGTATCGGTAGAGGAGTGTTCATACGAATACGCGCATAGCAACATAACGAGCGGGTTGTTAGATCCGGAGTCCGAGCTCGAACATGTAGAAAAATCAATCTATCACATCTCATACATGTACTTCACACTGTTCGGAACGATTGTGACATGCCTGGCGGGAACGATCATAAGCTTTCTCGCGAAACAATGCGGAGCCACTCGAGAAGAGCCGATTGATCCAAAGCTATTAGCACCGTGCATTAGAAAAATGCAGTCCAGTGGAATGCCACTCACATTTCAGGCAGTACCAACAGATAGAAAACAGGCTGATGTGAGCGAAACAAATTGTAACTAATATTCTATTTTGAAACGTGGACGCATTAGTTTTGTAATAAATGAGTTGCTACGAATTTTGAAGAAATAGGAACCTGTGTTTTTGTTACTTAAAATGGATATGTGATAATATAACTAATAACTTTAAATACCTAACACAATCCATTTCATATAACGCCCCTGAGATCCTCAAGAATATGTTATGTTTCGTCGAAATATTTCATGAGGAAATTTTTTACAGGGTTTGAAATTGGTGATCGCTTTGATAATCACAAATATTCTGTTCCAGTATGCAATTAACATGAACTAGACGAACTTTTGGTCAGTGTCTCGTAGTTACCTCTTATCAATAATAACAAAAATGTGGTCATTAAACCCGCGCACTGGAAAACTGGTTCACCTAGTGTTATCAGGTCGACTGGGTCTGTTCTAGCCAGATCGGTCATTTCATTGAGCGTTCCTCAGTCTGGTGTGAATATGGCAAGTGATTGGTTGGTGAAAAGTAACAGTGGGGAAGCTTATCCGCAACACGAAACACTGCACAAAGGAAGAAACATGTCCACAAAAACGATCGACTCGATCAATCGATCGTTACAACAGTTCGTTTGGGTTGACTATATTGTGTTTGTGCTGATGGTGGCGAGCTGTATCTTGGTTGGGATCTTCTTCGGCTATAGAAATCACCAAAAACGTAAACACCGTGGACAAGCATCCGGGAACGAAACGGATACTCAGGACTATTTAGTTGGGGGTAGAAAGATGCATGCTTTCCCCATTGCCGTTTCGTTGGTGGCCAGCTGGGTGTCAGGTGTTCCCATGCTGGGAACTGTCACTGAGGTCTACGTGTACGGCACACAGTTCTGTTACATCGTATTCTCAATGATGCTGGCCGGTGTTCTAATGCATTACCTCTTTTTACCGGTGTTTCACGAACTTCAGATAACATCTGCATATGAAGTAAGAAATGGGATTTAAATTGTATCGTCTGATCATTTGAATATCTCACAAGATGGTCAGCCATACCATATTAGCAACGATTTCGAAACGAAATAAATAGTAATTCTATCTATAGTACCTCCAACGTCGCTTTGACTCACGGATGAGACTGTTTGGATCCATTCTATTCACATTGGCTTGCGTAAGTATTTAGAACATGCCTTCAAACTGATCATGTTTAATCGTGTTTAATCATTGGACTCAGTTGCTGTGGATGCCTATCGTGATCTACGTTCCTGCGTTAGCATTTAACGAAGGTAATTGATTACCATGAAATAATGAATTACATACATTACTCATTCAGTATCTTCTTGATTGCCAGTGACTGGATCCAGCGTTCATCTCGTTACATTGGTTGTTTGCATAATTTGCATGTTCTACACCAGCATTGTAAGCAATAATCACGGCAATAATCCACGTACTACGAGTTGTGGCAAGCATTCAAATATCTCCTCAAATCCTTAGGGTGGCCTCAAAGCAGTGGTTTGGACAGATGTGATCCAGTCGGGAGTAACATTGTTGGCTTTGCTGGTCGTGTTGTTCAAAGGCACATACGATGTAGGAGGTCCTGCAGAAGTCCTGGAACGAAACATTGTCGGCGAACGGCTAGAAACACCCAACTTTGATCCGAATCCAATGCTTCGCCATTCTTTCTGGATCATGTTGCTTGGAGCACCGGTGTGGATATGCGAAGGTTTAGCATGTAGTCAAGATATGATTCAACGGTTCCTGTCTTTACCTACTCTGAACGAGGCTCGAAAAGCCTTGAGTTGGTTTGTGATTGGATGGATTACAGTGAATGTGACATTCTTTCTGATCGGAATGCTCGTATACGCTACGTACTATCGTTGCGATCCACTGACGACAGGGTTGGCGCAAGCGAAGGATCAACTGTTGCCACTGTTTGTGATGGAGACGTTCGCCGCTTACCCTGGAATGACTGGAGTGTTTGTGGCAGGTATCTTTAGTGCGGCGCTTAGTTCGTTGTCGTCGGCACTGAATGCACTCTCCGCCGTTACACTAGAGGACTTTTGCAAACCATATCGTAAGAAGCCGCTAACAGAGAAGCAGATCGGCTATATTATGCGAGGCTCTGTGTTGGTATACGGAGCATTGTCAGTATTGCTGTCTTTTTCGGTAGAGCATCTAGGGACGGTGATGCAACTGGCAATGACGTTAAGCTCAGCGTCTGCGGCACCATTGCTTGGAATGTTCGTAATGGGTATTTTGATGCCCTGGGTTAATGGAACAGTAAGTGTACCGAATTTAATCAAGTAGAATTTCTCACCAAAACCAATAAGCTAATAATTTGTTTCCATTCCACAGGGAGCTTTGTACGGTGGCGTTACCGGACTGGTGACCATGTTCTATATGTGCTATAACGCAGAGTTTTCGATTGCTACGGGCAACAGAACATTCGATGTGAAGCCCGTATCGGTGCAGGAATGTCCTTATGAGTTTGTTAATTACACAAACGTAACCATCACCAGCGGTGGGAAAAATCTGGACGAGATAAGCCAACCAATCTACCATATATCTTACATGTATTTTACACTTTTCGGTATGAGTGTTACTTGCTTGGCTGGAACAGTAGCGAGTTGGTTGTCCAAGCGAGATGACCGAGTTCGTCGGGAATCAATCAATCCAAAGCTATTTGCACCGTGCATTAGAAAATATATTCTAATGGAATAACCGTAACCATACGAAACAGTGCAATAGAACATATTCATGGGTTGAGAACTATATTTACCGGTAAGCATATGAAAAATAGTTTTAATGAGAACCCTGACCGCTATACCTGGGCCATGCAAAACGTTTGGCATACCAGCTTGAGGAATGCAAGGTAATTTGTTCAGTTCCTTTCCTTGTTACCGACACTTATGCATGCATAACGAGTTCCAATTAAAGACCTCTTTAATATAGCAATAGCTTACTTTTTTCGTTACGGATGATCATTTGTTGCATCTTAATAGCAGATGTAGAGCATTGGGTGAACTCGGCTCGACAACTTCCCTGAATAACAAATTATTATGCTTTCAAATAATCGTTAAGCACGTTTTTACGATCGTTTGGCGATCGTAAAACAAGCTTTACGACAGCATTAAATTGCGACAGCCGTAGTACAGGAAGGTGGACAAGTTTACTAGCGGGTGAACGACACCTACGTTGATTTTTGGCGAGTGGGTAGGTTTGCGCGTATGTAAATGAAAGTTTCTTCAATGAAATGTAGCCATTTGCACATTACCACTGTCGGCGATAGTTCATACAGTTCTTACACTATACATGGGGTAATACTTTTTTGTTTGGCGTGGTAAGTACGAATAATTTATTTGCTAAAGGCGTGATTTTTATGACAAGCTTACTGCTGACTAAAGCATAATGGCGTGTAAAACTAGTGGGAAGTCTAACCTGTGGAGAGTCGCAGGTCTAAACGAAGATATCAACATGATACATCTTTTCGATTTCCCCATCGATCCAGTCGCGATAGTGAGGAACATTGACGTACACTCCCGGCACACCCTGCGTACCACACTCGTACCCGAATGCAACCAATCCGACCACGTAGTACTGGTTCTCCGAGTGCGGTATGGGACAGACGAGTGGCGATCCACCGTCACCACGGCACGCGTCTTTGCCGGATTCGCCGCCAGCACACAGGAATCCCTGATGTAGCCGGAAGCTTCGGTTTAGGAGATGTCGGCGAAGCACCCGTTGGCAGTGGCCGTTCGGTACGATTGGGAGTTTCGTACGCTTGAGCACGGACGAGTTACGACCACGCTCGTCTTCTCCCCAACCGGTAAACAGGCATCGTTTGTGGTCAAAGTTTGCGTTCTGCGGCGGTAAACACGCTATTCCAACGACCTCTGTGAAGTCAACATGTTCGTCCAGGAAAAGAATAGCGATGTCGTTCAGCAGTAGCTCACTGTAGAATTGTGGATGCGTTACGCTTGCAATGACGGCCCGATCTTGTGGAGGATAAATCTCGACCATATGCTCCAGATCCCACTCGCCCAGGCGTACACGTAGTTCGCTGCTGGTACGGTTCTCAATACAGTGTGCGATCGTGATGACCACCTTCGAGTGAACTAGCGTGCCACCGCACAGATACAACTCGTATTCAGGTTGCACGGTATACACGAACGCCATCCAGGGGAATTCACCTGAAAGGAAAATGTTACAAATATTATAGTATCTTATGGTTTTGTTGAATTTTTGAGGTTTTGAGATCTAATCATCAATTGAATTATTCGCTAAAAATATTGTTTGAAACGAGATTATGCTCCAAACATCCAACGCAAACTACAACAGCACCTTCACGACCAGTGTTGTAGTTTTTACTATAAATTTTTTAAATCAAACATAAAACGGGTGCGTAATATTGCGCTACCCTTAATGCACTGCTAATAAAACTATGCCATGTTATACCCATGATGACAATGGCTTGTGGACGTTTGGTAAACTTTGGTTCGGCTCGGGTTGTAAAATTTGTTACTACTAACGCTTGCCAACTTTATGCCAAAACTTCTCTCCTCGTACTCACCGTATTTGGCGCGTGTTTTGTCCTTTTGCTCGACGTGCCCGATGCCGTTGTTGTTCCGGGCCGCACACACAATTTCGTTTTCGTCCGGTGCTTCGGTGTCCTGAAAAACAAAATGGAAAACCGTTAGTAAAGCCACGTTAGTGTTACCGCATGCCGCAAAAGGAGGTCATGCAGCAAGGTACCGCGTACGAAAGCTTCCAAAAGTCAAGGGTCAGTTCTGTGCAAAAAATTTTTTTGGCATTTGTTTGTTTTGGCGATCGGTGTTTCTTTTTTGTGGTTTTGCTTTTGTAGATTCCTAGGAGCATGAAACCATCTTATCAACATTCGCGAAAGATGCGGTCTTATGTAGGTTGAACTTGTAGTGTGCTATTTGCATGCCCATTCACACTCTCCTTTTTGGAGCAATCGGCACTCTACATACGCAGAACCAATTGTAGTTTAGCAACTGCCTAAGTCTTACCGGTGCACGGACGATGCGTTCGAATGGGCAACACTTGAGATGTGGTAACCGGCACTCATCGGAGCTAGAACGATCGAAACTTGATACGCTGAGATTAAAGAGGATCGCGACGGTGGTAAGATCGGGTGCAGTGTAAGTGTAAGGCATTGTTTCGAGGCGTCCACACCCATCGAGAATTACCTGAAAAAGTCCAGATGCACCTCATCGTACACGTTGACGCTGACGGGGCGACATAGTTCCGGCAGTATGCAAAGACCTCCGCTGCAACGCTACGGGAGAGAGTGTAGAATCCCAAAGCAGGGCATCGATTAGAGCTGGAAGGTGATGGACAATACGGAGCTCATACTCTGGTAGCTGGTTCGGTTGCTTGTGAAGATGCGGGCAGTCGTTGGTGGAGCCAGAGCAGCAATAGCAGGAATCCCGACCGCACCGGCATCGATCTGGTCACAATGGCTTTCGGATACTTGAACGAACGGCAATGCACTCGATGCGTACGGCAATGCAGCAAATCGCACCGAACTCATAAACGTCAAACGGCACTAAACGAATACACTCCAGCTGGGGAAGACTTCCGAACGCACACTGCACTTATTTCTCACGCTATTCGATTGACCGTGGCTTATCAGCTGCTGTGTGTATATATGCCGTTGTGTCTCGGCTACACAGCATTCCCATCGGACGTCGGACGGCAGCAGCAGCAGCAGCAGCAATAGTAGTAGCCGTAACGCCAGTACTAACAAAACTGCGGCTACTCCATACGGCCGGTTCCAGCAGACACACGCGCTCCAGACAGAGTGCCGGAGCACTTCTTGTTTTTTGGCCCAACCTAGTTTTGTTATTCCCGTGTCCCTGCTCGGGTGCGTTGAGAGGGATTTGAATTTTGTTTTATTTTTGCATTCGACCGGAGACTGAAGTCTTGAAGCCGGCATATTCCCCACAGCACTGGTGGTGGAAGTCCATGGCGCCAGTGCCGCTTCCGTGTTGTTCCGCCGCGGATGCGAGAGCATAAGATAAGAGCAGGAACAGAGAGAGAGAGTGAGCTGTTTGCGTGTTTGACTCTCGGGCTTTTTTTCACCACAGATTCTCTTATGGACCACAGCCAACACAAAAAAGGGCCCTTCATTCATCTCGTCCACCGACACGGTCCAAGGGGACATTTGGAGCAATGACGTGTTGGATGAAGCATCAACCATAAAAAAATGCTCGTACACACACGCGTACGGAGAAGCAATGATGTCGTGTGGGGAACAGTTGGAACCTGGAGGTCAGGGACTGATGCTGGCAAGTTGTCGGTATCTCCACTGGAAAGCGTAATCACAGGACGCGATCAGGTCCATGTGTCTGAGACGTTCCGAGCTGTCTCAACGCAGTACGCGTCACGGTTCTTATCGCGCCCCTTTCGACGGTCAGCGAATCTGGGCAGTGTGGTGCTCAACGTCACCGTAACATTCCCGCGTCAGAAACACTTATAATTTATCGTCGTTTTTTTCTGGCCCCCATTTTGGAGCAGCATTTGGGTGAGGGGATTAATTCCTATTGTTTTCGGGGAAACTATAGAAGAGGAGTTAAATTGAAAAATGTCCTCATCAAGGCCACAAGCTGTGGTGGAGACAGAATGGTAGTTTTTTGTTGTCTTTTAATTTTTTTGCCCTTAAAAGAATGTTTGGTGATCTTCATTCATGGTTCAAAGATATTCAGGAACTCTCCAAGGAATTATGAGACTTCATGTAGAAGATCTATATTTCTGGAGAAATCGGTGAATAGTAAAGATAGTGAAATGCTTCATTTGTTCCAAATTTTGCTTGCCACATTGTTCTCCCAAAAGGTTGAGTCATCTCAGATGATCCATGGCCATCATGGCTCAGTGGCTCCTTTGGTGGCCTTTTTCTGGTTATTCTTGAACGTTGGCTGCTCAAAGTCCAAGAGTGTCGAATCCGTTTGTAATGCGTCGATTGATGGATAGAAGTTTTAATTGATTTCGATCGATTTCGGACCGTCTAGACAACATTGGAAATCTCATCGCCAATGCTTTCTCACTCAGAACGCAGACGAAGTAGGAAAAACAAACGAATTCTTCATCCTTGGAGATGTAGATGCATGTATCATGCAAGGGAGGATTCACGATTTGTAGGAACTTTGTTCTGTTTTCCACACTGTCATCGCCATGGCGATGGTAAGGCCGGGAAGCCGTTTCGTTCCGGTCGTTAGCATTAGCATATTTCTGGTATACAAGTACGAATGTCTTCTGTCTGATTCCAAATAGTAAAAAAAAAAATTACCAAACCTCCCGGTGGAAAACAAAACAATGGTTGAAGAGAGATTTTCTACGATTTGGACACTGCAGGATGGGAATAAGAAAACTGTAGAACTGCGTTAAAGCTCCGTCAAGGAAACACAGTCTTCTAACGATGAGTTTAGTTTTCTTTATCAAGCATGAAAAAGTTATGATAACGATTATGTTTTCCCACCCGCCAGGGAAATACACTACTGAAAGAGGAACCATCTTAAAGGACGAAAAAAGCGATGGAAAGTAAAAAGAAACTGAAAAAAAAACAAATATATAAGAAACGAAATCACAATAGAAACAGATAATGATTGAAGCTGCCGAACAACGTTATGGGTAAAAACAACGAAAGAGTAACAACAATTGGCGAACAAAACGACACACTGCTGCGAACCGAGAAGATATATAATGGAGCTGACAAATGCGCTGGTGCACGTAGGAGGTGGCATGTAGTTTTTTGTTTCGTTTCCCTGCACCACCGTTGCCGGGTTAATGGCGTCATGGTGAAATGAATTCCGAGTTGGACATCCTGGCGACAAGGGAGAAAACAAACATGTTTCCTACCTTTTTAGGGTGTTTTCTCCCCAGTGCCTCCGTCACCGGTTCGTTCTTGTTCTTCGCGAGTCAACCGAATGAAGCTGGTCAATTAAATAGTTGACACAACTAGCGATGGCATCGTTCACTTCTGTTCGCTCCACATCGTAGCGTGGGAGGTACGGAGATTTTACAAACGAAGGAAAAAAGAGTCTCCTTGCACTTTTTATTGACTTTGTGAAGTTGCAGCCGAGATAGTGGATCTGGTGGTAATTCTTTCGCGTCAAGACACAACGAACAGACACAAACGTACAATCGAAACCGAATGCGAGGAGAGATTGTAGAATTTTTAAGCAACCTTTTTATTGACTTTCCTTCGCTTCCTCGTCTCGTTTTCCGGGGCTAATGCTCGGTTGGAGATGAAGTCTATCGGTTAGATGATCTTACCACATACGCCAAAGTGTTCGATTAATGGGATAAACCGATGCTTGTGCGTGTGCTTTCGTGAGCGTTGTCGGAAGGTACCGCTCGATTGCCAAGTTGCTTGGGCACGAGATCGTGATATGCTTATTTATTGGCATATCGATGACGCCACACGAATGTGGGAAGTTTTTGTAGTTGGGATGCGGTTCCTGCCTCTGTTGCTGGGGAGGTTAACGCGAATTTAAACCACGCTATGAAATTATCAGATGCTTTATAAAGTTGGATTTGGTAGTACTACGTGTGATTGCTTTTCATGACACCAATTCTCCAACACTGTTTTCATGTACAAAAACAAGTCGTATCATTCTTCATTTTATAAACAATTGACTATAAACTATAGTCTTGGGTTATTTTTTACATACTTTTAACTTTTACTGGAGAATTCCTTCACACGAAATCACAATCTCTCAGGACGTCACTAGTTGATGGTTAAAAATGATAAGTTGGCGTTTTTTAATAGCTGCTTAAACCGTTTGCCTTTTACTTTTGCAAAATGTACGTTTCGTCGAAAAAGTAAAGATACACATCGCACTGCGCCGTATGCAGAACAGCCATTTGAAGTATCCATCTAGCTGGGAATCTTGAGGTTTCGCCATCAAAGTTTTGGGCACTGGATGGTGCTCCATTCCTTGAAAAGTTGAGCTCACGACGAAAACAAACATAAACGCTGTATGGTCACCGCAAACGGCCGTGTGTACACCGAGTTACGCACCGAAGGGCCAACGCTGCACGCGCACACCGCTTCTGGAAGCATAATTTATTGCAATCGTTCTCCTAATTAAGTCTTTACTGTCCGGCTTCAGCGGTGGTTCGGTCTTTCCCTCATCGGTCAACAAAAAAGGAGGCGAAAAATAAGCACGAAATGCATGGAACAGTCCCCAAAAACACCCAAGGAAACAAAGCGGAAGATAAACATTTCTCGCACTTCTTCGGTAAGGAAGCAAGATCAGGGTTTCTTTCTTGCTGTTTGTGCACCACACCTCGCGTGTCGTTTCTTGCGAATCGCTTCATTTACATTTCCTGGCGAAGACTCGTCACTCATCGAGCCACGAGTTTTGGGGCCCCGCCGAATGATCGGTTGCGTTCAGGAAGGAACGTGCAGGACGTAAAACAACGCCCCGGGGTTGAGTTAATTAATCATCTGTCAGGGAGTGCATTCGGGTGGCGTCTGAGCGATGTGGAATGGGTCACAGCAAAACGAAGAAATGCTTTAAACTTTCTGGTGGGATTGGAGATCATTCGTTGCTGTGTGGGGAACTCTCGGTAAAGAAACAGGAGCTTTAATGTTGGTGGTTAAAATTTATTTTTTTTTTAAATCACAACAAAACATTTATTTACATTTTTTAAATATTAATTTCTCCAAGCGACAAACCCTGGAAATTGAAAGATTTTCAATCTGCCCTTTATTGTCGTAAAAGAATCACTACTCAAGACCCTCCGAATGTTCCGAGTGTGTAATGGAGACAAAAGCCCTCAACATGTGGGGACCGCCCACCGATCGTTGCAGAAGATCGAGAGGAGGGGAAAAAAATAATGGAACGGATCATAAATTTGCGTGCCCAACGATCGCATGCGACGGTCACGTTGCGTTGTCCATATACGTTAATTTGCTGTCAAAATAAATCATAAAATGAATAAATTCTGCTCAACTTAATTATCCCCTTCGCCCGCGTTGTAGCTTGTGGGTGAGACTGTTGTTTACTTAAGAGGTTTACAAGAGTTTTGCTTTCTTTTGGAAACACACCGACCTGCCGTGGGGGTCGGTAAGGTGACGAAGGTTTTACATGTTGGTCAAATGCGATGAAATGATTGTGTTGCTTCGAGCTATAATAGACACACCTTGTACCGGTGGAAGAAAAACAGCAATATGGAAACCCACAAAAGCATAGAACATTGCGCTCGAGTGCCCGCGTACTTTCCACGGGTGAAAAATGTCCAAAGAAAGCGGCTCATAATTGTGCACGGTTTGGTTTCGAACGACGGCCAGATTTAATACGGTTCAGGAGGCTGCAGAATGCCTGCTCGTTTCGGTTCGTTCGGTCAATTTACGCTGAGTACAACATTGTGCCGTCTGTCTGCTCAAGTGCGAGCGTTCCTTAAAAGGAACCAATGAAGTTGTTGAGCAATATTTATGGCATTAGCAATAGTGACCATCTTCAAATAATTCCTTCGTCCACGAGGGAGTTTTTTTGTTTGTTTGCTGTTGCTGGTAGGGAAATACAGACGATCGTACGCGCTCCATCGCGTCGATTGCGAATGATGTGTTTAATGTGTTTTCGAGCATATCAAAGCGTGTTCGCACGTAACGAAACATGAATATTTAAGTGATCACGGTTTTTCGACAGGCTCCCCACTAGGCAAGACACCGCGCGAACCTACAAGTGTATTCAACTGTGACAAATCGGTACTCGTGAGCTTTGTGCGTAGCGGAGTTTGTTAGAAATGCAAAACTCCTTAGCGATGCCTGAACAATCAACCAAATATGTAATGTAAATCGACTATAGGAAGTGGCTCTTACGGTTTGGTCGAATATTTGGGTGTAAAACAAAAAAGAAAGCCTGCCAGAATAGTACTTTTCTGTTTGTTTAAGGACAACAGGAACGCGATAACCGCAAACCTAGACGGATTGATTGGTAGCTGTTTGAATAAGGGACAAACAAAGAATTCATAAACAGTTAGTGGAATATACGTCCTGCATTACTCATTCATTACTCATTTCATTTCTTGATCAAGTCTGCTGAATGAAGCGAAGTTTTTGGAAAACCTCTTCAAAGATTTCGAAGCTTGCATTATTCTCTGAAACAATAATCATTCCAAGGTAGTAGAAAATTGCTTCCAGACCAAAATAGATTCCTCTTATTCTTCTTGGCGTAATGGTCCATTGGTGATGCCGGCCATTTCTGCTTCCTAAAATTGTTTTTATCATGTAGCTGGAGAGAAAACATAATCCAATAATTCTTGTATCGATGAGGTTTTCTGTATCATTTCCATTTATTGGAGTTCATGTTTCTTCAAAGATTTAACGTTAGATGCAAACGTTATTCTCTGAAATTAAATTCCAGCGATGGTACTGGAGGAATTGCTTTACAGGATGGGATTGCGAGGCGTGATAAAGGCGTCCAGTGAGCAAGTACTTAGCCTTTACTCAAGTTAATGACCTATTTACGCTTATGATCCGTTCCATTTTTCGCTTTAGAGGGTATTGATGGTAATCATTATCCAAATCCAAATTCTTCGTTGGACTAGCTATCCATAGCAAGGATTTATGTTGAAGAATAAGGTATGTAGTAGAATGTTTAAGCATACAGTATGCTGAAGCTAGAACTAAATGATACCAATACTAAAATCCCCTGCTTTATTGGTGTTTGGACTAAGAAACTGATTCAACTTTGTCTAAATTACAGTTCTCAAAAAACAAGGACTTATAGTAAAATTTGCGCTATCAGATATTTAGAACCTAGATAAAAACTAGTAGCTGGCAGCCTAAAAAGTATGGCAGAACAGACATAATATTACGCCACATTAATAACGACTCCACTGTCATGAAACTGTTACTCAATTTTTCTCATCAGATTACTCACATTCATGTTCAATAGAGGTACACAGAATTTCATTCAAATAAGGCTCGCCAAGTTTAATTGCACAGGGAAATTGTTTCCCAGAGAATTGTTTCCGTGTTTTCGGACAACTTTGGTGAGAAGCATAAGTGTAGCGATAAAGTTTTCTGCACGAGGAAGTAAAAGTTTCCATTGTACTCGTCTTGACAGAAATAGGGAAAGAATTCAAACCATACTACTAAGCGTATTCGTAGTTGTATCGTGTCTGAAAAAAAAAACAAACACACATTCTTTGCTGGTGAAAGCGAAGCAAACATAAATCATGCATGCCATTCTGATGATGCGCTCGTGCAGAAGTGATCACGGTCATCTCGACCGGGGATGCTTTGAATATCTTGGAACAAATCCAACCAACAAATAGCAATTGCACGTCCATTACACTCTGATCCACGTTGTGGTGCGCTTGTATCCCGTTTGTGTGCCCATAAAACCGACGTTAAGACCAAGAACAAGCGGACATACTATCTAGCGTGCGGTAATAAAAAAGGGAGCATATTCCCGAGCGATGAAGGATCGGAACTAGTTTCGCTTTTATTCGTACACGCGTAGAGAAGGAAGCCCGCGCTGCTGGAGATGATGGACGGAGGTTAAAATAAAAACTGTGTTCAAAGCCAGCAACACATTGCATCGGGCTTCCCATAAAACGACGGATGAAGCAACGCGGCTCATTATGAGATTTACTAGCCGTGCGGGCTGCTCGCGTCCGTATCCGTCCGGTGCTACCATTTTTGGGTGACATCCAGCTAACCGACACCGGTTCTACTGGCTGGGATCCCTGAAATGGATACGTATCTTGATGTTGGCCGGACAATGGGGATAGAGCAGTAGTAGTAATAGTAGCAGTGCGCGATAGTTAAGACGATTTCGCACGTACTGCACGCGTAGCAACACTGCAGGCGTTTGCGGAACGTTGAGTGCGTCAAGCAAGCATCTAAATCTTAATCTCATCATCAACAAGTGTGCCCTACCCAAACACACATGCACGCACAGCATACTTTCGGCCTTTGTCCACTCGTTGGTCATTCTGACTTTGGAACGTGAGAGATCCGCACACGACGCACCCGACGTCTTATTACTGATTCTGGACCATTTCCCCGGGCGGCTTGGTGGAGTTTATGACTGTTTTTTCGTTCCCCGTTCCCACTCTACTTACGGCTTATGTTTGTTTGTCCGCTTTTTTTGCCACATCAGGCGGGAGGCGTTTGAAACTCACCCTAACACATTCCCGCTCGGACACCACGCTTCACCCGCCAGGGTCCGGTTTCGCACGAGATCTTCGGCGGGACGACTAGCATGAATTATGTGCGAACGAACAACGTCGAACATACATTCCAATCCTTTTCTGTGCGGTTTGGATTTTCAACCACGGCCGATACACACAGCGGGCGTCGTCCTCTGTGTCTGCATTCGCCTGTTCCCCATCCCCCTTTCTGGAACTGGAGTGCATCGCGTTTGTGCATCGATCGCTCATCACTGGATGCAACTCGTCGCTCGGGAAAGACGAAACATTTCAACCGGTTGAAATGTTTCAACCCTCAAGCAAGTGCGCGCGTTTTTCACGAGCGAAATGTGAGATTCGGACTCGGGACTTGTCCCGGTTTATGCTCTCGCGAGACCCGACTCTCCACCGTGCACGAGAAACCGCGTGTATCATAAATTAATCATCAACAGTGATGCTGCCGCTGCCTGTTTGCCGGCTCCTCGGTGGTCCACGGATGTGGAAGCCGTCCGTGGACGATATATGCTTCAGTCTAGGAGACCGGCGTCGTGGTTCGCTTTTTGGTCTCTCACGAATCGGTCTGCATAGTTCGGATGGAAAAGTGGAGATATAAAGTATCGGAGAGCGGTGTGTGAGCTAGGTGTAAATTATGATGGAATTATAATGCGATAAATTTTAAATGTAAATTGAATGTTTAAATCAATGAAAATATGCACTAAAACAAGATAACAATCTAAAAACTAGGGCCATGATAAATCTTTATATTAAAAATTAGCAGACAGTTTAAATAAAACGAGTTCATATTTGTTTAATTGAATATTATTTAATATTGTGTAATATTTTTTGATTTGTGTTAAATGTGTTAACGTTTTAGTTGGCATGGGATTTGAACGCAAGTTGGCAGCGTAAAAATCTAGCATAGTATCCACTAGACTACAGTAGATAAGCAAGTGAAGCGACGATAAATCATGGTTTGTTATAAACGTCTGAGTGAAAATGAAAGTATTTTCTAGTTAAAGCACTAAAATTTGATCCGAATTTTCCCCGCTAACACCTACTGAATGAACCGGTTGGGACGCTCGTTTTTGTGTTTGTTTGCATTACATTAATCTCGCTCGAAATGGAAACCGTTTCTGCCACGGCTCCACCTTTGTACAAATCCAATGACCCCAATGTTGGGTCTTCCTTTTTGCCACCATTTTCCGGCGTGTGAAAATTGTGCAAAAAAAAAATCTGCCACTCTGCGAGGAAAATCCGCCCCGGGACAGGCTGTGGGAGTAGATGTGGTTGGGTGGAATAGGGTGGTGAGTGTAAGCGGCAAAGTACGGCGCAGCACACCGAAACCGGTAGAGTGAGCGTGTACGAGCGTACGAACGCATCGTCGTCCGTGAGCGGGAAGCACATACACGGGAAAAAAGGGAAAAGAATCATCGGGCCCCAAACATCATCAGTCGCGGCTATCGGAGAACGAAGACGCTTTCGCGGCGCTCACTGACGTTTGTGCGTTCGTACCGGGCAAACCGTGTCCACACCGTACGCTGGCCGGGTTGTTCGCGTTGTTTGTGATTTTTACGCGTACGCGTTGCGTTCCTTGCGGGCGTGTTGCGAAGCGAATGGGAAAAGTACACGAATTGAAACGAAAAGGGAAATTTGTTCTCAACCAGCTGTTTGTGTCATTCTTTACCCGGAGCATGTGAAATCGCGGCCGAAAGTGGTATATGCTATCCATCTTGGACGATTGGACACGGGTTGGTGCTTTGGTGACGTTCGTCGGAAGGAATGCAAAATGTGCGTATTACAGGTGTCGATCGAAGGGGTAAATCCGTCCAGGTGCTCTTCCTGCTACGTGACCATGGCGAACTTTGCAAACATCATTTAAAACAATTCCGAAAGATACTGCGATACCGATGCGACTGAGCAAAGGACGTAAATTCCACGAAATCTTGAATCGAACCAATCTCATCTGCCGCCCGTATTTACGACCGATGCGTGACAATCTCCATTCCGCCGATGTCCTTAAGCAGTGAGGTGACTTTAGCTTCTCAAAACTTCTGCGGTGTACGGTGTTGGTGGGTGGAAAGCGTTAAAGTTATTGTGTAAAATGCAGAAGAAACATAAATTGCCGAGCTTAAAAAGTTTCTCATTGGCTTACCGTCTCCTGGAGAAGTGTCGCGCACCATCGATACGGGTAGGAGGGCAGAAACTTCCGGAGCGGAAAGTCTCGAAGTTGCGTGCGGATTCAGATGCCTAAAAGGACGATAAATTGTGCACTAATCAGGCAGCAAGTTAGTGACGAATTAGGCGACCGTAAATTACCGGAAGCAAACAGTTTTCTGGATGTTGGCGGTACATGAGTGTGAATTTGACGAGTGCTTAACACAGCTTTTGTCGGAGTTGAAGTTCACCGGAAGTGTACGATCCGGAGGAAGTGATTTGTTCGTGTGGAAGTGAAAAGTTTCACAGCTTTCGGTGTGTGAATGGCAAGCAGTGGAAAAAAAATGTGATATTGTTCGGCCTCTCGTGAAGGAAAGTGCATGTGATCATTAATGTGCTTGTGAATTCTGCTCATTTTTCCACCTCGAGAAGTTTTCCAATAAGTAAACATATCGCTTTTCAACGTCACGCAGAGAAAGTTTCAGCACATAAAAAGGTAAATGATGCACTTAAATAATCACTATCATTTAATAAGCGTGTGCATGCCGCGTACCAATTAAAGCATTTGCGTTCGCTTAATGAAGTGCAGTGTTAAACGAAAACAGTTGTCCATGCCTTTGGAACTCAATTTGTTGAACAACGCCCATCTAAACAGTAAGTGATACGAATTTATGGCTATGAAAATGTGCTGCTGCTTCAGCTACCGCTTCTCCTGTAAGCGCTCTGGGACCGTAATTGGTGTTTCATGTGCTGCATAACTTAAACAGTTAGCACAATTGTTCCCTTCGCAAGCACCAAAGGAAAGAAGTTCAAGTGCCGTCACCGCCGATCCGGCGCGAGGTATAACAATTCCCACCGCGAACCCGTTTTTAATTCACATAAATCTGCTTTAAATGCAGTTGTAGGTTACGGTTTTGACAGATCCGTGCCGTAATATGGGTGCCGACAGTGCGCGAAACACAATAGTGCAACAGTGGTGGAGTGGGTATCGTGTTGTAATTGGCGTGGGTCATGAATTTTGCCAGCACGGGTAAGCCGCCACAGGGCGGAAAGCATCGTGTTGCATTTTTGTGATTTTTCATTCTTACTCTCTGGACGCCATTCTTTGGCGTTTCTTGGGGCGCGAGGGTGGCTTCTGCATGTAGATTGTTTCCGAATGGCCCCAGTTGTGGTGGGTTAGCGATGGTTTTGATATTCATTAACAATTCACCATTTTGCGATGTGGTTCACGGCGGGTGTGATGGTGTGGAACATTATTTCAATTATGTTGAAATCAG
>KB663610.1:15224074-15250268 GCA_000349025.1 Anopheles minimus | reverse complement strand
CCCCATCCCACCGGCATCGATTTGGCCGGTCGCTGCGGGATGCTTCGCTCCGGTCCGCCGAAAACGCTTTCGGGACGATTCGTCGTCGGTGACCATAAAAAGACACATTTCAATAAAAACCGGATTGCAGCAAGGGATAAACGGGATGGTGGGTGGGCAATGGGGGATGCGGGGAGTCAGCGGTATTCATTGCTGAGTGTTGCCCGTTTTTTTGCTGTTCCCGGTTTATTTGGTTATTTATTTATTTTACATTTTTTTTGCATCATTTCCATTGCCATGTGGATTTTAATGATGACACTGTAACGATAAGGGGTGATGCTTTTACGATACCCGGTACACCTGTAAGCGAAGGTCGTAAAGCGTCGTACACGGGCGAGATGGGCATTGGCGTGATTGAGTAATGCGCGAATGGAACCGTGACGAATGAAGCGTAAATTCTTGGTGACATGTTTTTCTTTTGCCATTCCATCGTTTGTGTTGCTGCATGTAAGTTTAAGGAGGAAGTTACCTAAATGGAAGGGATTATTAATCATCAATTCAAATCAATTCTCCAATGATGAAGTGTTGAGATGGTGTTGCGATAAGAATCTTTAAATAGTTTTGTTTACATAGTTTATTTTCACAATAATCCATTATATCTTATTTTGTGAACTTGCAGAGCTTTTGTTTAGCTTTGAAAAATAATCAAATAAATGTTAAATGGTGTATTTTTTATTAGGGACTCTATACTCGTTATACCGATGTTAAAGCTTTGATAGATTGGATGAATCTATTTGTGAACTTCCCTTAGTCAAACATTGTAAAATTCAGGAATAGACTTTTTTGGCCCAACCCAGATAATAATGAAGGTTGGGTTTACTTTTAAGTAGATCCTTAGAAGATTAATTCCTGCCACGTAATTGCCTTTTATAGAGAAAAGAAATGCTTTTGAAAACTTGTTCAAATAATTTTTCAATTCGGCATTTGGAAGTCCAAATAAAAGAGGAGGTATCCACATGATATTTCCAATTTTATTCGAGCAAAGATTTTTTTTCTTAATTGGCCCTTGAATCAACAGTTTGATCAACAAATATGGTTCCCTCCTCGGCGTAAGTACATAATTGCCGAGAGCACTTCGATTTCGCCCTTCGGCTTGTAAAATCAAATAAAGTTCACCGTAAACAATGTTTCGCCAGACGATGTAACGCGATCCCGTCCAGTGGTTGGCGCTGCCGGGCAAAATAATTGAAACCCGGTCGATGGAATCATCCTGCCAATGATAGAATCGGTTCGTAATGATACGTTGCATGGCGCTTGTTGTTGCTGCTGGTGCTGCTGTCAGTCGATAATTGTAGTTCCCGTTTCATGTCATGAATTGAACGATGAGAGAGTGGTAATGCTTTTTTTTAAATAAGTTTTAATGTGGCCGATTATTAAATTACAATCATTTGCTGCACTGCGAACGTTTCGCCAATGTGTATTTATGTTTAAGGGAATAAGGCGAAACAAAATCGGGCCCGATGGGAGGGAATCCTTGAGGGAAAATGTTGACATGGCGGTAGGAATTGGAAGGGTAACAAGCGGAATGGAAACAAACGTAAATGAACAAACAGCGAGCAATGATACGAGTGTAACATGTTTCATGTGTCATTGGACGTTTGGATGAGCCACAAGAGTAAAGAAGAGACAGTGGAGAAATGCACCAAGCACTCGAGCTAACCATCGTTGGGAAGCTTGGAAGTGACTAAGCCAACCTGCCAAGTGGATGTATAAATTGCAGCTCTATTCTGCCTGGGAGGATATCTCAAGTCTCTTCTCTTTTCCTATCTTCCCAGTACTCTCAGTCAAGCGGATTTTCGGTATTGCGTTAGAGTACGGGGAAGTTAATGGAGTTATAATAGAGCCTTCGAGGCTTCAGTTAACCATGGGAGAAAAGCTGGAGCACTTTTTCTCTTGACCTTTTCCTTCAGCTTTCTAGCCGCTGTGTGGCGCTCTAAGCGACCCTAACCGTTAGGAGACATATTACATCTTTCGAAGGTGTCTACAGTTCGGGTGTTGAGCAGTGGTAATAATCCGTCCCGAAGAGGTTCACTCCTTTTTTGCTCAACGAACAAAAAAACGCAAGGACCATCGCGTGTGGGTGGGTTTTGTTTTGCTTTTGTGGGCGGTTTAAGGGTTGAGAATTACAAGGATTACCGAGTAATTGGCAACGTCTGGGCAGGAGGGTTGAGCAGATTGTGCAGTGCTTCGACCTCTGCGACTCACCAGACCAATTGATCAGTCTGGCGAACGCCTGCCATGTTTGGGAATCCTGTTCCACCAAGCGACTGCCAGTGATTAATCGTTTTCAACACTCCAGTTCTGTTTCAGGTGAACCATCTGGAATTCTGTGAATGATTTCTTGAGCTGCAGCTTGACAGAACTCATTTGGATTATGATAATGAGCCACTGGAAATTAAATCCCAAAATGAGTTAATTAATTTCCCCCCAATGCTTACCACCGTACTTCTTTGGCGATAAGAAGTTACACATGAAGTTAATGTCAACCTTTTCCCTCCCGAAAAGTGCCTTCGATAGGTGCCTCGCGCAAAACTGGTAGCACATTTATTATTTAAATCACCTACAAAACGGGTGTCCGTGCGTGTCGGCCGCGGCTAAGTAATTGCTAATGTTACTAATCGGACACTGCTTCATCTGTCATGTTGGTCCCATTTCGTTATGCTTCTTTGCAACGACGCATACCCCCAACCCCCTCCCATATCTACCCAACACAAACACACACACGTGAAGTAAGTCATACAGCAAAAATTGAGTGAGTTAGGCGTTTGGCTTGATTCCATCGCACATTCATCGTGTTTTTGGGGTGTACCATTCGGTTCCAATCTGACTCTGGGATGAATTATTTATACTGTTAAGCGAAGAGGATAGTCTATATTTATAGTCCCTCGGTGCGTAATGCGAGCGAAACGATTGCAAACTCCATTTTGCATGACCGATGACAGAGCATTAGGTTGTCGTTTTTTTTTGTTTGGATTTGTTCACTGTCGTTTAAAATTGTTGCTCCACAGTGGCTGTTGCTTTGCATACAAAACGATGATGAAGTGCTTTAAAAGGGGAGCGAATTTGTTGAAGTAGTTGTTTTGATTCGAGTCTCTATCTCTGAACTCTCATTTATGGGAAATTGAAAAAGAAGCATACAAATGTATTGAATCAAAATTTAGGAGCGGGTTAGTAAATTCCTTAGTACGGGGTTGGTCCAGATGGGATTCAATCCCCAGTTCTACCGTGTGACCATCCGAGCTACTATCTCCTCGCTCGTCGAATCCCTCCAGTAATTGAACGATGATCTGGATATGTATGTAGAATAATAAGACCATGGCAAACGATGGAATAGAGATAGAGAACAATGCTATTCTATCGATCTTATATTATACAGATGAAATTCATAATATGCTTGTGAATTTTTAATATTTTTAATTTATTTTATTTCATACATAACCATAATTTTGATCACTTCAAAATTGTGTTAGTAAAAAAAGTGAAATTAAAAAATAACTAAAGATTTAAACTACAAAGTATGCAACAAATGTGATCAGATGTGTGCCAAGTATTCTGCATTGTGATAAACAATGATCATCTAATACATCACCATCTTTCATAAATCATTGATGACTCGTGGCATCAATGGGTCTTTGGAACGTTTTGTTCTTTCTAACATCAACAAACTATTAAGCAGCAAGCGCTTTGTTACTTTTCCGTAAGAAAAACGATGAGGTCACCGTAGATCCATCTTCAACCTTCTCAGCGGACACACATTCGCTCGTGAGTCTTGTAAATCTACGCCTGCGGCTCACATCCGGCTACCGTACATCGTCGTTCGAAACATGAAAAAGGTTTCCACCCAAAGAAGCAAGCGGCCGTGTAAGACCGCTGAATTGGGAGCTCGGTTTTATTAGCATAACAGTCGTAATAATCATCGTTTCGCTAATATCGGTTCACCATTCATCATGCGGAACCACTCGATGCGGCCGGCGATGAAAGTGGCGCAAAAGTGACGCGCTCAGTCTTTCCGCCGTTTTCGCCCGAGCTGTAAACGTTTGACCCTTTGACATCATCACGGAATGTCGGAATGTTTGAGGTTCGAATGTGCGAATTGGGGCCTCACGGTTTATGGCAATCGGGAACGGGCGTAGATGCCGAAAGTTTTACAGCCAAGTTTGTGCTTCGGGATGAAATTGAATAAAAAGGTTTCCCCATAAAGGGAGCTTACGATGGAAACAAACAGGGACGGTTGGGGAAAACAATCCATCCTCTCTTGAAAAAAAAAAGAAATAAAGCTTACCACTAGCTACTTCCTGTGAACAAATGCTGTCTCGCTTCAGCTGCTGTCGTGCTTCTCCCGAATGGAGATAAAGTTTTGGGTGGACTTTTGAGACATGTACCCCCGTAAACCCGTGTGGTGGTGGAAACGGGGGAAAAAGCGTGAAAATTAACATTCATGAAATGGATTATTTATGACTGGTCGCATTTCCTATCCGTTCACCGACGGTGTGATAAAAGCTCGGCTAAATGTGGCGACATAAAAGCGTCGGCGAACGAGGAAATGGAAAAAAGATGCACCGGAAATAGAACATAATGCTGGCTCCCACACAGCGGTCAGCGGAAATTTTCCGCGATTCCACTTCGGAGATGGACGTGAAGCAGTGTTTGAGGTTGCCGCCTTTGCTGTGGGCGTCAAGGGAGAACTACAATGAATGGGACTATGGGAAAACGATTCCATTAAACATGGTAAGGTGTTGGACAGATGAGGTTTGGTTTTTAGAAAACTACTTGATTTACTGGACTATTCATATGTGGAGTTTACTTCAAAAGAGGAAGATTCCTTTTAAAAATTATTTTCGTAATAGCGAGCAATGATAAATTATTGATAAAAAACACCACTTAAATTTTATATCGAAAAGCATATGTGAACGCATATTAGTTTCCTAGTTCCCGGGAAAACATCTTCTACCCAATTTGGGTTAAAGCAGTAACCACGGATTGAAGCAATTCAATTAACGTCCAGATGAAGAAAGTACTTGTTTATACGCTTCTTCCGTAGCAGCAACTCAACCGTTAGCAACTCTGTTCGGTTCAGTTTGAATTGTAATGCGAACATTTGCGGTTGGTTCCGTTTCGGACACCGGAAGGATTGGCAGTCTCTTCGAGCAGATGCTTGACGTGATTGGTCAAGGGCTCGGATTCTGCTGATAAAAGTGCTGGACGTACACGAGATAGCATTGCATCGATTTTCCATTTGTCACGTAATTTGATGCGATTTTTGTCTCCACCAGCTTCCGTTTCAGGAAGTGGTCGAAGTTACCAACCGAGATAAGAAGGAAAGGAAATAAGTAATTATCCATCAGAGCGACCTCGTTCGGGTAACGATTGGTTCGAGTGCCGTCCCACAAGGATAACGGAAAGCAGCAAACAAGTAGAGGAAAATTTGCTTTTTTTCGGTACAAAACTGAATGGGTCAAAACTGTCCAACTGTGCTTCAAACTCGTTCCAGAACTAGACAGACGAAAGATGAAGTCACTTTGGGAAAATTTTCATTGTTCCAAACTGCACGGTGGAAAGCTGAGGACGAAACAAAAGTGATCCTTTCACGGAAGATTGATGGTTCACTAACAGTGTGTTAGTGTTTAAGTAGCGGTATACAACCTTCACTGACTCCTGGGCTTCGGGTGACAAATTTATGAGACATGAATGCACCGAAATAGGTGGAACAGCACGTGTAAACGGATCAATGTCGAAGTGCTTTGGGAAAGAAAATAAGGATCCATCTTCTTGGAAGTCATTGTCCGATTATGTGTGTGTCCTTTTGTGAAGGAGCTTAAGGGAGATTAAGTGGAGAGCCTATGACAGTAATGAAAATTACGTCGAATTTCTACTTGAGCTGGTTTGGTTGGTTGAACACAAGTTTTTGATGTGAGCATTCCTTCACAAAAAGTGTGGGGACACAAGAAAGTTGGAAGGGAGCGTAAAGAGATAAATATAAAATTAGAAACCTGATGCTTTCTGATTTTCTTCTCAAAGAAAAGTCATCGTTCATAAAATACCACCTAGCGCCTGTAACCATGAGCACCAGGAAGACAGGCCTGTAGATTTATGAAATGTTCTGTTAACGGTTTTGGATTCCGATATTCTTTCATAACTTCTTCAATGCTATAGTCCTCAATCGAATGTCCTCAGTTCGTGATATTGGGATTCATATCAATGAGATATGGGCGATGAAAACTTTGGGTCTAATTCTCAATACTACTGCTGATTTCACAAATGCATTGTGTCTTACAAGTTTGTATTCTTGTGATATTCATTTTTATGAATATTCCAGTGTGTCTTTGAGTCTTTGGAAAATCTTCTTTTGGATAGTTTTTGTTGATGACTTCGAAATATTTTAGAGATTTGTCATTAGATTTGGCTCAACATATCTCCGAGGCCAACCAAATGCTTCGGACGCCCCTTTAGATGTCAAGTTCTGGGTTTGGAAACTTTGAAGTGTTGACGTCTAAAAACCCAGGCTATGTTTGTTTGTTAGTTACCTTTTTCCAGGACATTCACCGTACAAGTTACAGATGTAACGACCCGATGCTTGTCTATATCCTTTATTTCAACCGTTTTTTTTCAGTAATTTCGACCTGTCCCCTATCTTCTTCTTTTCCGTTCAACCTTTGTTCCATGATGTTCCTTTGTGTCCTTGTTGTCGAATATGTAGGGATAGTTTTTTGTTACAATCTCAAATTTTGTAGGGTTTTGTTTTAATGGAACCTTAAAAACAGTTTGAAAATGTCCTTACAATAGTCCTGACAACTTATTCTATAACCTATTTTTTAACTAAAAGATGTAAATAGAAGCAATTTTCCAGACTTGAAGTTACTATATTTTTAGATTATTTTTTGAACAAGAAAGTATATCCCTCTATAGGTTAACAAGGAAGGTTAAAACTTTTTCCGACATGCATCAAAAAATTTCTTACTAAAAATGGCATCATTCAATGTTCGAACCATTCACGCCTACACAGCATCACGTATAAATTATATCCGCACCAAACAGTGAACTGTATCATATTTCCTACCAGTTATGGAAATCTCGTTCGAATGTTTGCCACCACCGCACCGGGGTCCGGTTCTTCGGCGCTGCAAAATTCCGACACACAAACAGCGAACCAAATTGAAACGCAACGTCCTTCAATCAACTGTCACCTGTGCGAATACCTTCTTTTTTTTGTGCCAACAAATTCCGTCCGATGATTGCTTTCCGCAGCGACACCCGTACACCGTACATTCATCTACCGGGGGTTTGTGCAGGCAACTGCACAAAACCCCGGTAGATGAATTCAAGTTCAGCGAATAAATAAACCTCACTTCTTATGACACGGTATGAGTGCGGCTTACCGAAGAAGAGGGAAAAAAAATCCAACCCTGGGGTCACGTTACTGATTGGTTTCCGATTTAAATGCGCCATTACGGTGTTGCTGCCTTTCGTGGCTTTTATTTTGTCCCACTCTTAATATCGACCCTTTTTCGGGGATGGGGATCATTTGGTCATGTCATTTAATTAAGAATTTCACTATTCTCCCGAGAAATTGCCGGGCCGCAATGACGATCGAAGAAAGTCTGTCTCCCATGGCAGCACCTTTCATTATTGCACACGCGTGTTTGTTAATCATGCGGGCGAAACGTAACGAGCCAGTGCCGGGCAACAATGATGGGTGGGAAGCGTGCAAATTGGGAAGAAATATGGTACGGCCGGATTTTAATCAGACAAACGTGAGGTTAACGCTACTTCGCTGTCCTTCCGTTAAGTGGGGGATAGCTGCCTGATTGGTAATACGAGCGGGTCATTGATAAGGATAATTTCCTTTCCCAAAGCTGGGATAGAAGGGCGGAAAAAAAAGTAGCAGACGCCATCTCCCACCTGACAACGATCGAATGGTCGAGCAAAGTGGTGCCTAATTAATGTTTGCACCTTCACGGAGACTTCATGGTGTGCACTTTCTTATCAGCGATGAATGTATATGTGCGCCCGATAGCATCTGTATGGTTGATTGCTTGATTATGAGTCTGCACGTGCTAGGGTAATGTGAAAGTTTGTTAACCGTTGCACAGGTAGAAGTTTTTTAATTTCTTTTCTAAATTTATCATTGCCAAGGTTTGGCACAATAAAAAACGATGAAATGAAACATTTCCTCCCTTGCCGGATATTAATTGTGCCATATTTGGCGTTGCCATTGTGTTTACCTTCTGCAAGGTGACGAGATGCTGGCATCTCGTTATCGTGTCCCAAGCTTCTCCCAAGATCAGTGACTGGTTCTTGCTCGTATACTATCTTCGAAATGTTTGCCCTCTGCGTCACGCGTGTACGGATGCAAACTCTGGGTGCATGTCGTCGACCCTGTCGGCAGCTGAAGTGCATAGCACGGGGCAGGTACGTACACGTTCGCTGATCGACATGACACACATGTTCCATTAATTTGCCACCAGCCGACCACCAGTGTGGTCGTGTGGACGTTTCCTAAAAGGTTGCTTACGTGCATTACCGACAAAACAAGGCACCACGACGGAACACCGCCCTGACAAGCCCGATTGCGGTTGTTGTGCTTCCACAAAGCAATGCACCGTAAAGCTGGCGAATGTAGATCAAAGCCATTGCTGTCTTATTTCTTCGATACACCACCAAAGTGGTTCGGAACAGTGTATGTAAAACGAATTTCTGACAACGTTGAGAAATCCGATAATCTTCACCGTTTCGCAACCAGACAGTTGTGATGCGAATATGGTCAATGTACTACGCAAATGCGCACAGAGATTGGCGTTGCTGGCGTGTCAGAAAGGAAGAAAAAATGCTCCTTCAAAACTGTAATGAAATTGTCAGTTTGTTTTTTTAAGATGATCGTTGAGATTTTTTTTTGTAGAAATTGAAAAAAAATATATTTTTTTTCAAATTTCTTGAGAAATTTATAACGTTATAGAACTCTAATATTTGTGATAATCATTAGAGTAATTGGCATGCCTTTCATACCACTTCATTGGAGGTATCCGAATGTTCGGAACGGGATCTTCCAATAAATACGATTAATGCTTGCTAATTAAACTGTCGCGTCAATAGAAGATGGCAATAGCGTTTATTTCTTTTCTTTTGTGGTTCCCCAATTCGGGGAATTATGATTGGGAGTTGTTGGGATTTATTTTCATCAAATATTACTTCTTTTGTGCTATTGCTATTTTTGCGCTGCGTGTTCGTCCTTTGATGGTCACGAGGGTATAAATAATACACCGAAAATCAAGTTTTCCTACAGGAACGAGTTCTTGTTCTTGGAAAGAACTGATGAAAATTCTTGGGTAATTTCATAATACATCTACGGCTAAATATGTTTCCCGAAAAATCTTAGGATGATGCGACTGTAGAAAAAAGTATTGTGATCGTTTTGCAGGAATCTGATTATTTTAAGTTAGAAATATTTTAAAAATTTAAAAAAAATGCAGAAGCAAAAATTATTTAATATTTGTGAATTAATTTCATTTATAAATCAACGTTTGGCGCACCTGAATAAAAAATTATCATTTATCTTATAAATATTAACTAATTTGTTGGAAATTTCAGTAAAACAATTTCTTCGGTATTATATATTCATAAAATCTAAAAGGCATATGGTATTCCTTTAAGCAAAAAAAAAAATTAAAAATAAACCAAAATTGACATGTGACTCTCGGCTTGCAAAGAACCTGGTTTGTGCCTTGCTCCTCCTCACCTTATTTATTGTGCGTTAATTAAACGAACTATCGCGTTCGAAACCTGACACATAAGTCATCGAAAATGATACCATACAAATGTTCGAGTGTCCGTGGCAACGTTACCAGAAATCAATCCTTACCGAATGTAACCTTGTTTTTCTGTTGCCCATCTAGATAATGAACGTATTTGTGTTTATGGAAGATGGTTCTCGTTCGCGAAGCGTTTGTTTTACGTCCTCTCCTCCATGACACGCTGCGTTGACGATGCGTGGGTAAAAAGGCGATGAATGTAACGGTAGCGTGTGTAATGATTTTCCCTCCAGAACAGCTTCCCGATTGGCACGTGTGTTGCTTTGCTCGTGATCAAAGATGGCACAAGTGTGTGGTAGACGCCGTTGTTATGTTAAGATTTTCCATCAAGCCAGAGCACATAAGAGATATGCCGAAAAAACTTTTTTGTCTGTAATAAGTGTGTTGGAAGTTGGCGTGATGGTTGGTGCTTTACCGTTCTGTTATGCTTTGTGTTTGCGTGTGTGTAACAACACTTCTGCGCGTTAAGAATGCTTCAGAGTTATGAAAATCTGAAGCAGAGTTTGGATTTGTTTCAATGGAAATACAAACATCGGAGACAGCTGCCGACAGATATTTTTCTCAGTACACTGTTATTAAGCTTTCGAGAAGTTTTCAATTTCCGCTAACGGAAAGTTAGCTGTTCACTACCAGAAGATAAACCTTTTTAACTGTCTCCGTGCATTGTATTCCAGAAGATGAAATCGATTTCATTCGCTATTTTCCAATTCCCCAACTGAAAAACTTATCTTTTCTTAATTCGTTTTTATCGAAGAACTCATTTCTGAATCGCTTTCAACGATGGTCAATAACGCGCTAAAACGATAAGAGGATTATCATCGACTTATGGTTTTCGTTTTTGCCCATAAAATATGATTCTATTAAAATGCATATTAATATTAGCTTAAGCAGATTTCCGCTCGATAACTTAATTTTAGCTTAATATTCAATTGGAACTAATTTGTCCAACATTAGTTTTCAATTTCCGAAATCTTTTTCCGCTAAATTGCAGCTGGTAGCATAATTAATCCATTACTGTTTCCATAGGTAGTCCCACCAGGAAGCGGAGTGCTTTACCGAAACATAAATGGTCACCGCAACCAAACGGTTTTGTTGCGAGGGTCGCAGGTTAATAAGCGGATACTTTAAACCATTTGTTATGCCGGCTCTATTAATGTAACTGCGCTGTCAAAGGCTTTATCAACAGGCAAAGAACAAACACACAGAACGTACCGGAAGGCAAGGTTGGGTTGCCGACGGAGGCTCCGAGGGCTGGGGCTGTAATTTTCAGCATCGTTGAATCTGTCATAAATTATCATTAGCGTACCCGTTTATCGCCTTTGCAGCTTCGCGTTTTATCTTCAGTTTTATTTTTCGTTCCTTATTTTTTTCATTAGCTTGGTGACCAAACCCGAAAAACCGTACCGGTCCTTTCGCTCGGGTGATCGAAAGAGTTAATAACTGAAATTCGACCGGTTTACGGCTAAATCGGTCGCCGTGTGTGCACCGCTCAGGATGAAACACACGGGAATGAAGAAGCGCGAGAAAGAGGCTGCGAATGTCACCCCAAAAAGTGCACCAATGGGGGCTCGAGAAAGAACACAAAGCATCGATAAAGAAGTCCCCAGCAAAATCGTGTCTGCATTCGTCAGCAGTATCACATCGGATGGGGCAGGTCGTAAAAATCGAATTTAAAAAGCTTCCCAAGTTTGTGGCGTCCGTCCTGGGATTTGGGAAATGATTTGCGAAAATGAACCCATTCGGGTGGAATTTATTGTTCGCCATATTGGGTGGGGTGTGCAGTGGAAAAAAAAGGTAACAGCATCCGGTAAAGACAAATCGAAAATTGAACTTCTTACCGGATAATCAAGAAATAAGGTATTACTGTTTAGAGAAAAAAGAGGACAACAATTCTAGCTTAGATGCTCTCGAGAAAGAGAGAGCTTTTGTTGTGCATTTTATTTCACCTCATTCGACAGCGACCGAATAGAATCGTATGTAAGTGCATGGGGTAGTACAACGTGGGCAGTGTTTAAAGTTGCCATATCAACCCTGACATTGTTGCTAAGTTTATAAATGCCCAAGAAAAAAAAACTCGAATTTTTCGAATTATTTCTGAGCTGAATCTTATCAAATATGAAGATTGTGAAAATCAGTAATTTTTCCGTAAAGTACGTTGTTGCTTCTAGCAGAGTTCATGTATAGGTCGTATCGACATTTCCTATCAAGAGGAACATATACGTTCTTTGTTTGAATGTTTGCTGTAAACATAATAGCTTGTACATTTCATCAGACGATGAATTGAAGGCTAAAGCTTAAAATCACAAAAAAAGGGTAAACGAAGAAACATCATATCCTTGTCACTTTGCAATGATCATCGCCTTTTTTTTTCTCGGTTCGGAAGCCGCCTTCCGTTTGACTTTATATTTGTGTGAGGAAGCCTTCTTCGGTATTGTCTTTCGGATTGTTTCAACAAGCCAGATTCATTCGGACCGGACATCCTCCCTATGGCTTGTGTCCACAACGGAATCGAGAAAAAACAGCCCACCATTTATCATACACTGACCAGGCCTGATGGCCGTGTTAACTGGTACGGAATCGTTACGGTCAACTGTTTTGGGCATGTTTTCGCTTAGATAGGTCATTTTGCCGAACACGATACGATGGCGTTGCTCCAGTTCCGGCCATTGTTTCGATGATGGGATGTTGTGTTTTTTTTCTGGTTCGTTTTCGGTTTTCCCGCCCAAACTTCGTCCCTATCGTTCCGCTTTAATGTCCGTGTGTTGCGTGAATGTAATGGTGCGAGACAAAAAGGGTTTGGAAGATTTCGTGCTGACGAGGCTAGGAGGTTATGTTGTTCCTTACCACTATCGGATAACAACGTGTTGGTAGGACGCTAAATGATGTTTAGAATAGGAACAAAAATTGACATAAGGTTGTAATAATATCGAATAACAAAGTAATATAAAATAAGTAAGTAAAAGCAGGAATTTAAATATTTTTTGGAATCCCCAACAAAAAATGACCTATAAATGACGTAGTGTGCAACGGTGCAGCACAGTGGTTTAGGACACTTTTAACCCCAAGCACTGGTGTCTGGAATGTAGGTGGATTGTGTGAATCCGTCCATCAGGACATTCTTTCCGGTTGAAGAGATTTCCAACGCTCCGGATATGATTGAAAATTGATGGAGCTTGCCCCGTGGAGGAGTTTTTTCCAGCTTCCAGTTTTCTGTACCATAACGCCCAAGCCGGCCAGATAGAAAAAAAAAAAACACAAAGGGATGAAGAGAGAGAAAGAGAGTACAAAAAGCCAGGAACGCTTTCGTATTGACCGCTTCTATTATGCAACGAAGCAGCGGAAGAGGTGGCGTGATTCGATAACCGATTTCCTGTTTCAATTTTCTGCACGTTATGTGACCGGCCACCCTCAAAGTATCCTTTAGCACATGCGGAAACCTTAGCTACCCAACCTCACCCATGGTGGTACGCGTACCACCGAGTAGGAATGAAAATCCCGAAACACTCACACTCAACACACAGCTCCGGTCGGAAGGGAGTACATTTGTGGAACCTTTTCACCTAGTGCACTACAGTGAACTGATTCCATGCAACTGGTACGGCCTGTGGAATGGAGAAAGCGTTTTACCTCCTGTTTAATTTTTTGCCTCCCCGTCACTCACATCGAGACCACTCGTGTTAGTCGGAAAATGGTTCCGATTTGTTCACTCAAAGTGGTGTGCTTGCAAACGTGAATTTCTAAGAAAAGCCGCCTTACCAATAGTAGAACCGACGGTTAAACAGGATTGCGTTCATTTTAATGGCTTGTACTGTAACGAATCGTGTAGTTGAGAATATAGCAAATTGTGGTAAGTGTGCACTTGAAGCAGCGTTACCCTTCTCAGTGCTGTTATGCGTGAAGCTTAGTGAACGTTTGCCAAACTGGAATTAGAAGATTGGGTTTGATTCTTGTACAAACGTGTTATACGACCGTTCTACACAAAATAAAATCATAATAGTATATTGTTTATTCATTTATCTTTTTTGAATCTGCAGTTCTTCGGATATTTTGAAGCAGGATTTACTAGGTTAGTCTCTATTAGAGCTTATAACGTGATGTAAGTCGCCTGAAGTTATGCAATATAAATATATTTTTATATTTTTTTTCATTTGTTAATTGTAAATTGACATTTTTACAGAAGCTGCGGCAATTTTTTACATACCTCTGGTCACTTTCCAAGACACTTTCAAATTGTGACAACACAAAACATTCAATTTGGATTTTTTTGCATAAGTTCAGGCGTTTATAGGACTTATTTTTGTGCTTCTTACACCAGTTTTATATTTGTTATTATATTTTTTAAACGTTTATCATGGATCTAAACCGCAACCCCATATTTTTTTTTAATTTCCCTTAAAACTTTTATGAAATCAACATTCTTCTTGCGTTTGATATCGGATTGTGAAATAAAATCGTCCTAATTGTACAACAACATTTTAATAGCGCTTCTGTTTCTGTTCCTGAGGTAATTAAATGGATCATCTTGTATAAACACTCCATTCATGGGCGCGGAAAATTGCCACTTGTTCGACAGAGTGGTGTGGGTTCAGAAAATGGTAAAATATATTTTGCCATTTCGCAAACGGACAGCTCACATTTCTTTTCGCTTTGTTCGCATACCGTTTCGCGACCTATTGCACACATGCTTCCGTCCATGCAACGTTACTCGCGATTGCACATTAATCAATTAGCTGCAATTTGCACCCGTTGACAACTGTATTTATACAATCGGTCGGAGGTGGGTAGGTTTTTTCTTTACCGTATGCATTGCAGAAAACATGCTAAGTGGCTGCAAATGGCCAGATAAACAGTGTGCCAGTAAAATGGCAAAAAGTGCAGTAAGGAAAGGTGAAAGAAAAATATATTTTGCCAGATGATCGGTTCGTGTTGGCTTTGTGGTAAATAATAAAATCATCGGTATGGTTTCAGTTCAGCGTTTCGTGCGCTGTGAGCAATTTGTCGTTTTGTCATGCTTTTTTCACACACTGGCTGTTTTCTGGATCTGATTCCTGGTAGATGGTTTTTTTTTAAATCAATTTCCGTTCTTCGGAACAGGGGTGATAAATGGTTCAGACATGCAATTTATTAAATGACTACCGGCTCCATTGTTTGATACACGTCGGAAGCTGTATGGTTTCTACAGCGCGTGTGACTGATTGTCTCATTCAGGGTTTATTTTTGGCATTCAATAAAAGTGCCTAGAATGTAGAAAAACATTTTGAAACAAATATAAACCCATCCCACGTTCACATGCACTAAAAGGTTCATTACGCAATGGGTAAAATTATAATTATAGTCTGCCACAAGTCATTGTTTATCTATGAGAGTGGTGAATTTTCGCATACATCGCTGCAGGATACTAGTAAAAGCGATGCAGAACGCCATTGTTTCCACGCCTGAATGACACATCAGGTGAGCTCTTGTGGAGCTGTGATGTTTCATTTTTTTTTAAACTTTGAGATTGGTTTTGTAATGTCCAGGCGCATAATTGAAACGATGAAGTTTAACTAAATGTAATATCGTACCGTGTGTAATATGAAAAAACCACACACACACACACATCGTTGCAGGCATAAAAAAGGAACAGTAAAGTCACTGAACGTATGAAGTTGCGGGAAAAAATAACACATGGAAAGTGTGAGGTGCAGACTGAAATTCAAGCAAGCTCATGATTGCAACAATCGAGATGACGAGACAACAGAGCACCGTGTTTTTCTTTTTCGTTGCTGTTGAAGCCCGTTCAATGGTTTGTGTTGGGAAGCCTTTGGAAGTGACAAATAGGTAGCCATTTTTGTGCACCATACAAGCACGTTGGGAAATGTGCTGGTAAACGTTAAAGCTTTTGTGGCAAAGATACGAGTTTAGCAGAACATAACCATTGGATGAGTAATGGTTTTGACGATGTCGATAGATCGGACATCAGAGAAGTTGAAAGTTAGGTGTGAACTATTTTGGAAACTCATCCCACTACTCGCATTGACTATTGCGAGGAAATGCGAAACAACTTTGGGATGACGACACATTTATCCTGCATGCAGCTGCGTGTTTTTGTTATCAAACACCATGGTTCGTATAGCAATACGGCCTGGCCGTAACTGATGAATAAAAAAAAAAAAAACCATGGTTCGTTTTTTGTTGTTGTATGAAATCAATACTAGACGCGTAAAAAGCTGGTAGTGTTAATCTGAAGCACGTAAAAACACGTCTAGCCTACGGTGGAGCGTTTGACAGTTGATCGATTTTTTTTTGCTCCCCATCCTGCATCCGTCAACTGGCCATCATGGCACGGGGCAGTCATCGTCTTTTTTTTTACAAAACGAAACACCTTCCATTTCTCCAGCCTCCCTGAGAAACTAATTGCCAATTTGATAAACTTACTACACTGGTACTGACAATCTGTCATGTCTCGTGCCACCGTACTCATGGTGGCCGCTCGGGCGCTTCCACGAACATGTCCAATGCTTTCTATCATTTGCCGGACAGCTAGTAATTGAAGTAATCGCTGCTGTTTGTTTTCTCCAATTAGTAACTATCTCGAGTGGCATAAATATTTGCACAGAAAAGGGGTTAGTATTCTTATGGGTTGGTTAGGTAAATAAATAAATAAATGGACCTAGTTGTGGAACGAACGAACCTTTCAGATCAATTAGTGTTTCTAGCTGTTTTGTTTTATTTGTTTTAAAACCACTGATTTTCAGTTCGTGTATGTAATCATACCGTTTGGAGCTACTGAATGGAGTGGCGGAAAATTATATTACCCGAAAACATTCACTCTTTTCTGACAGATGAAGTTTGGACGCATCGAAACTAGGCAACGGGGGTTTTAGTTGCCAACGGTCCAGGTCCATCAAATCCGAGCACACCGTTGTTTATGCATATGCAATATCCGTTCCACTTCTCGCGTGTCCGGACATCTCGTACGCGCTTTTCCGGAGTGTGTTTCTGTGCGCTCCAACGTTTGTCTGCACAGAGACAGCAACCAACCGGCAATATTCGATATGAAAAATCTACGAAACGGGCAAAGGTAGATGAGAGCCGGAGATGAAGCACCCGGACGCAACTAATGTAGTATATGGAATCGAAAATAACTCAACCCTGGAACGGAGCAAAAGGATACGATTGCTAACATCGGTGCTAGTGGAGGCAAACGACGACACACGATCCACGCCCGAATGATCGTTTGTAGCGAGAAGGAACGATCAAAGATGAAATGTTTATCTGGTGAATGGAAGTGGATTGAATCGGTACATGGGATGGCAAAGTTTATTATTACACGCTATCAGGAAATAGAAAATATTTCCGAAGAATTTCGCTTGGTGTTGTATTGTGAAGAGTTGTAGACGTGTACTATTGAATGGGGAGCAACATTGGTTAATATTAATGTTAAATTTAGAAACTGCTCCACACTAGAAATGGTGCATGAATGAAAATTATTATTACATTCCTTTAGCAGAAATATAGGTTCATTTTAGATCGATGTATTGCCCTGAAAATGATTATATTTAAATAAGAAATTTTATTGGGAAAATTTGATTTACCGGACGAAATTTAAGTGAAAATCTAAAGATAAATTTGTATATTTTTCTGAAAGTCTATCCTTTATTTTAATATTCTGAATGATTGCTTGTAAAAAATGTTTTAATTAAAAATTTGGGATAAATTTCCACTAGTCTGGGACTCAATAAACTCACCGCTTTGAAAAGGAATCTTTCATTTAAAATAAAGGAAATGGTTATTCTCAATCTAGCTTTGTTCCATTCAATTTCCAACTCTTGAAAACTTTCTGTTTTTCGCTATATTGGCTGTGTTTTATTATTCATTTTAAGATAAATTAAAAAAATAGTATTACATTGTGTTTCGCTTTTGATGTTGGTTGGAAGATCTGCAACAGACACAAATCCGGATCCGTGCCGGGTAAACATCGCAGCAGCAGCCGCATCCCAACGATGCACCGTCACGGTTAGTTGATCAAGATCATTCACCTGGTTCGGATATTTAAGCCCGACCGGCTCCACTGTTCCAGGATGCGGCCCGGGCGTGTGGTTCCGCACTGTGCGGGTAATTTAATTATTCAATTAGCAAATCTTCAAAGTAAAACCCTCAGCCAGCCAGTTGCCGGTGCATCAGCCCGCTACTGGAATGCGGGCCAGATACCGCCCGCCTGTAACGTCGGAATGTCCCCTTCATCAACCAAGCAGATGGAGTTTAATTGAAATGTAATGGAAAAATGTAAATCTTTCGGTTCGGCGTCATGCCGCTGCATTCGCCTCTTGATGCAACGCCGAAAGAGGGGGAAAAACAGACAGCAGGAATGAGGCTAGTGAACATTTCTTGTTTTGATTGTCGTGTACGTCTGTCAACGGTGTGTGCCAAACAGCTCGTCATCACGACCGAGGATTTGACCGGCAGTGGCCAATTGATTGCCAACATGTGAAGCTATTGGATGGCGTGTACTGCTGCAAACAAATCTGGCACGGTGTTTGAAATTTATTTTTTTGTTTGTCGCAAATAATGAAAGTGAAAATAAACATTCGGATGCTGACCCGCATTTTGATAGATGACACATCCCCCGATCGTGCACGGTGAGGTGGACGTTTATTGTCGGAAGGTGGAGCAAAACATGACCGTTGACGCATATCTTCACCCCGTCTGATCGTGCACCTCCTCCCGAGAGCTTAAAAGTTTCTGGCTGTTCTTGCAAAGATCTCGTTCATCATACTGTTTCGCCCTTTCAATCGGCACGGAGGGTGATCGTCTTGACAACGGAACACCACAACAACACCGCCACTGATCACCGGCAATTTGTTCTGCACTTGACGAGCAGGACGATTTAGCACAGGCGGTTGGTTTTATTTGCCTTTTCCCGTGTACGCTATTAAAAACAAAACGCAACGAAATAAGTTTACAAATGGTACGCTGCGCTGGAGCTGTACAGGGAGCAGTAGTTGGGTGAAATATTTTATCACTCCACGTACCGGTGAAAAACAACAGCTTGTGGCAATGGTATGCAATTTAACCGTCGCGTGGAACGGCTCTGTAGTACCTAGTAGGTAGGCATTGGTACTGCGAAGATGGCGGGAAATTCCTTTCGCTCAACGTGTTGTCATTTCACTCGAGAGGAAGAAACATCCCAAAGGCCCGCGTTGGCGTACTCGGGCAAAAGAAACATCGCTGCAAGTTTGTTGCGTGTTGCTTACGGGGAGGAGAAAAAAAAACCTCCAACAATGAAAGCAAGTATGTGCAATTTAATTTGCGCCCGATGCGGCGTTTTGTTCACCAGCAAAACTTATCACGAAGCGGGAAAACGTGGAATATTGCGCTTTTCTTTTCTTGGTTTTGGCTGCAAGCGTTTTGCGCAGCGGAAATGTTTTGCAAGAACGGCTCTAATAAGTGTGAGTTAATTTTTGTTTTTTGTTTCGCCAAAATAAAAACATACAGTAATGTGTTTGCTTGAGTGGAAAATGGTGGTAAAAATTAGTATATTTCACACATGCTCTTCCAGTTGAGTGCGTTAGTTACTGTGGTGTCTGTTTGTTGAAATGGTTGTGTTCTGTGAAATTTCCTAGTGTTGCATTAGTAGTTGAACAAAAGCAATTAATGGGCACAGTGGGAAAAACTTGATGTTTGCAACATTGTAGAGCTACCTTGTTCCACGAAAATATTATTTCCAGTGCAATGTGGAATTTATTAAATAAATAAAATATATTCTTTTCATGTTGGTTATATTCCACGAGTATTTTTTTAAGAACACCCTTACTTTACAATGTCTGTTCGAATTATCGGGGGGACTGACTTTACAACGTTTTTTTCCCCATTCCATCGTGATAATGACCGGCACGGTCGGGTACTTAACCATAATTATTATTAATCAGGTTGAAATTTCTGAAAGCGAGCGACATTATATATTTTTTCAAATGTTTTCTTTAAACTGTCTTCTAGAACTACAACAGACAATAGTACTAAACTACTACTGGTTCTCACTCGCTCACGATAGAGAGTATTTTAATATCAACACCAGCTTTGGAGAGCAATGCTGAGGCTTAAACTACAAACGTGTTACTCTTCTCCCTATTATAGGATTTAAGAGGAGACAGGTGAATACATCTGAAGCGGTTCGGTGGGTGAGGAGATAGTGGCGCCTGCCTCCATACAGCAGGACTGAGGATGTAATCCCATCTGTATCATTCCTTCATACGCAGGCTTACTATCCTATTGTAGCGTTAATTTAAAGGCATAGATGCCAGAAATGGCAGGCCAAGACCTCTTCAGGTTATAGCACCATAGAAGGAGAAGGAGAAGGAATCCATCTACTTGGCATTGAAAAAAAACATATAAGGCTATCACTGTTAAATTTCCAAAGTTAGTGAGATCTTTCAATGCTTCTAGAGATCATCGGATGATGATTTTTTAAGAGTGGCGAGTAAAGGACCTAAGTGAAAGAAAAGATGGGACTACAATTATCAGTAATCAAGTCCACATTAGTTTCGAAGCTCGCAAGGGACTCCGAGGTGATAGTGTAAAAACGCGAAGTTCGGGCATCAAATGAAGAATATGTATAATGGAGGTCCGGATCTGTAGACCGAAAGGTGGTTCAAGTTTAATTTCAGAAGATTCAGAGCTCGCTTGTTCCTTTGGTACCTCGACTGTTTTTTTGTTCGGCAATGCCATCACCGATAAAAAAAAATAAGCTGCAGTTACTATCAATGACATGGATCCTTTTTGATTGATCATCCTCGAATGTGTGTTTCATTTCAATGCTATTTGTCCTATTTCATGTGTTGAAGCATCTATAGCTTATAAATTTATTCTGAAGACCATGTATGGAGTGAACTTAGCCCAAGGATTATAGTAAACTAGCCAAACTAACGAACAGTCAAATACGACTAATAAACGAATTAAAAATGTTTTTCTAAGTAACTGCAAGCATTCAAGAATCCAAAACATTTCTTCACTTTCCTGAAAAAGGTATCATCTTGTTTCAAACAAACATTCACAACTGACACAACCGTGGCGCTGATTGGACAGACTATGCTGTATGTATGCTACCAATCGAGCGGTACACACGTTCCACCGCAACATCAATCCATAATCCAATGTCCCCAATGAGTGAAGCTACCTAGTGGCGAAGCAATAATCATCAGTCAAGGTACCAGTTAACTCGAATATCCGCACGTACATCTTACCCTTGCGGCAGCCAGTTTAATTACTTACTGTTCGGTCTCGGCAGCGGAACCAGCACGATGCACCGTCGGTTATTACTGTCGCCCGCACATTTAGTGGTCAATATCGGTCGGACCGCTAGCGACCGATCTCAAAGGAACGAAATGATGAATCGATTTGTACCGCAGGGCTATTTACCGTACGCTGGGGTCCTTTCGAAGCTGTAGCAGCAAAGATTGCCAAAGCTACAGGTGGTCCTCACGGTGGACGTTCAGATACATCGTTCACACTTTATGCATTCATGATTGGATTGCGAATCAGCGCACGGTTACGGTAGAAGCACGCCAATCGGTACGATTTTCCACACCACCATGACCGATGGTCTTCAAACAGTGCGTTTGCTCCTTGGTGGGGTTGGGATGTTGTTTTCCATTCCACCGTGTGCAGGCCAGAGATTAGGGGGGGAGACCGAACCGTGTGTGTACTATTAGCTACGCAATGAACAAACGCAATGGAGACAACATTTTTGGGATCATCCGAATCGTATCCCGACGGTACCATCGCTAAACGAAGCCAAACGGAACGAGGTTCGAATCAAAAAACAGTATTTGCAGCCAAATCTCATAAATAACGCCGTCAAGGAAATGTGAACGATGCACGGTACCGGGCACACATTCCTGCCCGACTTCTGTCAGCCTCCGTCAGGCGAAAGGGCATCCGGTGGAAGGAAAATATGAAACATATCGCAGAACGCGCGGTATGAGAAATACCTCGAAGGTATGTTAAGTTTGTTTGCCCAACTGCTTTATGGCACAAGGATGGTATAGGAAAAGTGATTATTTCGGAAAGCTATTACTTGATGTTGAAAAGCAATAAATTTCCACAAATAATACAGTTGGCTGTTTGTTACATCTGGTCGATGTATAACTCAATTATGTGAAGCACCAAGCATGGAATGGTATTTATTGGATTATAGCCAGAAGTGATTAATTCAGTTGGTTTCGTATTAATATGGATGATGTAGTTGATAAGCCACAGTCGCTTAGAACTGTAATATTGTTTTCAACGACTGTGTAAAAGTAACCAGAAAAACATCTTTGCTTATTAGTCATATTCCATTTGGCCACTTTCAGATCATCGAGAGGATCGTCAGAGCGTCAGCAAAACCGTTCCAACACGACGCACTTTTCGTGTGGACTTCCTCGGAAATGGTGACCGGTAATTCGGACGTGCGCCCAGAACCATGCTGCCAATTCTCACCTGGGCCTACCTGCGTCACCTTGCCGTCCAGTACCATGCGGAACCACAGCCGGATCCGTTCGGTGGCGTACAGCGTATATCAGCGACAGCTCCGTTCGGTGTGGAGCATGCAGCACACGGCTACAACTGTAGCCCCATGTCGACGCTTCCTCCCATCGGGGACGCTACGAATAAAAGCCACGGGCTTGGCACACACCTAGACCGTGCAATTGGCTCAACATTCGCTCCACTCGGTTGTCAGCCAAGGTTAGACGGTCGGTGGATCATCCCGTTCCGTCCGTCCGTACCGTTACATCAGGCAGGTGGTGAAGGTAACACCATCACCCACCAGTCGAGCATGCATTTCCGGCCACCGGTGGACACGTTCGGCATCTCCAGCAGTACGCAGATCTCAGGTTTGCCGCTACCACTAGTCCACGGCGCGACGGGAGTCGTTAGCGATCCAGCGGATGCACCCACGGTGCGCGGTATCCCGAGTGTCGGTACCGGACTCGGATCGGTAGGATCATTCGTTGCCGTGAACGATGTCATTGGGATGAACATTACACCCGCATTATCGCAGGTAAGATCGAAAGATTGTCCCACATCCGTGCCGTGCGTCACTTGCAACAAAAAAAAACCTGAAATCGTTAAATTTTACAGGTTCTTTTAGCGCCTCCCGCCACTAGTGCGGTCTCCGGTGCGTCCATCATAGCGGCCGTGCACGGGGTGGCCGATGACAACGGGACGCGTGGCGAGGAGATAAATTCCTTTTACTTTTATGAGGTAAGTTTAGCGCATTCTTTCGATTCGTTGCGTTACGGCCATTTCATTCGCGATGCAGATGAAAACAAATCCTTACCATCTCCATGGAGGTGGCCTGGGAGTAGCAGCACGGCTCGCTGGGCAATAAAAGTATATGAGTGCATTAGTGACTAAGTTGAGTCGAGGATTTCGCGAGTGCCAATCGGGTGGAATAAAGAGGAAAAAAAACCCCGAATGGCGCGGGGGACTATCCATTACCGTTGCCGTAGTATCGATGGGATGGAGCAGCTTTTATGAAGTCATCAACGGTTTCTTATCGCAACCGAAACTTTCGCTCGGTAAACAGACCGACCGCAAGGTTTCCGGAATGATGCAGGCTACGGTGTAAAAGTTCTCCCAAATGGCCGTGTGCATGGCGCGTGTCATAAAGATCAAAGCAGAAGAGGAGACACAAATCTGTACAGTATGCGGATGAGAAATCTCTGCCCGAATATTGTTGTCCGACAGCTTTTTGTGTGTTTTGCTGCAACCCACCAAACCTCAACATCGTTTGATTATGATCTCCGAATCCGTACCGCATAACAATTTGTGTTGAAGGTTTCTTGGCGTGATGGAAATTTGTGTCGCTTTCTCCCTTACCACGTTCCGTTTTCTTGTGAGCTGTGACATTCACGGGCACGGTTCGAGTCACGCTAAACACATACCCCTGGTGTGTGGTGGTTGCAGGTCCTAATTTTCGGTAGCTCACCGTGTGCTGGGGGGGAAAGAATTTTCCCATTATCGGCATTATCATTGACCCACCTAGCGGGCGGGCAGCAGCCACAACGAGAAGACGTACAACGTGCAACCGTTCTGCACTGAATTGATTTTGTCTAGACGGAATAATTTATAGAGATTGTGTTCGATTCAATGCGAAAGACAGGCGAAAAACACGGTTCATATGATTCGAAGAAGCGTTCCGTTGCGTTCGAATTCCGAACGCTGGCACGAGGTTCTCCGTTTGTGATGAGGAATGTTTTGGACGGGAACGTTTCTCATTTGGACGCGTTTTGCGGGAGGACATCGTAGGATCTTAGCAGCGTGTAGCAATGGAATGAAACCGCGCAGCATCGTGGAATGTTCATTATAGCATTATAGCGTTGATGATTTAAATGGTATTAATTCTTTCTGCAAACTATTTTCGGTAGCAGCGCTATAAATTACAACGGAATGGGTCATGCTGTCAGGTGTATGAATCACTTTGTTTTATTGGAGTTGAAGGCGAGTTTAAGATATGTATTGATTATTGGCGAAATTACTCTTCTTCGTCTTGGCTTCATGGCCGGTTTGGCTATGTCGACTATATATTGGTGTACTAGTTTTATTTATAATTACTTAGTTGGATAGTCAGTCACTACAAAGGAACGGTCCGGATGGGATTTGATCCACGGTTCTCTAAATCTTCACAACTTCAATATATAACCACAAAACCGGATAGATCATGCATTTGGTCTGGAAGTTTGTACTTTTATTAATTGACCGGCGTGTATCATCAGTTTAAGCTATTGTATTGGTTATCTGTTAATTGAAGTTCTATTAATTTCAACCTCAAAAAATATTTATTATATGGAGTTTTTGAATATAAGTAGAAAAAAATAGTATTTCGATACAAATACAAATTTTGAAATGTTTAAAAATATTATAAAATATAATTAAGTTAAAATTAAAAGTTAAAAACATAACCGGGGAGGCGTCCAACATTTTTCATCTGCTATCCTTTACTATTACTTTTTTACTATCCACAAAACACAAGATCGATTAATAAATTGTATACTGTACTTAATTATTCAACAATATGCAGGCAACATATGTAATATCCTTTTACACATTTTACTAATGGCATAAACCAAGTGCTTGCAAATGGAATTGCTTATGGACACGTTTAATAGTTCCAATCGGTTCCTTTTCATCTCTTAGTGTACGCACAAACTTTCAAAGTGAAACAACGGTCCGTATAGAGTTCCCGCAGTCCATAAACTTTAACCACCGCGTTTCCAACAACTGCACAACATTCGATCCATGCCAACCGCCGGCAAATGGTCACCGAGCTGGCGCCATTTCGGTTAAACACCCCCAAAACCGGAAGAATAACACCCCAAAATCTCAAAGATGGCGGGCGCACACTCATCGCGCTTGGAAAAGCGATTAGTTATCGAAAAAGCGTGTGACGATCGGTTTCCGGACCCAGTGGTGAAAATTTATAGCTGCACATAACTTTTTCCCCCGTTTTCCACGCCGTTTGTGGTAACTGTGAGTGTGTTTGTGTGCGTGTGCGTGTAAAGTGCGTTGACAATTGTGAACCACGTCGTCCGCAGGCGGAAGGATGGAAGGTGCACAGAACCGGAAAAACCACACCATGAACCCGTGGGTGTTGTGTGGTCGTAAAAAGCACACCATTTAACCTAGTTTTGTCGGGATTTCCTGCTGCCTGAGAGCGGAAGCGATCGCGTACCCCGAAAACAACAGCTAGAAGCAATTAAAATTGCTTATCAAACGGTTGGGAATGTGGCGTGGTTTTGGCGATAGAGTGCAGGATGTAACCGCACATGCCCGAATGATGAAGCTTTACAGTTTGTTCCCAATTGAGTCTTATCGCGAGGCCAGTGAAGAAGGACACACACACACATCCAACCACCCACCCACAAGGGAATTTCCTAGAACACCGAACTGTGGGATCAAAAGCAGAACCCACTTGGTGCTCGTTTTCGTTACACAGAAGGACGTGTCCTTCAAACCTTAAATTACAAAGTGAAATTTTAAATGGGGTTGGTCGTACAGGAAGTGAAAAAAGGATACGAATTGCAATCTAGCTACCGTGTCTGTCGGTGATCTGAAAGCTGGGTACCCATCACACGAGCGAAAGTCCTCACCGGATGCAGAAAACAATTAACTGGACGCTATTTTACGTCGCTCTTTTTATCACGGTAAGGGCAATTTTTCACGCGAGAGGTTTTTTTTGTGTGTGTACTATTTAGAATATTAAGTGAAGTGTCTGGGAGAACATAGTACGGGCGTCGAAAGGGATCATTGTTTGGCAACCTTTACTGGCTTTACTCTGTCTATTTTGTTGTAGAGCGGAATTGAGAGGTGTGTGTTGTCCTTGGTCT
>KB663610.1:15118075-15224064 GCA_000349025.1 Anopheles minimus | reverse complement strand
GATTAGTTATCGAAAAAGCGTGTGACGATCGGTTTCCGGACCCAGTGGTGAAAATTTATAGCTGCACATAACTTTTTCCCCCGTTTTCCACGCCGTTTGTGGTAACTGTGAGTGTGTTTGTGTGCGTGTAAAGTGCGTTGACAATTGTGAACCACGTCGTCCGTAGACGGAAGGATGGAAGGTGCACAGAACCGGAAAAACCACACCATGAACCCGTGGGTGTTGTGTGGTCGTAAAAAGCACACCATTTAACCTAGTTTTGTTGGGATTTCCTGCTGCCTGAGAGCGGTAGCGATCGCGTACCCCGAAAGCAACAGCTAGAAGCAATTAAAATTTCTTATCAAACGGTTGGGAATGTGGCGTGGTTTTGGCGATAGAGTGCAGGATGTCACCGCACATGACCGAATGATGAAGCTTTACAGTTTGTTCCCAATTGAGTCTTATCGCGTGGCCGGTGAAGAAGGACACACACACATCCAACCACCCACCCACAAGGGAATTTCCTAGAACACCGAACTGTGGGATCAAAAGCAGAACCCACTTGGTGCTCGTTTTCGTTACACAGAAGGACGTGCCCTTCAAACCTTAAATTACAAAGTGAAATTTTAAATGGGGTTGGTCGTACAGGAAGTGAAAAAAGGATACGAATTGCAATCTAGCTACCGTGTCTGTCGGTGATCTGAAAGCTGGGTACCCATCACACAAGCGAAAGTCCTTACCGGATGTAGAAAACAATTAACTGGACGCTATTTTACGTCGCTCTTTTTATCACGGTAAGGGCAATTTTTCACGCGAGAGGTTTTTTTTGTGTGTGTATTATTTAGAATATTAAGTGAAGTGTCTGGGAGAACATAGTACGGGCGTCGAAAGGGATCATTGTTTGGCAACCTTTACTGGCTTTACTCTGTCTATTTTGTTGTAGAGCGGAATTGAGAGGTGTGTGTTGTCCTTGGTCTTTTAAAATTGGTTTAGATTAGTGAGAAGTACTACAAACCGTGCTACTGAATAAAAGAAAATTCAAGTGAAAATAAGATACCGCATAAAGATGGCCATCTATATGCCGGAACGAAAGTCCAACAAAGATATTCTAAACGGCATTGGCATCAAAACACACACGATCAAAAATGTTTCGCCAAAAGTTGGCTGCCCTCATTGCAATTCAGTTGGGACGAATTAATTTTTCTTCTTGTTCAAATTCTTCCGTGCCAAATTCTTGTCAATCAACCGGAAACCGTACCTTCCAAACACTTATCTGCGACCGACATTAAGACTTCATAAAAGACAGTACCGTTCGTCAGCGGTTTCCGGTGCTCGGTTCTAAATTTGCACACGCACTGTTCGAGCGGGCCCAAGATCTCATTGAAATTCATCGAGAATCGGCTGGTATTAAATGGTTAACCGGTAGCACACGCAATCCTATCCCTTATGACTTCGCTGTTCTATGGGACGGTTCCTTATGATGAAGGAAGGTAAGCAGCACACCGGTCAAATCAAACCATTTCACTGGAAGACATAACGTCTGTATAAGGGGGTTGTGAGTGTCACAAGACGTTTGGCATAACCAGTGTTCTTGGGTTTCATTTCGTGCGGAACGCTTCCAAAGTGGCTCTTGTTTTGGGGGGAAATGGTAAATGAAGCAATTTGCATGCGTTTCGGAACACCTTGGATTCGGGTGTGCGTGCGAACGATGACGGTAGATTGCATCATCGGGTTGGCTCATCGTGTGATGCAGTTGAGTCGTATCAAAAATATTAAGGAAAAAACAGTGGATGAGTAGTTCCAATAACAAAAAGTAAAGGACCCAACCCAAACCTCACTATAGCATCTTCAATCAACTCCTGATGACATCTCGATAAAACCATCATAATAAATAATTGCAGGAAGAACATAATCTTTTCCTTACCGTCATTTTCGAGTTGTTGTATTTGACGAGGATTAAAACGGCTAACTTAAAAACTCGCAACACACAAAGAAACCACCGCTACGGATGATGACGAAGTGAGATGATGGTTTTAGGCTTGCCGGCATCATCCAGATAAACAAGTATTACTACCCGGATTATACGCATCTTTACGAACGTGCCAGTCACGTTTGACGTTATATCGGTTTTGTCGGATAATAAGTTTAGTACACTTTGCACTCAAACCCGCGTGCCGACTGCTTCCAGTAATGGTACCCGGTTTGTTGGATTTACTGAAGAGGGGCAAATCTCATAAAGCTACGATTTCAGGAATGAATTCCATCTTCGTGGTTATAAATACAATTATCGGGAATAGGTGCAGTGCACTCCATTATGGAGTAGTGCCACCACAAGCAACGTGCGGTATGTAGGCGATAAGAACATAATTAAACATTGGCCGACCGGTTGTGATGAGGCGTAGCGATTTTAATGAATTATGTACACGTTGCAAGAGCGATAACAACATAATCCAAAGTTACGCCCCAGTTGTTTAGAACAAACTGTTGATTCTGAGGAATTCGAAGTTCGTGCTTGACTGAGTACTGAGAATGCTCAAGGGTTTGCGCTATGCAGCTATGAACTGGATAAGGGGAATAGTGAAGATTAGTTGGAAAATAAACAAAATGATTTGCGTCTGATAGTGATAGTTTTCGATTCTCATGATACTGTTGAACAACAAAGAGATACTCATTATAAGTTGTGCGAATTAATTGTCTTGATTGCTATTGCTATCAACGTACACACTGCAGAGATCACTGATCATTATTTTTAATCGTGGATCAGTATTATTTTTTGAGAAGATGAGTCGGAGAATTAAATCTCAATCCTTATCTTCAGACAACAGAAAATGAAGTACTGAAACAGAAGACCCCAATGTATCTGCCAACGATCACTTTTCAATAAAGAGAAGTAAAATTGCTATTATTAAATAGTTTAATGAAATTTAACCATTTTATCAGTTTCAGTATCGGTCAGGGTCGTATATCTTACACTCTAAAAATAAAAACTTAAAGTTCCAAACAAAGGTTATCTATAACTATGTGATTGAGAAACTTGTTTTCCTCATAGCCTAAATTCTCATTACAATAAATTATTAGAAACTAGTTGAAATTGTTAAGTGCATTGCAAACCGAAACGTCTTATTTTTCAACTAAATCACAGCTTCAAAAAAACAGACAAGGGTTGTGGACTTACAAAACTATAAAAATTATTAAATGTTGCTTTAGTTTAATTGAATCCCTCCAACACATCCAATGTGCAGAATAAACAATTCTATCTTCTCAATAGTTTTTCAAATTATGCAAAATAGTTTACATCCCTTTTACAGAATGACGAAAAACTTTTGATTAGAAAATTATCCCCGTTAAGAGCATGCGATGTGTGTTTATTATGTACTTTTGCATTCCTTACCGAAAACCCCTCTCACGTAGTGACTTCGTGTACATCACTCAATGTCTCGTTCCATCTATTGCTATTCAATTATCTGCAGGCGACCGATTACATTGCTTGTGACACGTGTTACATATGCAGATCGAGTAAGACATGTACACGCACGATCGCTGCAACAGTCATCTAAAGCCGGAAGGCAAGAAAGTGTGCTCGCTTGAAAGACACTCGCCGGTGCCCCATCGGCAAGGATGTTTGTAAGTCTGCAAAATGTTCCAGCACTTACATGTTCAACTCGCTTTCCTTTTCACCACTTCCAACCGGTAGCTGTCAAACACTCCAGCTAGTGAGATTTTATAGATTCTGAAGGTTTCCCTAGCGTAGCGCTAAGGGAGGGAGGCGCTTTTAGTAAACCCGTGCTTGATAAAATGATGCTTACCTTACCTTCCCGTAATGCCACGTCAGAACGGGAGCAGATGCTCTATACGGCTGCAGGGAATTAGCATAACCCATCCACACGATACACTAATCGTACGTGACGTACCACCCCGAGTACGGGGCGGGTTTGACTGTTGCTCGATCGATTTCATGCTTGTTGGCGATTATTTTAACATTTATCTTGATTTGAACGGCAGCACTCCGCCCTGGGTGGTGTTGACTGCAACCACCCGAACGTAGCGTCATCATTGCTTCTGACACCTCGAGAACCGGATTTTACGAGCCGGTCTGTAATGGTACACGAGAAGTATGCATTTAAGAAGCTGTTCACCATCCAAACGATTATATGCATGGTGGAGCGATAATTTGTTGGGACAGAAAAACGAGCAGCAGTTTGTTCGATTTACGACGACGCTCCATCGGGACGACTCTGCCGGGTGGAAGTTTGTTTACAAAACGGGGCGTGTAGAAGCACTAGAGAAATTGATGTCCCATATCTTACGAGTGCGGCAGTAAGTCCTGTCAGCATGGCTTTTGACACCGAACAAAGCACACGACCGGAACATTGTGTGCAGAATTGCTGATGTTTTGTTGAGGTGTGGGTTTGATTTCTGAAGCCGATTTACGCCTGTCGGTATGCAAATAGGATGAATGTGTTTTAGTAGTGGCAGGTTCTCTACTTTTATTGTTCTTAATGAGTTCCGTGTCATAGCGGAATATTAATTAACTTAAAAACTGTTCAAGATCTACAAGCAGAAAGGTTGACATAGAGTTAGCTTTAATTAGATCAGCTTTTCTTGAGATATTTTAATATCTTTCTTAAAATTCTAATGAAATTAATAATCTTGAAGATGTACCTTTTATATTCGATGGTATTGTTTCCTGAATATTTCTTTTTAATTAGCTCTTTCGGTTCACCTAACTTGTTGGTTTTTTTCCTAATTGATATAGACAGATAATGTTGAACTAGTATCACCTGTCGTACTGAAAGCATCTTCAAACTAAGGTTCGAGGTTCAATTTCGCTCTGACCGTGACTTGCACCGAACGTGCAGTTGGCAATCACGCAGGTATGCGGGAAATAGTTATGTTCGCTGTGTCTGATTTATCTGCAGCATTTTTTTTCAAAACCCCATTCCAGCGGCCTGTACAAAAATGTGCTTATGATCACATACGAGACGCCATCCCCCTGGCACATTCATCAAAACAGCAAAAACTTGTTCAATTATCCCGGCGCAATTAAGGCCGCAATGCAATCGCAAGGCTTCGGACTCGGTTTGTAAGAAATCTTCCAGCCTTATCGTATGCCGCACGCTGGCGGGGTCCTCAACGCGAACTGTAAAAGCAAAAACAAATATAAAGCTATACCGAGAATGCAACGAAACAACCACAACAAAAAACATCCAAAGGAATGAAATCGCATCGGCGTATGGCATCTGCCCGTCGAGCCAACGAATGTCGACTTACGTCTTTGAAGTTTATTGATTTGTGATCATTATCGTGAAGAATTTAGAGCCACCCGTTCGTTCGTTCTGTAGCAAACCCCTTGGTCGATCCAATCGGCTTGTATGCGCTCCCTGGTGAGGAAGCTAATTAACTAATCTGTTGAACACTTCATTATTTTCGACTCGCTCAGCCTGTTCATGAACTCGAGTGTGTGTCCGTTGGGGTGATTCAGGAAAAAATGTGTGCACAGGATAAAAAATGATCCTCGATGTTTAAGCGCCTGCAATTGCACCCGTGTGGTGTATGTTATTTTTTTTCCTCTCGCACTTTCCCGATACCAGCACTGGACTTCTGGGTGCAGTCAATCGTATGTTTGTGCCATTCTCAGTACGGCAAGTGCAGGAGTGTATAAAAAATAGAAACGGCAGAAAAAAAACCATCTCTCCAATCATCCCCGTAGACTGATGGACGAGCGAAGCATTTAACCTGGGTGCATTAAATTCCAACCGTGGCAGTAGTAGAGAAAAAAACCAAATGAAACGAATGCGAACGAGCAAGAAATATCGCAGCAAGTTCTTCGACGCCTTCAATCGACGGCCCAGCAAACGGTTCGGATTGAATTCATTTGCGAGGAAGATGACTCTCGGTGGTGCGCTAAACACAAACTCCCCGATCTGGCATCCGTTTCTGTGGGGCTGCCACTCGGTGTTTGGCATTGTGTGTGTGTTTTTTCCCACTGTTTCCCATCCCTTGTCCCGTGTTGTTGCAGCATTTTGAAGCCGTAATTGCAAACCGGCTCCGTGCATCACTCTCCGTGTTTTGCCATTTCAATCGATTCCGTCGATTTGTGGCGGAAGATCGAGATCTCGGGTCGCCTCTCCATTCCAGTGCCAATGCGTGCAAAAGGTATGGGTTACTTGCGTTTTGATACATTGATACGTGTTAATTATTATTCTTCTCCCGTAAGGGTGGTGGCGGATGCTGGTGTGGTAGGAGAAAGGGAAGAATCCTGCCGGAGCGAGTGCACCGAAGTTATGCGTTCAATTGAACGTGAGGAATTGAGGCAGTCCAGGCGTCAATAGACTGGGTCGCACCATCAAGCTCAATTATTTTGAACTTGTTTGTTTTGTGTTTCACCGACCCGAATTGTTTCTATGGTCGAATTAATATTTGAACTAATTTTCATTTATTGATAATTTTTGTACTTTGATGCAGGAATCCGAAACGACCAATCTTAGATTAATTGATTTATTGTGACGAAAATATTTTCTTATTCTAACAAGAGGTTCAAACTATTTCATAAAGCATTGGCTTTCAATCTTTAAAATAAATTCTTGAAATTTGATTGCAAATCCCTGGAATTACGTGGCAAAGTCACACTATGTTAGCACTAATTATATAGTATTTTATTTAAAAAAGAACGAATTTACTAAAGTTGGAACAAGCTCTTGCAATATTTTTTAATATTTATTTGTTTAATAAAAGTCAAAACTAGTCGTCTAATGTTCATGTTTATGATAGACAATATCCTAACAAGTATTCAAGTAAAGATTGACCAACTGCTACAAAAACCACATTACATTGGACAATAAACTACGCTTGATACATTTCAAAACTAGAAGTTACTACAATGGCAACAGAAATCACCATAACACTCCAAAGGGAATAACAGAACTACGTTTTCTGCATCCCGGATAAGCACGCCCTGTAAAAGGGTGTGAAAAATGCGGTGGGAACGAGCTAATTATTGACATAATTAGAAAGCTCTGGTGCCGCAGTGAATTAATGACCAACGGGTGCAATCGCAGCAACGTGAGAATGTGCTCAAGACATAAGACGTTCTTCGGCAAAAGTTGTCTCACGTCACACCTGGGGATGTTGCTGAATGCTCGTTTCCCGATGGACACATCGTCTGTTTGCTGTTCATATCACTTCGCATCACTAGCACACTGCCCAAGGAGTGTGTGTGTTCAGTACCGCGAACGGAACAGCTTGTCCCAGCATCATCAACAGGTCGATATTCAATCTACCATCAGCGAGTCATCCTTATCCGCAGATCCTTGGGCACGATTACGTATTCCGCCGGGGTAAACACAGTTTAACGTAGTGCCATTGTGTGCAAGCACAGCGCAATTCCCACCCCATCCGTGCGGGCACGATGGGTCGATCCGGTCGGTGTGATGGAGCAGTTTTTTCATGAATATTTCAAGTCAGCATGCGTTCGCCAGATTGACACTTGCAGCATGTTTGCTTACATATTCGCCGGACGGCTCAACCGAAAGGTGATGCGACAGAAATTCCGCCCTTTAGCGTGGTGCGCTCTGCTAATGGGATGAATTCCGGGCTCGAGTGCGTCGAGCTGGGTTGAGCAGAGCTGTACGTGTGCTAATGTTTAATAAATGAGCTGTAACGTGGACGGTGGATGGTGGGCAGCACTGGAAACGGAGAGATGCATATGCATTTTTCGTGGTCAGGGACGTGATCGGATGCGATGCGAATCAGTGCACTAACTAGCGAATTATCGAGAGCAGCTGTAACGAGGCTGCAAGAGACCATTCTTTGTGGGTAACACATGATACAAATTAGCGGTGACGTGGTCTGATTATTTGAATGGTAGTAAGTTTAAAAATAGCAATGTTGTTGCACATTTTTATTGGAAAAAAATATAAAAAGCCAAAAATGGAATGAATAAACTTTAACTAAAATTCCATGTAACTTGTTATCAGTATTATTATCAGTTAAATATTATCAATTCCCCGCGTGACTCATCATCGATGCAATAAATCATCTACTGTCCATAGCCTGTACAATGAATTTCGGTAACGTTGGGAGGATTGGAGGGATGTTAATTATCTGGCGCATGTTGCACCATCCGCCTCAAAACCTTCCACCGGTGACCACCAACAGTGCAGCAAGTGTCCCACATGCTGACGGTAAGCTTTTCCGGATAACTCTCATCTCACCGGACTGCATAATGTGGTCGTTTTACAACTGCCCGTAGCTCGTTAGTTCGGATTAGTGAATGAATGTGTAGTGCTGGGTTCATTAAAACTGGCACTTTGAGCTTAGGGCTGTGGTTTATTACGGGAGCACTTGAAAATTCATTTAAGGGCGCATGCTGTAACGACCTTAATTATGTTCGTTATTGGCAGTTTTGTTTAAAGCCAAAAGGTGAGAAGAAATGGAAGCACTTTTGTGTTGCAAATTGCATAGCTTCAGGCTCAAGAACGGGTGTGTGGATGATAATATAAAATTTCCAAGCGAAACAGTCCCTAATTGTTTATCTCGCAATTCGAAAGCTAATAATTTGTTGAACGTTCCAGGAAGCATACAATCCTTTGACAAAATGAATAACGTAATAATCTGCAAGTTATCAACTTAATCGTCACCATGCTAATAGACATGATGTGATGCCTTAGCCTTGTGCGCCACGAACGAGGCAGAAGTAGTTGCTGAATACACGTGTCCCGTCGACTACGGCCAACCCCTTTGTTGAGGGAATGAGCAGCAGAAAGTTTCCCACCGATATCAATTACCAACGGGGTAGGTTTCCTCCTCTTCTACTTTAGTTTCTACTTTCACCTTTTTGGCGCAAAACAATGAGGAAAACCTCATCTTTTTCCGTTACCAACACCTGGTACGGTGGGCAGCTAGAAGAGTGCTACGAGTACGAGCGGTCCTTTTTAGCCGTTGTTATGAAACCCATCCGTGGTTTCGCTGGTGGTGGTGGTTTTGGCCAAATTGAATGGTTTCCAGTAGAACGCCATCACGTTGTCTGCCGGCTGTGCAGAATTACGGGAAGCTGTATAGCTGTGCTGCGGCTGCTCACGTGGATGTGGTTGCTTTTCCGCTACATTAAACACAAAAGCAAGAGCTCGATTTGTTCGAGAGCCCGTTGCGAAAAAGCTTTACATTCGGAATGGAGACTCCTAGTGGAATAGGTTTCCTATCGGTGTTACTAAATTACTCCTGTTTAACGTAGAAATTCAATCTAGACGTTCAACTTTAAGTCAAACAATCAGCTGATAGGTTACAATGCAACAAACTGTATCTTCCTTTGCGTGATCGGTCATTTATATCGAGCGCTTAGCTGACTAGTTTGTCAGGAGTCTAATTGCACACGCTATTGCGATTTGATAGCGCGATCGTTCCGTGCCAATTGGAGCACTTTAAAACGATCTGCTAATTGCACCCGTACCGATGCAACCCCTGACGGATGGAACCGTCGACCTGTGTGCAGTTATCGGTGGCCTTTTCCACGGGATATGGATTCCGATGCGATTTGATGTGACGATTACCGGAGGAATTACGGATCAGTGTTCCTTTTGCGCGCTAAATAGTTGCACGTAACGCTCGTGAAACGTCAATCAGATATGATTTTATGTTGCCGGCTAATGCTTCCCAGCCGGTAGTTGATAACTCCATCGAGGGAAGTTTTAATTAGTACGACATTGTTTCAGCACGATTCGCTTCGAGTTCATTACTCAAGGGGGTTGGGAAGGACGATTGTTCATTGCGACCTGATGACTGGGAAAATTAACAAGCGGATAAACTGAGCGTAATAATAACCCAGAAAAGGAGAGCAGTAATCAGAGCAGCAAAATGGAATGGTGTCAGCTATGCTAGGGTTGATTAGTTTTTGTTTACAATTTCCTGAATTATCCTGAAAGACAGCGCCATCTGTGGTAAAGTAAGCGAACCAAAATATGTCCCTTCATTGTCATTGACTCTAATTAATAAATTAAGTGATTTTCGCTAAAGATAAAATTATTTTGTTGTTAGAAAATAACGTTTAAAAGAATGCCAATTTAGAAGAAAGCACAATATACGTTGTCCATATGATATGAGTTTTATTCTAGTAACAACGTAGTTTAACCTCTAAAGTGAAAGAGACGTTCTTGAGATTTGAGTTTACACACATTGGATTTGAATAAAGTGATCAACTACCACAATGCAAACTGGCAAAGAAAGCAGTCCAAACATCTTGTGTATCTTCACCTTCATGATCGTATAGCTATGGCCAGCTCACATCCGGACGATCGTAAATTGAACGGAACGGTAGTCTCGCGTACCGATTAGGACTACCCTTTAAGATGAAACACTTTGATAGTTTGTTCACAAGAAACCATTCCCAGCCCAACCGAAGTACTGCGAACGATCTGCGACTTGCGATAAAAAAAAAAACCTGCAACGATCAGCCACAATAAATCACCTCTTTTCGCTATACCCTGGCCTAACGACGTTGTTCTACGACTACGCTCGTTGTGTGCCAGTTACTGTTCGGCGTTGTCATGTCAGCTTCCGGACGACAAACAGTGAAACAAACGGGCCGGTGGTAAAAGGCATACGGGCATACAAATTATATCTCAATCAGCATTCGTAATGCCTTTTTCGGAAAACGGTGCGGTACGGTACGACGACACAAGTCGCCGTAATGATGCACAGCCGCTGAATAGCTGCTGACTACGCACGGTGCGCTTTTTGCGCGGGATCTACAGTGTACGACCCCGCAAGATCGTAGATATCGCACCGTGTTCGCTCAAGCCCTTCTTCTCCCCTAGTGATCCAGTTTGTACCGTGTGCTGGACCAGAAAACAAAAGCCACAAGTTTCATGTGTGTTGTGTGCACAATGTCCCCACGTCTTGTGGTGACTGAAATCCATCGGAGTTGGGACGATCAAGTTTTACCAACCACCAAGTTCGGCACAAGACCGATCGCGATATCATCGGGTTTTGCAACCGGACGATAAATAAACCCCCGCAGTGTGTAGTGTTGTTTGCGGTTGGCACTCCCGTACCCGTACCCATTTGCGGAAGGCACCAGTGGTGTGCGGTTTGCAACACCCGAGATTTTCCGGGCTTGGACCCAACGTTGGGTGCTTCCAAAAAGGAAGCAGCACCCGCCAGCGTCGACAGGGTAACGGGTGCTTGGTGATTCTTAAAATTAAGACGTATATAGGAACACCAGAAGGGAAAGAGTCCAGTTATTTCTTCTGCAGAGTTGGCTCCGAAGATGTCCATCAGGGAGAACGCACAGGTTTGGAACAGATAAGATGAAATGTAGTCCCCGACCGACAGACTTCTGGTGTGTTTGACGGTTCGGTATCTTATTGCGGTTTGTTCTGCTTCTGACCCGGTAAGTTGTCCGTCGCTTGTGGGGCTCGGGGCCTGAAATGACTGACCATCTAATTACCCTGACCGTAGACGACATCTCGCCATCACCGTGGGCTATTGCAATTTAATTAATTGTGAATAATTTCTACAACGGTGCCCGCCTGTCTTCGTTGCCGGCGTTGACGTTTGGTTGTCTCACACACCGCTCTACCGCTCGCCTCATTTGCAGTGAAATAATTCCTCTAATTCCCGGGGAATTTTGTGCGCAGAACCGTTACACCAAGTCAAAGACGCGTTTGCCGCAGTTGAAGGAACTGTTGCCTTCGGGATGCAGCAATACAGTTGCATTGCTCTTGTTGAAGCCGCTTTCACTGTATCCCCCAAGGGATGTCTGTGCGAACGCTGCCGGAGGTAACTCTCCCGGATGCCATTTAAGAACGCGGTTCAGTGTGGCGAACTCATGCTGCATGTTCCCAACGCAGCAGAGCGCACGAGACGCACAATATCCGTGATGTAAAGTTGCGATGGATATATGAAAATACCTTGCACCCGATTATGCACGGTTCGTCAACTACGGTGAAAGAATGCACATTGGCAGCATTGCATGTACCGGAGCTACTGGAGCATTAAGAATGTGTGTTGGAATTTCGGTCGCAATCGGAGCGACGGGATGAATGTGTTGAAAAGAATCACAAATAACTTTGCGGCAGGTAAATACAGATTTAAGGGTCCTACATGAGTGCAGCCAAAAATAGACGCGTGGAGCCTGTTTCTTCGGGTGGTGGTTACACGCGAGGGTAAAAATACCCGAACGAACGTCGCCGTCACACACTGGAAACAGGTTTGGGGTTGAAAATGTTCCTCACCTACATTTAATCATCTTTTGACATTTTAATAATTGAACAAACGTGTGGGCCCATGACATTGACATGATTGCCGAGTGAAGCCGTTTATAATTGTTCAGTCAGAAGCCATTATGGGCTAAAAATGAAGCACCCTGCAAATCGGCCCATCAATCACGCGGACCTGGGGAACGCGGCGATGGCATGGGGAAGCTGTGTGAACCCCGTGCAACTTTCGCCACATGACGAGCGAAATGATAAAGTACATAATTTGGCAACCATAATTATTGTTTCACCCTGTGCACAATTGTGTACCGCACGGTGTGGCCCCTCGGATCGACGGATGCGATGAGAGAAGCAAAATTGTATAATGAACCCACCCATCCTTCCTTTCGGGAGGTGAGTGCAAGTGAGCGCATTAATTTGACAGATCCATTGTTTAATCACGCACCGCCACGTGAGCGGAATGTCATCACGGTGGTGCGTGACGTCAGATCAAAACAGGCGCATATAATGCGGGATTTTAAAGCTATTCAAATCAACGAGATTATCATTGAACGGATCATACGAACAAAAGATAACCAGCTAAAAACGGGTTATAATGCGTTATCAATTTTAGTAGCCGTTTAAATGCGTTTAAAACAAACATTTGGTCTTTATTTATCACCAGCTGTGTGACGTAATTTACAATCAGCGCGATATCTTTAGCAACGCTGTTGCAGGTCATAGTGCGTCATGAGCGTGAGCGTGATGGTGTGCGTTATTAAGTGGCAACAAATGGCGTATGACAACCCAATGTTTTCAACGCCTTCGTGGCGCAATCGGTTAGCGCGTTCGGCTGTTAACCGAAAGGTTGGTGGTTCGAGTCCACCCGGGGGCGGCGAAGTTTTTTTGGAGTCATTTATAAAACAACTGTTTTTTCCCTGCTTCTGCCAGTGAGACAATATTTGTTCTGGATGTTGTTGCGCGATTACAAAATGTTTGTTTTGAAAACAAAGTAACCCAGGGTCTGTATTCATCTGTTGATGAGGTAATGAGCACTTGAATAGAGAGCGGATCGGAATAAGCAAGCTCTTAACTTTTAGTTAGCTCTAGTCTAATTTTTTACACTTTCTTCTGTTAGTTTTACAATATTATAACTATTTTTATTCATCAGTTTGGAAGCAGCAATAGTGTTTATTAAAATAAACTTTTTAATCCTTTACTTTTATAAGTTATAAATTCTAATGTCGTATGCATTTCAATCAACTTGCATTATCTATCGATCATTATTATTTCATTTTTTTGTAAAGTTCAATCACTTTGCAGCCGAATGGAGAGGATGTTAATTAATCGTACGATTTATTAAAACAACAAAACATACTAATTATGCGTAAAATGTTTCATCATTTCTCACAGTTCATTCACTGGTGCCCCAATTTCCACAGCAAAAGTTCTCCCATTTGCCAGAACCCAGACTTATCCATTCATATAAATACTTTCACTCCCACTCCCCATACCCCAGAGATAGAAAAAAAGTGTGTGGGTGACGGTTGCTGGTGACGATGCTGGTGGAATCAATTTATTGTTATCGTACACCAGCGCGAAACTAACGCCAGACGCACTAATTAGCCATGGTGGGTTTGGGGCACTACTCAAGTATTGCCTTCGGAAGAGACGAGTTTCCACCACGGGGAGAGCCGGATGGTTCCAACGTCCTTCGCGAGCGAACCACTTTCAATTTCTTAAAGCTTCCATCCCATCACCGACTTTTCATGCCATTTTCATAAATTTTACCCGGACCGACCGAGGGCGAACGAGCGTTGGCTGTGGCTTTTGCAGGCCGGAACCTCAAATTGCATCACTTTCAATTACACTGATTAAACTTTTCCTACGGAAGAAACGTTCCGTAGGATGTGAGCGCAAGGGCATCATCTTTAGCGACACGGTTGGAGCAAAAGTTTGTTAGCAAGAATAAGTTTATTCTTGGCAAAACGAGATGGAAAAAGGGATAATTTTATATCCTACGAGCAAGTACATATTTATTATTGTACAAAAGAATTTTTGTGATGAAGGATGAAACACAAAGTTAAAGTTCACACTGGTTCAAAAATGTCTACTCGATAATAACCTTCGTCAAACATTCCGTGAAAGCATGTGGCCGTAAGCGAATGAATGTTAATCTATCCGCACGGATGGTTATGGTAACTGTAATGAGACACGCCAAATTTGAGAGCCATAGCTACAGAATAAAACAGCACGGAATATTAATTATGTTTCGAACACAATAAATAACGTTTAATTCTAAGAAAAGTACCGATGAGCTGTTTAACTCCTTTTGTATTACTAAAGTCTCTTCATTTGCCTGATTCTTGAATCCTTGAGGTGTTTTTTTTTTGCTTAAATACGACACATGCGCTTGATGATGTACGAGTACCTCGTAATGAGTTTTTGGAAATCGAATTATTAAGGAGAAACAATTATTTTGCGAGCAAAACTGCGATAAAACGGATAAAACGTATGCAGCTTGCATGCATTTAGGGGCAAATGTGCAAAACGTCGTCTTATAGTGTATTTCACTTTGAATTAAGTATTGAAGTGGTTTAACAATTTTTATGCTTCATTTTTTGCAGACTGAACAGTTCGCGTTTCTGTGGGTGCTGTTTACCGTGATCGTGCTGGGCAACTCGGCCGTGCTAGTAACGCTGATGCTTAACAGAACTCGCAAATCGCGAATGAATTTCTTCATCAAACAGCTTGCAATCGCTGGTAAGTGACGTGTGCAATTTACGAACACATTTTCATTAAACTGTATTGTGAGGACAGAAAACGATCATAGTTTCACGAGGGAAGTAATTTATATTTCATAAAATGCCTCATATTAAAACGGAGATTCAATAATCGAGAAATATTAATTTTTCAACAGCTTTCAACAGCAATTTTTCCGAGAAGGCCACTCGACACGTGCTCCGAAATGGAAATGAATGTATTAATTGAATCCCTTTGTTTGCAGCGATTCATACTCTTGCACTGTTTGGGATTGTTCCGAGTAAATAGAAAACTTCATTTCCAGTAAGGGAAAACCTGTTCAAATAGAAACACTTGTTTGAAAGTGCAAAAATATTGCTATTGATATTCTCGTTTACTAATCGATTTTTTTGCTGTGTGCTTTGTTGCGATTTGTTGTTAAATTGAGTTTTTTTTTGCTCCAAACCCACCTTCAACCTAATTGGGGATTATAGCTTGTTGAAGAACAATCTTCCTCGCTGTAGAGATAATTCGATCTCGGTTGTCCCATAATCCGTTTACTTTGTCCCGTTCCTAATCATTCGTAAATTTGGCGGAATGCTAGCGTCAGCATTCGGTATACCGAAACCCCCAAAAGAAAGCAAAAGCAAACAACGTAAGAAAATGCTTTAAATCGTAAAAGGACAACAGAATTGTTCAAGTGCACTAAAGCGACACAAACGCACACGCAAGGGGCTTCACGGTGAACGGTTTTATTCCGCTGCGTTCGTTCGCCCAATTCGTTCACCCGGAATTCGAATCGGAAAGTTTACCCATAAAAGTGGCCCCCCAATGCTTGGTGGACTTGGAGCGGTTACCCCCCTTTTAGGGGAGGGGAGGCACCACCACCACCCAGGGAAGGAAAATATGATACCAGCCAAAAAATCGACCCATTCAAGCATATCTACTTTAAACGACTCCCTTTATGCGATTTGATGTGGGTGATTTGATGCACAATACCACCGCACTTGGCCACACGTTCCCGACCTTCCCCTCACCCCTACAATGCACACTTCCGGCACCACTCTACGCCGAAGGGCGGAAACGAGGTCAAACTTTTGTCATTCTACAAGTTGAATCATCTTTCACGTTATGAGTCTGTGTCACCGCAACCGGCGGTCACCATTCGGAGGCGGATCCGTTCTGTTTCATCCCTTCCGACAAAAAAAACAATGAACGTAAAGATGCAGGGGGAGATACATTCGCTCCCACACATACACACCGACACAACAATCATCAATCCCGTAAACACCGTACCCACACGACGATGAATATAAATTATGTGCCCTTGTTTCGATGAAGCTGCGTACGCCCCAAAAAGCGGGATCCTGTCCCCACTGTGTAGGGTTTGCGAGTCCCTTTGCAAACTGTTGTTGTTTGTTTGCTTTCGCTTCAATTTAATGTCCTTATGGTGCTGGGTTGTGAACCGGATAACAACAGTACGCGGAAATGGTAAATCCCAGCCACGTTCCAAAGTGCGGAAAGCAAACACACTGCAATGAGTCTGATTTTGTTTCAGCAACGTTCGGTACGGTTTCTTGGGGATGCAAAAATGTTGTAAATGGACAGGAATCAAAGTGGAAGATCAAAGCAAGGGGAGAAAAAAAACAAGGACAACGCTTAAAATGGGAGCAAATTCTGTGCTGGATGAACAGTGGTGGTGTCGTCCTTCCTGCTTTAATGCTTCCATCGAACACCGGAGCTGAACGTCATTTCTGTGGAGTTGGAGACAAGATCATAAGAATCAGCATCGATTTTCTATCTTGCAAAACAAAATTCCGTTCCCTATTTCTTATTCCTTCAGCACTTCCTTCAGTGACCTTGTTTTTCATTCGACGCTAACGAGCAGATGGTGTTCCATATTTGATGCAAACAGATATTAATTAAAGATACTTACACCGCTAATGGAAAATAGAAAAAAATGAGTGAAAGTGAACCACGAAGGGACGGAGTGGACAATACAGCCTTTGTCATTTTTATTCCCATAAGACTTGTATCTATTATTATGTGGTAATGTTCATTGAAAACTCTTATCCTTACGTGTTCATTAATAAAGGGATAATTCATTGAGGGATCCGTCCCTCAATACGTAATTGCTGGTCTATATTTAGGTTGAGTTTAATCAATTTAATTACCGGTAGAATGGCACCTGTGGTAATAATTATAGATCGAAGGACACTTAATGCCCTTTGAGTCTTTGATGGTTTGGGAAAGGAAAGCATCCATTAAACTCTATGATGCCTTTAAGTAGATTCCCAAGGGCAAAAACTAAAACAAGTATTCAGAAAAATGATATATTCCTTATAAAACGGCCAATCGGAAAGGACATTTCCATAGGGCATAAATACAGCAATCATCTAAGTTGGGCATCCAATAACAGCAATGCAATCCCAATCCATTCATTCGTTTTGTCAACTTCCGAACTGATTGCTCCAGTTTTAATTCATTTCCATCATTTTCTTTTATCAACGAATGGTTCAACATTCTGTCTGTAACCTCTTTCGTCGCCGTAAAAAGGTGAGGGAAAACCTTTATTCAATTACAAGTTACTTGCATCATAAAAATGTAACACACTTAACGCGAGTAACGGCTTGACCTAACTTACGGTACGGTTACACCGGTAGTGCATGGAGCTACCAAAAACTTGGAATTCTTTCCCAGTGACCAACGAACCTGGGTTCTGGGTCACCGTTCTATGAGTGCTCATAAATTGCGATCAGATTTATGCGTCGCTCCGTGCCATTACTATTTATCGCGATTTGTGTACGAGTAAGTAACGAGGCGGAATTTATGACCGAATCGAAATTCCGGAAGCAGTAAATCGTCGTCCGAAGCGCAGTGGGGGAACGACATGGCGGTCAGTAAGGGGAAGCAGTAACCTGGACAAAAAAAAAGTTGAGCAAGTTTCCATGAGAAGCTGATAGAGGAGGGAAAAAAATTTACTTACAAAGAAATCAAAGGTTGTCTACTGTAACATCCCCAGTAACAAAATCGTCATGCTTTCTCGCTCTGCCTAACTTACGTTCAAACCTGCCAAAGTGAGGAAGAACGACGATTTTGTTAGTTGGGATTCTTTTAAATCAATTTTGGGTAATTATTCGCAGAAAGCTTGAGCAACATTTAATGGTATCCACTTATACTTCTACTCAGAAACTCCCGCAATTGAAGATGCGTGACACTTTGATTACCTTAAATTTAGTTCCTGAGAATTACTTATTCGACGAAGGTTTTCGACGAATATCAGATTTGTTAGTATGAATGTACTTACAAGTATGGGAATTTGCACATGTTAACGACTCTTCGTCGGTTATGGATGCTCTTCGTCGGTTATGGATTTTCACGCCTGGTGGTATGCAATATTCTATTTTGTAACTTATGAAACACTTAGTGAACTCGAAAAATTGCGAAATGGGAATACATTGTTGGCAGTTTATTTATCCGATCGTCACCATTATTTACAGTCGATCACCTTTTAGCCGTGCTGATCATTTGATTCCTGGTGATCACTTAAATAAAAGAGTAATTCTTGTTTATGGATTAGTGGCCTTATTACAGCTGAAATATCTTTTACTAGTACATTGCATACTTTTAGGCGCTTAATGTTAATAAAATATTCCTAAGCAAAATGACACTTAAAGAAATATTTTATGATTTTAATACTCTATGTCATACAATGTATTTTACATTGTATATTACATTACATTGCGTCCTCTCTCTCTCTTCCCCTAACAGATCTCTGCGTTGGATTGCTAAGTGTTCTGACGGACATTATATGGCGCATCACGGTAGTATGGCGAGCCGGGAATGCCGCCTGTAAAGCGATACGATTCATTCAAGTCTGCGTAACGTACGCCTCCACGTACGTGCTGGTAGCGCTCAGCATTGACCGCTACGATGCCATCACACATCCGATGAACTTTTCTGGATGCTGTAAGTAAACTCGCAACTGAAACAGTACTGGCTTCTATCCTTCCTTTCGTACAGGAACCTTTGCTAATTAGTTCCTGTATCACTTTTGCTTTAGGGAGTCGAGCACGGAAGCTGGTGGCTGCGGCTTGGAGTTTCAGTATCCTTTTCTCCCTGCCCATAACGTACTTTTACGAGGAGCGACTAATACAGGGTTAGTTGATAGTGCGGTGATTATGTAATGTAGCTCACAAACTATTTGTTGCCCTTTTCCTTGCAGGTAAAATGCAGTGTTGGATCGATCTGGTGGAGGCGTGGCGATGGCAACTGTACATGTGCTGGGTGTCCGGTTCCCTGTTCGTCATACCGGCGTTGATCATTTCCGCCTGTTACGCCATAATCGTACGAACAATCTGGGCAAAGGGTACCATTCTTGGTCCGATTGGTAAGATACATTGTTTTAATGTTAGATCCAAAAAATACATTGTTAAGCTAATAATGTCTCTATCGTTGTAGATCGAACGCACAACGGAATGGCTGATCTGGCAACACGGCGTGCCAGCTCACGAGGCATCATACCCCGTGCGAAGGTGAAGACGGTGAAGATGACGATCGTGATCGTGATCGTGTTCGTGCTGTGCTGGTCGCCGTACATCATCTTCGATCTGCTGCAAGTGTTTGGGCAGATACCACAGACGCAAACCAACGTGGCCATTGCCACCTTTATCCAAAGTCTTGCGCCGCTCAACTCGGCGGCCAACCCACTCATATACTGTCTCTTCTCAACGCAGGTGTGCCGTATGATTAAGTGAGTATGAAGAATTTTAGATCAATAATTAAATAAATCTTCAATCTATTTAAATGCATTTAATATAGGCCACTGTGTTTCCAACAGAATTAAATGAATATTTTTAGTCGTCTTCAATCGAAATATGTTTAATAACGAGGTACAAATGGCCACAGCACCGTTAATCTACCTCTTTTAAAAAGGGGCAATGTGTTTTTGATTTAAACCACTCTCGCCAGTTCCAGATGCATCCAGCAAGTTGTAGTCTGCCACGAATGAAGCACTTTAGCCGCAAAAATTGATCCATTGCTTTATTCGGTTCGGAATGAGGCCAATGCGGTTCTCGTGATTGGATTATTCCATCTAGCAGGTGCTTACTTTACGAGCGTCATAATTTCTTCCCTCGGGGAAGGTTTATTGATTTACGGTCGTAACTTTACAATCGTTTTGCACGATTCCTTCAGGGTCTTTTCGACCATCGTCATCTGTCGGATTCATTCGGCGCAGAAAACTTGTCTTTGCGAAATTAGTACATACTAAAATGAAAAGTTTTTTTTTTAAGGAAAGAAGTTTCAGAATGGAACCTTCACACACCATCACCATTTGCAGTTATTTAATGAATCCGTTATGATCGCTTTCTTTGTAGGAGACTCCCTCCATTCCGATGGTTATGGTCGACAAAGTGGTGCTGCAAACCGCACGATTCCGGCACACTGCCGCTCGGCAACGGGACGACGGTAAACGGTACGGCTCACGGACGGTTCCACAACCACAACAGCAGCGACTCGATGCGAACGCTCACAACGTCACTGACCGTATCCCGAAGGTCCTGTTTGCGGCCGGCCCGAGTTGTCATTGTGGAGCGACCGAAAACGGCACTCGCCATGTCGGAGGTGTAGATTGGGGGCAAAAATACCAAGCTGACAGCGTCATCGGACGGTGACAAAACGAACGAAATGCATCGAGTGGGTGTACAAAGAGTGCTAATGGATGGATAGGACGAAGAAAGAAAGAAAAAAAACAGAACATTTCGCTTGAGCGAAAAAGGTTGCAAAAGAAAAACGAGAACCATAAGAGGCTTCGGTTCATGGAAAACTTAAACAAAAGCGCATCATCTCTGCCAGGAAACAAATAAACGGTTTTTTTATATTTATGTACTTAACGCACCATGAAAGCGCGAAAGTCAACGATCGTTTGCTGTTTCAACAACTTTTCACTTTGTTCACGATGCGTAAATAAACTCACCCGGATGGTAGAACACTAATAATGCTCAACATAAGTAGATTGAAAAAAGGAAAAGGTAAAGGGAGAGTGAAAAATCCCAGCTGACAAAAAATTATCGCAATAGTTTTGTTTTGCACATTGCATAACTTTAGGCGTTTTATGGTGCAAATTGCTTTTAAAGGTAGAATTCACGTAAAAAAAACAGAAAAATGAGAATTTTGCATGAGAATATTTTAATCTCGTTAGCTTTTCTTTTTCCGCTCACTAAACAAGGCACGTCCAGCTGGGACGCTTCTATTTTCCGATGCTTTCCACGTGGTCAATGACTCCGTATGCTAAGCGTGTTCATTAATACGAACCCTTCTCACTGTCCGTGGTAAAAGCGCTACAAATGAAACGATTAGGCAAGCTCAACAAATGGGTCGGACTGTTGTCACCCGTAAGAGCCCGCACAAAATGAAACAATCCGTCTCAGAATGAGGTTAGGACCCAGAGGTCGGAACCCTAAGGACGTAGATTTATGTACACCTATTATCGTCAAAGTGTGTCCATATGTATGTGTGTGCATGTGTGTGTGTGTGTTTGTTTTCGTGGGTGAGTGAATGTTATGTAAATGTTGCTCCACCGAGATCCCTCAGATCCCTATTTAGTGTGTTTCGGATGATTAGAGCGGACGGAAAGACAAGAAACGATAAGACGACGAAAGAGAAATCTTTCCAAGATAAACTAAAGACGATAAATGGTACGGAATGGAAGGATGAGCAAAACTGAACTGAATGTGCAAACGGTTTTCCCCACCCTATCGAGATGATGGGGCTCGTGGGGGCGTAGTTAGTATGTACGGCCTACGGATGTTTCCCCTGGTGGAATGGAACACACCAAAAAGGCACAAACGAAATGAAGAGAAATGGTGCCCATGGTTTCGGGATCGAGTTGCATGTAAATAGCTATCAACTATCGTTCTGCGAAGTAAAATTCCAAATCCAACCCAACAACCAACGGAATTGTCGTCGATGTCGTCCGATCGATGCCGCAAAGCAGAACCACAAAAGTGCGCACTACATCGAAACCGTCAAACTGTACTCCTGCCAGTATTCGCACAAACCATTCAGCGTTTAAAGCAAATATGTGTATAGCAAAACGAAAAAGCGCAAAACCAAAACACTCACCCCATTTTGCAAATATATGTACAATAAATGTTTAGACGGTCTGAAAGAAACACCGCCTCTGAATGGTGTAGCAGCAGCATCCCGTCTGCCGTTTCGAAACCGGGTTCGAATTTTGAACAAACCCACCCGACGATCGTTTGTCACCTTTGTATTTTTGGGGTAGCTTTGAGTGAATGAATGCCTAACATGCCTTCGGTGCGGTGGTCGGAAAATTGAATGTGCCGACGAAGGCAATAAAAACGTCCCGGTGTGTAACGGCTGCTGACGTTAGCCGAATTCCAAAAACGCAACCCAAACTCAATCGCGCACATCCATCAAAGCGAAGCGGAAGTTCAACGAACTCCCGGTCGGAAATGAAAGCCGAAAAACGCATCCACGGTGTACTATGGGACACACGAAATGAATGGGTTCGAATTACTCGCTTCATCCTGTATGAGCCCTTATTTGAATGGCCACAGAGACACAAACACACACAGAGAAAAGCTTTAGGGAGAGTAGTTTTGGTTTTTTTGTTGTTTTGCATTAACATAATGCGGCTAACCAAATCCCAAGAATGATGTCCCTTATCGTCAAGATGGTATAAATATATGAGTGGGATAAAGTTAGCTGGTAAGATGCTCACTAGGTTTTTTACCCTCCCCAGCATGATAGATGTATTAAATAGCTAAGTTAGAAGTGGTGTAGTGTTAACTTATTTCACAAAATATATGTACTGAGAGGTTTAACCATTCTCGCTGTCTCATTGTTAAAGTCACTGAAACAATAAAGAAAGTCGGTTTATTTTCGAAGAAGGGTTCATCCCAGCTGCGTGGGGTTTTTTTATATATATTTTTTCTGTTATATTTGTATAGATATATCATCAACAGGTATACAAGAATGTTTGTTATTACACTTTTTAGAAATCGCATATTTTCTTCCTTTATACAAAACAATCATGAAAACATCATCAGTCGCCAAAGTGAGGGATTGGGAAGAAAATCAAATATTTTTCCTTATGGTGTAAGCGTACAGCTTCCCTTCGAGCATTTACTGTTGCGTTGTGTATTGGGTGTGGTTGCCTAAAGGTATGCAATATGTGTGTTTTTATGTTTTAAATCCACAGTCACACAACAACAAAATCAAAGCGACGTTTCGGAGCTGCAATCAAAATCGGATTAACAAAATGTTAAACCAGATTTTCTGGGAACACATAATGGGGTTGTAATACACAATTTTGCATATTTTCAGGCGTTTTTAGATTCAAAACACTACTCAAACGGAATGAAATCGCTAGTAACCGATACGTTAATGACGTATATTTTAACCATTTTAACAAATCCTTTGTAAATTAAACTAAACAAACTCAACAGTTCTTATGGTTTCTAGTTTTGTTGCATTACTGACAAACGCTGGTAGAAATGTTTGTATAGAAACAGGGGGTTTTTACATAAAAATGCACACTCACATTCGCTCGAATGATATCGTTCCGTTCTACACTATACACCTAACGGTACACTGTTATGGGTGAGTCAAAAAGCTCCCTCCCCAAAAGGTAGGCTTATCAATGATGGTCTGTAGTACTTTCGCTTATGGAACCTTTCCATCCTTGCTGTACGTTCGTTAAACCCTTGCATGGCAATCCCTTGCATCCACGTTTACAACTTTGCGGTAACGTAATGGAAACTATTGGTACGTGACTGTCACATACGCTGGTAAAGCTTTCTACTTACTCTTTTCCTCCACTAAAACTACAACAGAGTCTGGTGAGCGTGTTTTCATATAAATTTTGAAGCCTTCACAGTGCACTGACAGATTGGGCACATTGATCTTTGAACGTATACATTGATCGTTCAAAAGCGATCGTTCCTACTAGAGAGCATATCGTACCTCTAAAAACGTTATCAACTCGCGATAAAAAGATTTTTTACATAAAAAATACCTAAAGCTAATCAAAGCACATCGATTGATTAAAACCATTAATTGTCCCGGTTTAGCATGACACGCAAAAGAACTACTGCAGCGTAAATGTCTTGTGATTTATCACGCACACAAGGGTTCGGTATGGCAATAACCTTTCTCACAAGGACAACGTGGCTGTTGTTAGCACGAGCACGAAGAGCAGTACAAAGTACAAAGTAATCTTGCCTTTTCGAAGTCGTATCCCCTTCAAGATTGGTTATCCCGAATCATTTTATCCCTCAGATGATCCCTAGGTGACAATGTCTTGCTTACAGTGACAAACAATTTGTTTCAACCTCGAAGTATTTTATCACTTGCTGTGTATACTTCGTTAACTGCCTTTTTTACTCTGCAGAACACCTAAAACTATGCAATTTGCATGACACAATTTCGTTTTTTCGGAAGATGGTACACAGCTTATTTATCACTGTTTAACGTGACTTTCACCTGGGTGCGCTGTTGGGTTGCCTATTTTACACGGACGTGTGGCATTCTGGTACGTGTTGGTATTCGTTGCTTCGTAGCGCTGCTACAAATTCCGCTGCCTAAAGGTGTTATTGCAAAGCCCATACTAAAAAAGGCTTCTTCGTTGTTTGCGATGTCTTTGGGAAATTAGTGAAAGTTTTTTTTCCTTCGTTGCTGTATCCACATCCTGACTAGACTGAAACACTGAATGGCACCTAGCGCATCAAACCAGCCCAGGTGATGGCAGATGGTAGGTTGAGATCCTTTCCGAACGGACGCCGACCCACGTCAGCTTAAATCCTTCCGAACGGGTCGGCAGCTTTCTAAGCAAGGCGCTGGTGGAGAGCGGTCTTGTGCACGAGGAATATTTTACCCTCGGTATCGAGATAGACCTGCGTGGCACCGGGCGTTGGCCCACTAGCCGGTCCACTCCCCACCATCCCTCGCTACACGAGCAACCGTCCGGCCGCACCGGCACTGCCATTGGTACCACGCGTCGAAATGGTGGCGGTCGATCGGCGGGTCGAGACGGTCAGCGAGGTTGTCAGCGTTCGCATCGAGCTGCTGCTGCTGTGCTGGTTGCGCAGGTTGCGATTTCCATTCGAGATCGTACCGCACCGGGCACGGTCCGTACGGTCTTCCTCACTGGCACAGCAGAACGGTGACGATAGCAGCCATCGGAATGGTGGAAGTCTTCTACAAAAGGGCCACAACAGAAGGAAAGAAAAAGATTTTAGGGTAAGAAATCGATCTAAGCAACAGACCTTCACTCGATTACTCACTTCAGTGTGCGCACAAAGTGCGTGGAAAAGAGACAGTATATCAGTGGGTTGGCTGCCGAATTGAGCGGCGCTAAGCTTTGGATGAAGGTGGCGATAGCGATGTTGGTTTGCGTTTTTGGTATCTGCTCGAATACCTGCAGCAGGTCGAACACGATGTACGGTGACCAGCAGAGGACGAACACGATCACAATCACGATCGTCATCTTGACCGTCTTCACCTTCGCCCGTGGTATGATACCGCGGGAGCTGGCTCGTCTGCTTGCCAGCTCTGCACAACCCCCATTTCGGAGAGGTCGATCTGTAAAGAAATGGTGTAAAGAAATAAATATATTTTAAATGCTAAAATATTTTGTCTAAAAAATAATAGATGTTACAAAAACTAGAGTTGAACGTTTGACAGTAAAGCTGTCATAACGATAAATAAAAATTTAAAAATAGTGTTGGAGCTGAATGAGTAACACCGAGTCTCTAAAGTTAAGATTAATGAATCCTGGAAGATTCATAAAACCTCGATGTATGCCGAATTGCATAAACAATTATATTCCCAGAAGATAAAATAACAAAACTTCTCATATTTAAAAATTCTTTGAGAATTCATGGATCTCTTGAGCTTCTTATATTTTTGAGGAACCAGAAAGCCTTGAGAATTTTTATTTTTTGAGGATTCATGAATGTGTCCTAGAATCCCTTTTAAACATTTTTATTAATGACACCTCTCGAAAGATTCGTTCTGCACAACGCTTATAAAAACCAAATTTCTTTTTCCCGATTGACATAATATGATATTGGTTAAACTTTACTGGCTCTCGAACAGTTGAGAGTATAATTTTGTTTTGCTATTGGCTCTCCAGGAATCCATCCAAAATTATATGCATAATGAAAAATGTTGCATCATCTGAAAAAAATGCATAACGCTTTGAAAGTACGATTGAGGTGCATTGCATACAATAAGAAAAAAAGAGCAATAACTCTTATTGTGCACCTTCCTCAAACTCATCTTGCGGTAGAAAATTGAGTTGGTACTAGAAATTGGATTACGGAACGAACGTCTGTCGTTCAATGCATCACCGAGCCTACCTTCGCACTGTCGATATTCTACTTACGTTTGGCACCGTTTGCACCTGTACCGACAGGTGCTGGTCCTAGCATCGAACCCTTGCTCCAAATCGTCCGTATGATGATGACGTAACATGCCGAAATGATGAACGCCGGAATGACGAAGAGTGAGGCGGCGACCCAACACATGTACACCTGCCACCGGAACGGATCACCTAAATCGATCCAGCACTGCAGTTGATCTGTTTTCGAAAGGGAGAATGGGGAATCTCATGAAAGTGTGTGGCGCAAACCAACGTGTGCGGTTATCCATACTTACCCTGTATGGTGCGTTCCTCGTACAGGTAGAACATTGGCGACGAAAAGACGGCACTAAAGCCCCAGGCAGCGGCCACCAGTCGACGGGCACGCTTCCCTACATGATGGAGACGCCCAGTCATGCATGCGACAGTGCGTTCGAAAAAGCGGGGTAGAAATGGAAATAGAAACGAATAAAAATAAATGCGCCACACAACAACCGACCGACAGTAGCCAATACTTACAGCAGCCGGAAAAATTCATCGGATGCGTGATGGCATCGTAGCGGTCGATGCTAAGGGCCACCAGCACGTACGTGGACGCGTACGTCACCCACACCTGGATGAAGCGGATCAGCTTGCAGGCGACGTTCCCGGCTAACCAGGAGATCGTTATCCGCTGCACGATGTCCGTCAGGACGCTTAGCAATCCAACGCTGAGATCTGCCGGAAGGGACGAAGAGAGCGCAAATAAACGAACCGTTGCGGTTGCGGCTTTCAATTGGAAAGTAATCGATTGTTTGTCCGGCAGGCGGACTGTCGGACTGCAAACACGATCAAATTAATTCTGACACCTTACAACCGAGACGGAAGGTACTGGACGATGTTTTGATTTATAAAGAAAATATTGACTGCGTTGTAAAAATAGCTTGGTGAGTGGGTTTTTTTTCAATGATTTATCGTTATTCTAAAGAAAACAGTTATTTATCAACCGATTCTGTTACCGATGCAATGGGAAAAATAACTAGTGTTGTTCTGTAAGTCTACATTTAAAAAAAATTATTTTAGTGTAAAATAACGTACATAACTTCGCAGTAATTTTCAATGATTTTCAAGAACATTATTTAATGGGAAAAAGACATTCTGAAATGTCCATTTAGTTATGTTATGATCCTCAAGTGTGAAAGTGTATGTTATGTAAAAATCAAGTCTCCATTTGTTGATGAAAATCTGAACAAAAACCCTTCGACTCACCTGCTATAGCAAGCTGTTTGATGAAAAAGTTCATCCTCGATTTACGGTTTTTGTTAAGAAAAAGCGTCACCAGCACGGCTGTATTGCCGAGCACGATCACTACAAATAATATCCATAATACTGCAAATTGTTCAGTCTGAAATGAGAAAGAAGAAAAGCGATACGGTAAGAAGAAAATTTGTGGGAAAACTCCGGTGCATAAACTACTTTTCACACGGACGGTATACATTAACTTGGGACGGATTGTGATGGGAGTTAAAACCTTCACATCCCGCACCGATCCATCATCATGGTGCCGTTGTGTAAAGTGTTTCCAAACTGACGGGCAGCATGATGATCCTGCCGTTGGGAAGAAAGATGACTGCGGTTTCTGTGTCAGCACGCTTACAAACGGTCACATTTCGGGAGTCCCTCGTGACAGACGATAATCAAGCCCAAAGACGGTAGCTCACGTTTCGGCAGCTCACTTAAACCGGCTCACTCAAACGTCAAACGTCCGTCCGAAAAACCTGTTCTTACGATTGCTGTTTCTCTAGTCATGAGGTGTCGAACAATTTTGGAAATGTTGTTTTTTTTAGGTGCGAGGTGAGTGTTTCGATTTTTGAGAGCAAAAAAACCGGTGTCTAGAGCAACACACATCAATTACTGACCAGTGGTTGACTTCGTTCAACGTCGTGTCAACAAAACAAACAAAACCGAAAATAAAGTAATGATATGACAAAGAGGAATTTTTCAACATTATTTTATGCGTTTTCCACGCAACAACAACCAGACGAAAGCGATTCGTCTATCAGTAAAAGTTATAATTGATGTTGAAGGAAGCCCGTTCCGCAACAACCGGAGAGAAAGTGTTGAAGGATAATACATTTTAAATAACCAGCCTCTCTATTATGTTAACGATAAATATGTAACGCTACGCCAAACGTACCTTCGATAGCGATAAAAGCATCGTTCGGTAATTTAATTTACACGACCACTTCAGCTAAAAGTCACTACAGGCAGGAACACGACGGTTCGCATCGTGCCGAACCGTTAATGCAAGGTTCCATTAAACGAACTGCACACTAATCGAGCAGAATTGCATCCAAATCGATCGTTTACGGTGCCCAGCATTGAACCGTCGAACCGATTCGATATCTGCTCGCGGTTCACAATAAAATTGCAATAAAATCCTCATCCACTGAAGTGCCTCAAAAGCGAATGAAATTACACGCCCCATTTAACGCCCAACACGTGGTTGATTATGGCATGTGTGTTTGCCAACTTCGTCTCACATAATTCCCACCGGCTCCCGTCTGCGATGGACAGCAACGCGTCAGCGACCGTACGGGAGAAAGAGTTTGAAGTGATCATCATTATAATAATCCACCGCGAGCACTTTCCGCCGCCGTATACAATGGGGTGTTTCTCATTAGACGGGGTGGTTTCATGCTAAATTTGGTGAACTTTAAGCGTTCGCATTGCCCATTAGGATCGTCCCATTAGCATGCGTGGCCGGGGGGATAAAACCGAAGCGCCGGGAGCTCTGAACGAGACGAGAGGTTTAAACAAGGCAAAAGGTTAACTTCATTTAGCTCGGCATCCAAGCACCATCGTCGCACGGGCCGGGGACAATTATTGTAATGAGGCGTACATTTAACGAATCAATGGATTGTGCTGTGTTTTGATTGATTCTAATGGATTGCTTTGGAGTTGTTAAGTCTCGCGATAAGGGAAGCAAGCGTCGAATCGCTGCTGTCGGTGGATTAATGATAAGTAAATAATATTTCTTGGAAGATCTTATTTGAATAAAATGAAGAAAAACTTCCTTTGCACTAACGAATGGCTTTTTTGCAATTAGTGTTTCAATATTATTTATTTTGAATAATATAAAACATTAATTTTTAGTACTAATTAAAATAATATAATGTATGTCCGTCATATATAATGTATGTCCGTCATACAACAAAATAAAAATAAAAATAAATGTATACCGGCTCTGATTACTTCAGGCCTTTTATAAGAATATAAACTATAACAAAATAAATCAATAAAATAATTTCGTGGAATCGCTATTAAATATGATTAACAAAAAGTTGTTATATAACACTTAGTATTGTTTATAAATTTGCCTAACTATTATTGCTAAAACTTATGGTTGTGTACTGTTACAAATTATATATTCTAATTCGCGATAAAACTAATCAAAACATCAACCACTTAATCACTAAGATTGATTAGCAGAATTTAAAATGCGTTGCCATTACGGTTACTATCTCGCTGCACATTAACGCCATCTGTGAGCAACCGCAGCGAACCTCACACCCTTCGGCAAAAAACACTGTAGAAAAATGAAATTCAGCAATTAAGAGACTATTTGTCTCGTTTTTAGATCAATTTATTTTTTCACCTTCCCATACCGGTGTCCCACGGCATCCATATGGATGATGGTGATGATGCACTGATAACTGTAACCCAACCTACCCGCACGCCGGTGTGGGTTTTCTTTAATTTAATTCCCAGTCAAAACGACGTGCCTCACACCTTCGGGTGAACAAATTCGAAGCAACAAGCCAGTAAGTTACCGGACTAACCGTCCGACACTTGTCCGATTGCTTTCGTCCAGCATAAATATGCATTACAAGCGAAGAGCTAGGACAGCCACTCCGATGGGGCGATTCGATTTATCAACCGTACCGGTACACGGTGTGTACTTACTACCCCGGGCGGTTTGGGTGGTGCTGCCGCTGCCATGTAACGGTGACGACAGGTGAAGACATGTAACTGTAACTGCAGCACACGGCAACTTATGTTGACGCGCTACGTGCAGTCCCATACATGGGTACTTCGCATTCTCATAAATAATTAATCGAATCAAAATACCTGATCGTTGCTACCCTTTGGTTGTGCACCCCGGTGTGAGCAGTTGGCTCATGGCATCCGTCTTGCCTTATACCGGCTCAACCATATCGGTATCGAATGGACGGGGCCATCTGTTGCGCACCGAGGTGCATCAATTTACCGTCGATCAATCTAAAGACGTCTTTCGCGTGTTTTTGAGCTGTACTGAGAGCTTTTAGTATTCCCAGGCGCTCGTGTGCTCTCTCTCTCTCTGTCCCCCGAAATGACACACTAATGAGCCGAACTTTATCAATTAATTGGCAATAATTATACAATTTAGACTGTGCCATATTTTAGCGCCCGGTTCCATCACGAGCACCTGGCGCTCGGTGTACGGTGAACTTCAGCTTTGAAGGTGCTGATGGAGAACTAAGGATCAGAAGAGATTGATGAGATTGGAAGGAAGGGAGAAACCATAAGTCACACGAAAAGGTGGTCTGGTACTGCAACTGCATCTATGACACTGACAGAACACCGATAAGACCGTCCATACCTTGTGGCGGTGGTGAACTGAGTGACTTTCGTAAACATGGGCCGGCTGCTGGCACGTGCTGGCCAAAATGGTTAAATGCACCGAAGTGGCACGGTCGGCGAAAGGGAGATGTCCAGCACCAATTAGGAAATTCGTCAGAGAATTTACAAATGTCAGTTTGACACGAATTACACCACACCCGCGTACAGTACACACCGGCGTACGGTTGTTTATCTGTCACTCGCCGGATGGCGTACCGGTCGCCAAATGGACAACCGTTTACATAAGTGACGCGAATGAATGTTAGCTCGTTAGAAAACATGATCGCAGCATGGGTGGTTTTGGGGGTACTGAAAATGGAACCCCCCCAACCGTCGCCTGCTGACATTGATGTGTACAAGGACCCATCCAGCACGGGCGGGCCTGTGCGGGCAGCCCATAAGCGGACACGAAATGACACCTTCATGCCGTACACGGGTGTACAATTAGATCATATTTACCTCTCCAAAACAATGCTGCCAAGGCCGGGGCCTCGGAAGGTTTTGCTGCTGCCGGTGGACAAATTGTGGTGCTCGATACGGCGGGCGGGGGCAGTAGCGATGTAATTTCGACAGTTGTCAATCCCATAAATAGTATTTTTATACACTTACTTTCCCAACTGAGCGGGGGAATCTATTTAAACGGCACGAAGAAGCTTGTTGTTTCCAGGCAGCTTTTCACTTTTATTGACGCTTTTATGACACTCTCTAGTTCCCGCTCTACCAACTAACCAACCCAAATAGGCATAAGTATATAATTCCTGATCCCTTGTAGACAAAGGAATATAATTTCGGTACAGCCACTTCCACGGGAGTGTAATGAATTTTGTACGAGCGATAACATAAAACGGGGACATGGTTTTGCTCACAAACGCTGCCGGCATTCTTGTAATGTTGCTATATAAAAACATCATAACAAACAAGTCTTTTCTTCTTAGAATTCCACTGCCTAAGCGTTGTACTTTATGCGCTCAGTCTTGTTGGCTATAAATCAATGGCGATTCCAATCGGAAGCGATAATTCCATCAGTACTTGACAATTGATCGTTTTCATCTTCCGATTAAGAAGCAATCCTAATGAATTCTCAAAGGAAGAATTGGACTGTATGCTAGTGAAGCTACGCCTAAACGAGGATATGTTCCAGATTTAGACGTTGCAACTGATTCCAAATACGTATGCCACCAAGTCTATATTGCTAAACATTCCAGAAGGTGGGGAAAATTTCGTGCAACTATTCCTTCTCGTAGTAATAAGATAAACACAAAACAACCAAGAGTTTCCTGGAGAAACTCCTCCAAGAAAGTGGTGTAAGATGTTCAAGAATATGCTGAGATACATTTTTTTGTACTTGCAATCTAGGTGGCTTTCCCCCATTCCAGGATGTCGGAAGTTGGCGATGGGATTCAATAAATTGTAATGAAAGTAGTGTGGGACGAACCACAATGAAGAGATTCATATGTGGGTACGTGCAGGAATGATGCTGAAGCAAAACTTACTTAAGGGCCAACAAAGTTGCGTTCCAGTGCTACGCAATCAGACATATGTTGCCTGGGGAGTAGAAGAGTTTGTTGACTTCCCATTTATGCTTAGTTTGAGGCATGTGCCAAAGTCTGGACGAAAATAGAACAGCCTCACCGAGGGAATATTAGATGTAATGACAGGAATGGTCCAAAATTTCATCACCCCAAAAAGGGTTGATATCAAGAACCATTAGATGTATTGCTTTGATTATTGAAAGTCCTCATTTCGTGTCATGTGATTTCAATTTAATTTTGCACATAGTTCAAACGAAACCCTATCAATGGTTCCCATTCAAAGCTTCTGTGCCATGGTTCTGTGGAACTCATACACTCCCAGGAATGGCCTACATTCATTCCACATTACATCCCCCAAAATATTCTCCATCCTTTCGAGAGGCGTACCGGACCGTTTCCCTCTAATTTTTCACGTCAACTTATACTTCCGCCCCCGGAAGACATTGTGAATCGACCTGACGACCTCACCCCTTAGTGCAGCCTACTTCTTCCGGGTCATTCGTCATGGCTTGTTGAGTCGAACCCGGAATTCTCCCACCATTCCCTTCCTGTTCCCCGCAGCAATATCCCACAATAATAACATCCGGCGCCACCAGCAATCATCCCATTCCGGGATGGGGTCCAGGAAAAACGTCAGGAATTCATCCCCAAACTGTGACCCATTTGTCACTGGAACCGATACGATTCATCAGAACCGGAAGCAATGACGGGAAAATGGCACGAATGCGTGCGTGTGTGTTTTTTGTGAGCAATGGCTTCACTTTCCGCTCACATGCAACGGGTACGTGAAATTCCGTGTAGCAAAAATAGTACACTCATTCCGGATGTGGGTGGCCACCAGCCCAAAAAACACGGAAATTCCCTGGGGACGAACCGGAAAAAAAAATACAATTGGGAAGCTGAACGTTTGATAAGATTCCTCGTGAAAACGGGATTCGCTTGGGTGAGAAATGAATGATGCTTGCAAGGAGGAAGGTCAGTCAAAAGCGAGCGAAATGTGTTAAGGGAAAAGGAAGAATTGGGAACAAAAAAAGCCCCCCTCGACATTGCATCAAACTGCGTCGTGGTGTTCGCTAAATAAAATCATAAATTTAATGCCATTTTAGCAAACGCACGTTTTTCCAGCCGAGGAAATGAGGACATCAATGGCCCTCCGATGGCCGTAAAACTTCAACCTAGCGGAGGTCGGCAACGGGGCAGAAGTTTGCAAAAGACAGATCAACATTAAAGGGAAGGACACTAGAAAGGAGAAATGATAGGATAGAAAGAAGCAAAAAAAAACTATCACCAAATGTAGGTCAAAGTATTTGACGACACTACTACTCAGCAAAGGAACGTCTCGTGCGACTATCGAGAGCTTTCGCTGGTTTCGAACGCAAGGGAAATGCTTTGACGGTAGGCCATTTCGTTCGTCAAGCCTTTTATGCGGTGCGTAGGTTTTTATTATTAGATATCGTTTACTACTCCGCTTGAACTTTCGTCCTTCGCCATTCTTTTGTCCCGTGTAGGAAGAGCGAGTGATAAATTAAATGTCTGAAGGAAATTTTGTGGTTTTGAAATCTAGTTTGAGTGGCAAGTTGTTTAAAATTCTCTAAGAAACAAAGAAAGCAAACTAGTATGTTAGAAATATGGGTTGCCATTAATTGATTGAAAGCGTTAATAATCCAAAACAAAAGAAAAACGATTCTCAGAAAATCTTTTTAGATTATGGAATACATTGTTTCACTTAACCAATTCTAGAACTTTACCTTTTATTCCTAGTATCATTAAAAACTTTCCTGGTAATAATCATCTGGTTTCAATCTTGTTTCCATCCACAGTCATTTGGTAAATAGTTTTACAAGACCCATCACGCAAATGGTCCACCCTCAAAACCACTAGCAATCATCAAACGGGTATTTACCCCAGCAGAAAACTTAGCAAGAATTGCAACCGATTCATCTTCTGCGGAACAGGAGGTTGAAACGGGTCAGTGAAAGTAACTCATATTTCTAACCCCAGCCCGAGAGGTGTTGAAATGGAATTCCACTTAAAGCAAAACCCATTATTTGTGTCCCATTCTGCTTATCAGCTCATTCCGATGAACATTTCGGTTGCACAGAAAACATTCACAGCATCCGACGGTCGTTTGGCGTACCGAGGGGAAAAAAACAACCCCTTGAGTAGTAAAGTCATCGGAAATGAGAGAAACATCAACACCATATCGTCGGTGGGAAATACCTTGCTGTGCAGTAGCCATCGTCCGGTACGGTTTCGGAGATTCATCGTGCAAGTCGTACTACGCCGTTTCGCGCGAACACAAAACGCGAACGGGAAAACCCATCTACTGGTGGTTCGCGTATGCTCCATGTGACGCAGATTTATGATGATCGATCTGTGAGGGAAGGGGGCGAGAAGATGGTTCGGTGCGGTACACCGATCCACCGATGGTTGGCCGGTGCTGTCCGATGCAGTGTGCACACGTCCTGCGCAGCGGTAAGTTATGACAAATTGATTGACTAGCTATCAGATAAGGGCTGGTTTTTCCGTTGCACATTTTACCGTTGCCGGCGAGTCCGGCTGACATTTCTGGTCATTCGGTCGCTTACCGGGAACGCTGATGGTTCACGCTTTTCGGGCAGAAGTTGCCTCGAACCGATTTGTCCATATACGTGGGTATGGCAGGCATTAGTCGCGTTATGCCCATTAGAAGAACGATATACCTATGATGGGTTCGCTCGTGTGCGGTTGCGTTGCTCGATAAGTCACTTGAAAAAAGAAATTGAATTTACAATTTGACAAGCGGATTGCATTCATTCAGGCAAATTTTTATCCACAAACTATACATTTTAGGACGGAATATTACAACAAAACTAGTCCTCTTATAAAATCCAATATTCGTCTAAGGCCGAATGCGTGAAATCAGGATGTCGACATAGTCGACATAAGGCTTCAGTGACTTTTACTTAAATGCAATCAGTGGCGGATCTGAAATAGGTGGTCGCAAAAGACCTAAAAAATTGGCATGATCTTTCTGATTCTCGATTGTTGAAGCTACCGTGGATGTCGCAGAACTCTATTACAAAAAGTTTGGGTACCACAATTGGATATATTTTTCATGATGGCACCGTTGACTCGAAGATCGTTTCATTACGCATTGATCATCCCAACATCTTGCATGTTGACTATAATTATTTAAGCAAAAATGATCTAAATGGCAACTAAGAACAGATTGTTTGGATAGAGAACTCTAATTCTGAAAAGCTATTGCAATTTTACTAGTGTCATCCTTAAGTAGCTGTAAGCGTCAGTTACAAAATTATTCAAAAAAGGATTAAGACGATAAGAAGAAACTAAGCTTGAGAGAATTGAAATATTAACTACAGATTATGTATTTTTCCTCAAATACTTCATGACTCTTTAAACGTATCTTCCAGTGAGTTATCAATTCACAACGAACGATCATCGCAAGCATTGCATCACATATGTTTTATGCCGATCCTACACCGTGCACATCAAAGCACGTCCACTGCGCGTGGATGGGGCCGGCCACCATAAGCACCGGTAAGGAAAAAAGTCCGTTTTTATTGAGTTATTATACGATAATCAGCTTGATTTACTTGTAATCCACGGGGTGTTGCACTTAATGTAGTGATTATGTACGATCAACTTCCACACTCGCCTTTACACGGTGGCATGTCCGGCCACGTGCATTCGCGCACGTACCACTGTCATGCATGTACGCGACCGTAACGGATTTGCAGCGAACTGCAAACTGCAAAAAAAAACAACGAAGCTTTCCAAAACATAAATAACGCTTCTTCGGATGGTGGAATGGAAACCTGTTGCACGCTTCACCGTGCAATCCAATTTTCACTATCCATTAGGAAGCACGGCCATGGAAGCAATGGCAAAATGTTTAACTTTGAATGGATATTTTTTTGCTATCCTCTTCAAGTAAGCTACATCAGGACTTTCAGTTGGAACGTCTCGCCTTCTCAAGGTTAGCGGAATTGTCTGGAAAAAATGCACACGAAAAGTGCAACCATATGAACCAACTCGTAACTAAACGTCCCCGCAAGCTTTCAAAGCAGTAATGATGAAAAGGATCCCAACAAAAAAGGATGCACCGCAAGGGAAAGGAAAAAATGGGAAAGATCATTTAATTTAATGGCATCCTAAATAAAGCTCTATCTAAACGAATTATCGGAAGTGGAAGCAACCTTACAAACTGCGAGGGCAAATGCGTCCCATACACCACCCCGTATACACGGTGTCCTTTTCTTTATGTCGCCAGTAGCTTTAAGGCGCAAATAGATAAGGGAAAAAGAACACACAAAAAAGCAGATATCCCTACAAACTCTCATCCTTCATGAGCATACAAGAACGAAGTGGAAAAAAGGTAAATGCGAATCGGATGCGTTTAATTTCGTGCTTATTGAAGCGCAAAATGAATACTTCTGCTGATAAACTAATGCGGGAGCGTGGGAACACCAGCACGTGGATGGACGGTGTCGTGTCGTTTGCGTTGGCAGCATAAACTGTTTACATAAATTTGGATGACCAAATGCTTACAGCTTGATGAGGATGTTTGATGTTTCATTACACGGTCATCCCCTCGATAGCAACAGACCCACACGAAACTAGGCGACATTATCTATCGCCGGCGAAAGTTAACACATTTTAAAGTTCCAAATTATGGGGACAGCTCTGTCGAGCTAATCTGTAATTAGTTGCGTGAATACGGGCGATAGAACGGTCCAGCAAAGCAGACGGCTGGCGTCTTCATGCGATTCCCGTCGTCATGTTACAAGTACAACTTTGCCACTATGTCAGCATGGATGGTCGCCTAGGACTGATTATCGCCATTCACCGATGAAGGGGATGCGTGTGTAGTGGAGATGATGATGTCCATAATTCCTGGTTTCTCTACGGACCTGACGCAAGCTAAACTGTGCAAAAGTGCTTACCGCAGCTTCAGTCGGGAAACAGTCAAACATATGGTCAGCGGTGACCGGGTGAACATCGTCTCGCGTCTGAAGGAGCATGCGGAAGGTAATGTACTTCCACTTGGGATCTATATGGGTAGTAGGTCAAACTGTACCGCCAACCCGCTTGCATCTTACCGGACATTTGCAAACAATTTTCACATTAAGCTCAAAGACCGAGCCGAGCATTGGTGGGTAGAGAAGCAGAACGTTCCCTAGAGGGAGCGAGCGGAATAGAAGAGAAAGTTCGTAGCCGGCAACTGACATCCAGAAGATAGGACGATGATGATCATAATTATCGTTTTCTATTGAGCGTACATGTACTCCAACATGTACGACCGACGCTGGGAATCGATTGGCCAAAGTCGTGGGAAGCTTCTCCATTCAGGTCTTTGAACTGTGCGGTGCGCGGTTTGTAAATGACTTCGGCGCCATGAAGATGACGGTAATTGTAGACAAATGTGTTCGATCGAATCCCAGGGCCCAGTCTGAAAGTTGGGAAAGATTTCCCTCTTTGAACATTTTTAAATGATTGCTCCTGTTCTAGATTTTATTCCGTTCCATTCAGGTTGCTGATCTTCGCAGAAATATTGTAAAGCGTTTATACTAATTAGACACACAATTATATTCTTCACGTATGAGATCATCAGTAATAATCATTTCAAGCTTACTTTCAACCGATCACTAATTAATGTGATCGACACGAAAATAACAAACTGAGAAGATTGATAGTGGTCATCAAATGTCATAATTTGCACACAAACTAATTCCGTTTTTTATGAATACCGTCTTAGAACGCCTCAAAGTATGCAATTAATACTGCAGAGTGATTTTCTATATTCTATGTGGTGCTAACACATTAATTTGTTTGTTTAATTTTTTTTTTAAATTTTCCGTGTTTCAATTCAAAGATTACAAGAAGATAAAACCAATTTAATAATAGAACCTAAAATACTTAAAAAATATAATAAAACATAGATACCATGCCATTGGAAACGATTCAGTTACAAGCACTGCTGCAGCAAGCATCTATCAAAGAAATTAGACACGATTTAACATTTCCGTAAAAATCTTACGTGCCCACTATACGCGTACGTGTCCCGTTTCACTATCTTCATCTCATGAAGTATCGATGAAAATACGAGAAAATGATGCTTGGCCGCGGTTAATTGCTGCCGGCTGGTGATAAATTGTCCCACGCTGACGCAATCCCGGGCCACAGCGTTCGATTAACCTTTGGAATAGGCCATCGCTACTATCGCTACACCATCGGCATGCGGTGGCCTATGGCAACGGTTTTGCGCAAGAGCGCTAGGCATCGTTTTTTTTTATTTTCGCGAAATTGATGCCTCGATAAAATAAAGTGCGCATCATTTGCGGATCATTTTTCCACTGGTACGATCGAATTCCGAACAGACGGGTGGATGGCAGTCGAGTGGCGGGCATCGCCTACCGTCGAGCAGTTTACGGCTAAACAAATCGATTTACGGCCACTAAATAATACACTTAAGCACTGGCGGGTGCGTGCGCCTGCTGTCCGGGTCCATCTACCTAAACATTTGAACCAAAAGCCAGCTTCAGCTGAACGCGACCGGCCGTGCTGAAACCGGAATCGAACGGCTTGACGGGTTTAATTGCAAAGGGTTATGACCGGTGTTTAGTGGGGTGCGAATTGGAGGTTGTAAAAAAAAGATGAAACCTCTCCCCTTCCCGTAACACGCGACCGTGTAATTCAACTCCTAAGCTGGTGGTTTTATGTGCATTATTTACGGCAACTCCGCGCACAAATGGGAATGCAAAATAATACTACCACAGCAGCCACGGTTGAAGGAAACTGATTTTCCAATCAAATGGAGAAGATTACGGAAGGTCTGTTGGAAAACACAGACGCGATCATCAGATGCTAAACCACAAAAAGACCGGAGGATTACAATAATACAACACTACGTGCTGAGAGTAACCGTGGAACGATTTGTGCAGAAAAAATGTTCCTTGACGTGGCATCCTTTTGCTGAGATGATGTGTCCTTGGCATAGATTTGTATTTAGAAGAGAATAAAGGTTTATAGGTTAAGGTCTGGTTTGTTTATATTGGTTCATGAACTAAAGCACAACAAGCTATCTAATCAAGCCATAAATTATTTATAAAACTGTTTGTAAATAATCGTAATTAAGATGTTTTTACCGGTTCGCCTAAAAGTATACAATTTTCATGACAAAATCCAATTTTTTTGTGGCTTCGAAATTAACGAGGTGACTATTTAATTTACTGCTCCTAGGATTTGTTTCTTCACAAGTCTTCTTCTTTGGCCTAACGACCCACTCGGTCATGCCTGCCATTTCTGGCTTACGAGACTTATTGATACCACGTAGTTGGATAGTCAGTCCTCACTACGGGGGAACGGTCCTGATGGGATTTGAACCCCGGTCCTGCCATATGAGACCGGCGCCGCTTATCTCCTCGGCCACCGGACCGCCGCCCGGCCCAAGTATATAGTCCAGTAGTTCTTCACAAGTATATAGTCCAATTTTTGTTTGTAAGTAATTATTTTGTTTTGAATGAAAGTTTTACATTTTCATTCCAGCAGCTAAATTACACAAATATAATTGTAATTTCTTCTACCAAAACATTATTTTCAACGAAAGAGAGATGTTGATGTATCGATCCACCATCAGCTGTGCAATTAAAATGGTAGAAATTCAAGAAATGTTCCTTCCTTAAAACACATTTATCATATTTATTGCATCGTTTAGGACAGGTTTAATTCCTTCTACCGACCATCTTGATCGTGCATATTCAATCGAAACACTACAAAGGTGCCGCTTTATATCCCGCACGCAATCATAAACAATTAAACACCATGATCAAAGCTAATGAACCCATCTGCGCTCCCCCAAGTTCGGCCAGCAATTTATTATCAACCTATACCACCCATTACACAAGGCCATCAGATCTGCCCATCCAATGACGAATGTTATTATTACATTCCATTTTTGCAGCGAAAAATTCCAAACAGCACCCCGATTTGTGATTTAGATTTTCGATCTTCGATTTATGGCACCAAAGCACACAAACACTCGTACGTTTCAATTTCGTAGGAAAGCTAATAAATTGCTGGTGCAATAAAATATGTCAATCGAAAATGGTGAAATCAATCCAGCGGTAAGGCGAACAGCAGTTGTGCCGATGTCTGTTGTTGTGACAAGAAAAAGGGGAACATAAAATATTGCTTCATCATAAAATGTTTGCTAGACAGGCAATGCCGTACCCTGCCGAATGGTATTGAGTTGTAAATGGTTTGTTGCAATTTCCACCTGAAGATGAGGATTGGTATAATTTGTAAAAAAAATATTTACCAATATTAACCGTTGGGAATATGCAAATTTATAGGGTAGCTTTTAATAATTTGGATCATCGCATCGATGAGAAATATTTCTGAGAAGGAAGGTCTGAGGATTATTCTATTTGTTCGAAAAAACAAACAAACGACGATGATTACTTTTATGAAATAAGCTAAGAGATTCATTTTTTCTATTTTACACTTGACCTTTTCCTTTCGTCCATTTGCTTTAATGATTCTTTAGTTATAATTACACTCAACACATTGTGTCTTTCTTCAATTTCACAGAAGATTGAAGGTAGTGAATAAAGTCATCATTCCTTAAACCAATCAGACGGTCTCGTGTCTTTACACTGAATCCTAAAGAAGGAGGTTAAAGGTACCAGATCACGCATCGTAACTGCAATAACCGTTACCATTGCAACTCGTATTACGTACGCTCTGCATTCAACGGCCTAATCGATCCAATCGGAAGAATCACCCATTGGAATGGCGTGACGCCCAAACGTTACATCGTGCTCAATCGGAAAAGGGGAAGCGTCCGTGACATTTGTCGGGACCTCATTTCGAAACAGATGTCCGTACCAGTGGCCACCGTCTTCGCCAACGCGAGACTGCAGTGCAAATGAATTCAATTATCTGCGTACTGCAATTACCAGTGTCCAACCCGTGATCGTTACATTCTACCGGGGGACCAGTATTTTGCATCGAATCTTCCGACAGCAATTATGCGCCATTTAATCGGTAACGGTGTTCGATGTTCGAATTCAATTACCATCTGCCGTCGGGAACGATTCCGTTAAGCACCACGACGTCGATGTTGCAGTCGATGCATTCGATGTCAATTAAACATCGTCCACTCATTTGCTCTGCTGCATTGTTCGACAAATGCATACGAGTAATAGCGGGACAGAGAAAAATTCAGCACAAAACTTCCAACTGGGGAATTTCCCAATTGGGAATTAGCATGAACTAGTATTAGTGGCATTAACATAAACATTAACATAAAACCCCCAGTCCGCCAATGTCTGGGGCTGCTGTTGGGGCAACATGTTGCACATTCTCTCAGCACTGGTCATGAATGTCGATTAAGTACATGCGCTTGGTCGCATGCGAACTAATGGAACATCTTCCGTGCGGTGGAACCTGCCGACCATACGATCGCCGTTGTCGCCATACTACCAGACGTAATGGAGTTTTAGGTTTCTAGAATTTTGTCCCTTTTTCCTTATGATTTATGCTGCCGAAAAAAAAACAAATGCATCTCACGTGGGTTTCCCGTACGGTTCTTAACGTTCAAACCACGTCGGGTCACTTCCCTTTTCCCGAGTGGCAAAGCTACACATAAATCAACCAGTGTGCGTGAATGTCGCTACCATCGTGATACGTGATCACGATTCCGAGCAGAAAGTGCCATTCTGTTGCAAATACATACCCGCAAAGTAAGTGGCTAGAACTTTACAGAACTTGATAAGCGTGCTGGGGTGTACCGGTCACCATTTCCACCAGCTCAGGATACATGCGTTTATTATCGGAGGTTAGGAAATGGAGAGCAAACCATAACAAAAAAGAAACAAAGAACCAACCCCATCTTGTGGAGCGTAGAAATCGCAATTCATCGACATCCATCATCCAATATCGCGATCGATTCCAACCAGCGGCGGGTCACTTTGTGTGCGTAGTGTAGTGAACCCTTCGCTTTCATCTTGGTTTCGTTCCCGTTTTTTATTTTTGCCGTACAAATGGCCACAAGCGTGCCCACTATGCAAGATTCAGTGAGATTGCGATTTGTGAAGTTTGCCTTTGATTTCCACGTTGTTTGGTGTTTTCTTTCCTTTTGCATTACGTTTCACTTTGCCTCTGGGTCATTGGCACAACCCCACACGGACACTGAGATTTACCAGATTCAACAGATCTCTGGTGCACTAGTTGGGGGTGATGGGGTTTTTTTTATTTTGGAACTTTGCCCAAAAAAATAATTTATTCCCTACCCGATGGAAGTTGCAGTGTGCAGGAGACCGTTGGGTTGCGTTTCACTGTATCAACACACTTTCTGTCCATTCGCGTGTTTTGCGAATGAAGTAACGATGGTTTGTAAATCAATTTAAGGTGATTTATTGCTTCAACATGGCATAATGAGGTGCAGGAACGATCTCAATTTCGTTATCCAATGCAGGTTACATGGTAGTGAATGTTCGTCCAAGCGATTTATTTTATTTTGTTAAATTAGACTTTGCACTTTAAGCTTTGACGACAGAAAAGGAATAATTTTTTACCATTACGTATCCTCGCATCTGTTTTTAACGCCTAGAAGTATGCAAATATACTTAGTGCTCAGTATCTTCTCTCATCTCTTATTAAAGAAAGAAACACTAAATTGCATAAATGTAGGCGCTCTATAATTCCTTCAAAATGCGCACTTTAAAGTTTTCAATTAATACCATGTTTCGTTTTAGCTGTGAAATAAAAGATTATCATTGATTAAATGAACTTTTTTTTAAATTTTAAATCTTTTTTTTGTTGTTACAATTCCTCCTAAAACAAATTACATCATCAAATAACGTTAGTGGGTAATCTGTTACAGAGAAAATTCAAATGTTTCCTTTGAAGTAAGTGATCAGTATAATTTAATTCGCAATTGCTGCTCATATTTCATATGTGATCAAACATGCAAACACCTACGCCTGTCTTGCAAAAACAATCAATACGGAGAACCCTTAAGTAATCATAGCAATGATTGATTGAATGCGGCATGCGACACCATGTGACACTAATACACGATCTGATCAACGTTCGATGCATTACAGATTCACCTCTCACACCCTTTCCAATTCGTGTTGGCGTTGTCTCGGGGTGGTTTTGAAGCGTGAGTGTGAGAATAAGAAAAGAATAAGCCACTTACGGTACGACAGCCTTCAACAGCACATTGTACCAATTGTGTTGCAATTCAACGATAAACTGTAAATGAAAATACTCACTTCGCTCCAATTTCAGTTTGCAATTGTGAAAACCGGAAAATGTTTATGTTTTCCCTGCAAACGATCCCATTTTCTGCTGAATGGGTTGATAGCTTTCCGCGTACAGTTTTGTTTGGAATTCGGTGATTGTCTCCGGAAATCGCTATTCGATTCACACCATCACACGAACGTTCTTGTTGTTTTGCGTCAAATTTCAATTTTCCCATTTGTTTTTTTTGGCACTCAAATCGAACACGAATGTGTGTAACGCTCCGTGTATCCATTGAACCGTGATCCTTCCCGTAATGTGTTTCATCCAAGGATATTCCCATCCCCATGAGGGAACAATTCTCCAACGTGGTGTCCCATTTTTATCCTCACTGTTTCAACACGCATTTTGCACTTGCAAAGCTCTCCAAATTCCCCCATCCGACTGTAGAGAAAAAAGAGAATAATCTTCACGGTTGACCTCCCAGTTCCCGCAGGTCACAAATTAGAAAGCAATTTTCACACCGCACGCAGTAGCTGCCAACGTGTCAATGCTTCCCACTGCGAACGGCATGCTGCATTCCGCATTCGCTATCGATAAAATCGATGTTCATAAATTAGCCCTCCTATGGTGTGCCAGCAGGTTTTCTTAACGAAAAAAATATAATATAAACCACAAAGCAAACAATGCTTGCATACGAAACGGCCAGCATAAAAATAGAAACTTTGTTTAGCACCCCACCGGGTCGCGTAAAAAGGACACCGGAAGGACGGTTTCACACTTCAAATTCGGTTGCCACTTTCCGCGTCACGTACTCGGCAACGAATTCGTACCATCGAACCATTCATTGCCCCGCATGCTTTCATTCATTCATCCATATTCGATTACGACCGTACGGGAAATGTTCGCGACTTAGCACGGGGGGGAAACTTCCGCCAGGGGAAAGTGTTCTCGCTCCCTCCACCAAGACGGAAGACAAAATGTTGTCTTTTGGCACATTCTTTTCGTGTTGCCCGGCGCCTGGGATCGCTTGGTTTTTTTATTCGCATTGGAATATATCCACGTTCGGCCCGGTGTCGCATTTTATGCTACTTGAACGAGTCCAGTCTACTCGAAACGATGGAAAGAAAGAATCTTTCTCCAAATCCAACGATAAGATAACACAGTTTCGGTACTTCCATTTTCCACCCCAAAACGATGACGCCGGGTTAACTCTTTCCGAGTTCCGCACACACTCGCAACCGGCAGCTTTCCGGCTAGTGGAAAACACCAAGAACCAAAAATGCGATCATTTTCCTTTCCTTTTTTGTTTTCTCTGTGTTTGGTGGACCGAGGTCCACTTGAACGATGGTTTTAGTTTCATTTCGCGCTCCAGTTGGCCGTGCCTTTGGCCTTTTGGACAGCGACTGTATGTTGCCTTCATTCGATGCTAGCAGCAGCAGCACACAAAGACTCAAAAAATGTCATTTTTCCTTCAATAAAAGTGACACAAACACACACACAGGGATTGCAATTCCTTGTTCGCTACTTCAAACATTCAATATCCTTTCTGTCGAATGTGCCCAGAAGCAGCGAAGGGAAAGAAAAGCGTTTCTTTTTAAATCACTTTTTTGCTTAGCTTTACGCTTTACTTCTTTCCTAGCGTTTGGCCCCAAGTGACAAAAGTTTATTTGCTTTACTCACGCCCAGGCAAGCTGCCAATTTGCCGTCTCTCAAGTGTTGGCTTTAAATCGTTTGACTGTTCGCTTGGAAGGGGTGAAAAAGTAAAATTAACTGCGCTCATTATGGAGCTTCCTTCCAGGGTTGGCCAGGATGTTCTCGTTAGGATGGAGATAGCTCCAAACGTGCTAATAGCTGTGTAATTTTTTAAGGATCATTTTCCCAGGAAGACAATACGCGATTAATTCTGAGATAAAGTAAAAAGTGTAGCTAGTAGAAACGTTGAATACTTGCCAAACGCACAGACAAAATAGAAATTATTATGTTTTGCATACATCTAGGCGTTTATAGATCCAAACGATTTAAGCATTTTGAATCTAGCTTGTCCTTTTGTTTTTGATTTCCCCAAAACTTCACAACGACACAAAACATTTATTAAAGTAATTAAGAAAACAGTACATATTTTGCCATACATATAAAAACTTCATCCGAAATAGTGCTCCAGAGCTTTAAACTTTCTTTTATCTGCTTCCATAACAAAACAATTCACCTTCGCCGAAAGAATGTTCATCCCAAGCAATTAAAAGCTATGTTTAAATTTATTGGCATCCTTTATAGCAGACTGCTCTTAAGAGTGCTCCAGAACCTTAGAAAAGCATCGCCAACGCGGGAAAGCGCACTCGAATGTAGCATTACGAACGTACCGCTTCACGGCACCCTGTTTGGAGTCTGAAGAAGCCTCTCGAGAAGGAGCGTACCCAACCGAAAAAGTATTTCACTGCAGCTAACGAGCGCACCTGCTGCCTGAAGCAGATCAAAAAGTAGCAAACCACAACTCTAACACGTGCCGCTCCTCTTCCATTTGCCCGTGCGACACCACACGTGTCGCTATACACTTCACCCGGCATCAAATGATCGAGTAAAAATGGAAGCAGCTCGATAAAAATCACATCAACCGGTCTAGACGGTTGGGGCGATAAATTTAGGGACGCCCGTATCACCCAACACCAGCAAACGTTGTCCTTCGGTACCTACCATTCCTAGCAGCAGTGCTTTTACCTATCTACCCAGATGCCTTTCACACCGATCGCAAAACATGTAAACGACGGCGCGACATCCGTTTCCGGTGTCCGACATTTCGATGACAGCACTTTATGACATTTTTCAGGTTTGGAGGTTTCCGTTTCAATTCGTTTCTTACTTATTCCCACGTGCAAAAAAAAACTCAGAAAACGTGTGTTTTTTTTTCTCTTTGCTCTCCCATCCCATCAACAGGTTCTGACGTAGAACGGAAAAGTTTTTTCTTGTTTTTAATTAAAATACAGTTTCATTCCATTTCCAGTACGGCACGTGGCCCGTTACTTGCCTCATAGAAGTAAAAGCTGTTGATTTGTTGCTCCAGGCCTTCGATCGCTGCGGACGTACCGTTCGACATGTTGCCAACTATTTCCGTCCGTTCGAGGATGCCAAGGTTTTGCTAGAATTTCGGAAGGAAAAAAAAAGAAGGAACGTCATGAGAAAAATTCAGCAATTTAAGTTTGGCAGTTTCCGGCGTTTGATGCGGTCATCCGGGTGTACGTAAGAAAGTTAATCAATCAGTAAGAATATTAAATCGATACACGTTCTTGCAGTATCGATAATTAATTAATTTTCATATTTGTTATCGGTGTCCTAGTGCTACAGTTTTGGAGAGTGAAGATGTTGAGCTTTGTAGTCGAATTGAGGTGTAGTTTTTTTAATTTGAAACATATTCTTTATAGACCAAAGCTTAAAAACTTTATATTAATTAAAAAAAAACTCAATTTCAGTTTAACATTTGAATGTTTTGCTAATGCAATCGTTTCTGTTTTGTAGATAAGCAAGATATCTTTTAACGAAATAGACGGGAAACTCTGCCAGGAAACAACGTCACCTTCCACTTACTTGCTTGTACTCCGTATCCAGTTTGCTTCCATTCAGCTTCAACCACTGTAGACCAATGTCTTCAATATTGGTTTCCTGCGGGAACCGATCCTCAGTCTGCTCCCGTCCGGATGTGAACGCTTCCCGTGCGTCTGCATCCCGGCCCATTGTTTCGTCCATCGTCGAACCGATTGATCGAGATCGAAATCGCTTCGCTTTCTATTCCGCCGTGTGAAGGTGCCGCGCTATAGTACTGGTTTTCTTCGCAGCCAATAAACCGGCCACCCAGTGCACCGATCTATGTGTGCACCCGCAGGACACTAAACTTTAATGTAATGCTCTTGTTTCACAAAAGTTCCTGTTGGCGTATGGTGGTGCAGTGCCACCGGTTCAGCGCATTGTCGTCATCATCATCTTCATCGCCGTTGGCAATCTCGTCACTGTTGGTCTCGGTGTCACACTTTGCATCGTCAACCGTCGCAGTGGTAGCCATCGTTGCATTGCGCCAGACCCACCCTGTGTCGACCGCCAGGCGAACGCGTCCTGGCGAATGCAAACACGAACGCTCGCTAATGAGAATCACACGAAGGGGGTTACGAGGATGGTTTGGAATGCTGATGACAGGGATGCGATAATGTAGTATACAAAACGTTTGTTACACGAGTTCCTGGAGATATTGCACTGGAAACTGGTACTGGAAATTGTCTTTTCTGGGTAATGTCGTTTGATGATTTTTCGTCAAACTGTACGATAAGCTGTAACGAAAAATAACACATACGGAATAATTAATATTAAATTGAGAAGTGTGTTTTTACGTTGTCAAACATGGGTTATGAATTTTTCGTACTACTTGGTACGTTTATTCCCGAAAGGGAACTCTACATAATGAAATTGATTCGTTATTTAACGCGCACTTGACACGCCGGGTCCAAAGGCAAGTAAAAGCCCGATCAATCATTTTCTCCCCTTTTTTTGCATTAATGCTATCAGTCCTTTATACATCCGTTCGAGGCAATTTTTTGGTCAACGCTAGAAAAAGGATTTAAATAAAATGAACAAAAAAAAAATGAACGCAGTAACACTTTGATCCACGCACTTCACCCAATTCCCGGAGAAAGATTGATCGAATGTCACGTTCAAATGAAATCAATTATGTTTGTAGGAAAAAAAGGTAGTTGCATGGATGCAAAAAATAAAGCTCAATAGAAATTTAAAACCTTTCACGAACGCCGAATCGATTTCTGAAGCTTTAATCGCTAGAGCTCCAATGTTACTTCCGCGGGATTTTTATCGAACGTATTCCAGTAGCACGAACAGAGCAGCCCAGTGACGGTGACTCGCTATCGGTCGTAATTACCGGTTTTGATTCCACACCGGATTAGCGATGATCCAGATTTCTGTTTATGGTGGTTGTAAATTTTAACGACCCATAAACAGTTCCCCAACGTTTCCCGCGGGTCAGAAGTGGGCTTTTTATACCGTCGCACGTGGTCCAAAGCGGTGGGCGACAGTAGCATCAGCCAACCCGGACTTTGTGTACATATTTACCGAAGTTTCTGCGGTGGAGCGGGGAAGGCAGCTAAAAAAATTGAAACCAGAAGGCTTCATAAACAAATTACTTTCGATGTTAGTGCTCATTACGGTAAGTGCTTAATTACTCGTCGCCTTGCAGTTTACAGTTTAGCGGGAAATCTTGTAAAGTCTAAATTTAGCCCGCTGGCGTAGTTGAGATGGAAAAGCACTTTCCTAATTAAGATGCTCTGGAGAAGCTATTTTTAGCCTTAGCGCAAGGTAATTAAATATCAAATGAAAAATGATCAACTTTACACTGAAGATGGCCTATTTTGGTAATTGGTAATATATTTTAAACTTTTTTTAATCAAATCAAAACGATGTTAAGATTATTTAAAGTCGTTTAAACTCTTAAGCAATGGGGAATTGGACATTGGACGACAATTCGGTAAGTGATTATATTGATTCATTTTCATAATTTGCTTATTATTTTAGTCACTGAGTTGGACAAAATTGAATTAAAGTTCGTTTTGGTTAAAAAAAAACGTTTTTCATTATTAAACCAGAAACAATTTTAAACACTCGGAATTACTTAAATGTATGGTAGTTGTACAATCAAATCTCAACCTAGGCTTCCGGATCAATTAGGAATTCGGATTAGCTTCTATTAATGGCAGTTTAATACTATCTGTTTTGTGTAAATTGTTGTTTATTTTAAAATTTTTATAATGTTTTCACTCTTCATCAAACGAGCAATCTTTCGTAATATTTAATTATAATATTAAGTACTTATTCATCATTGCTTGCCCAACAATCCAATTTTTATTTCCAATTACAGCATAAACAATTATGTCGTGTAATTAAAAACTACCGGTGAAACGATTCGCATCAAATTGATTTTTAATTTAATATCCATTCTACCGATGAGATACGGCCACACAAATTGATATTAATTCCCAGATATAAAACCGATTGATTATCTCTCCTGCCCGCCGGACAATTTTGTTTTATATGTCAACGAACACCGTTCCCCTTAACGTCAACAAACAAATTAACTTTCGAAATTCTGCTTCATTTCTCTTCGGGGGCCCGGTCAACGGGTCGCCAGCGCCATCATTTAGTTCAAATCGTGCCCATAAATCAATACCGTCTCAGACCCCATTCATCTGTCAGCGAGATTAATCGCGCCCGAACCGTGCCTGGGGTAGTTGGAACGGGTGAAGAACCGGCTTAAGCAAACACTTTGACACGTTGGCAAAAGGGGAGTACCGGTGAAAAACAAGATAAAGATGTGTGAGAATCCGATGTACGGGACGCGAAAAGACAAAACAACAAACCCAAGGGACATTGACAAGCGATCAATGTTCGATCGGAACAGCATTGGCTTCCCTTTTTTAATTCTTTCCTTCTGTCGTCTTTTTTATATTTTAGTTCCCTTGCTACGCAATCTTTCTATCGCTGTTGGAAAACACCTTTCGGGTGTTCCGTGTGGGTGTTCGCCTTTTGACCTCGGTTCATAAAGCCCTTTCTGAGCAGCACATCAAACAACACCGGAAGATCGATACGATGGTGAGGCCTTACGGATGCTCTCGCATCGCCACCGGCCCGAGAGGTGATCGGCACCGTTTACATAATTCGTACATTAATTTAATGCCGCCCTTTGCGAAGGGGGTTGCAGCGCGTACGGCGCGTACTTCCGGCGAAAGGGCGGGTTCACGGAGCACCAAGATTTACGATGGCCTCGTGGCAATCGCGAACTCTGTCGGGTTGACGACAGCACGAACCCGGGTTCTTCTCAGGAAAAACAATCGTTAAACTGAAACAAATTCATCAACCATAAAAACATGATACGGCAGAGCATAAGCAGGAAAAGACCCCCCCAGAATCGAAGTGGGCCCTTATATGGCGATATGTTTATTTATGTGCCTACAAACCGTGCGATGTATAAGCGGCTTTGATGAACAGGAAACGATGGCATACAGCGCGTTTAGCCGAAGAGGATGAATTTGGTAACATATACACAAACGATAAAGAAGGAAAAAAAAACTCACAGCCACCACAATAAGTGGAACGAGCGAATGGAATCGTTCGCGAATCGTTCCATCCAGCCCCGGCAACAATCCGGAATGCCAAACGGATCGGGAACCGATATCGGTGCGCTGTTTTCGGCATAAGTTTCACCGTCCCAAAAACCAGCTGGCTCATTCCACACCGGTCCGTTGGCATTTGTTCCGCCAATAAAGCAATTATCGTCACCTTCACGATCTTGACACTGATTCGGCTTCGACACCGATGGCAGCGCCGAATTTCGTGGCCAGCAAGTCGTGAACCACCCTTCGATCCGTTTTCTCGCACCCTCGCTACACGCGTACCGCTGTGATGGGGAAGACATTCCCAATTCCTTTCCCGGGCAGATCCGGAACCTGTCACGCGGTCGCTTTTATGTTACGATCAGGCTTTGCACTTATTGGTGAATTTGGGCAAAGTTGGGAGAGGCGCGGACGATTGCTTCCCAGGGCGTCGTGGCATACCACGATTACCCGGGAACGAACAATGTCAATGGCAATTAAAACACACCACCGGTCGTGCAGGGAACGGGTAGCGAAAAAAATGTGCGACCGAGGGCTTCAGTACGGAGGGTTGAGAATTGGTAAGTTATTCCATTTTCACCTCAGGAAGACGAAATTCGTACGCTTCTGAATATGCAGTCAGATTGGCTTTTTTCCGCGGTTGAAAACGACAAGGTGTTAAAAAGAAACCTGTCCATAGCGATTAACTATTTCGAGTTTGGGACTTTTTTTCCATTCTGCATGCCCTTTCCTCGTTGGGAAGAATTGTCGTTATAATTAACTGCATGAAAATAAAATATTTCTGCTACCTACTTAGCACAAATGTCAAATGTGGAACAAATCAACGGCAAAAGTTAACACCAAATGTCAATGTGATCGTTACCGTCCATAAATGGGCTAATAGGATGAACTTGTTTTTATTGTAACTACAAATATATGAACTTGAGGTAATTTAAACTACGAAAATTTTTAGATGAGATGAGAAGATGAACACATGAAAAAGTATTCAAAACATATCTCTATAATAAAATTTGCGGTTTTAGATTTCTTGTTTGCTGCTTGTTAGAATGACTATGAGAAACGTCTTATGACAAGCCAAATTGGATAGTAACTCTCAGTAGAAAACACTATTCGAGATTTGAATGGCAATGTTCCTGAATTTGGATAAGTCAATCCTACAGAAGACGACATACAAGAATTGAGGATATTCTATTTATCAACTGTCTCAAGCCCTGTTCAAAAAGGTTGAGTTATTCATAGTTATCGTTGAAACTTAAGTATTTGAGACAAATAAATCGTGTCTTTATTATACTGGTAGGTTTTATTAAAATAATTCAAACAATCCAACATCTTATGTCATTTGTATTTAAACATAAAAATACTTCTCACACATGGAATCATCTGCAGACCTCTCCCATCTCAGTTAATTGGTAAAGTCAATGTCTACCAAAAGGACAAAAGGACTACCAACCTTGAAAAGTTGAAGTTAAGTTAAAACCATAAATATACCAGAATGGAAAATTTTTTTTGGACATTAAAGACTAGAAAAGATGAATTATCCATCGCTTTAATGAAACGGAATAAATGAAGTACAATAATCCGATTAAAAGTGATTAATTATTAAAATGCAATCAGCGGAGCTGTCATTTGCACCAATCAAGAGTGGCACTCAGTTTTTTCGGTACAACGATTAGTCAATCCTTTACCAAATACTCGGAAATGATTATAATCGATTCCCAGGCATCCTGCTTCAATTTGGAGGAATTAGCGAAAGGGAAAACATAAACCAAATTTGTCTTAAAGGAAATAAGTAAATAATCCTTAAGCTGTCTGAAGCTTCCTTAACCCACATCCGAAGAGACGTTTTTCCTGTCTGGTGATAAATGGATCGTGATAGCGGTACACAACCAACACAACAATGTCCGGTCCTTTTTAACCGCAAGCCACTTCTTCTTTGTTGGTGAGTGATTTTTGGACCCGATTGAAAATGGGTGGGAAAAGTATTGCCCTTCATTTCCCAAAGACATTGTATGGCTATCCATGTCATCCAGAGTGGGAATTCATACAGAGTTCGGACACGGGAAAAGATGTAAAACATTCAACTTACCCGTGCCCTGTCTGGCAGCACATAAGGTGCATAAAGGGCAGACAAAAACAAGCACTTTCTTTTTAACCATTCAATCATAACACATCAAGCAGATGCACGGACCGTGAATGCTAATGCAGTTGTTCCAGCTGTCAACGAAGTGTCATTGCTCATCTCTACTCCGTCCGGACAAAACCAACCATAAAAGAACATCTAACCCGTCGTAGTGCGCTCCACCGTACCCCGATGGTTCGGTTCGGACAAAGATGGCAATGCGTCGCATGCGTTTCCACTGTCTACGAGCGGCTACTCGACGTTTTTTGTACGGTCGATTTATGGTCGCAGTTTGTAACCTCAACACCCCCAAAATGCTGATCACTGCATAGATTATGCTTGGCCGAGCGATCCGGCGTGACAGATTTGCTTTGGCGATTGAATAATTCATACGCACAATATGTCATGTGTCTCGGGTACTTGCCTAGTCTGCCGGGAAGGTATCTCGGTATCGATGCGCTCGTTGCAAGTAAACCCCAAACCCCAAAGACATCTTGCGACTCGTGCTGCATGTGAAACTGCACGTCGTACGCGACCAGAAGATGGAGCCACGCGTCGACTGGCTAAGCCGAGCGTGACGTTTAAGTCTTGTGGATCTGTCATCACAGTGCACGCGAGCATTGATTGATACTTACAATCAATTTTCCTATTAAGGTAATTCCATGCCGTTTCCGGCGCATGAACGCTTGTTCTCGCAAGTACATCGTGTAGCAGTTGTAGGATTTGAAACAAAAATTCTCCCGAGAAACTCTCAACGGGCATTCCGTGCAATTGGTACGATTGTTTCGTGTGTGTGTGTCACGGAACGCAAACTTCGGTCGTGAGCACAAGAAATGACGGCTTATTACATTCCAGAACCACTAACCTTCCGCATCTTACAGCGTAAAACGGTCCGTTGGGCTTCAATTACAACGTTTCCCCATTAATCATATTTGAACGCACCAGCTTTTGCACAACTCATCGCAACGTGACCTGTTTCGTGGATATTTTTTTTTCTTTCCCTATTTTCTTCTCATCGTATATGAATCAGGACCGATTTCGTTGTCCAATCGGTAGCTGTTTTACTGTTACTGTTCCCCCGCCGCCAAATGTATTCAGCATGACAAGCACACTCAAGAAATAGCGACAAACTTGCCGGCAGGAAAGGCTTAAGGGCGAAGAACGAAAGGATTTTACTATGGTATTGTGTTTATATGAGTAGGAGGTCTTTACAGGAAAAAAAGAATGCTAAACCCATTTGTTTTACTTACGACCATCATCACGTGATGCGTGCACGTGATCATATGAGATGAATAATACTAAGGAAGGATTTCATTACAACGCTAATGACGCGTTCCCAGGACAAACGGACGATGACATCTTGAGATTTGATCTTGGTTTTCTATGACGGTCTGTGAAAAATTAGCAAAAACTCACGACCAGATGTGATGTTTGTTCGAAGTTCTAGGAAAAACTATGACTAACAGCAATACAGACACAACATGGTTTCTTTGACAAGAACTGGCAGTGTCGTTGTTAGTAATTCGAGTTAACAGCCATGTTTTTTATGAAACTTTTCTAAATGGCCTCACAGGCTGTATTGTAACCCTAATGGTTATATTTTTTTGAAATCTCGTAAGGTTTTTCATGGTAAGAGATGGCGTGGAAGGTTCTAATTTGGGTGGACCAAGGACATTGATACGTCCGCCATGAAAGCCATGATAATGGATTGCCAGAAAAAGGTACACAACTCTAAGCAATTTAGAAGACTTCTGCAGCAGTTCAGTTGTATTACATGTGATTTTTAACTTAAATAAATTTAGCAGACTTGTTGATGAGTCGCTCGTCCAATGATTACTAACATTTTAGTTTTTAAGATACTGTTTTAAAAGGTAAAAAATTACTAGCTGCATTTCAATAAATTAGATGACAAATACAGCCTGAAAGTATGCAATTCTGAATACAGAATATCATTCTAAAAACCGTCTGTTAAAAATGTTTGAATAAAAATTCCATAGCCTTGAAAGTCTAAATTCCAAGGCTACCCTGTTTTATAATTATATTCCTTTTCGTTGTCTTTACGTTTGATAATTTCAGACTAAAGAAGCTATTCCCATCGTTTAAATTACAGCAAAGAATGCTGAGAGTTAAATTAATCTGAATACCAATAAATAAGTTTCTACCACCCAAATAACTCAATTGTCGGTTCTATGCGATAAGACCACGGAGCACTCTAGCCGTGTACACCGACATCCATTAGAGTGCGAGATTTTCAGGCGCACGAGGTTCGTATTACTTACACCAACCGGTATTCGCCTCCATTGCCACTACAATAAATCAGCACTACTCATCTACTGCCACAACTGCCTACACGGAAAGCTTGAGAAGCGCTAAAAATATCCCACCTAACGAACCATCCTTCAATCACTATCCGCCAACGCCAATCCCCGTTCCACTGCCAGACTTTTTTCGATAATCGAGATTGCTTCTCGGAAATTATTCGGTCCATCGCAGCATCCGCCAATCAAGATGTAAAGCGGCCCAACCTGCAACCTGCCTGCTGGGAGCGGATGGAACGTTCCGTTTGCCTCGATAGTCTTATGAATCCACGGCTTGGGAGAGCGAGAGACATTATTTATGTTGCCCACTACACTCGGAACGTACAGATGCAGCGGGTGCAACGATACAAAACACTGGCCAATATTGTGACCGACCGGAATTCATCGTCCAACCGAAGCGATGGTGCAAGAGTGATGAAGTCTGAAATATGGTGTGGACACACGCCAAGATAAATGGGACGCCAGCGGAAATGACATTTCGCTCGTTTCGTCGTAACAGCGTCGGCAATGAAGCAGGCAAGTGGACCTTTTAAACAACCGAAATCGGTGCGCAACGTCAACCAGGTCGTAGAGTGGTTCAGGTACATTGTGATATGATTTATGGATTCACTCTGCCCGAAAAATGCAACTCTTTACGGAACGATGTACACCAAAGGAAGGTGAGCTTCGTTGCGGTTCCACATCTTCATTTATTCCACAGATTGGTGTGTTCTGATTATTAAGTAGCGGTGATCGCGAGAATACATCACACCGTCCACTATTGTTTGGAGAATATCTCCCAAAACCGGAACAATTGCCGGCAAGAAAACATCCCCTGGAGGAGTAACGGAAATGGCCCTGTTCGGCATTTAAAACGCCAAACGAAGAAAACAAGACAAGAAGGAAATCTCCGGTAAACTTCCACCAAAGATGGTAGGAACGCGACACGAATTCCATCCGTGATGCTTCAGATTTGCGTTACGTGAGACAGTGATTTATTTCCGTACCGCTCACCTACATTGCTCCCGCACGCTGATGGCGGTGCTAGAAAATATGTACCTTTTAACAGCCATTCATATGTCAACGGTGCATGATGTATGTTGAGGCGCTTCGACTTTTAGCCGTGCTTCCGTGGTTGGAAGGCGCGCACGGGGAAGAGTACGCAACGTTGTAGTGTCTGCCGTTTTCGTCGGCATTCCACGTTGCTACATCACGTGAGAAAATGCAACACGTTGATGCAACGGTGCAAGAAAAAATCGCAACAGCAAATTGGTTATAGACAGCTGTTAGATGCAAAATAGCTGACCTCATGTAAATCGATTTAAGATGTGCATTTGCTAATTTAGAATTAGTGTCTGCTGGTAACACGATTCTGAATAAATTTATTATTTAATTTTTATCATAACAAATCAACATAATTAGCATTGGCTGTTAAAGGCTATTCAGCGCCTGAAGGTATGCAAGTTATTTGCTTTTAGCCCTTTTTTATAAATCACACGTGCTAATCCTCCATCCATCCATGCAGATAATGTTAAAATTACAGCTCGTACAAAAGTACACGATTAAAATCAATCAACACCGAACTAACTCGGAAAAAGAACATTTCATCCATCGTTCCACCTCCACTAACTGACGGAATAACCGGAAATTGTGCCCTATTACTGTTCCACCTATTCCATTTCCTCCGGCGCGATAAAGTTGCGAGAACTTTGCACGAATCTGGTTGAATAATTTTCACGTTTATTTACCTTACCATTAGACCAGATCGATCCCTGCTCTGGACACAGTCGGTACGCAAAATAAACCTGCAAGAAAGAAAACTTTGCTCCGCCTTCGCTTACCACACCGGAAGCCCTGTGAAAACCAGCATTTGAAGTGGTTTACCGCAAACAGAGCAAGACAAATAAACAGAAGTGACATAATCCTTCTTGGTGTTCGGATGAAAACTGTCCTGCAAAAGATGCTCCCGGCTGATGAAGGGACTGTTTCGCTTTTTTCTTTCGTGTAACTAGAAATGTAGTCTGTGTTGAAGGTATTGAACGTAAATACTGCTGTTTTAGCACAACGTTAAGATTTCCTTGAGATGATTAATTAAATCGAAACAATACTCAACAATCAGTTTAAAAAAATAAAGACACCATTCTTAACAACAAACAATTTAAAATTCTTTTAAATCGTGGTAAGAAATCCTTCAAAAAAATTGCAAACAATTCCGCCCCATTTTGGCATCCGAATGACGGTGCAAAAGTGTTTGTGACCAAAAAGATCATAAATTAAACCCAATTAGCAGTACACCGACGAAACGTGCCAGGAATTGTTTGTTTGGTGTACTTCTTCATTTGTCACAATACCGCTTGATGACGTGTGTGTGTTTTTTCGTTCACTTTTTACTACTTAAAACAACAATCACTGCCTGGCGCCTCCAAAACCACCGAACACGGTTGTTTAATTTTGTATTCACCGAGTGGCGCTTAATAAATTGCATTTGGTTGATTTCAATTACCACGATTGATTTTCTTCCACACCAACTCCACAGAAAATGAAGGCAGAACAACCACAACAAAAAGGCAAAAAGCTAAAGCACAGCTACCATCCGGTGTAACTTGATTTCTGTTCCATTTATCACACACTAACCAGTGGCGTTTTTCGATTAAAGCAAGATAAAATAAACACACGCACAATTTAAAAAGGGGATAAAAAACGTGCAAAAATTACGCCAACAAATTCCCAAACATCCCGGGCACCACAAATGTGTGTACTTGTGCGGTTGATCGATTGATCATTAAGGGAATTTATTATCCACCCCTAGCTACTAGGGTTGTGCGGGACTACGGGGGGGCACGATCCAATATGGGGACGAATGGGCCACCTTGTCCACCATCGTACGCATGCAAACGATTGCAGACCGGGTGGGAAATAAATATTGTATTATTTATTTTCACACCATCGTCGCGTTGCCTTGTGCCAGCACCATCGTGCATTTTTTTGCTGGCCAAGTAAATCGGTTTTATTTTTCTATGTATTTTTTTCGCAAGGCAGTGATTGCTAGGGGAACTTCTATTTTTCATTTGTAGTGTTTTTTTAAAAATAAGGTACAGAATTTAGTTTTTTTTTACAGTTTTAAGCAACTTTTTGTGAATTATGAACTGGCTTTAACTGTTAAAGCAATTTATTTTTTACATGCATAATATTTTTCTTTTATGAAAAGATAAAAATACAAACTTAATTTAAAATTGAAAAATAATTACTGATAATGTTCCTAGCATAACTAAACATACAGGGTGTCAGTGTTGACACTAAAAACTTTGGACTCTTGTCGAGGATTTGCAGGTCTCCTTTTTCTCTGGCGTGACGACCTACTCGGTCATGAGTGCCATTTCTACGGGGGAACGGTCCGAATGGGATTCGAACACCGGTCCTACCGTTTAAGACAGGCCTAACCTTTTAAAGACTTTTAACCTTAATTCTACCTTAATTATATATCAATACTTGGCCGTTCTTCAGAAATAAAAAACCTTAATTAAACATAAGTCCATAAAATAACAATTTACACTCAGGGTAGTATTCAGACCAATTCCGTTGGTATAGTTGTAATTATAATAGCCTTCATGAAATATTTTTAATTTATATGATTGAAACTAAATTAATTTCAAAAATGTCAATCCAACATATGTTTTAGGCCGATACTCAAAAAAAACTCAGCTTGAAATAATATTCAAAATGATCTGTTTACGATAGAACACTCCCTGCCGCAGTTACTCAATTTGCTCCCAAGTGTGCAAATGGCGCTTCATAAATCTTCTTTTAATAATGTCCGCACCGCAACGTTAAACTGCATCGTAGATTGAGTTAAGTAGAATATTTGTACGCATAACTCGACCCTTCTTTTTATTGCTGGCCACTTCTGAGGCAATCGAATGGAATAGGGAACTAAGGAAATTGAAAAAGCATTTTATCAACCAGTATCACTTTAGCGCGAAGATTAAGCTATTTTAAATAATTTATATTATTTTTCCTCACATTTTTTTCCCAATACCTTATCCCAGCTTCAGGCAATAAAATCTTCAACAAACCATCATTGGAATTTCCATAAGCTATCGCCAACTGCCAACACCAGTTGCATATGCTAAACAACGTGCCTCGCTTTTCATGACGTGATGACTTCCTGCGGCGTAAACAATACCCGTCTGTGAAATATGCGTTCATTGCCTTCAGATGACATGCTGGCACATCAAACATTGGCACCATCGGTGCGGTTTGAAAAGGATGTTTTATGTACGAAAAATTCATCCCAACCATCCCACCGCCATTGTTCATCCGGGAAATCACCCATCGCTGAATAGATTTTTCTCTAGTAAGGCTGCTCTTTCCGAGCACGTGTTTTCCGGGCGCGATTGTTTCGATTGAATTGAAGTGCTTTCCACGTATGATCAGCTTCGTTGAACGGTTTCCCCCAGCGGCATCCTGCATCTATTTTTCTTGCTCCCTAAAATCCACGCATCCATCAACAAGGTTTTTTTTATGCTGCCTTCAACTTGGCAAAAAAATAAAAAGGATGGACTGTTCCCATTCTATTTACGTGCCAGTCGGTAGCAGACGAAAAACATCCCAAACGAGCTGTCAAAATGGCATGATTGTTATTGGGAAATTCGGCGCTACTTCGAGAACTAAAGCCGTCTCGCTGTTGAACGATCGGCGTGTGGCTCTAATTATGCCGCGAGTGGTAATTGATGCGTTTAAAATGCGTTTTGCTTTACCCTCGCACCTAGTACCGTCGAGGGTCTACGTCATTATAACTCCCCCCACGAGTAAAAATTGCCATGCATACCTTCGGAAAACTGTTGGATGGTTTATTTTTGGCACTCAGAATAAAAAAATATACCCGTTTGTTTGTTGATGTGGGTGACAGGAGCGACATTGCTCAGTTCGGCGTCAGGCAATCAATATATTTTCTTTTCATAAAATAAACAGGAACAATATAACAACATGGACAGCTGTTGTATGTAATGTTCGCTGATGTTGCTCTACTATCCTACGCACTGCTACCTAATTATGAGAGAAATTATTCATGTTTTAATTAATTGCTTTTTTCAATGAGATCATCATGCGAGGGGTTGCTCAATACAAATGCAAGAGGGAATGGTAATAAAATAAGGAATGCTTATTACGATGATCTTACGAAAGTTACTTCGTCTTGGCTTAACGACCTGATGACGGTTCTATAATGGCTTACTAGACTTGTCGATGTCATGTACGTACAGATGGGGTTCGTTCCCAGGTCCTGCCGTGTGAAGATCGATGTCGCTATCGTCTTAGCTCGGGGCTAACCCTCCAATTCCTTATATATAACGACCAACACAGACTAAGGTAAAATAAATATATCCTCTTACTACTTATTAGAACCTAATTTTGTAGACAAATGAAGATATTTTTAAATATTATACCTCCAACACTTAGTTTACTTATATTTACTTACAATCATGTTCAATCATGAGTTTTCATTACCTAAGACCTATGACGACTTCTTAGAATAGACTAATATTACATTAGCGCCATCTTTGTTGAAACGGAAACATTAAACTGACAGCATTTATCCACAATGAGGCGACGTGTAGCAAGCAATGATTATTTTATCACTGTTTTAAATTGTCCCTTCCAATATTCCCCGCAACAAAAGGATGATTAACACACCATAACGTGCTGTCACTAATAAACAATTTTATTTCCATCAAAAGAACTGGGTTAAAAGACAAAGCCAATCGTTGGTATGCAGGCAAGTTGAAGAAAAAAACCCCATTCACCATTTGTTGTTCCGGTTATGAGACGGTAGCGAAATAAAACCAAACAGCCATTGCCTTACCAGACGGGGAAACAAACAAAATAATCCTTCCGCTGACGATGCTTGCCCACAGGCTGTGACAGAAAAAATGGAAAAGGTGTGTAAAAACATCAGGAAAAAAAACTGTTGTTAAAGCGCCATAACTACCAAGCAACAGCACAGAAGCAAATCGAACGGAACGGGAACGAGACCACACAAAATAAGGGCGATAGTGGAACAAACAAACAAAAAAACACAATACCAAACTGCACTCAGCACATTGCTGACGGAGGCAAAACCAACATTTCCCAAGTTCTTCGCGGTCAGTTTGTGGCCAGTCGAGTTTATTAATTTCTGCCAGTTGTTCGCCGTCTTAATAGCTCGCTCGTTAAACGTCGCGCCAGACCAGTGCGCGTAAACCCGGTCCGTCATGAACATTCGCTGCGGTCATTTAATCCTGTACCTTGCCGTTATCGGTTTCGCGGCTGCCGTTGGTTTTCCACCGGTTGTGAACCGTGCTGCCTCGCCACGAAACAAACCATTCCCGGAGGAGATGAAACACCCGCGGAAGACATCGTCCCAAGCGATCCTGCAGTCGGTGGGTAAACGATCGTCCGGACGAACTGGAGTGATTCCACTCTCGGAGGAATTGGAGATGGTGGCAGCCGGCGAACCGATCGTTGGTAAGAAGAAATCAAAAAGCGCTTCCGATCGTTCGATGTCCCCGGTAACGACGGAATCGCCCACAAACGCCACCATATCCGCCATCGCAACCACGGAAAGTGACATGTTTCGTTCGTACATGGTAAGATTTGAATCCAATACGTAGATTGAATTCAACAGTTCACCCACACTAATGGGATCCATTTTCTAACTTCGTTTTTCCCCCCACACTTCCGTCCCGTTCCCACGCAAGGAAACGCATCGGAAGAAGTATTACGCCAAGTATCGGGCCCAGCGGAGACGGTCCGCCTACATGGACAACCTGGAGGAAATCAACGAGCACAACAAAGCGTTCGAGGCGGGCAGCAATCGATTCCGCATGGCACCGAATGCGTTCGCCGACATGGTAAGCATCCCTCATTGTGCCATGCATATTATCGCCGGTTCGCTTAACTTACGGAACGTATCATAAAAGTCAGTGTATTAGCACGCGGGAATGGTCGAGGCCAACCTTACCTGCCAGTAATCAAAGACAGGATCCTTTTCAAGGCTTCCTACATAAAAACCCCCTGCTGCCGGGCGAATAGCGTCGTGTTTTTCAATACTTTGCACTAGCGGTACGTTACTGGATTTGTGAGTTGATTAACATTACATTTTAGGGGCCACAAACCAAACGCGTAGGTGCGTTACGAATTTAACACGAAGTTTTATCAGAAGTTACGAGGGATGGTACAAGCCTTTCTTGTGCTGTCTGATCATTTTCAAGGGTATGCCTAATTTTAAAGCAATAACTTTTTAATAAGCGACGGTTACCAAACACATTGCATACCTTTAGGCGGTTTCCATATTTTATGCATATTTGAAAGCGTTGTTGTTTTGGGGTCCTTCCAGTTTGAAGCCTTACCTGTCAGATAAGAGCAGACGACTTTGAATGTTCGAATCAGTGTTCTTTGTACACGAGAATAATCAACAAATTGAAATTACAACATTAACTAATCATAAAACTACTAATCAAGCTACACAGCCAAGAATAGTTATTAGGCTACCCATTACTACTAGTAACAGGAGTTTATTATCCCCACAACCACTTAACTAGCTGCAAAAGAGTGCTCATAATTTGCAAGTGTACAAATTAATTTCAAATTTGCACCCACAACATATTCTGCCCGGCAAAACCTATCCATTTGCAGAAGTTGGCGCCACAAAACAACATTTCCTTAACAGTTCGGGGTATTCACAATTTCACGTAGCAAACCGAGCAGGGAAACCTTTGTGGTCATTTCATAACTTTCCCTGCACGTTAAATTCTATTGAGAGTTACACAACTCGGCCCCACTCACGTCACGTTGTCCTCCGGACTCATCTTTCCTAGCTAGTGGAGCTTATTGTCTGTAATGAAAGCATTCACACTCTAGCTTTAGTGTTTTAACATGGCTACATTTTTCACACGTCCTGCGAGTACACTACAGAGTGTTTCCCGGTACGGTGCACTGTATCGTGTGCAAATGAAACTTAATCTTCTCTTGTGTGATTGCGCAAATGATAGATTTCTGCCACTGTCACAGGGATGTTGCATCAGGCACGTGCAGCTGGCGTCATTGCTAAGGCTTGAAGACTGAATGGTGAAGGACCTGTTTAATTATTGTACTGAAGGTGCTTATAGAAACAATCCAGCACGTGTTACATAAATTCAATTTCAAGGGGGGGGGGGGATTGTACATCCATTTATAGCGCTCCCTACTATTGTCTGAGAAGATATGCCTATTATTTGCCAGAAACCTGCTAAATATACATCTACATATATAATCATTTCGTCCTTTCAGAATAACAGTGAGTACCGGAAGCGTCTGATACGATTGAAGATGGACCCACACCGCAAGGTAAAACCTGCAATATCGGATGAAATTGTCAGCTCCAGCAACGAGCTGCCGGAGGCACTCGATTGGCGCGAAAAAGGCTTCAAAACGGCTCCGGCCAACCAAAAGAGCTGTGGTTCTTGTTACGCATTCAGCGTGGCGTATGCCATATCGGCTCAGCTAATGAAACATATCGGTCGGGTGGAGTTGGTGAGCGAACAGCAAATGGTGGACTGTTCTACGACTACCGGGAACTTGGTGAGTGTGTTCGATCCAAAATGTCTAGACGTAGGGGTCAGGGTCTTTAAGATTTTGTAGCCAGCCTATCCTGTTCTTCATTGTTTAACTAAAATCTGGCTTGACAGGGTTGCGGAGGTGGTTCGCTGAGAAACACTTTGAAATATCTGGAACAGGCCGGTGGAGTGATGCGCGAGGTAGACTACCCGTATACGTCATCGGTAAGTTGTACATGGAAGCGTTTTTAAAACCGTGTGGTAGGTAAAAAAACAGGGTCATCGTTTTGTTTGAAATCAGAAGACTAGGGTATTTTTTGTTTGACCGAGCGTACAAATTTGCCCTCGTGCCGCCATCAAAATCACCACAGAGAGAAGATGCAAAAAGGTAACACTTTTCAGCTAATTTGCCTACCACCCACCGGATCTTCGGTTAACAACTTGCCGAATGGGAGAGTGATACTGTGAAGTGGCAAATAAATCGCCACATCATGTATTTACTGCACTTTCCGAGTGCTAATTGCATCTGGGCGTCTGTGAAACCGCGCGAGTGAGCGTGTTCCGTACATGAGCCCCGGTGTGGGATGCAAACAACAACAACGAACCGAAGAAGTGCAACAGGAAAGACAAAGCATTATGCCTTTCCCGTTCGCCAAAATTGCATCATGCGCCGCTTATCGTAATTGATGATATTCGTAAGTACTTTCAATATATCTTTTTGGTTCGGTTCTTCCCGAGATGCTGTGTTTAAGCACACGAAAATACTTATTGTGTACGAAAACAGTGTAAACCTTGTGTGAATGGCAGGGGTAAATAATGGACGTGAAGTTCTCGGCTTACAAACACAACCACAAACACCGTCGCACCAAACGCGAAGAGTAATGGAGACAAACGGGGACGAAATGCAGGTGATTGCTTTTTATGTAGCCTCTTGCCATTTTAGATGAATTTATTGTAGGTTTTTTTCGCTTAATTCCATCCCCCCTTTTTACCTTTTCTTTTCGTGCTGCTGGTACTGCGGCATCTTGCGGGGAGCGTAATCGACGCACGTATGGCACTACAACACCGAATGAGCTGTACACCGACGCGCCAGCTTGACGTACATAATTTAATGCACCTGCCACCCCCTGCTACTATCAACATCAACGTGCATTGTTGCAGCCTACGCCTAACCGGAATCTATAAATAAGTCACTGTGACGGTCAGGGCAGCTTGTCACGGTGCGAGCGCCAGAGCGTCCATGCTGTTGTCGTAGGATGACCGATAACAATCGGTGCACTGATGGCACCCCCGGGTTCCGACAAATGGTTTTCCGATTGTAGGTGAAAGAGATTTCAAAATCAAACCACAAGCGACGGAGGGCTGAGACATTTCAAATTAAACCTCAATAAACAGATCCCTTATCAGTGGTGTGGACATTCAACACGGCGAAAGACGCATTACGATGTTTACAGAAGGCCATTCCTTGCAAACATGGACATCATTGAGATGGGGAGGAGTTGTTGGAGATGTAATCCGGCAGGAAACATCCATTCTAATGAGCTTAGGATGTGGGTAAGGCACTGTATCACAATCCCATCTGATGTAGGTTGTGATTTGTGAGGTAGGAAAATAAACTGTCCCTTCATATCGTCTTGTTTAGTAGCACAGTAATCCGATACATAGCTCTACTGGATTACTCTATCGGTTTGAATAAGATCTCCACTAAGCTATGTTTCAATGTAACGTGAAATTAATATTTTTAGCGGGATGATTCATGCAAAACTTTCAAACCATTAAATGGATTGGAAAAATTATCAGCATTTCAAGCGATTCTAGAACAAACGAGATTACAATTTCATCTTATTTATGAAGATACAACGCAATGATAACAATCCCGAATTGGCCTTGACCTACAGTAGATGTTGATGAGATGTATCTGTCGTCATAGGAGGACCTTGACAGTTTTGTGTAGAGTCCATACTTGAGAAGAGTTGATATCGGAAATGTTAGTAATGGAATTAAGGAAGATGATAATGATGTCCCACTTCTTACCCTAGCATGTCCTTCTCTACAAGCCCTATACACATCCACGAACACAGCTGACGATCGCATCGGCGTCAGCATAGTCCAGGAGTCTTGGTCATGAAGGTCTATCGGATGTATTATTTATGTTATGAAGGACTCTTCCGGTCCACAGGAGTTTATGGAAGCAGTAGTTGATACGTTTCCTCCAGAATAATGCGACGATAGATTGCGTTGCTTATGGTGTTGTCCGAAGATACGATCGTATCCGGGCAGCAGAACCCTTCTACTACCTCGAGATCGTCACTACTAGTAAATGCGTTCTAGAAATCAATAATCAACGAATGATAAAGGTCGAGAAAAGGTTCTACCGTTTTTCAGACATTCGATTCTCATCCGCTCAATAATCTATCGACCTGTAGCAAATGCGCATATTATGTATTATGAGCACAAATAGCAAAACAAAATTTCGACGAAACCTACTAAAACCTGTAATCTACTTGCAATCCATCGTCAAGACTACAGCAACAAGAAACGGAACCTCTCAACATCCTCACTATCGATAACTGATGCATAAAGTAAAAGCAAATAGAGTATGAAATCGTCAGCTTCATGCTTGATGACAAATAAGGCTCAATGTGATAAACAAATGTTCCGATTCCCAACGCTTGATCCTGAATTCTGAACGGTCAGACGGGTGCTTGCTGTCAAAAAAAGATGAATAAAGAAATGGACCTCACATTCTGGCCGTGATGTAATGTCACTGAAGAACGAAAAAAAAAAGCATTTACTTCCGACCCGAAAAATATAGCAAAAATGTACCATAAACATAAAACTTATCATAGACATAACCGCGTTATCAGTTCACATAAAAGGGAATAAATAAAGCAAACATTTCCGAGACGGTGAAGTGATGTTAAGAAAATGCTGCTTTTTTCCATTCGCGACAACTGGAACGGAACTGAAAATGTAATGCGCAGTGAAGGATGGGCTTTTTTCTTAGGCTACCCGTTATCAATAAGGGACAAAGCGCGTGTTTCGTTAGCGCGGGTCCTGTAACGGTAATTTAGCAATCCCATCAAACGGAGACACGTGCGGTAGAGTCATTGCAAGAGTAACGCAATTTGCAACACAAAGCACAAGGCAGTCATGTTGATGGATTCGAATGGAAGCAGGCTGCCCTTGATTGATTGTAATGAATTTTAAGATGATGAAGATTTCTACTGCATTCCATTTTCTCAGAAGCCACAGAAACTGTTGCAGATAAATGATCGGTGGTTTACATGATGTATTATTTGAATTGTGCATTGCTAACTCTAGACACAACTCACAAACACTTTGTTTGTTTTCCAGACAATTTATTGATCAGTAGTCTAATGCACACTCGTTTCTCGGAACCCTGATCAACTGATTGGCCTTCCAATAGGTGCTAACCCTCTCTAACCCACGTGTCTTGCACGTTCACTGATCAAAGGAAAGTGTTTTAACAAAAGTGTCATTTTCACGCCGAGCACAGTAACTGCTGAGGGCAATGGAGTGCCCAGAATTTCCATTACCAAGGGTAGAAAGTTTTGCAAGAAACAGATTGTGCCCATAGTTGGAAGGCAAACGCAAACTGACTTTTAACACAAACCTTTCAACTTATTTCGTCATAACAACAAGTCTTCAAAAGTGAGCGACAAAAAACCAACAGCTTCTTGTTATTAGGTGTGCCGGGCCATGCCGGGAAGCGATGGAAAAGTTCGCACAAAAAGCGACCATACCACCGGGCACGTGTCTCGGGCAAGCTGGGAAAATGTACAGCGCGTTTTTTCTTTTCCTCGACCCGCTGTTTAAAGGATGCGGGTATAGTTGTGCACAAAATTTCCTGGAAAATAACATCCTTCACCGGTTGCAAACAGCGGCGAACGGATATGCAACGGTGCATCGAAGGGAAAACTTGGACGAGGTGGAAAAGTGCAGTGGAACACACCGGGTAAAATGTTGTGCTGTTTGTACAGGACCGTTCCGTTTGCTTACCATCCGGCTCCAGCAAAATCAAGGTCAATCCTGGCAGCACGGTATGGGCGGGAATGCACATTAAAGCGAACCTGCTGCAGTGGCTCTCTTTCTCTAAATGCTCTAATGCTTCGTTACGTACGGAACTTTCGGAGTGAATGGATGCGATACATTGCCTTCGGGGAGAATGGTTCGGAAAACAACCATACTGTGCAGACTCCCAGCATCGAGTTTCTTTGGTCAACGGTTGGCTAAAAGGGGCATATAAAACCTCATCAACGACTAATTGAATGAAGCAAAAATGGGAAATGTTGCTGCTTCCGATTGTACTTTAAAGAATGGCTTCTCGTGTGCACAATCACCTGTACGCACTGCTGTTCTAATCGTTCATAAGTACTCTCCGGTCTGATTAGGTTGTTAAGAAAGTTAATAATTTTTGATGATAATATTTTTAAAATATCATGAAATAAAGTTTCAATTTTTTTACTACTTTTTTCAATAAAGTATAAAAACCCGATTCATTTTGTAACGCTTTAACGGATTGATGTGTAACGTTGTGCTTAAGACCCAACTTTTTTTGTCTTTTCAAATCCTATCGTTCTTCTTCTTGGCCTAACGATCCTGTTTGTCCATGCCGGTCATGTTTTGGCTTACTAGACTTATTAACACACTGGTAGATGGATAGCTAGTCTTCACTACGGGGGAACGATCCGGATTGGATTGAAAATGCTTTAATATTTTCAAACGAAATATATAATTACTTGAGGGGATTAATACGACCTGACCGTAATAAAACAAACAGAAAAATTACTTGAAAATACGGCGGTGTCATACCAAACTATAAAATTAATATAGAATTTCTAAAAAAAAACTCAATTGTGGTGCTTTCAAAATAATTTTCTGTTAGAATCTGTTTGTTTTGTAGTTTAAAAACCTTTTTCCATTCTCATTAAATGCATTCGAATATAAATTATTTGTAATTAAATAAACTGCAATTACTTTTATTTCAACCCAAACCGCAATTGGCACTCGAAAATCATACAAATATTTACTTATTCAATCATTTTATTTATTAACCTACCTTTACACTAAACACACTGTTGCATGTTGAAAGACAGCTTCGATTCTGCCTTCGACACCCTTCTTCCTGCTCGACAAACTTCGATCCCGGCCACGATCGAACAAGATCGTAAAGTGTGACGCTTTGTCCGGGAGTATCGGAGTATGTAACAAACAACACACACTGCTGCTGCACACTGCACTTGTTTATAAATAATGCTAACAGGGAAAGCAAATCAACAGCTTCCCGTCTCCTGGCCCCTCCACAAACCACACGCACCGCACACAGTTCACTCGTCGTTCGCCGCTGTCACTTTTCGCATCAACAGTTGCCGGAATATAAATATCATTTTCACTTCACTGACATTCTTTTGTTGCTGCACATGCACCGTTTTGTTTTGTTTGCCTGCTGCATACGGTGCATCTATCGCGCAGATGAGTGCACTGATACGCGACTGCACGCGGGCTGGTTTGCACGTTGCAGCATATCAGTTGGACGTGCCAAAGGAGATCACCTCCTACAGGAGAGATGAACGCGATGAGACGCACGCAAGTGTAAGGAACAAACAAGCAAAAAAAAAACAAAAGAATTCCCCACCCAATTACTATATGGAACAGCATTATAAATAGCCCGTACGTCAGAATGTGCCACCTCACATTGATTTTCCTTTCGCTATGTTCCACTCTCCCCGAAGGAAAGATGTTGTTATAATTAAGATGCGTTTTTAAAAATTCGATTGAGGTGTTTTATAAAGGTTGTAAATTTCCCACGCCACCAAACGGGACGTTTTGTAGGTGTGCGCACGTACGGCTTGCAAGATGCAAGATGTGTATAAATAACCATAAATTAAAAAAAAAAACGAAACACACACCCCAAAAACGAGCAAAATTGTATGTCCGTTTTAAGGGGATAAGAAAAGAAAGGAAAATGATACCGTGTCGTTATGTCTTACTGGGCGCCTCCATTAAGTTGAGCGATGGCCGTCCATTAATTTACGCCCCCGTTTTGAAAAAAAAGGGGTCTAATTTTCACGCCGGGAAATTGTTTTCAAATATGGTTTTATTATTTCTCGTTTTTTTTCAACAATTTCTTGAAATATCATCCATAAATTTGTCTTCGACCACACAAAGCACCCCGTTGCGTGTTTGCCGGAATTCTCATCCGAACTTCCCAGAAAAATGACAATTTTCCGAAAAAACAACTGCTCAAGGTATGACGAACCCCTTTTCTCCGCTCTTCCCCACCACATCCACCAAAGGAGGACACCACAGAATATAAATAAAACACTCACTTGTCCTGTTCATTGATCTTCTCGTTCGGTGGCAGATAACGAGCAACGAAATAAAAGACCCGCTCCGCTGAGTGGTAAAGAATCTAGCGTCATACATCCAAAAGATTTTTGTTGTTTTCTCATAAAAAAAATCCCCCGCTATTCATTCCATCTTTCTTACTTGGCCCGGTTACCATGGAAGCTGATTCTACGAATCGCGAATGACGAGTTGCAGCGCCAAATAACAACCGTTCGTTGCTCGCGAACGCGTCGAGTCCGGTGTAGCCACATCACCGGGCCAGGTCGGTCGTGTGGGATGCGAAAGTGAGCAGAAAATCGCATCGACACACACTATCCCCGCCGTGCAATAAAAGTTGTTCGCTACTTTCGCTTTCATCTTCACCGACACGCCGGGTACGCCGAAAGCACTGCGGCTTCGTTATTGTTTCAACGCGCTGCTCATCTGGTCCAGCAACATTTGCTGCCCACCGGCCTTTCTTCACCATTCTATCACACAAATCTAATCCGACGGAAGAAGCAGGAAAAACATTATTTTTCCTAAACGCAACATTTTCCACCGCAACCGGGTGTATTACCCACTTGGAATAGGTCAAGAAGCAACAAACAGCAGAAAGCCTTACTTTTCGTTGGTCGAGTTTTCGGCCTTTTTTCCTTTTCTTCCTCTAAGCACATTCTAAGCACTTCATATTCTAATTTTCTACACTCGGTTTACCGCAGGGGTCTGACCAGAGGAGCACAATATTTGACGCCGGTGAAAACATGGCCAACTACAAGCATGTTGCTGGTGGTGGACAACAGCAAAAAAAAATACAGATGTAACAAATGTCACCTTTAAGCTCATAAATTATCCACAGCCTGCCTTGTGACTATAACAAATCGCGCGCCGTTTTTTTTTTTCGCCTTGGTTTAGAAGTCCCTTTCGCATGTCGTTATGTGTATTCTGCTTATTTCCTTCGCGGAGATTGTTGTTCTTGTGGTGTTTTTCCACCAATTTCATTTCCTCCAAACGCTGTTGCGTACTCTGCACAGATTTTGCACAGATTATTAAATTACATTGTTCTACGCGGTGAGGAGCGCACGATTTGAGTAATGTGATCCGTCCCCCGGGGAGAGCATGCAGAACGAGTCTCCTGAGGAGGTCTTTACAGGACAATAAACAAACGAGGCTTCAATGTTGAAGGGAGAAGCACCAAATAAAAAAGCATAAACCATCACGTCGATCAACATTCACTAGCAACAAAAAAAAAATGAAACACCCGAACAAACACGCAAATATACACATTTCAAACACCTCTTTCGCTTACCGGCGTTGGATATTTGATTCTAAATTACGTAAAGTTACGGAGTGACGGTTGCGCGACGACGAACCCACGAACAACCTGACCGAACAAACCCAAACATCGACCGATCGAAACGGCCAACAAATTCCAACTGACTTTGGCGCTGCCAGCGCACGGTCACACAACCCGAACCGTGGTGGCAAACACTCCTACAGCACATGTACCGATCTCTTTCGTGGATGCTTTCTCTGGACATCTGCTGCTGCTGTGCGCTGGTAAGGTTCGTGCTCTCGCGCTCTACCGCTTATGTGGCGCGCGGTCGATCCAAACACTGCCGGTGGTTGTTTTGCAACGTGCTGCTGCACGAAAAAAGGGTAGTGGGTGGTTTAGCATTAGTTCGGATTACTTCTGGTTTGGGTTGTTGTGCTTCGTTTCTGATTTTGTGTTTCCTACATGTAAATTAGAAGACGCTTTAAAACGCATTTGTTGCACCACCTTGGAATAGCGCCAATCGATTCAGTGTCTGGGATGTTCTCCTAGTTGACCATCGATACGCTATTTTGTGTTTAGAAAGGATTAACGACCCGTTCGAATAGTATTTTAAAAGTTTTGAAAGAAGGAAATAAAAAGGAAAAAAGGAGAATACGGCAGGAAGGAAAAACTATATTTGCTCTTTCCTAAATACATTTGGTAATCTTTCTTGCAAAAAATATGAAAATTAATAGCCTCATAATTGCTCTATTTTAAAATTATTTATATCCTAATAAATTAAAACGAAAATGGAGATTAATTTGAAACATAAAGTAATCAATTTGTAGAAGTTATTTACTTCCTTCTATTTATTACCTTACCTATTTATTGCCTAAGAAGTTTTTTATAACCTCGTTCTTTCTGTATTACTTCATATACCCCTTTTTTAAGGCTTTTAAACCATGTTAAAGGTTTATTTGATAGTTTAGAATGTTTACTAAAAACAGCAAAAAGTTATAAAGATAGTTTGTACAAATAAACAGCTTTAAGAAATGTTACAAAATTTATTTAACTTCGCTTCGAGATAGAAACGCTCAAAACAGCATTGTTTAAATAATTTGGTTCATAACAATAGTGTGTTAAAAATAATGCATGATTTGTTTAGATAACTGAAACGTCTTTTTAATGAAATTGATATCATTATACATATTTTGTTTAATTAAAAAAATCTTGGTATACATTTCCAATCAAACAGCTGAACTATTCTCTTGTATCTACGGCGTTCGACACCTTTGCTTCGCGTATTGCTCACTCTCTCTTTCGTTCGCTCTCGCACACATAACAACCGCGGTGAGCGTACTCTCACTCACCTGTTGCTTCTTCTCGGAAGCGCACACCCGTTCGAAAGGGCGCAAATTCCACGCGACCCGAAGAGGTGTCGAGACACCGCGTGTCTTTAACATTTTTGTTTGTTTCTTGTTGCTTTTCCGTTCCCTTAGTACTCCCTCCCCAACCTACCCGTGCCACAAAAACCAACATACCGTTGCTGTTGATGTTGTTGATTAAATTCAAATAAACAACACCGCGGGAAGGCGCACGGAAAAGCGGAAATTATTGGAAGCTCGCGGGTGCGTAGCTTTCCTACGCGTACAGATCCACTTCGCGCGTTGTATGCGTCAACATTGCGGCTACCTTTTCTGCCCTAGAAAATGGGTGGAATGGTTTGTGGGGCTACATAGTGCTAGGCCGTTCGTTGCGCGAATGCATCTCTGTTCCATCCTTTTTGCTTCGTGCGCGACAACTCCGGCAGGAAGGAATAAGTCATCACACGTAAAAAGGGGAGCGACACGATAAGGCATCCTACCCAATGCCTTTTCACCATCCGCAGGCTGCACCGTTTGCTTCTCCTCCTACGGGTAGCACTCGACGAGGGACATAAATTTTCGATAATCCGGATTAGAGGCACTTGCGTTGTGCACTTGATTAGTGTAAACCTGTAGCTGGACGGGTGAAGTGAACCGAGCCCGCCGGCTGATATTTTCGTTCCCTTTAATACGCTTTCGCGATCTGCTTTAAATGTCCCGTAATTTTATCGCTCGGTAAAAAGATAAAAGTTCAAGTTTCGATCGTTGGAGTAAGTGTAGAGGTAAGCAAAATATATGGGCGTTTTGTTTCGTTTTTCCTCTCCTGGGTATCATTAATAATATTTGCAAATTATGTCAACAAAATGCATTTTATACAATTTTTTATTGACAAAAATATTTTTATCTTGAATATCTTTAAAACCCACTACAAGAATTCCTTAACACAACAAAGGCATTTCATTTTAAAGTTCCTTGCAATATGTTTCCGTTTCTAATGATGATACACTTTCTCGAAAAGACCTAGTCTAGTCTAATAACTCATTTTTATACTTGATAAAGTTTTTTGTCAATTTAACGAAATATTAGCAACACAATGTTTCCGAACTTAATAAAGTAACCCGTAACCTACTTAGAATTCATTGATTGACGAAGCTAAATGAATTGGTCTGGCTTAATTTATTTAAATTATATTGTTTATATCATGTTCACGCTTCTCAGCACAACTCTTGCACCATCTGTCCTTGATAGATAATTATGCATTTAATAGTAACGCCCAATATCACAAACACCAGCCACAGTGTTTTTGTTTTGGTACAACGGATTAATGTCTCAATTGTAAAAAAACAATCAGTCAACCGTCAACTGTTGGTCATCCCCCAATCCCCAGCGAGCATACATTATTCAACATGACAACTAATCCACAATTAACCCCCGGCTTGAGAAACACACGCGGAATGGGCAAAGGGCATGTTACAGACGGACACACATTCCAACGCCCATCCATCATACTCTATGCACCGTGACCGATATGTTCTGATCGTCGTCACACGCCACACTTCACTGCTTTGCCACCAATTCGGCGTTTCATCCGCAGCTCATACGCACACGCTGACATTTATTATTTATCCACTGGGGCTACAGCGTGTGGCCTCAAATTATGTGGTTGGTTAAACAGCGGTAGAAGGAAAAATCACCTCTTTAAAGCTGACCGCGCCAGCATCACACAACGAAAACACTTGAGCATCAAATTAAATAGTCACGACATTGTTTACCCAAAACGGGCTATTACCTCCGCGGGCTCTGCGGAACACGCAGCAGACCGTTGGTGGCCCTTTTTTCCACCGTGTGCCAATTGCATGGTTCATTAATTTCAACCCGGCTGCTTTCTTTATCTGTGCGGACACTAAATGCAAGCGAGTGCTAAATTCCTTCCTCCTAAAACCTACAGCACTGCGGCTTAAGCAGTGCGCCCGGCACACTGCACAGGTTGGTACCTTCCTGCGCGAAGTAAATCCCCACAGCCAATTATCAGCTGTGTACGCGAGCGCGCGCTCGCGACAAATTTGGAAACCCGTCCGATCCGGTGGCTTCCCGAAGTGGAGACAACACATTTCCCAACCTTCTACCACCGTCTCTCCCAGGGTGTTCGAATGCTTCATTCGTTACGCCTGTTAGCCACAATCGTGTTTGATGTGCATTTGGCCACCGGCCAAGCGGTGCGAGCGTGCGTGAGGTAGTCAGGGGGTAAGAAAAACGCGCAAAACAAGTGTAACTTTAATGCAGCAAATTGAGCAGCATTAGCTGGCCTATTAGTGGTGCCCTGAGACATTGCTACCAGGTGCTAAGTAGTGGCAGAAGTGGAAAATTGGACAACAAAAAAACGGTCTTTGAAGTTGTGTTCAGGGCGGAAAAGCAGCATACAACCGAAGCTACAGAACTGCACCCTGGAGACGTACTACCCTGTTAACAAATGTTGAAAGAAGGAACAACTTGTGTCGAGGCACTAGGAGTCAATTAATTTTTGCTCCAACTCTATGGTCACGATCGTGCGATCGATAGTTGACATGATAAATGGGCGAGCTTAGTGTTAATGTAATTTCCTGCCAGCTTTAACACAGCATAACGATGTTGATAGGTATGTTGCTAATGATTATGTCGGCAACCATGAAGGATTGAATTAAAATAGCTCGTTAGAAGAACATTACACATGTAATAATATGAACACTGTTTGCCATAAAAGATTAATAAAAAAAAAATCACATCCGTGCAAGGGTATGAAAGATCGGCCCATAATAGGTTTTATTTATGATCTTCGATTCCGTTCGATCATCTAATAATAAGGCTCTAATAATTGATATTATTTCCCTCACTCCTAGCATAAATCTTGCCTTCCTTACGTCAGCTGTTATGAATAGTATTGCCTTTTGCTTTGGCATTTAATAGGTTGTCTGAAGATGACACTAGGTGTCTGAAGATGTAATTTAAGTAGAGTCCAATTCTTCCGAAGTTATCTATCATAGAATCAATGGAAGATCAATCTTTTTGAAGACCTCAAGCGGAATGAAAGTCGAGTAGCCATAAATGCCACACCGATTTCGCCTGATTTGTCGAAAAGACAGAGGAGCAGAGAAAGAGGATACAAAATACGTTTTGTGAAAGAGGCCTTTTATATCAACTTTATAATCACAGGTATAGGATTTTCGACTTTTCAGAACTGCTACCGTAAGATTGCATAGAAGTTAAGTAGCTATAAAAAGGTGGCAATGATAATAGGGAACTAAGAGGCCTAATAGGCTATAAAACAGATCAGAGAATAGGCAAAATGGCAGGGAAATTTAATTATAATACCAAGGTATAATACAGTTATCACGACCTATGTTCCAACCGATTGGAGAGATGTCACAAGCGATCACAAACATTCCACCTTCGCACTCTACATGGCACCACATTCGAAAGATTTGTTTTAAACTGATAACACACTTGATCTCGGCATTACACAGTGCCACGGAACACAAATCAGTCCCATCGAAATATACCGTATGTCCCTACACGGTGCGAATGATCGCTTGCCATTTTGCGTGTGGGCGATCTCAGTATATCGACCGTGTTCCTCTTCCCGCGGTGGAACACTGAGTCACGGATCTACCGGCACGCAATGTTGGAGGTGATCTCGATTCCAGCAACAGCGGTGATCTACGGCATCAGCCTCTACGGTGGCGGTAGAGCTTGGAGACAGATTCTGTTACAGCGGCACATTCGAATATCGGGCACGATTACGCCCCCGCAGTAATACCGAGGAGAAGGCGTTTCTTTGCCCACTTTCACACGGAGATTATTAATCTGGCTACCTTTGCACCTTGGTTAATCTGTACCATGGAAGGAATCATATAGGTTCAATATTTTATATTGTGAATTTTTGTTTTCTCTCTTCTCTTGTATTCCAATATCATCAAACACATGTGTTAGTTTATAATTTACCAGCTCTATCTACTGGTATCTCAGACAGAATGAAGTTAACAACAACTGCAACCGGATCTTCCCGGTGTTTCGAGCTCCTCTGACCAAACGTCACCGATCGCTGAGGTTCAATCGATTCGTAATTAAAATATCGTAAAAAGTTTTATTACCGAGAAAACGTAGCCTTTGGAATATTTTCTTGCTACCCCTGGTTTTAACCGTCTTACACCCTGCGTTAATGACAGTGTAGGGAACTGAATTCGATACCACAGGACATTCAGACATCATCGATCGGGTTTCGCGAACGGATCCGGCTAACGATTAGGTCCGATTGCGTGCCAAAACTGCTGTCCCATCGAATGGTGCAGGATAAGCAAGGTCGAACGGATCCTCCATAGTCTGTGTGCGACGAAAAATGCAAAAACGCTCTTTTACGTGTTGTGGATTTTCGAAGCCGAAATAAAGGCATCAGGTATCGCTCAATCGAGCCATCTGGAACGAGGGAGGGAGAATTGGCCATTATCGTAAAGTACACTACTTTATGCAAATTAGTGACAGAAATTTACATTTTTAACTCCATACCTGGTGCTTAATCAATCTTCGTTTCTGTGCTCCGGTGTTAGCTGCCGTTGTATAGGAGGACGGCATGGAAAAACTCTACCCTGTTCGGTAACGGAACGCCAACAGAATCGGATCGGTTTCTTTTTCGAGATATGCACCGTTACGAGAGTATACGTATCATAGCTGTGATTGAAACAGTGCTATGCACTGCAACAGCACGTGCTTTTTAGATTACTCAGTAATCCTTGAAGAGATGAAACCGCTGATCAATTGTAAGGATCGTTATATCGCGTTGCTGAGTACTATCGCTAGTTGGTATTTATATCATTATATGATAACTTCAGACTTCAGGTACTTAAGCATCTTCAGACCAATAGGAGAAACTTCAAGGAAGTATGAGTTTCTTAAAAATCAGTAGTTAATATTGTCCATGGGTTTCGACATATGTAAATTTCGCACATATGTTAAATAAGAGAGATATTCTTGGTTAACACTCCACATTATTAAGTTGATTTCTTACTCAATAATCCTTCAAGTTTGAATATATTCGGATCTAGGTATAACATCTGATAAACGTCTTATTTGCAGCTCACTGTAAGCCAATAACAACTCAATTGAAAGAAGAAAGCTATAATACAACAAAAACACGAAACCCCAATCATAATTGAGCTCGCTGTAAATACCGCAGCTCCACTGTCCAAACTCACTTGGGATCCATGGTTCGGACGCGTACAGTCAAAAATATTATTAGTTTCTGATTGTTATATTTCGGCAAATAAAAATTTTAAAATGCTCCACCTGCCGGCTCCTCTACCAATATGCCGCCAATGCCTTGGCTGATTGGATAAAGTGTGTAAAAACAACTCCGATACTCGTTGATTGAACCACTTCGAGTACTGTGGCATGCTATACACGGGAACGGTAAGGTGCTCACGTGAAAGTAACCGAACCAAACATAAGACGTAGAGGATCAAAAGGCAGCGAACCTTTCCCCGCTTCTCAATCAAAAGGGTTTTGGGAGAGGGCAGAAGAATGGCAACAAGAAGTGCCCAGAGAGAGAGAGGGGATTTTGAATTTGGATAATTAAGATACAAAAACCGTCTTTCGCCTTCAGGCAAGGTCGTGAGCGTGGCCGAGCATATTTCCATTTTTTTTGCCCTCAATTTGCCGACCCTAACGCACCACACGTTATCGTAACTTCGCAGGATTTGTGGCAGTTTTTCACGGCTTTCGACAAGATTACTATCACTTAATCAGACAGGCTCGGGATCAAGTTACAGAGCGTGATGGGGAGATTGTGCTTTTGAGTCGACTGGTATACAAATGCTTTTCCCATACGATACGCATTGAGTGGCGTCTTCAAGACAAATATTTGCAAACAAACTGGTTCAGAAAATATATCAATACGAGCTGTAATGTTTTTTTTACAAAAATGGGCTACTAATGAAGGCTGCCGCTTTATCTAAAGTGTGTGACGAATATTCAAAATAGTATGTTTATAACTCGAATAACAGAACATTGACACACTTTGCGTGACACTTGAGTTGCAAACCGGTAGTAGTAAGTGGTGGGAAAATGGAAAACTCTCATACAAGCCTTGAAGAATTGGGGAAAAAACCCCCATAAGTAACACTTTCTTGTTTTATCTTTACAGTTTGTTTAAAATTTATTGAACTGGTCAGAATAGCACACACACACACGCGCGCTTCCACGATTTATTTCCTGCCTCATGCAAGTGTATAGAATAAACGCGTTTCGCATTTCATGTGCGCCAGCGGTGCCAAAAGCATGCCCATAAATGGTTCCATTGTATGCAAATTGAAATTTATTGTACAAACCGACACGATGCATCTTGCTTTCCCAGCAACGCTCCATGACACTCGTTTCGCTGTGACAGAAAGTACACCCTTTAGGTACTAATTCCTGGTAGCGAAAGGTCTGTACCGAATGCTCTTCTTCAGCCCCGAAAGCCAGGAAGCCTTCTCGAGTGGAATATTAAAGATGGAATCTGTTTTGTTTTTTCATGAGCAGAAAACCAACGATCATACCCGGAATCCTGTGTCAGCTGTATGAAGGACACACTTGATCGTGCCATCTACTTCATTGCCGGATGTGCAGCTAAAAACGATCGACAAATTTAATTTCGCGCCTCGGAGAACAAGCGAATCAAGATAGAGAGAAGAACTGAAAAAAAACACTACAACACCCCGAAAAAAAATACTCGGGATTCATAAAACCCTCCCTCAGCATTCCTGTGGGCCAGGTGACTGTGTCATTATCAGCGAATTGGTCGTAAAGTTAACTGAACCTGTCTGTACTCGGTACGCATTAAATTAAACACCTTTGATGGAGGCATTCCGTTCCAGTTTGTTGTTTTATGATTATCATTTTGTTTCTTCGCATGCATATTTTTACCGATTCTGTGGCTAGCGTGTGTCGGTGTACACGTTTCACCTTCGCCACACGTTTGTCACCAAAAACTGGAGGATCGAGTGAGGATCGTGCTGCTCCAATTAGGGACCCCGAGAGTTGAGTGTTGAAAGATATTAATTTCTTTCAGTTTTTTTTAATCATTTGTATTTTAATTTGTTGTTGTTGTTGTTGCATCTGGCTACACTCGATCAATTTGGGCATCCTGTAGGATCCAATTCCAAACCAACCTCTTTCCAGAGCAGAAGTAACTGCCGGGAACAGTTTGTAGGCGACATACGCCCCACTGCTGCTGATTGGTGGTGCCCGTGAGTTTAGTTACTTTATGGTGTTGTAAACTTTGCTCTGACATTAAACACACTGTTCAGAGGAGATAAAGTGGTTCACAGCATCTCGATCGCGGATAGTACAGCTGCGTCCAGACTGTTTTGTGGAGAAAGGTGCACCAGGATGGAATTGTGTGTACACTCGATTTTGTTAATGAGCCGTACGACAACTTTATCTGATGCATAATCAGATGGCAGTAAGAGTGCTATACAAAGTGTTTTAATTATAGGTTATGGTGGGAAATGTTCCTATGTAATGAATGTAAATGTTTGTTTTTAATGATAAGAGGATTAGATTACGAAGCCATTTTATTACAATAAACATACTATTTAAATTTTCTTAATCATATTTACACGGTTGGTAAGTTGAGGTTCAAATCCGTACTGGAACGAGCCTACTGAAATATCTATTAATCAAATAATTAAAATACTATTGAACATAATTAAGACATTCGCGTCGTATGTATCTCATCAAGTTAATAGACGTGTTATTGGGCTTGTAGCCCATTTCTGGCACATTTCTGTATCGACTCCTACGAAAAGATTCTACAGTAAATTGCGCCATTAACAAACCAATTATTAGAAACGGAAATTTATTTGCCATACCGTCAGATGGTTTATGGTTTGTTTACATTGTTATCTTCCTTTCCAGCGCGAAGTGTTGTACGCGGTTGTCAAGCGGAATAGTAAACACAGATCAGTAGATGGTACTAAGCCACTGTCTACTACCGGACAGCCGAACCGTACAAATTCGACCACTAGTCTAGTTCTGCTCGTAAATGAAGTGGCCAACGAGGTAGCAATGATGATCAATTTGCCACATTGCCAGACTATGTTAACACGATTGTGAATAAGGTTGTTTTGTTGAATGCTTATAAATAAATCAGCTGGCCTATGAATTCCCATTGGAGTTTGGGTCCTGAGCGGAGGTTTAATAATCCCCAGCGGTATCAAAAAACACGGACTAACACATTTTTCACGGCACAACACTTTCAAGTAAAGATCATCGGTTCTAGAGAAAGCGTGCCGTTTCTGGCGTTATTTATAGATGATTTGTTTCAGCTAAATACACCTGCTGCCACCCTTTTTTCCCGTGGGAGGCACGCATGTTTGATGGATCTTTAACATTTGCCTATCTGACCTAGTCTGTTTTTACAAGCAACAGGCAGCTCTCAGTGAGGTAGGTATGTTGATGGGGTTGGAAGTATGCATCGTGTTTCATTATCTGACATTTAAATAATGGGTACTGTAGCAACAAAAAGGTATTTGAATATGCGCCAAACGCTTCGCAGAAACTAGCCAACGATTTGGGATAACAGTAGCGTTTGCAACGTTTGCTTACTTTCTATCATCAGTACCTGGTACATTTGAAATGGTCTTTGATAGACCGCTCATAAAACATTATGATGTGCGATAGGCGGTTCACTGACCGCTCGCTAAAATGCATTTATATCCACGCGAACTTAAACAAACACTACGAATTCGTTTATCGGTTTTTTCGCCATTAAAAAGCACGTGTGGGAAGCGAAATCAGAACACATGGTGTCCCGACATAGGTGGAAACGCAGGAAAGGAACCGTTCTTAAATCATTCTCAGGAACAAAACAAACAAACGCGCATGCACACGTCAGAAGGGCTTAATTCAAATCTGACTATCCGGATGTCTGAAAATGACATCATTCTTCGCACTCGGACCAAAATAAAAGCAGCCAATTTATGATGCTCTGAGACCATGGAGGCTGAGTTTCGTGTAATCTCACGACGATTAAACAACCGTTGGGGCATAAAGCCATGCCATGGTGATCCATACCCGAACGAATGATCTGCACCCCTCGAATCGAATGATAAATGATCACAGATATGTACGTATTTGTGAATGGTAGAAGAAAGGGCAGCAGGTGCCCCTAGGTTTTCCGCGCTGATGATTAATTTCCTCATAACCACCTTCTTGCGCTGACAGCCACGTAGAGACAAAAACGAATATTGTGATATTTATTTACGGAAATACTTTCTTTTTGCGAATCATTCGCAACACTGCGTCGGACTCCATCCGTTTTGATTCTGGTAAACATAGTTCGTTTTTTTTTATTATTATTTGGTTCATTACGAAGACGATCTTGTTGTTGCTTCACACGATCACATATTAGCGCATCCGGTCATCATAGTCCGCCTTGAATATATTATTGATAAATGTATGTTTTATGCATTATCATCCTGTTCCGTGTTGAAATCTTTCAAGCCAAAAAACCTGATTGCATCGCTATTGTATTGATTTCTATTGAATGTAGATCTGATTTTTTTGCACATGCTTTTCTTGCTGCTTTTCTTCGCCTAATCGCTTGTCTCTACCGTCTTCCGTGTTTCGAGCGGGCTTTTGCGCGATTCATATACTGCCAAGCCGTTTTTCTTTACGAATGTATGAATATTATTATGCGAATAACTAGGTTTTCGTTTTCCATTACTAAGAGTCAATAGAGAGTGAACGTTTTCGGGTTGAGTTGGGCGTACCATAAGCAGCGCTACACTGGGAATGGGCTGCAGTCTATTATTAATTATTTGGCTGAAATCATATACTGAGTGTTAATGAATGGAGCGAATGTGTGTTCTCCAAACCTATCTAACGGAATGCGTACATGCTTTGTGGACAAAGCATCAGAGTTCGAACTTCATGTTTCTGTAGCTATGAGTTTAAAGTAAAGCAGAATCCAGGTTCGATTTCGCCATGCGTTTTGATATCGTTGTACCTCATCTGCACCAAAAGTACACGCAAACACACACACACAAACACTCATTTTCATCCTTTGAGGATAAATTAGCGTACAATAAACATGTTGTGCAACTAAACAATAAGCTTTTTCATAGCACACGCTGCTTGTATTCTCAAACGATCAAGAATGAGATAAATACTTGATTCTTGTGAAATTTTGATTACACACTTAAATTAACAACATCCGCTATTCTTTTGGCTTGTCGATTTTAATCGGCTTCTTGAAATTCGTAACAGAAAACAATTTTCCAAAGTTATGTAAAAATGTGTTCGCGTTCCGGGAAAGTGAATACTGTTCATTGCCATGTTAGTCTAGGGTTCGTATAGGATTTACCAAAAAAAAAAAAAAACTAACATACTGCTATAGTGGAATGTAAAATTCCAGTCTGAGTGCTATGCATCTGCAAATCGATATTCTTAATGCTAAGACAATGCGGGAAATCTAATTGGTTTGAGAAATCTTTAACAAAAACAAAGAATCTGACAAAAGCGTAAGCTGATAAAAAAATAATTAACAAAATTACAACACATTGAGAACACACACCAAACACGCACACATAGAATAAACGAAAATAATCACATGATGTAGAGTCGGTCTCCTTACGTTCCTTTCGACTGGGAACGGCGGTAATACCGATTTTCCTATAGTTAAATGTTTTATATCGCAGCAGTGCAGTACTGTCCTATACGGTAGTGAGTTCCGTACCGTCTATGTCTCAGTTGCACAAGGTTTTGTGGGTCAAGAAATAAAGAATAATTAGTACAGCTTTTCAGCAGTACTGCTTATAAGCCAATAGTTATCCGCAAACTACACCTGGCACTACTGAGACACATACGGTAACGGTTCGCCCTTCAAGTTACTTCATTTTGCCGGTTTGTGCAAGTTCGACTGGAATTTTGTTTCGCTCTAGCGATAGAACTTCACCTCCGCCTCAACACAGTCTTTCATTAGTTCGTCCAGCTCTTGGCTTGCCTCGCCCGAATGTTCACTGAGGAAACGGTTCACCTCGTCCATGCAGGTAGCTTCTAGCGAGCTAAGCAAACTACCGACCAATTCCCACTTCCGGTTGCTGTGCAGGCGATGCAACAACGTTTGTGTTTCACCGTCGGGCACCCGAGTTAAGGGCGAAATCTTGGCTCCAGCAGTAAAAATAAATGGTTTAAATACCGATTCACCGACTTGCGGTGTTGCCGTGAACCAGTGGCATGCTAGCTTACCCTCCCCACTCAAAACCGACACCTGGCTCGAACCGGTTGGAGGATCGGACCCGACCGCACGAAGGCATTCGAACATTTGCTTCAACCCAAATGCTCCTTCCACTCCCGGTTCATTTGCCGACCAGGAACGAACGGCATCCGTTGCCGAGGTACCTCCAAATGCCTCACTAAAACTAAACTCACCGGCACCATCCCACGCACCAGCTGCTTGTGCTTTCGATGAAAGTTCGTCCGAGCTACGATCGAAGGCATTTCCGATTGTGAGACCAGTTGCGGCTAGCGCTATGCTACTGTCCTGAACCTGCTTTGCCGCCCAGAATTGGCCGGCCACGTTCAGCAACCAAACGGCTGACGGATCACATACCACAAAGGCGGCTTTCAGTGCATTTCGATCCTCCGGACCGTGTTGTTCGACGAACGCCACAAGCTTGTCGATGGCACTGGACGCACTATCACCACGTTCCAACCCTAACCGAACAAGATCCAGCGATGAAATCTTACCTTCCCCACCGGTACCTTCACTATACGATAGCCCAATCGTTACAGCTTTTTCGTTAGAACCACTTTCCGCACCCCAGCTGCCTGCCGGTTTATTGAGGATCACTCCGAAGCTAGCTGCTCCCTCGATCTCGCAGCCATTCGGCAGAGTGATTGTTTCACTACTATCCGTTGCGGGGAGATAGACGACCTCCGACACTTGGTCGGTGGATCCCGTTCCGTTGCGTCCGAAAATGATCTGCTCCCGATCGGATTCCGTGCACGGCGGAAGCACTACGAACGTTTCGCCACCTTTGCCAGACATTTTTTTCTCGCCCTGTGTCCGGTGTGTATGTGCGTGTGTTTCCGTGCCGTCACCGTACGCTGTCTCGTTCAGACTGCTCCGCCGCAGTGCGTTTTTCGAAGGCGTTCTCTTTCGCTACCCTGCCAACAAATCAATAAAGGGGTGAAAGTTTTCCGAATCACAAATTGCCCAAACGATTGAATGAGGTTTCGTACGAAAACGTATTTGATCACAGGCGTACTGCAAGGGAAAGGGAGTGCGGGGAGCTAAATGGAAGGAAAGTTTGACTTACCACGAACACTGAAAGCGTTTCTCGGCAAAAGGAGGTTTTCCCTGTGGGATGCACTTCGGTACAGAACACCGGTTGATCAACGATGGTAATAAACAATTCGATGAGAGGCAACGATGGTTTACGGGATCGTGAATTCCTTTTACGACGGAGCAGACGAGAAGTTTCTGGTTGTTTTTCCAGACAGACACAATCTATTGCAGACACCGGGACAAATCAGCAATTTTCACTCGCAGATGCTTTCTTTTTCTCGGAAAAACGACTGACAGCATGCAGAACTGTCACTGCACACTGAGGGTTGAACAAGCGGTCAAGTTCGCTAAATTGTTAATTTTTTTGTAACAATTTTTGTAATGTATGATCAACAAAAACATGTTATGTGGATTGAAAAATAAAAAGAACGATATTGTCTTCTTAATATGGGACAATTTTTCAAAACAATTTCGTTATGCAAATCAAAACCAGAAAAATAACGTATCGTCGACCACAGTGCTGGAAAACTTCAAAACGAACGCTTTTGACAACTTGTCTGCTACGCGTGCTGGCAGCACTGTACAGCATTGTCAAGCGAAGAAATAAAATGGAGAATTCTGTGTGATTGTTATTTTGCACAACAGTACAGAAGCTGTTGTCAAAAAGTGTTTTTCCGAAGCATTTCGCTACGATTGTGCAGCTTATTTTCATCCAAACCACCCGCCGGACGTTTATCCGCGGCCATTATTCGCGTTCGCGGCTCCATTTAGGCGTTCTACAACGTGTCGCCCTGGAAACGCCAAATGTCCCCCCTTCCCCCTCGAGTGGAAGAAATTTGTGAAAGAAAATTCGCTGAAAAACGACCCATCGTCTGGATGCAGGTGTTCTAGAGTAGTGTTAATCTTTTCCCCGCCGAATCTGCGGTGTCCGCCAAAGTGTTCCGCACGATTCGAATGTCCACCTTCCTTGCAACGGTACGCACGACTGTGTTTATGTATCCATCCCCCACGCCGATTTGTGTGCTTGAGCAGCAAAGGGTGAATAAGACGGGTGGGAAGTGAAAGCATAAGAAGTGGCACACAAAACATACAATCATCCACCATACGTCGTTCTACACCGCGCGCCCAGCATGGAAAACGAAACACCACTCGCGTGCAGCTGCAACAAACACCCCCATCGGTGGTGATGCTGCCGTGAGGATAAACGAATGATGCATTACCACGTTGTGTCCCGGAATACGGCCGAAAAGTGTGTGAATATAGACAATCTAGGCGTTGGTGGATGGCGTGCGTCAATGCGTGCGCGTACGGTAAGAATATTCCAGGCAGTGTTTAGGCTGCAATGGCGGTAGAGAGTGTTTCCTGTTGTAATGATGCCAGCATATCCGGTGTGGACGAAGTGTGGATAATACAAAAGGGAAAACGACAAAGATAAAGTGAAATAGAATTATCCGAGGATAGAAAAAAAACAAACAAGACAAATAACAGTGTTCTGAAACATTTTCACGTGTGCGAACAAAGTTGAATTCGAAGTGTTACCGTTTTCCGGGAGTTATACATTCAAAGAAAAGGCTATTTCCATCCATACCGGTTATAGAAACCTTTCATCAAAACTGGTGGTCTCACCAACAGCGCGCACTGATACAATTTCAGTGGATGGGAAAAGGATCAACGCTAATCCACGGACCAGAATGAAGGAGATGGTCGGTGGATGTTGTGTCTGTTCAGACGATCGCGGCTGGTCGGAAAATCCGCTAGTGTACTGCGATGGTCAAAGCTGTGCTGTGGCCGTGCACCAGGCGTGCTACGGCATCGTAACCGTACCGAGTGGACCTTGGTACTGTCGGAAGTGTGAAAGTCAGGAGCGTTCGGCTCGGGTCCGTTGCGAACTGTGCCCATCGCGTGATGGGGCGCTCAAGCGAACGGACAACCAGGGATGGGCACATGTCGTCTGTGCGCTGTACATTCCCGAGGTACGATTCGGCAACGTGACGACGATGGAACCCATCATCCTGCAGCTGATCCCTCAGGAGCGATACAACAAGAGTAAGACACACTGGATTGATTCCCATTGGAGGAATATTAACGATATTCATTTTTTTACTCCCAACAGCTTGTTACATCTGTCAGGAGGTGGGCAAAGGATCCCGTGCAACCGTGGGAGCCTGCATGCAATGTAACAAATCGGGCTGTAAGCAACAGTTTCACGTCACCTGTGCCCAGCAGCTGGGTTTGCTATGCGAAGAAGCCGGCAACTATTTGGACAATGTCAAATATTGTGGTTACTGTCAGCATCACTACAGCAAATTGGTAAGTTTGTGGCTGTGGGGACCGATTCGTCGACCGAATCATTAATTCTCTGTCTTGTTTTGCAGAAAAAGGGAGGTAACGTTAAGACGATTCCACCGTACAAACCCATCAGTCACGAAGCGAACTCCAGCGATGGTCAATCGTCGCCGGAGAAGGAAATGGAGCCACCGTCTACGCAACCACACTCGAGTGCCAGTGCCTCGGGTTCGAGCGGAACTGGCGGAAGTGGTGGTAGCGGTACCGGTGGAGGTAGCAGTTCGAGCAGTGGGCTTAAATCCAGCAGCCGGTTATCCGGTGAACCGAACATTGGCGGTTCTTCGTCTACCTCCTCCTCTTCGTCATCGTCATCCTCCAAGCAGCGAAAGTCTTCGAGTGCGTCGAAAAGCTCGAGCGGTTCCAGCTCAAACCCATCGCTCTCGTCTTCGTCTTCGCTGCAAACTGCCGGTGGCGGAGGTTCCAGTAGTGGGCCCGGTATGTCCGGTTCTTCATCGATGTCCGCATTATCTTCGACGGCTTCCTCGGCCTCGTCAGGTGTTTCGAGCATGTCCGGAAGCAGCGGCATCGATGATCGACGCGTGAGTAATAGTAGTAGCGGAATTGGTGGCTCCGGAACTACTGGAAGTGTTAGCAGTAGTGGAAGTTCCAGCAAGAGCAGTTCCGGATCGTCCGGTGGCACCGGTGGAAGTGGTAATTCGAGCAGTACCTCGAAGGAAAAGGATAAATATAGCAAAAGTGTAAGTTTCCGACCGGTAAACCTTATTCCTAACTTAAACACTAATTCTAATGCTTTTGTTTAATGTGATTTCGTTTAACAGCGCGATAAAAGCTCCAAGTCATCGAAATCATCCAGCAGCAGTGGTGGAAACAGTGGCACGAGTGGTGGAAGTGCAGGCAATTTTAACAATAGTACAAGTACCAGTAACAGCGCTGTCGGCGGAAGCTCGAACCAGTCGAAGGATGGTGATATGGGCGCAGCAACCGGATCTTCCACCGGATCGCTTGGTTCGAGTTCGTCCTCGCAATCCCTATCGCAAAGCGGATATTCGTCAACTGCTGGCGGTGGCGGCAATGCGCCCGGAAGTGGCAGCACGAACAGCTCCACCAAACATCACTCGGATAAGTCGGAGAAAGGCAGCAACAGTCAAGGTGGCTCACTATCCAGCAGCGCTAGTGCCGGTACGGGGCGGGCTGCTTCTTTATCTCCCCCGAGCACGCTCATAATTAAGGCCCCAATGGACCATCCCGGTGGCAGCGGAAAGGAACAACTGTCAAAGGAAGCAATTGCTAAAATAAGCACCTCAAGCAACTTTACCGAAACGATCGTGGTCAATTCTGAATCGGTGTACAATCACGTTGGATCCGCCGGGAACACTGGTTCCACGTCCGTAATCGAAAGCGGCAAACTGGCAATGGGAACGGGCTCTGGTAGTGGCTCTAGTGGTGCGTATGGTGGCAGCAACGCGGGCAGCGGTACTACGACAGGGAGTACAAGCGGGGGTAAGAAACGGAAGGCCGATGCACGCTCCACACCAACTTCAACTGCCGGAACCAATGAGATAGAGTCTAACCGGTAAGTTTTGACGCGATAAACAAGCACTTTCAACAGTTCGCCTGTTATTCATGTTCCTTATCTTCCCATTCCAGTGACCTGATAAGGGATGTCGCAGTATCGTTAGTGCCATTGTCGCTGAATAAAAACGATCATATTGATCCTTCGTCGATTGTAGGACACGAGAAAAACGTGAAGAAGGTGAGTGCTCATCAGCTATTTCATTAGTGGTCGATTAAAGAATTCAGTCACACTGTGACATTTGAAAATCTTTTTAAATTCCTCAACGCTTTGAGGAACTTTTTAATGATCATCCACCTGTCCCTTGTCTGACATAATCTGTTGCTATAACTTCAGCAAATTTCTCACAACCTCACGTTGGAGAATGGATTTAGCTTTTGACTGAAGAAATTAGCGACCAAAACAACTATTAGCTGAGAATTAGTTGTTTTCTCTTTTACTCTCTTTTTTTGAGTCAAAGATCATCATCTTCTCAGGTGCAAAACCTATACTAGAATACAAGAAGACATTTAAAATGTTTATTTTTTTATTTGTATTGTGATTTATTATGCTACCTTTTAAATTGCTATACGTATGTGTATGTATTACTTGTTTCGTCCTTGAGCAATTGCAAATAAACTTCACACTAATACAGATGCGGAAGGACGTTGTGTCGCCTTCAGAAATAGTGGAGCGAGCGAGCGAGGAAGAATGGTGAAAATCCCTCACTCATGCTCGTATGTAGTGGTAAGGGATAAAGTAAAGATCCTTTGCAAATCCTCCTGCCATAGGACGGTGTACACATTTTATTATTATTGCTATTCACATATCCGCGCCGTTTGCTGCCTATCCGCACGTAGGCACGCTGCACATACGATCACGCATTGATAGGATAATCGGAAGGAAAGGTACACGGACGGCGTAATACGAGAGCATGACTAGCGGTCGAAAGGTAGGACAAAAGGAACGAACGAACCGCTTTGCAAAGGGGGAACTATGAATGCCAAGCTGCGCAGTGGCTTTTTTTCTAAATTTGATTCAAAAGGGGACGGAAATCCATGCGCGCTGCACCGTATTTGCTCAGCAAACCTTTATGCGTACAGGGCAAGCAACGTTTATAGCGCCTCCGGTGTACCCTTCGGGGTGAGGTACAAAAATGTTTTGATGGCGACTATAAAAAAACGGAGATTCCTTCACATACCGGAATCTGGTGCTGTTTGGTACGGGAGCAATATTAAAACTCACCCCTTATTGCAGCCGGCTGCCGGCCGGGTTCGCTTATTCCGCTCGATGCTTTCTCGCGTAGTACCACGCATCCATTCCGTGAGGATCCTGTCGTTGCGGCATGCGCACGATAAAGTTTCGGTGTGATGAACGGTTAATGAAGCGGTCTTGATAATTGTGATCGGTTGTTAGCGGCTAGTGAAAGGCTATGCGCCCTCATCGGTGATCCGGCAAAGAAGCGGCACCAAGTGCTACTACCCGAAAGTGATACGTTTAGCTGTGGCTTTAAAACATTAAATCTTGTAGTCGCATATCGAGTGTGTTCGAAGCGAACGATCGTGGGTGAAAAATGCCACACAAGCACAAAAGCCACAAGAAAGAACGTCGTGAAAAGAAGAAAAAACACAAGGAGCGCAGCAGCCGCGAAAGTGGCGATGATGTTCGTGTTTGGCTTAAACTGCGCTTCGACGGCGAGTACGTGCTGCGACGCTGTCTAACCGGAACGTTGTGCTCTGGCGTTTGCTTACAGGCGAAAACCGAAACCAGCTCTGCGCTGCAACATCCGGCCACTGCAGCAGCGGCAACGGTGCCAGCTCCGGAACCGAATCTGCAGAATGTTGCACCAAACCTCATCCAATCGACGCACACATCGAGCATCATTTCATCCTCATCCTCCACCGGAAAGCATCAGCAGCAGCAGCAGCAGCATCAACAGGTAAGCAAATGAGGATGGGACAATTTCTTTTTCTCTCGGTGAACCTTTCCTTCCCGTACACGATCCCAACACAAACACACACACACAATCCCTTTCACGTACACACGTGACGAACCCACGCACAGTATCCTTGCGAGCAATGATTATCGAGCAATACCTGTCCTTGTGTTACTTCGTGTACCTAAGCCCGGTACCGGTGCTGTTGTAAAACATGTTTATGTCGCTTGGGGAAATTTCGATTCAGCCTTTTTTGTGTGTTTGCTGCAGCAACAGACGCATCTGTTTAGTTTAGCAATTTCCGAACGTCCGCTGTTCGTGGACGAGGATTCGTCCGTCGAATACGAGACCGTACCCGCAGTTGATTACGCACCAGGGAAGCTTGTTCTTACGGTTTCGGCTCCATTATTTCCCGACCGAATGGTCATCTTTGCAGCAAACGCCTCACTCGCCTCAGCAGCCATCATCGCACACACCGAGCCTGGTGGTGTCGGTACCACTGTCGACGGCTACCGTACCTGGAGTTAATCTACCCGCTAGTAACAGTAGTAATAGCAGTAGCAGCAACGTTAATCATAGCGCTAGTCTTAGCAGCAGCAGTAGCAACAGTACCCCGAACATTGTATCACCGGGCCAGCTGGGCGCCAACAGCAGCAGCACTGGCAGCGGGAACAGTAGTAACATCGGCAACGCTGGCTGCAACTTGTACCAACAGCTTTCACACCGGGCGGGTGATCAGTTGATGGTAAGTGTCGGTGAACCGAACCAGTGGGGGACTGTGTGGTTTCTGTAAGGGAAGGATTGGATTGCTCGAAAGGAATTGTATCGAAAGGGGATTGTCCACTGTGGAACGTTATTTTATCCCTTTCCCACTAATCGATATTCCGCTTTTCTTCGTAGAATGCCACCACGAACCGCTCTAGTCCCGTGATACAGCAGCAAACGACGGCACAGAACATTATACAGTCGTCTTCCTCCTCATCTGCGGCCGGTTCGTCCTCGTCTACGTCCACACCGCTCGGTCACCACCATCTCGAACGGCAATCACCATCGATGCGATCGTCACCGGCCGGATTAGCGACCGGTGGTGGCGCCAATGTTATAACCTCACTGCATCACAGTCAATCGCAGCAGTCGGATCTGCTGTCCCCGGCGGCACCGGGCGGTGGTGGTTCCGTGCTGCAAAGCATTTCACCCGTCCCGATGAGTACGATCCAGCGCACCTCCTCACCATCGACGCTGCTGGGTGGCGATAACAGTAACAGCAGCGGAGGGGGACTCAAGTTTAGCTACGAGAAGCAACCTCCGACGACGAATGCAAGGATAGCGGCACTGCAGGAAGAAGAATCCTCGACCGGTCGGCGATCCAGGTACGGGTGAGGACACTTTGATACTTTTTTTCTAGCTACAAAACCGTTCGTTACCGTTGCCACTTTTCGGCCTTACGTACGTTAGAAGGGCATGCTTTCTGCTTTCATCTTGATTTATCATCTCGATCGTCAAGGATTAGTAAATTGAAGCAGAAATGATGCGATCTTCTAACCTGATTGCTGTAGTTGTTGCTATGTCTTATTCACCCTTAGTAGTGTACCTTTGTTGCTGTTTAATTTTAATACATTTATTTCCCAACTAGGTAACCACAAGTCGTTACGATGGTACAAGCTTTTTTGTGTATTTATACGTTATGAAAAGGCACTGGTTTACTTGTAATCGTCGTTGTTTATTTTCAGTTTGTAGCTTTTTGGGTTTTCGGAGTGATTCCACAATTAAGTTGCATGTTCATGTTGTCGGAAACGTTAATGGTAATAAATAGACTCTTTAAAATCCGTTTGACTTTTAGTCCAATGTAATCGAAGGTATACGTGATAATGTTCCGTACCTTATACTAGACGGATAAAAGATGGTTAGAAAAAGAGGTACCGTTCACCGAAAAATCACATGTGCTTCAAAAAGCCTTACATGATACCGAATGCGCATTATGTTTATGTTTCAACTAATGTTTGGGTCTACTTTATGTCCGGATGTGATTGTCGTTACTTTCCGTTTGCTGTCTCGGTGTGCGTGTTGGCATTAATTTGTTGTTTTATAACACAACACCTCCTCCTTCTTCCTGTTATCCTCCCCCACGCCCATACTCCACATGCAGATCACACTCGAGAGAGCGCAGTGGAAGCAATGGTGGCAACAACACTGCCGGTACTACCGGTGGAGCTGGTAGTGGCAGTGGCGGTGGTGGCGTTGGTGGTAGTGGTGGTGGAAAAACCCGTACTTCTAAGAAGCGTTCGCAACAGCAGCAATCACAACAGTCGCAGCTACCGCATGATCGTGGATCACCTTCGATAGTGGTCGAATCTTCCTCGGCGAGAGGAACCACTCGAAACCTTTCCTCTCCTTCCCCATCACGACCTCCGTCGCATGATGGTGGTGGTCAATCATACTCGTACGGGGTAGCCGATCGCAACACCGACGATCATCATGGTCCGCAATATCATCAGTCGTCTTCGGGTGGAAGCAATGCACCACCGGCGGGTGGTAATAATGCCAGCAATAATGGCAGCGTTCTGTCCATGGCAGCCGGTACCGGATCGGCCACTGCTTCGGTTGTTGTGGGGAACTCATCCACACAGAACAACCATCACCATCATCATCAACATCTAGCACAGCACCACCAACAGCAACAACACTCTCATCACCATCACCACCACCAACATCACCAGCAGCAGCACCATCACCATCAGCATCATCACCATTCGCAGCATCAGCAGCAATCTGTCGCCGCGTCAATGGGCGAAAAGCATTCCTCCGGCAGTGCTTCAGGTGCTTCACTCCCTTACTCCACGGGGAGCTCACATTCTGCCCAGTCTCAGCACTCGTCCAGTGTAAATGCTAACAGCAACGCTTCTAATGCAACATCCACCATCGCATCTGTCGCTTCTTCTGTCGGTGTTGCTGCTGCTGCTGCTGCTTCTGTTGCTACTGCTTCAAACGCTCCAATGTCTTCTTCTACTCACTCTAACAACTCTTCCACTTCTGCTGCTGCCAGGGTCGATGCAGGATCTTCCTCCGGTGTACATCCGGTGATTGAAATGGCGGGCCATAGTGGACCACATCACGGCTATCACGGTGGTAGTGGCATCATTTCCGGATACTCTCACAACGCTAGTAATAGTAGCAACAACACAACCGGAAGCAGCAAATCTAACCAGAACACCGCTAACAGCAGCAGTACCGTTGATAATTTTCATCAGCAGCAGTATCATGGAGGTGGTTCTGGTACACACGGTGTGCTAACTAGTGGTGCCACCCTGGGCGGTGGCGGTACTAACATCAGCGGCAGTAGTAACAGCAACAACAGTGTGAACAGTAGTATTAGTAATAGTAGCAACAGTAACAGCAGTATCCTTAGTAGCAATAATAACACCTCCACCATCACCACCACCACCAGCAGTAGCACTAGTGGCAACAGTAACAGCAAAAACACCACCATCATCAGTAGCAATAGCAGCAACATGAGCGGCACCACCAACAGTAACACTAACAGCACCGGAAACAACCATAATCTCTCTAACAGTAGCAGCGGTACCATCGTAACAGCGGTTACCCATCCGAACAAAAAGCACCGTGGGGCTTCGCACCATCAAACAATCGTTGAACTTTCGCCATCACCATCTACTTCCAGAACGCCGGAAATGGTTGTATCCAGTGGCGCGCCCTACAGCATGAGCTCGACATTGACGGCCTCATCTTCGTCCTCCTCCTCCCTTTATGGTACTGCCGGAGGTGGTGGTGGTGGGGGAGGTTTGAAGTTTTCATACGAAGCTCAGCCAACGAATCCGTTGGCGGCCGTATCTACCGCCTCCATGATCGGTGCTAGCAGCAGTGTTATTGCTGTTCCCCAGGTGAAGGATTCACCACCAAGTTCTCCCGGCTCTGATGCAGGTGGTCCTTCGGGCACTACGATTGTTAGTGGCCGGGGTACGAAGCGCAACCGTAAGATGTCCTCTAATGCTGCAGCATCAACCGCTGCAGGTGCAGGGCCAACGATTGTTCCAGCTTCTATAGTGGCTGGAGGTGGAATAAACGATGCGAAGGATGGCAAGCTGTTCCAGAATGGGGGAAGCAATGCCGTTGGAGGTGGATCGGTTGTTTCCGCTACCCACATGCTGGGAAATCAACTAAATCCGAGCAGCAGTGTGGCACAGAAAATGTCCGACCAGTTGAGCATGGAGATCGAGGCGCATTCGTATGTGCCCGGCCCTATCGATGCCGGGCCATCGTTAATGGGACCACAGTTCCCGGGAAAGGTAAAACGATTTTAAGGCTCAATTTGGTGTTGGTTGTTACTTTGTTACTCACAGAGTTCGTTGTTTTGTTTCAGAATCGCACAAACAATCCGCAACCGGTCATGCCGGTTGGAGGTGGCGGCAACTCGTTAAGCTCCATGCTGACGGGCGGTGGTACGGCGACGGCGAATGGAAACACTCCGCAAAGCTTGGAACAACTGCTGGAGCGGCAATGGGAACAAGGATCTCAGTTTCTTATGGAACAAGCGCAACACTTCGATAGTACGGATGATCATAAACCGAACTTGTGCAGCAGAAGAGGATTCATTTTACTGACAGAGTATTTTTGCTTGTTTTCACTTTGCAGTTGCCTCTCTGCTTTCCTGTCTTCATCAGCTGCGGAGTGAAAACATTCGGTTGGAAGAACACGTCAATAATTTGGTCGCACGAAGAGATCACCTGCTGGCGGTGAATGCTCGGTTAGCGATACCGCTCAACCCAACGGCCGCTCTCGGTGGTGTTGGCATCATCGGGGGATCGGGTGGTTCCGGGCCAGGCGGTGGAGGAGGATCCGTCGGTGGTGCAGGTATCGGACCTACTCAAGGTAAACAATTGTACGGCAACTTACCTAAAATAGCAAATTACAATAGTAGTTCGCAATTCTTAACTCGACAGGACAATTTAACAACATACATGGTAATGGTCCGATCGATGCAAACGTGATCACCAACGCCGCCACAATCTCGAGCCGGTCTAGCCGGGGACAGCACGGACAGAATCAACCGCCCGCGCAAGGTCCCGCCAGTCACTTTGGGTCCGGTGCCGGAAGCAATGCCGGTGGACTGCCCCAAGAAAATGGTATCGATTTCCGGCACACCAACTCCTCCCATTCGGCCACGAATAGCGCTTCGATAAGGTAAGCCACATCCTGTTTCCCTGGTACGGGATGTAACGAACATGACAACACGGCATCATACGTTGAGGGGGAGTGCACAGTATCTTAAGTTTTCTTTTGTTTGTGATTCGATTCGACCTACACAAACACACATCATTGTACATCTCGTCATCCATACTGTCCCTCAGCTTACCTTACCTGTATTTAATAGAACCATTTGAAAATGTATATTTGATGAAAGGTGGATTACTATCTACAAATTAAAGGCCAACAGTGGATTGTATCTTTGGTTGCATGCGTTTGTGTGAGAGCAGTTTTTGTTATAAGTGGCCAGTAATGTCTGATGCCACTTATAAAATAAAAAAATTGCTAGCATACATTCAGGCGTTTCGTACCCAAGATATAACCCTTGAGGCCATGGGAAGTAGTACACCCTTTGCCGTATATTTTTTTGTACCATTTGTGTTTCTTTTTATTTATTCTTTCTTCTATTTTTTTCTCTCTTCTCTTTTGTATTTCCTTTTATTTTCAATTCACAATTGTTTATTTCTGTTCTGTGATCTGTTTTATTTTTTTATATACAATGATTATTGACTTATTAACAGTGAAAAACCTAACACAATTTACGTGAATTTTTGAATGCAAAATCAAAAATTCCAAAGCAACAACGCGTAAAATTTATGTCGAGTTGAACACAAAACGATGTCGATGTGCAATTACACTTAGCAAAGAAATATGAAGGGCAGGGAAAAATGAGAATGAAACAAAAAAAAAAACACCAGTTCAACAGGTTAACAAAAAATGCGCGTGCACGATTGCCAACAGCTTCCCGTACCTTGCCTGCTGTTCGATAGATGCTAGCGAGATAGCGATAGTGTGACGTATAAATATAATATAAATAGGCCATCTAAAAAGGCGCTTAATCTAGAAAAAGTAGATAAATATTTGATTCGATTTCGATATGAAACATTTACTGTGTAACACAACCACCAGAATTTATTCTGGCGTGCGTACGATTCGATGTGGATGCTCTAGCTAAGGGAAAGTAGTTTTTGTTTTTGAAAATAATTATAATAATTCATTGTGTCCCTCCGTTCGATAGTGTCTTTAAGCACGCACACACACAGACAAACCCTCGCTCACGCCACTGCATGTTAGATAAGCTTTTATTTTTTAATTTCGAAACGGTTCAAGATGTAAACGAAAGACTTCGTGAAGGAAAGTTCGATCATTTGTCGTCCGAATCGGCCTATTCTTTGTTTGGAAGGGTTGCTGACTTTTTGCTTGGAATATACCGACCCTTGAAGCCATGAGATAGAATTTTCTCACTAGTAATACGCAATCGGAACAACTGCCGTCCGATGGTTTTATAACTAATACGAACGAAGGGCCCACTAGAAGGCTCCCTTTTGTTGTATCTATAGCGAGTGCACGTTTATTTATTAAATAATTTGCTCAATCAATCAAACTCCCTACTCCCTTTCCCCGAAGGTGGTCGCACTAGAATCTTATGACTGGACTGTGTTTAGTTATGACTGCTAGGCGTTTAGTTTAAAAGACTTGTACATCCAAATTTTGTATATTTATTAACTCCTACGAAGAAGTGGCGTGTGCCATCGCGTCTGTTTGCGTGTGTGTTTGTGTTTAGAACGATTCTAATTCGGTAATTATTTTACCATGGTTTAAGTAAATATAAAAAAGGGCAATTATAATTTAACACAATCGGAAGCAAAAACAAAAACAAAACCCACACAGTGCATCGTTTTCTGTTTCAACATATATATATATTGCATTATCCCAAGGTGTTCCTTTTTGTTCGGTTTTCTTCCAGTTCGTATGTTTTACGCAACTGTTATAGCTAGCCTTATTTATACGTGTTTCACATTCAAAGGCCCCGCAAAGTTCGTAGTGAAAAAGATTGCAAGCTAGTAAAATGTGGTTATTGTAAACGTAAAACAATGCATTGAAGACATGATATTGGTAGCGATAAATTACTATTATACATCTCTCTTTTCTAAGCGCCAAGGTAAAGCGAAAATCGAACAAAACAAAAAAAAAACAGGCGTTAAAGTATATGTAGTGTAGAGAGTGCAGCAAGCAGCAGTATGAAACGATCGCTTACCGGTCGTTTACCTACGGAATCAGTTGTGCCGATGTAGGATGATCACCGGATGACGCGTAACATAATATACGCAAATTTTCTGCCTCGGATGGTTAATTACAAAAACAAATTGGATAATGGAGCGCCAGTCGCATTTGAACACACAAATATATAAACAATTTTTAACAACACACCATCCTCCATTGCCTGCACCACTCTTTTAGTTTCTCTGTCGTTTCATTTTACCGAATTTTACCTATCATTGCCCTATCTTAGAGCCAACCGTGTTTCTGTATCTGCTGTAAATAATAGCAAACGATAGCCTTTTTCATGCTTGTATGGTTTTTTTCTTCTTCTTTTGGTGCTGAAAACAATTGGCTATTGATTTTCAAGTTTTGTTAGTTTAATGCAACCTTCCCATGCTTGCGGGCAGAGGGACAATATAAGAATATCACTTTTGTTTGATTGATGTATCCACAAGGTGGTAGCTCGTCCATTTTGTCACGGCACCATTACACCGTGTATATATCCAACATCATAGCGATGTGGGAAAGCTCCACCAATCCGGCACCAACATCAGTTGGCGCACGTTCTACAATATTTTCTTTGTGTCCCGTTTTTGTTTCCCTCGCACAACTCGGAAGGCGTAATTCACCTTCAAATCAGCCGTACCCACCTGCGGCTGGCTCGGGTGGAACTTCACGCGGACCATCCACAACATCCACATCCAACAGCAGCACCACTGGTGGGGATGCAATCTCTTCCACCGGAACAACCCGCGCTGGTAGCACGATACGATCCTCATCCGGGCCGGGGGGTAATGTGTCCACCTCCAATAGCAGTAGCAGTAACAGTGCCACTAATTCCACCGGCAATGGCCCAACGGCTGGCAGCCTGAACAGTGCCACCGGTGCGGGAACTTATCAGGCCGCGCGTGAACAACAGCAAACGATCTACAACACCGCACACCAGGTAGAGTAATGTCGTTCTGCAGGACGACGATCCGGTAACGGTACCATTCATCCGTCGGTTCATCTGTTTCATTTTGGAAATTGGTCATTTGCAAGTCTGTCGTTCGCCTTACCATTCATTCCGGGAGGGGTTTTTCATCGCGTGTTTTTTCTGATTGGCTTACACCCGTCCCTCGAAAGGAAACTTACTCGTTTCCGGTGCAATTCGCGTGTATGGTTTGTGATTGGTGTTCAAAATTGTATTACGATTGTGTATTGTTTTGTAAATGAAAATCGAACCGCATCCGTGCACACATACTTCATGGCTCACGATCACGATCAACATCATCACCTACATCATCATCATCATCATCATACTCACTGTCAATCAGCGTCATGTGTGATCGTGAATTGAAATGCAAGTACATCCACCACTTTTCATGTAACCACGCATTATGTTTTTGTGTCACACCATATCTAAATGTGTTTTTTTAACCTTTACCAAACCAACAACGAACGACTCGTAATAATGATACGTTTCCCTCCGTCGACGGAACGCGATTCTTGAACCCATTCTTTCCATGATACGTACAGCCTACACACCAATTACGCCGAGACGATGTTAGTAGCCATGTTAGAAGTAGCTGAAATAGCACCGCGCCAAGCCAACCTAACCGGCACCACCCGTCGCCGTCGGTCATTAATGAAAGCCATTTTGTTTCCAACCGCCTAGATACCGCTCTTGCTCGAACACCATCAGCAGGAACATTTGCATCATCACCACCACCATCCGCTCCACCACCCCCAGCATCCACCATCCTCTCTTCCGCTTCCTTCTCTTCCATCCACCCAAGCTACAGCGCATCTGCATCCACCGCCACCATCAACACTAGCAACGTCGGTGCAGCAGGTGTCGCAAGGACATACGCAACAGAACCACCACCAGCAGCAATCGCTACCGAACAACAGCAGTATTATGCCGCAATCAAACCCATCATCGTCCCATCAGCAGGTAACGGGGGGTCGCGTAATCGCCCCGGTGACCACCGCCTCGGCAAGGATCACCTCCACAAGTCACGTACAGGCACCACATCCACGTTCCGGTGCCAACCATCTTCATCATCATCAGCAGCAGCAGCATCACCACTACGCACCACATCCCTACATGCAACACCAACACGGGAATCACCTGCAACACAGACCGACAGCGTCCCCACCGTTACCAGCCGGAAACGTCAACGTGATGGGACACCATCACGCACCGATGAATTCCCACGACGGACGGGGTCCAGCTATCACTACAACACCACCGCCACCACCACCAACACAACCGAACGCGGATCGGATGGTTCACTCCCAACGGCCGCCAGCTCACTGAGACGGTGCGCACAGGTGGTAAGCTTCATCGATCGATTCATACAGACAAACAACAAGGGTCGTCGCGTCGGTACGGTACCACCGCCCCCGACCGGTCCATGCTGGCGTCGTGCCGGTGAAAAGTACAAAGATTTTTCCATCGATTTTATCCTGGGAGCTGGACGTCCTGCAGGATCAACCGGTATGTCGTCCCTAACGCAGTACCGCAGCACAATGATGGTGGGTAGCTCTAGCAGCGACGATCAGGACGAGGAGGATGATGATGATGATGATGAAGATGAGGATGATGAGTACGATAACGATGGTGATGATGAGACGGACGATGATGATGATGATGATGTTGATTATGATAATGAGAGTTAAACGTTGCACTGTTTGGAAAGATTTTTTTTAAATTTTTGGTTGTTCTTTTAAAAACTATGTAATGACACGGTGCTTATCTGCTGTTAGGGTTGAACACGTTTAAACACAAAGTATCATATTTATACACTTCCCGGTAAAACGGTGGTAGTGGATGATGAACACATTACTTCCTTCGAATATCCCTTTCGAAGCACGCTCTCTCTCTCGCGCTCTTTCCCTCTGTCTAGTCTGTAAGGATCGGTTTTACAAGGAGTTACAATATTTAACATGCTGTACATACAACTATACAGAATGGTTATACAGATGGCTAACGCTAACTGAGTAGAATATCGCGTCACGGGTTTTGGTCATTCAGATTCGGGAGTTAATTTTATCGACCTCGGCACAGTGCGTGGCTCCGGTAGCCCATTGGAGAAAGCAAAGCGGGAGATGGTTGATAAAGCCAAATAAGCAAAAAAGGACTTAGGAACAAACCAATGTCAGCAACGTATCTTTAAAGCACATTATTGTACGAATTTTAAACAACATAGGGAAGGGGGAACACACAAGTTAGCCGAGGTTGTCGATTTTATTTTTGGAATGCGTCCCAATAATGTTTGGCTTTCGAACCTCGTACTAGACATCTCACATTTCTGCCAGAGTGTGCTATACTTTGGTTGTTACGATAGAATCGTTCCCCGGCGGTGGCACACAGAAGTAAACTCCGCGCGCCGTTGGACGAAATAATGAAAGTAAACACTCAGGTACTCCACAAACAGAGAAAGCAAACGCTCGTAAAATAATGTTCATATATTAACAGTATGCAATACGCAATATAGAGAGACTGTAGAGGAAAAGAAAAGGTACAACAGTAAACAAAATAACAAGCAAAAAAAAAGAAATACAGTGAAACATATTAAAAGACTTGCTCTAATCTCAGTCGGGAAGATTTTTTCTCTATCCTTTGCTCTAGTTGACATTGGGGGTCTGGTTTTGCTTGTGGTTTAGTTTTTGGAACCATATTTAACCTCACGGGACGGAAAGTTTACTGCTCGTGCAAAATCCTATTTTCCTCTTCCTTCCCTTTCACGTCCGTTAAATTGTGTACTTCCAAGGTTTTGTCTATTTACAAGTGAGTTTTTCACCCCTTACTTGCGAAGCCTATTTCGCGGTCTTATAGAGAGGGCCAAAATGTGTAGAGCATTAATTGCGAAGTAACGAACACAAATAAATTACGAGACCTGCAAGTAAGCTACGATATTTAAAGAAACAAAAAAGAAAAACAGACAAAAAATTCTCTTAATAAGCTGCTTAATACTTAAGCATTAGAAAAGGGGACTAATGGAGGAGCAGCCCACGATAACCCCTTCGTAAAGAAAATACAAAGCTAATCCAATACAATACAATAGCTACTACTGATGGCTTTTTCCCTTGCCCGCAGAAAAAAAAGGTCACATTAGATAACCGGATGAAACTAGCGAAATGAGAACGCATCGGGTGGTCAGTAACCGATGTAGCTGAGAGAAATGCGATCGCGAATGGAACATGGAATGTAAAAGTAATCGATTTAATAAATATTTGACAAACTCAAACGCTGCGAACGCGCGATGGCAAGTGAAGTAATACGAAAGATGGAGAATTCCAACCAAACATGCGGTAAGTTCTCTTGGAGTTTTTTAAATTCTTTCTTCATATTTAATGTAGCTTTAATGCGACACTTTGTGGGTATGTTTTAAATATTAGATATTCCTAAAAAAGCTTTACTTTATTTTCTCACTAGATTGCACTTGCGGTGTATGTGTGTGTTAAAGTGACTTATCCATGGGGGGAGTGTATGTGTGTGTGTTTGTAAATGTGTTGTGCGCAAACACTTGGTATCACAATCCGGAAACTACCACCACACAGCAAAACCCGTTGAAAGGAGCAGAACACAAAAATAACAATAATCAAATGGTGATCCTACCGATACAAAAGGCAAAAAACGGCAAAGCCATACGCTGAAGAGAGGGAGCAAAATTGGAAAAAGGTGGAAGGGGCAAAACGTTAAACGTCCTCTACCGAAAGGTTCATCTTGAAGCAGCACCCATCGTTGGCAAGAAGCTTGAGGATATTTTCCTCAAACCGTCGCTGGATGTGGTTAAAGTCCATAATGTTCTTTGGTTTACATTCGACCCAGTACCGATCAAACTCGTAAAACAGATAGCAGTAAAACTGGTGAAACGTTTCGACCGTTAGATGGTGCTGCGGGTGGTTGTAAAAGTGTGTACGGGCGGATCCGGACTTTAGCAAATGGTACGCCATCGACGTAAGGTTGATGCCAACGATCGCGAAAAAGTATCCGTGCTTTGGATGATGCGAGTGTGACAGTAGATGCCGCGCGGTGCCGTTATAATTTTGGGCCAGAAAAAGTAAATTATCCAGCCCGAGCACACCCATACCGCGAAAGTCCGTGGACGGATCGTCTCCCTGAAAAAAAGTGAACGAAGTTCGAATGAAACCTTCCATCGTATCTTCCCCAATATGGTGTACACATACCTGAAATCCAATGTGCTGCCACTGATCTGTGATGCGCCCGGTAAGAACCATCTCATCACCCACCAACAACTTCCACAAGAGCAGCAGCTTGGCCTCGTGTTCCGGTTCCTCACGGTCGTACTGTGTGGCGCGCAACTTCTCCACCATAAAGTATAACCGCTTGTAGCCCCATATTCTTTCCGCGCACGAACCGAACGATCGTGGAAAATCGATGTGCACCTTCGGGTTGATCTTCTTCACCTGCAGCACCGTACCAATGGCACGTGTTTGTATCTCCCGTCGTAGAAACGTTTCCTCCACATCGTTGCTGACCAGCTCGTTTAGGATGTGAAGCAGCTTCTTGATTGGCAAGCGGCGCGACAGCTCCAGGGACATCTGTACCTTCTTCGTGCGGGTAGCGCCCGGTGGACAACCGTAGCAGATACGCTGCAGCTCGCAAAGATTGGTAAACCGGTGCAGCAACCATTTTAGCAGTGGTCTCGAAAGAAAGTACAAAAAGCTAAACACGCGGAAAATCATCTTCGGTTCGGTTGCTGGAGGTAGCATTGTTGGGTAAGCGAGATTAAGGCTTGGTTTCGATTGTTTTGCGAAGAACTACAGTGCTCCCCTTGCTGACGGTTTGACTGCTAGCAATCATTCGTGATCGCCACTATTACTTGTCCATGGTGATTATGGGATCGTCGTTCCAAGTTACCACCACAGGCCAAACAGGTTGCCGAGGAACATCAGCGCATGCCCGGGATGAGCGAAGTTCGAAGTGTTTGCTGTAAACGACACGTCAACAAACGCTAAAATTCACAACTTAATGGTTATTCCTTGATAAGGATCCAAAAGAACTCCAACGCACCTATATCTATTGTTGCGTACCGTGCAATGTTTACGAATTAATTCTCCAAAAGGAATGGGAGGAAAACAAATAAAAATCGCGCATTGCACAATTTTGACATTATGAATGTTGTCAAAACAAGCTTGACAATTTCATGAATGCTTTCAATCTTTGGTTGAAACATTTCATGTGTAACTTTTCATTCAAATCGGCTGTGATAATTCGCGGTTAATTAATCGTTATTTCTGTATAGAACCAATTCGTGCATGAAAAGCGCTAGAACCTCGATGGTTATTGCACGCCTAAAGCAACTTAACAGCTATTTGAGATGACGGATGTTCTGGTCCAACCCTATCAGCAAATGTTTTACCTCTAAAAATAAACTCAGAGTGAGGCACTTCTTTTACAATTTCGAAACCTAACTTTTCTCCTACTCGTTGCGAGATTCGTGACGAGAACAACGCTGATACGAGTTGTGGATTCGAGATGTTTGAATTCAACCCGGGTTTTCCACCTTTCAAATCTTTCGCCAGCTGAATCGATTGTTCCACCAGCCTGGTAGCAATACCGTGTCCCGAATAGTTTGGGAGTGTTGAAAGATACATAATGTCCAGCACACAGCTCACGTTGTACATTTCGAACAGGTTAACCTTTGCATCCATCGCGATCATGTAGTTGAGTACCGATCGCGAACTATCCGTAGTGCATTTGCTGTCACGGAACTGTTCGAAGTAGTTGTTGGCCTCTCGTTGGTTGTTAGTCTAAGGACAACGCAGGGAAACTTATATTACTAAAACAGCCACTCAATGGCGTTAGATCAGTTCGTCACCTGCAGTATATTGAAGGCTACACCCAGAATCGTGTCACTAGGCGAGTGTCTTGCGATCATCGTTACACCACGGTTTGCAACTTCCGTACAGAGCAGCTCAAGGTCACACTGACCTTGTGGTGTGATGTTCACTTCCGATCCAATGCACACCGATTCGTGTAGGAAGAACGACTTACGCAATACATCTAATGACTGGTTCCTGTAACGATCTTCGTAGCGCAGAATTTCGATATCTTGCGATGCAACTGTCAAGGCCATGTTTGCTCCACACGCGGTAATTAATATATAACGACAATCAGACTGCTAACATAGCGTGCCGTTACCCACAAATGACTGATACTTCTTACAACGAGCCGATGTGTTGAGAGCGAAAAATGCAACGACGATCATGACTGCAATAACAAAGTGGCATGGTCCAATCAACTCAAATCATTGTGAGGGTTGGTTGAGCAGTTCTTACTACAATGGTTTGCTGCAGTATCATCATCATTTACGTGTTTTGATTTATCGTTCAAAATCTGTCATTAAACTTCAACTGTGTTGTTGTATCAGTCTCTTAAACATTCTAGCAGCTCAGCAGAATTAATCGAGGAATGATCCCAGACTGTTCGTGTTATTGAATCGTGCTAATGAACTACGCTATTTCACACATTTTAAACTGTCCAAAATTAAAACTCTGCATCTTTGAAACAAATTGTCAATACTGGTTGTTTGGTTCGAAATGATTTAAATATTTGTTTAACGGTCAAATCAATAATTTGAAATGACAGGAGGAAGGAACGAAAAATAAGGCGACTTGGCAGCACTGGTTAAGCGAGCTAGAAAAACATTGTCATTGCAGGAGTCAGTCGCGCACGAGGTATTGAACCGAAAGGATCTAACGAAGAAATTAGAAAAGCACAACGTAGGAAA
>KB663610.1:15087048-15111688 GCA_000349025.1 Anopheles minimus | reverse complement strand
AGATCAACGGAATTTTGTACCAAATTTATTGAAATAAAGTTGGCTAGATCGCAACACTGGTTTTATTTCACTTGAAAAAACCCTGCTAATCTTTCACACACTCAAACCGGTCCGACTATAAAAAAACACTTCCAAACGCGCTAACAACATGATCACACTTATCGCGATTGCGTCCCGCGCTTTCACTTTCTGCACGATCATTCCCTCATATGTGCTTTACAACCAGCGTTGAAAAGGGATGTTCGGGACCGATCCGATCAGTGAATGTTTTTCCCTTGTACACAAACTCCGAATGCGGAACTTGATTGATAACCGTGAAGCCAACCTTCTCGCCGACACGTTGCGAGATTCGGGACGTAAACAGTGCCGAAACAAGCTGTGGCTTATCGAACTCTCCCGAGCCTTTTCTCGGTGTCGTTGGTACGGCCTTGCCACTTTTCAGCTCCTCCGCTAACCGGACGGATTCAGCAACGAGACGAGTCCCAGCGCCCTGTCCCTCGTAGTTGGGTAAGGTGGCAAGGAACATGATCTCTAGCAGACAGTTCACATTGAAACGCTCGAACAGGTTCACCTTTGCATCCATCGTGATCATATAATTCATCAATGCCCGGGAGCTATCGGTCTTACATTTCGTATCACGGAATTGCTCGAAATAGTTGGAATCTTCCGGTCCGCTCGGAGTCTACGGGAAATGTAGAAGAATATTATCGATCGATCGATTTACACCTACACACGATTACAAACCTGCAGCACATTGAATGACACTCCAATGATCGTATCGGATGGTATGTGTCTCGCGATCATCGAAACACCACCGTTTGCTACATCCAGACACAGCTGTTCAAGATCCTTCTGTGCCTGGGGCGTAAGATCCACCTCCGCTCCGATGCACACCATTTCGTTGAGGAAAAATGATTTCCGAAGCACTTCCATCGATTGTTCTCGGTAGTGATCAGTGTAACGTATAATTTCAATTTCGGCCGACTTGTTGGACGCCATATCTTGAAGTTTGGCGATGATGAATGGTGGTCACCGTTGTTGAGGCAAGAGATAATCTTTGCCGGTGCGTGATGCGTGTAGCAGAGATAACGGCCGGACTGGAACTGCGAGATGTCTCCCGCGAGCGTCCAGCGTTATGGCACAGCAACATTTTGTTGGGTCAGCTGGTTCGTGATGTTAGTGGCCGTAGAAGGCGAGAGTGAGTCCATCGTAGACATTAGACGAGAGATACACATACACAGTAATGCTGCTGAACAGTTGAGCAGCAGGTGGTAGATGTGTTGTTAATCAACGTACGTTGTACAGCAATGATATGTATTTCCTACGCGGTGCTGGATCAACAAACAAACAACCGCAATTCAAGCTTTGCAAAGCGTGCCATAATTACTAATACATTTAACTACTACACTTGTAAAGTTTGCGTGCACAATTCTCTGTGCGGTACAGACAACATCATGCCCTCTAATGATATCAACGATCGTTAAATAAATTGCATCTGACATGCAGACCCTTCCACAGAGGTTCGTTCCACAGGGCTCATCATGATTGATCAACCATATCGTGACGATTTTCTCTATTCAAACTATAATCGTTTGATAGTTTTTGCACAGTAAAATTATGATAGAGGCAAACAAAAATATCGTCCAACATAATCAAATGTCATAACAAAAAGAGAATGGATTTAATTTATCGCGATGAGGAAAACTTTAAACTTTTCTGATTGCGAGGCGGTACGGTATAGATGGAGAAGAGGAAAAAAATCTAGATCAAACTATTTTTTGTATTCCTCTACTGAAGTGGTGATATTAATCTCAATTGGTGGTTTTATTAAAATCTTCGTTCCCGCATTCACCCCGGGGTAACGTCCGTCACCTAAGCTAAATTCTAAAAAAGTGAATTGAAAACGTTTTCCCCCTTTTTCCGGCAGAGCTACTTTTAATTCGTCCCGAGCGGATTTTAGCACCCTTCGATACAAATGCAATTAAGTCCCGTGGACCGGTTGTACGGGGTACGGTCACGCTTTCCGCCCTGTTGATCCGGCGGTTCCCGAGATCGACTCGATGTCCCTATAGATCCTTCCGGTTCGTGGTTGCATTTGGCTATAGCCTTAGGTAATTTATCTGCAAATGCGCATCTCTTGCTTTCTCCTTTTTGCCCTCTTCCACAACGTAGGTTTGGAGATCCATTGTGGTGTGATTGTTTCTTTTTTTTTTCAACCGAACGTAGGGTCTTACTCTGTATATGTTTTTTTAGTTATCTTTGCAAAAATGGACCGTTTTTCAATCCGCTTGAAAGCGATTTTAAGCTTCATCAAGTGTCAGCCCTAATCCTTGAGGTTCGATGTAATTGAAAATGTAGTTAACTCTTCATTCGTAATGGAAGATTTGAAAAGAAGTGGAAATAATTGAATCCAGAATTAACTGGCGACCAGACGTCATATACAGAGAGGTATTAAATATTACGGTGCCAATGTATATCAGGTGCTGAATCGATATAGTGCAGACATCACACGGTACTTGATGAGGAAAGAAATTTAATCTCTCTCATCTATTCAAGACATAAAGCTCAAATTTCTGTTTGTTACTGCGAATCACGGCCTTTCTGAAGTACTTTCAGTATTCCTTTAATTTCTTTTTTCCTTAATTAATTTTCCTTAATTTCTTAATTCCTTTAATTTTCTTTTGAAGCTTAATTGCTACTAGCGCCTTCTGCATATACTAGGCTACTACCATGTCAAAAGAATAAATAATCGAATGTCAAGGTGACTATTCCACTCTTCAAGATTCTCAAACGGGAATTACAATTTTGGGACATATCATATAATACATATCAATGGATCCAAACATATATTGTGAATAGTAGAAAAGTAGTAGCATCATCGAAGATATAGGCGCTAACATATTGGTCGATCGTATAGACATGATTTCCTCTCAAAATCCTTGGAAACCTAGGAAGTTTATCAAAAATTTTGATTATAAATTATACGCTTCAGTTAGTACACCAGGTTAAGTAATAGTTTATAAGCATTTTTAAACCATCTGCATCTATTTTTAAGATATCTAAACCGATCACAATTATTCCATTTCCGTTAGAGCACAGCCTGATGCACTAGGGCATAGTAAAAGCATAACATATCGCTAACAAATCACCGTCAGCCCGTTGATCGAAACAAAATATCACTAGCTAAGTTTTGTTTACTCAGGTGTAAACGTGTTTGTCCCCGAGTTCCTTTTCGGCGATGATTTGTTCGTCGAAGGGGAATATACAGTCACAGCAACAAACGGGGAAAACAGTCTCATGTATCACCGCACAAGGACGTTCAAAAGTACATAGAAAAGCAAACAAAGTTATTAAAATAAGCAACAAAAAAAAACACAATCTCTCCGGTTGATGCATCCTTTGGTATGCATCCTGGAAGTGCATTAAAACAACAAACGTTTGCACCCCTTTTGTTTCGTTTGAAAGATCGATCAACGAACGAAAGGATCGAAAAGAACATCGTTTTAATGAAGCGCTAAAATTTTTAGACTGTTTTAAAATCGATTACGTTCCCTAGTGAGGATGGATTTTTTGGTGTTGCTGTCAGAAAGGATTACCGGTACTGAAGTATGCGTGAATGAGTAACGGTTGGGATTCATGAGGAAAGAATTAAACGGAAGGGTGTGGTTTGGTGTGAAATTGTGTTTTTAGTTAAATGTTAGACTGAATGAGTCACTAAGATAAGCAATTCTTTCGTCAAAGTAAGAACAAATTCCAACAACTAATATCGGACTAAGAAGGTTCAAGTAATAATAAGAATAAATTTATTTACAGTGTCATTTCCGGGTATTGTGAACACCGAAGAGATGACCAAAGACTAGATTGTTTGTTGCACATTGGGTTGCGTCGACTAGCGTCCTATGACTATGAGGGGCTCTAACAGATACCGTTCGTTGCGTATGTGGAAGGACCGGCCGCGATATTGCGATGATTGCTTCGGGGATCCTCCGGACGCCAAATGCGCGCAAAGTAGCGCCCGTTTGCGTTCCGATCGCCCTTCCGGTGCCAGGAAAGGGAGTGCGTTTGGCCACTGCCACCTGCGGGAAGAAAGAAATGAGAAGGGAGATTCGCTTTAGTACTGTGTGTTCCCTTGTTTTTTCAAACCAATCGAGCGGAATCATAATAGTGAGGGTCGCATCCCCTGCGAAGATGTCCGCTTCCAGTGTCCCGTTGAGGGTGGATCGCGACTAATATCCGGTACACGCATTTAAGGACGAATTTGTTTTTGCCACTGTTTGGTGCAAACAATCTCTCCGAGGGACAGTGAGCAGAACGTTCCGGGTGTTTGTTTACAAATCCCCCCAAAAAAGGACGTCGCTTAAGTGCTCCGTAATGCTGCTTTTCCGTGCACACAAAGCGCAGAAAGTTTTCCGGTGCGAGATAACAACAATTGGCCCCTCCGGTGTGTGTGCGGCAAGCATGTGTTTGCAGTTCCCAAAGATCTTTACCGTATTTCATCATCGTGTTCAAAAAGCAAAGCGAAACAGAACCAAAAAGAAAGACACCCATCCGTCTGGTTGGTTGGGTGTGCATCAAGAGTTTGTGGCACGGGTAGAATCGATGTTTGGCGTTTGCGCAAAAGCGCATCCCAACACGCAACCAAATATCCTTGGGCAATTGGGAAGCACAGAGAATAGCCGGCGAGCCCTGAATGGGGTGATGAATGGGTGGGCGTGAGAATTTTGTACTTATCGTTCAGGTGGCCAAAGTTCCATCAAGTGGAGCGGATTTGTTGGGTATTAGTCTTGTGAATGTGTGCGGTACTCTCTGTCTACTTGGTGGTACATGTATAGACGGGCGCCATGTTTTATTTCAAACAAAAAAAAAAGATTTAAAATGAAGTTAAACGAGTTTGCATCGATGTTGAATAATTTACATAAAGCATAAATCTCACTTCTAACTAATTTTCAAACCAAAGTTAAGTATAAATAGTAATTATGAACAAAATATTCTTTAGTTAATGTGAAAAGTAAGATAGGGATATTAATGAATCCTTATAATAGTTTTTAACTGTTCTTGTTCTCCTTTTTTGAGGCTTAGAGATGGACTATCGATCAAAAGACGTATGAAGTCTAATGACTCAGAGTATTTATAGAAAAGACTTTTGAAGAATCCTTGGAGACGTCCTACGAGAATCCTAGAGAAAAGGATTGTCTATTCTAATACCTTCAAAATACTCTTCATAGACAAATAAATATTTTGTGGCATCCTTTCGAATCGCCTTACTGTCCATGAGAATTGTATAATTTAATACCTTTGTTCAACGACATCGAACATATTTTAAATATTGGCTCAATTTTTCCTCTTACATCTCCTTACTAATAGATTTTTCTATCCTTAATTACTGGGGAATTGTTTACCTTTCCCACTCAATCCCTTCGTCGACAGGCATGTAGATCACTGGTTTACCCTTTGATCGTGACGGTGCTGCCAACCATTCCATCTTCATCACAGCTGCCACCGGAGACGCAAACCCCTACCGTACCGAACATCGCACCACCCAGCGCGAACGAATTCAATTTTCAACCGGCAACCGAAAAACGGTCCAAAAGTGCATTCATTTATTCATGCTCTGTCACACCATGGGCCACGGTTCGCCCATGTGCTGGGCCGCAGAAACACCGTAACACAATAACTGCATCAGTTACGGTTTCCGGTACATTAGTGATCTCCGATCCCTCCAATGCGGCTCACCACATTCAATACGAACGCAATCGAATCATCCTTTGCGTACGAGGACGATGTGTGGCACGATTCGATGGAAAAAAGTCAATTCGCCACGGAACATTTGAGCTCTACCAAAACACAGCCGTTTCTGAGGGATTGCCACGAGGCACAGTTGGCTAGCGAGCCTACTGGAAGGCGCGATCAAATGTAGTTCACGTATCCACCAAACTCGCTCCTGTCGGTAACTTACCACGTACGATAAACTTCTTCGGTGGTTCCTTCACCGGTACCCGCTTGATGCCGTTCGTACCGGTTTCGTTGCCATTTTTGTCCTTTCGCAACATTTCGCCCAAGAACGAAATGTAGCTGATGGCCAGCTTCAGTGTGTCCACCTTGCTGAGGCGCTTCTCGTACGGTAGGGTGGGAATGTGCGTCCGCAAACCTTCGAAGGCTTCGTTGATGCTCTGCATACGGCGCCGTTCACGGAGGTTCGCCGCCTGACGTTGTTGGGCTTGCTGGGAGGCGCACTTTGGCCGTCGGTATTTGGACGCCCGATTGCTGTAAATTCTGCGCGAAGGAATGAAAGAAAGTTCCTATTAGATGCGATTTTTCAATTAAAAATCGAATTAAGTATCCAAGTTTGAATTGAGTTTCTTCATTCACGGGACTGATCAAGTTTAAACTAAAACTAAACGAGTCTAAGAAAATATTGAACTATAAGCTCACTTTGGGCTGAAATATGAGCGAAAACGCGATTCTCATAATATCCGCACAATGCTTCAACGGATTTTTTGAAATTTAATTTTATAATTTTGGAATGGATGAGATTGATTGAAAAGTAATTAAAGTATCTCAAATATAAATCTAAAGCTACCGGCCTCGACGCTTGGGTGAATGTAATAAAAATACGATATTCGCCCATTCGATATATTAATACGTTATTCAACTTCACATGAAAGATCGCTCGTCTGTAGCTCGTTCTCACGAAAAATCGAAAGTTGGCTGTAGAGTACAGGAGTAACGAATTCTTGGATCTTTGCCTATGAACTAGCAATTGTGTAGAACTCATGTTTAATGCGTATCACATGCCACAAACATAAAGTTACTGAAATTGGAAAACGGATCCAGAAGGATACCATGTTCACCATGAAAATATTATTTATGTGAAGATTATTTTTGACTATGTTCATCTGAGGCTACAACTTGAGCCTCATTTAAAGTGTCGAAGATCCACATGAGGCTCGCGAGTCGTACTTTGCCAACTTACAGTCTATGATGAATTAGCCCAAATTATTAACACGGTACTCAGAGTCCTTTGTTAATTGGCGGTCCGATGGCCGAGGCGATACAAGGCTGGTCTACAAACGGGAAGGATCGAGGCTCAAATCCCATCCAGGTCCGATCCCCCGTAGTGAGGATTGACCGAAGTGGTCAAAACGCTAATCAAGAAGAAGTTTATGGGTCCTTTCGACTGAGGGGCTTTGAAAGTTTTAAACCTTAAGGGGCTCCGAAATCATGAAGCACTGAGCGCTTCAGCTTTTCAACTCAACAGTTTTGAATTTGAAGCATGAAATAACGGGTGCGTACTCAAGATTTATTCCACTTTGGGGCCTCCTCGTGATCATGATATATCAGTATATCAAAACAAGCCTTTTTACACTTTATATTGAACTTGTTTCAAAGTACCGAACATTACCAAAGCCTAGGAAAATCGCGCACGGTACCAAAAGTATTGATCAAATTATGTTTTTATTGCAATAGATCTTGAATATATTGGTTATCCTTTATCGATAACTTCAACAGCATGTTCAATAAACATTTTGAATGACTTTTAATGTCACTCAAGGATGACTTTCAATAGCATTACAATCTCCTATCCAATTTTCATTAAAATTATTATAAAATAAATCCATTAACTTACTCTTTCATGGAATCATTATTCTCCTGATCGCTGTTAAACCCACAGTATGAGTCACTGTCGGTGGTGTTTTCATCATCGGCCAGGAAAAAGTCCGAACTGTTGGACGTGGTCGAATCGACATTGTTCGCTTGATGCAGCTGATGCTGCTGGTGATCGTGCGCGTGTGCTTCCGGCTGAAAGTCATGCTGATGCCGATGATGTGCCAAATGATGATCACTGCTGTCCATGTGCTGTGCATGTTGGTGATGATGTTGCTGCTGTTGATGCTGCTGCTGCTGGTGTTGCTGCAGGCAGGAGTGATGCTGCAGATGGTGCAACGGTTGCTGGCTTTGGTGCTGATGCACCGACGGTCCTTCGAACAAATGGCGGCTCATGACCGCCTCGAAGTCGAACGAATCCATCGAGAACATGGTGGAACGTTTCGGGACGGTTACTTAACGTGACTAGATTGACGTGACTAGATTCGTCTTTTTGGTTAATAGCTTTTTCTTAGTTTAATGCATTGCTTTACATCTTGTAATGGTGCACCCTATACGGACACTGTTGCATTATCTTACATACAAATAACTTCACCCACAGTCGGCTCCCTCAAAAGGGACACTTGTTGTATACGTTTACACGCCTGTTAAGATTATCCGATTAAACACTTTCCCATTGTAAAGGACTTTGTTCACTCTGTTTCGCTCACAATCAAACACCCACAGTTCCCACCATGGCCACGTGTACACGTGACCGACGGTAAACACATGGTGGGTGGTTGCTAATATTAAGCCTAATTGGTGCGACAATGGGTGTTTATCGGACGCCTGTTTGCATACAAATCACTTCCGATTGTTCAACTTTCACTTAACTTGCACAAACACGCTGCATGTGGTCGATCACGTGTCGGCCACTTGTCTGGGAAAGGGGTTGGGACACCTACACAGTCCACACAAGTGGTGCCGGCGGATACCAGAGTCTTTAAGAACTTCCGGCAGCGTTAACTAACGGTAAGCGCTTTGTCCTGATGGTTACCCCAGGAGAGTCGGCAAAGGACTAACACAGCACGAGCGGCTTCACGTTACACGTATCCTGGCTGCTGCCTAAAGTCTACGCTAGCGGACCGAAGGGTGCAACACGGACTGGAATGACGAGATGGAAAAGAAAACAAATAGGGGTATTTGCATCCATGTCTGTTCTCCCTACCTACTCCCGCGGGTATTCAGCTATGAGCTACGATGAAAATGGGGGAAAACGGTCGGAAAACTTTGCTAAACCACGCCCGTTATCATCTGATTGGTTGATTGCATCGCTTCATGCGCACTGTAGATCCTTCCAAGCGAATGTTCAAGTTGCATTGCGGTATAAATCATTTCTTTATGACATTATTTTTCAGTGTTCGGATATGTTTATAAAACATTCCAAGGGTGTGTTATGTCTTGCATTTATTTTTGGGTAAATATTTGCATACATTTAGTGAGTAAATGACTCGAATTTTCTTTTTGTATATTCTTTGAAATCTTCCAAGTTATACTTTTATAGCCTTTTGTTGTTTCAATTTGCTGTTTCGTGTGATAATTATTATGTTATTTTACTCCAATCTTTTTTTATGAGAAAATTTAATATAATTTTCAAAATTCTGTTTTTATTTCTTAATATTATTTACATCTTTCCCTTTTATCTATTATTACTTTTATCTTTTCTATTTTTTATTGGTTTTTTCATCGTTGATGTTTAATTTATCTATTTATAATTTTATCAGTTACTATCGATTTCACATATTTTCTTTTATGGCTTATTGCTACTTATTTATTACTCTTGCTAACATTTCTTTGATTTTATTCACATCTCTTTCATTAATTCAATATTTTGTAGGTTTTATATAAACATCATATTTACTCAACATTCATTTTGTTATTCGTTTTTTTATTCTATTATGTACTGTTTTTAACTGAATTAAAAATTTTCTTTTTTCACTGCTAATCGCTTACTCATGTTTTAGATATTTACTTTAATTTTTCATCTTTTGTCCATTATCCAGCTTTTAATTTAACTTGTTATCAATTATTTTTCACAATTGGTCGTTCACTCATAATTACTTTCTTTATTAAGTATTTTTTTTAAGGCATATTTTATCGCTTTTTAATGAACTGACTATTTAATGTTCTTAAAAGATCTGCTGCGTACTTATTTAGGGATATCGGCACTTAAAATTCCTCATCCCTTTCAAACGACTACTTTGCCGGGGCAAATATTTGCGGTTTTTCCCCGGCCACGACCCCTTGCTTGTTGGAGGCAAACCATTTTCGGGCACATTTTTGTGGACGACATCAATTTCACACTCACCACCCTCACGCCCCGAAGAATGTGAACCGTACCGTTTGCTCTTTTTCCACTTCGATTTGTAGCTCATCACTCCCCTACAAATCACCGTCGGACAAATACAGCTGGCCCTGCTGGTTATACCCCTGGCGCCTTTCGAGTGAAAGCGTCTAACTTTCCGTGCCTTCCCTGCCAGGGGGAAAATCGTTGTCTAAATGTTCCAATTTAGTGCGCTTGCGGTGCAAATTGTTTCGTTCCCCCCAACGGTCGTCGTATTGGGCGGAGCGTATACGAAGGAATGTCCACATCGCGCATCAAGGATGTTTAAAGGATACGAATTTCCCGGGACACATGTACCAAGTTTCCAGGGTGAAGAATATTTAGATGGTTTTTGCGTTTTAAAAATGAGAGAAAAAAAACTATACGACAAGGACGACACTGTGAAGGGAAATGGAATTCGTTCCTGCACCATTTCCGGTCGTTAGCATCTGGAACCACGATCGCAAGGTGTACACGCGATGTACACGGGTACCCTTAAAGAATTGAGCCATTTCGATCGACCTGCCACCTGCCTGGAAGATAAATATGAACTGATGCATTTGTTACCCTCTGCTTTTTTTTCTTTCGTCGCACATGTAAGTTCTGTAAGTGTTACTGAGTGTGTCGCACGTTTTTAATAAACTTCCTTTAAAGTTTAGAACTCGCGCCATCTGTTAGTTTTGGGGCACAATCGCCACATAATAAGCACATCGCAATAAATGTAATTTTCTATTGTTTCACCTAAATATGGACATTGTGCTTGGTAATCATAATCATAATGCATCCGCGGGGGTCAACCGTATTGCCCTGTGGCCTTCTCGTGGAAGGGTTACTAGATGGAAATCGTATCCGTCCATCAACAAACCGGAAGGAGTTGGATAGTTATTAAACATTCAAATGGTACTTCGTACGGGACGGAACAACCCATAACATGTGTTTCTATTGTTTCCGTAAGGTTGTGTTAATTTTGCTCCACGGTGAAAGGTACGAGGTTAAGTGGCAGGGTATCGATAATCGATGTCAAAGTTCTCCGGACCGTAATGAAGCGTTTTACGACTGGAAACAGTTACCACCGTTGGAAACACCTGATAGGGGAAGGTGTGTGTTTTTTTAGTGTGTTGCGTGTGTTCTGGTAGATGCGTGAATTGTTTTTTATGCTTTCCATATGGAAAATGCTTCCCTATGAATGGATAGGATTTGAAGGAAAGCAGTAATTTAACAACCGTCCAGAAGAACATCACACGCACTGGATTTTTGTAGCGGTCAACTGTATCTATAATTATCATTTCATTAGTCACTAAGTTATGTTGGAAAACCAAGGAAGTTATTTGAGTTTGTTTGAAATATGACTATGTGTTTTTTAATGTTAAAAAGGTTTTATTCAAAAATATTTGTTTTTGAAGCTTGAAGAGTCTAAAGTTCTAGGACTAGGGTTCAAGATTTTTCTCCAATGATGTTATCGCGAAGAATAGAAGAATATATATGTCGATGCGAAATTGAAGAGATGTTCTTGTAACTAGGATCTATCGTTGGACTAAGTACCTCACCTTGTAGTGCCCAGATGTTCGCAACATGATTTCCTCAAACCTCATAATTTTAGTTCTATTGAAAGATGTCAAACACGCAAAAAATTTAGTTTTTAACGCAGACTTGGCACTACCCAACAACATACGGCTTCTTTTGCTCTTGGAGAACTACAACTTCAACAGATCTTGCCCTGATATTTCTGTTATTTTTGGGTTACCCGTAGCACGATAGAAAAGCCTGATATTTTGGTCATATTGTCCTTTTTTGTCAGGCCACATATGACTTAAGGTTTAGTCCAGTTTAGTAATAGCCAGAATTCCCACCTAATGTCCAATGATTGCCCAGAGACATTCAAATCATGTAATGCTTCGACATTTAATTCAATACACTGACAATTTGGTTTCAGCTTTCAAAGCCATTCAGGTTATGTTGATGCAGTTCCGTATATTTTCAAATTACAGTAATTGCGAGCAACAAATAGTATTATAGAATTAAATTGATTAATTTATATAGACACTAGAATTTTCGGGGAAAATTTGTTGTAAGGGTTAGGAATTTGAAATTCCTGCTTTTTTTTAATTTTTTATTCTTTGAATTGTCAGCTTCCAATAGAATCAGCTCTTATACAAAGTAATATTCGTCTACAAAACCTTTAAGACGGAATTGTTCGAGTACCTCCATAACCAGGTATCAAGGCAAGTCGAATCCTTTCAATCTACCGCATACCAACTGGCTCGATCGTTTGGATATGCCGTGGGAAAATAGATTGCATGCAGCATATGTTCAACCATTTATTACACCCGTGCAACCGTGCTGAAGGTAGTGGGAGCCGTTGTTGCATACCGAATGATGATAATATATCATACTATCACCCACCCTCGAACACGGGTGACCAGGCGCAACTAACGACAAACCAAGGGCGCACTACGTGTTTCTCTCAGTAAAACTCGCTTGGATCTAAATTCGTTTTAGAGATTTCTTTGTAAAAACACCTGAGAAACAGGAAGTATCCAGCTTGCAGGATGAGCTTATCCGTAGGGTGCATTCAAGAGGAAGGAGGATAATACAAACACTTCACTTTTGCTTTATCATGTGGTCCATGGGGTGCATTTAAGGATACGGTTTTTTTGTCCTGCTTTTTGCCTCACCATTATCACACAAAAGGAAAAGCCCACTCGAGAGCCTCAACAGTGAGATGGCTATCAAAATCAATACACAGAACACGGACAACGGCGTGTTTCCCGATCGAAATCTGGCCATACCTTGAGGGGTAGGGAAACAATTTTTACAACTGAATAAACAACTAATCGCCTGATAATTATCGCTACACCCAAACGTAACGCGTTACGAGCGAGGGAGATCCTGTCCCCGCGATGCTCATGCTATCGCTTATGCTTTTCATTACGCGCCGACCCTTCCTAGATGTGGACGAAGCGCGACCAACCCCTACCGTAGAAGGGCGGGTGCCCAAGATTCGATTGTTCCGTGTTCCGTTTTAATGCGGTTTTTTTTTCTTCCCTCCCTGTTCCTCTTCATCCGCGCGCCATCCGGGCTGCGAAAGTGATGTCCCAATGCGTGCATCATTAAACCGTGTGCATCGGAAAACAATAATAACTTAATTTTACGCCGGAACGGAAACGGTTCGTCGGAGCTAGAGCCTTGGCTCGGGGTCTGGAGTTTCGAACCTAAAGCTGCGTGTTCATTGCACAATGGACTACCGCAGGAAGGATGATATTGATGTGATGATAGTGACGCATGAATGGTCGGTTTGCTTCTGCGGATGGATGTTATCAGAGCTTGTTGTGACGTTGTGTTGGTAGCTAGAGTGGCTGGAGCCGTACTGGAAAACTGCATGTAATGATTGGGAAACGTAAATGTGGGTTGCTTCATGCAAGTTGGTTTGTTAAGAAAAAATCATGAATAACATCGGTTAATATCCCTTCAACTAGGCGTACAGTTTAATGATATGTGCTTCTGTACAAAACGGTACAATAATACAATAATTTGGATACATAATTCCTTTTCCTGCTTAAAGTATATGTCGATCTTATTACTATTTCAAAAGTTCATCAAACACGTGTTCGATAACGGTTAGCAGTTCCGGTTTAGTATTTTGGTATAGTTTGAATCGTTTCATGTAAGTTTGTTGTTATGCTGTCAAAGCTTATAGTGATACGATGAATTACATTTCTTTCACATTTTGAAGCTACTTGCACCCCCAAATTGGGAATTATACTCAAATTCTGGATTATGAAAATATATAAACACATCTTTTTAAAAACGGTCGGTTGCGCAAGAAAGTTTTTGTACGCATGTTTTTAACCACCGTATCAGCAATTCGAGTATGATTCGACAATCGAGCGGCTGCTCGATTGCTTCCATCGTGGCTGTCATCGGTTTGTTTTGTATACGTTGGTGCTACTGTCAAATGTAGCAGCGGCAAAAAAAGGTTTACGTGTTCTTTTCGCGAATCTAATTCGTGCTGAGCCTCCAGAGCTCGTGCCTCTAGTTATATAGCTTATTGAATGTACGCACTACGTGCCATGCATTGTAATTCCAACGTTTAGTGTACATTGTTTTTGGCCTGTTGCAAGCTATCACTGATCGGCCACCCGTTAGACGGCGCTACGATGTCGAACAAACAAACGCTGATCATTTCTGCCGTGGGCATTTTCGTGTGTTACTTTTATTTTGCAATTCTGCAGGAAAAGATTACACGCGGTCGGTACGGTGATCAGCTGCAGGATGATGGCTCCCGGGGCGAACGGTTCACGTACATGCTGGCGCTAGTGGGTGTACAGTGTGTCTGCAATTGGGTCTTCGCGAAAGGTTGGTGGCAATAGCGTTTGCATTGTTTGGAAATGTTACACTGAATTGCCTTATCTTCTTTTTAGCTCTACTTGCGTTCTCCCCGCAGCCAGATGACGGTACACCGAAGGGATACTACGCTAGCAGTGCCCTTACTTATCTGCTGGCCATGATCAGCTCGAACATGGCGTTGCGATGGGTAGCCTACCCGATGCAGGTTGTTGCTAAGGCAGCAAAACCCATTCCCGTTATGCTGCTGGGTGTACTGGTTGGACGCAAAAGTTATACACTACAGAAGTACTTTTTCGTAGTGTTAATTGTGGTGGGCGTCGTGTTGTTCATGTTTAAGGACAACAAAACAAACTCCGATACTGTACTGGAACACGAATCAGTCGGCCAACTGTTGCTGGTATTGAGCCTTCTAATGGATGGGCTAACCGGAGCAATTCAGGAGCGCATGCGGGCCCACAGTGCTCCTTCCGCCCAGCACATGATGCTGGCAATGAATGGCTGGAGTGCGATGATCGTATCCGTCGGTTTGTTGTTGACCGGCGAAGGCAAGTCTTTCATTCTATTCGCCAGTCGGCATCCGGAGCTGTTTACGCACCTGACACTGCTCGCACTGACCGGGGCCCTGGGCCAGTTGTTCATCTTCATGATGGTGTCCTCGTTCGGTGCACTGGCCTGTTCGGTAGTGACGACGACACGGAAATTCTTTACCGTGCTCTTCTCAGTACTGTTCTTTGGCAATGTTCTCTCCGGTCGCCAGTGGATCGGTGCTGTGCTCGTATTTTGCGGCCTGTTTGCGGACATGTTCTTCGGCCGGAAGCCAGCAGGCAAACCAGTGAAGGAAAAACAAAGTAGTGTGAGTGAACCGCTGGCCGAAAAAAACTGAATTAGCGGTAAATGCTATTTTGTTAGTAGCATTTAAAATAAAAATAATTCCATTACGGTGCTAGAGCACCGTAAATCTACAGTGAACTTCAAATCATGAGCACACGCCTTGATAATTGTCTTCTCGCGATACATGAACAGACGCTAATCTACCTGCAATCCCTCTGTAAACGATATTACCTATGTCCTTCATTAGTATAGTTAAGCAAAGGAAAAATAAGTTGAAAATAAAAGTGAACTATATTTGTATGGATTATAAATCATTGGGTTCTTGGTGTTTCACAGGAATTAGGAAGGGTACTTTCGCTCGTTTATCACATTCCGTACAAAGATGTTCTATTTAGCACCTTTACAGTCTGGTGTGTCGAAGTCTTTTGCCTGTGTTGATTGAAGTGAATGTGTAAACTAGTATCAAATGAGGTTGGCATTAGCACAAACTACGAGAAGAATGTGCTAAGTAACAATTAACGGTATTTAGGGAGGAAAAACTTTTTCAAACAAAACTGCGTCAAACAAACGTCAGTTTCAATTGAGAAAACGCCGCGTTCAACATCTTTTCGCACCGAAACGGAGTATGCGCATTGTGACCAGCATAGTTACGCACATACACAAATGCAAAAGGGAGAGCAAATGTGTTTGTGCAACATAGGTTTAGTGTGCAATGTTTTGACAGCTGACATCACACTTCAAATTCCGCACTAGGAGACGAAAAGCAGGATTTTATTTCCGCTGGGTAAATCATTTCGTTATCGTTCTTTCGTCACGCGAAATTGTGCGTGTGTGTTAAGTTAGGTGTTCATTTTCTGCTTGATACGTAGTGCTGATATCGGTCAGCATTTTCGGTGCCCGATAAAATTGTCGTACGCGTCATTGATAATCTACCAAACACCAGGCGTCCGCTTGCAAAACTCTTCCAACCACTCGCCGTCAGTTGTTGCGTGTGGGTGTATGTGTGTTCGTGTACACTTGTGTGAGCGAGTAAGCGAAAGAAAGGGTAGGAATGTGCAAAAATGAATGAAAAAAAAGTTGTCAACCATTGGTGTGTCCTATTAAATTGGAAACAGTGTTTGCCGCGGTAGCAACCGTTTTGTATTTTTTGTTCCATTCCGTTGCACGGTGCGGTCATTCTCGCGTTACGCGTTTTGGCCGTGCGTCACGCGGTGGGGTTACTTTCGCACATTTGGCTCCTTCTCAGCGCGGGACGGTCGCACTGGGCCGACCAAAGCAGAGCAACGTTTGCATCCGTCCTTTCCAGTCGGTCAGTCGCGATAGGTTGGTTCGGTTCGTGCCGTCCTCTTGGTAACGCAAATACATACACACACTCGGCGTGCTCACGATCTCGTGCCGTTCAGTTCGGGGTATTTTATTTTAAGCGGTTTAGCCGTTCCTTCTTCCGGGGAATAATTTAGCACACCTAGAACGCGTTCGGAAGGGAGTTGTAAAATAGAATTTACCCTTTTAAAGGGTACTTTTTTGTGTTTGCATTCGACGGGTGAAAAAGTGTCGTAATCGTTTTGCAAAACCGACGTGTACTCCTGTTGGGGTTCTAAAATTTAGCAAAGTATCATAATCCAGTAATGGCACAGAAGAGCGAAAATTACCTAGATTGGTGTGAATGGAAACGCGAAAATGGTGTGAAAATTAAAAACCTATAAAAAGAAAAAAGTCCGCTCACGGGAAAACTCATGTTTGACATAAGCGAGTGGTGTGTATGTGTTGGTGTGCGTGCCAGTATATTTGTGTGTGAGTGAATATGTATGCGCGTTTTCCTTGCCATTTCCTACCCATCAATTCGAAAAAGCAAACGAAAACTTTGTTTTCGTGTTTGCCAAAATACGTACACACGAAACCGCCTTCAGATGTGTGTTTGCTTGTGTGTTAGTGGTGGTCGGTCCGAGCTGTCAAAAGAAGTAAAGGATTCTGAGCAGCAGCAGCCGCAGCAGTAGCAGCAGTAGCTTCGAGCGCGGAAAAACATAGTGCTCCGTGTCCAGGCGGTGTCCTGACAACAAGGAAAACTGCGGCATTGTGCGGTTTCCAACTGTTAGCGGCATTTGCTTCCCGTGTGCGTGTATTTCTGTGTGAATGGTTCGTGATGCGAATCACCGTCCTGCAGTGTGTGTTTAGCGTGTTTGTTTGTGCAGGCGGAGTGTTTTCGTGTAAAGATTAGTGGCAAGAAAGAAAATCTTAACCCGGGCTGCGCTATTACTAGTGCCGCTGATCGATAATGCACCATTATCGTGTGACGTTGTGTGGAATTTGCATCGTGAAGAAAATTGTGCTACCGGTGAAGAGGTACAAAACCATAATAAAACCACTACTACGTTAGCAGTCCATCAAGAGCGAACGAAAACAAAAGGTAACCGGATTTGCTGTGTTCAGATCAAAATATAGTAGGCGATACAAATGATCACATCATCATCGGAATAATCGCTTTATCCTAATTAGCCATTTTAATTTCCCCGGGTTTTTCCCGCAACTCCTTTTTCCGCCACATTCTCGAAACTCTTCGCCGGGGATTTTGTTCGGGGGTTTTGATTTATGTAATCCGATCGATTTTCTTTTAAAACACCATATCCGTACTGTGTGTCTATGTATGTGGTGATGTAGGTGAGGCATTTTTTTCCCCTCACTGAGCTGCCGTTGTATTTCGGTACTACAATACGTGGTTAGAACGTTCTACCGTTTCACCAGACAACTCGTCTCCTGGGCGGGTGTTGAGTGGATACACCTTGTTTGCGGCACAGCTGCATCTTGCCTATTGCTAAGGTCTGTTTTCGTTTGAACATTCCTTGCCAAAATGAGAGGGATAACGAAGGGCGGTTGTTTGTGCAACAGCACCATCCATTCGACCACCCACTTTCGGTTGAAATGCATTCCCATTGCAGCGAACCAACGGATGATGTCAGAGGATGCAGCGTGAAGCAATATTTACCGACACAAACACAAACAGCATTGGCCCGCTTTTCTTCCTTTTTGTTTTCCCTTCCTCCCCCTCCCCTTCAAATTAATCCATCGCTTTCACTCGATCGCACTCGGAAATGGGAAAAGTGCATTCGATTGTGGTGTGGGAGGGGGTGTGTGTACAAAAATAAAATGGCTCAGTTGATCATAAACAAAGGCAAAGGATTCGTGAGCCGGGTCTATCCCATGTGCGGGGAGATGCACACGGTGGGGATAAGGGATGTGGAAAATAATTAAGTCCGCAAATAAGACCGCCACCGAAGAAGGGTGATGGGTTTGTGATGTGTTTTCTTTTCTTTCTTTGCATCAGTCTGCTCAGGTGCAATCGTGACGCATTCAAGAAGATAGTCGTGTCCGTCCGGCATCTTCAAAGGAAAGACGAAAATTCGTTCCGACCGAAACTGGCACGTGAGACTTCTGGGAAGGTTTCGGTACGATCAAGGTTTAACTGATGAATGTAATAAAAAAAAGAATCTTGCAATTAATTGATTAAACGCTACATTCACCTTTTAGTTGATTATCAATGGATTGTAAATTTGCTAATTAATTGCTTCAGTTAAGCTGTTAAAGTTTTACCTTCTCTAATTACTTGACTTGGCATCCTTTTTTGAGTACATCCTTCAACGGTTGTCTTGAATTAATTTCAACCGTAGAATGATGTCTTGAAGTGTGAGGATCACTCTTTCGCTTAAGATTGATGAACACATTTCAATAAAAATAATTTAATTTTATATAGTGTAATGCTCTCAAATTGAATAATTTGATATAAATTAGCTTACAAACACCTTAGATCATAGCAATGTAATAAAAACGTAACTAATCGCCTGGAAATCATTTGTAACCGGAGATTAATTTTAATTTCCCGCCCATCTTGCAGAACCTCTCAAGTGAAGCAATGTAAATGTCTTTTTTATGATGTTGTTATGTTTCACATTGGAAGAACTGCCTATCTGCTGTGCAGATGTGCACACTACTACGTGTGTAGCTGTCGGTGGAGTTGATGGTGAAGAAGGAAGAAAAAGATGCGAATATCCCACCGTCCTTGAACGCGTTTAATGTCCAATCGTCCGGATGTTCGCAACATGCTCTGGATACGGATTTGAGTGTGTATGCTGTTTTTTTTCTCAAAGCGTGTTTTGTTTTGTCTTTGCCTGTCCGGTTTGCAACGGTTCGCTGAAGAAAGCCTGCAACCAAGTGAGTCATGCGAGAAGGTGACGTTATGAGTTAAAATCATGGTCCTATCGGATTTCCTTTCGTAGCGGTCACACCAACCTTTCATGACGTTTGTTTAATCATTAAAACATTCCGTCATTTTACCGCTCCCGGGTATGGTTTCACTGCTTTCGCAGACACTGGAAAGGGAATGATACTTATGTTAGCTTTCCTACGCCCTACCATTTGAATGTTCCATTCATTTTTATCCACAAATTGGCGCCTCAGTTTCGGGTGTTGGGTGAAGCAAATCGAATTAATGTTGATGGCTATTATTGCTTTACTGATGGCTCAGCAGAAAACGTTCGAACAGTTCACAGCTGTAACAGCACACGCCATTGGGCGACAGGCTCCAACTGGCTGGCGCCAACCGGCCTGGAAATGCAGAAGCGACAGAAAAAGAATATGCACGCATGCCAACACGTAAAACCATGCGCTGCAGTGCATTTTCTCGTTGACGTCTGCAATCGGCCACCGCGAGTCGTATGCGTTATTGCGTTTTTCGAGATATAGCCACAAAAACACGTTCTCAGTGTAGAAGTTGTTGTATGTTTATTCGTGCCGATTTGCCACATTGTGGTAGCAATTATTACGCTTAATTCTACGCAATTTGATTGGGTTGTTGAAATGAGTTTCTAATGTACAGCCAGTGGAGTATGGCTTAGCAACATGCACGTTCTCGGTATATAAATAAAGCTTACTCGGCTGTACGGCATATAACGAATTCTCAGTCAATAATTCATCGCCGGTCACATGATTTAATCACGACCCTGCTCTAGGTTCAAATTTTGTTTTGTCGACCGCTCGTAAGGGGTAGTGTCTGATCGTCAGACCATGGATAAATTAAGTCGCCGAGCCAGTAAACAAGACAGACACATACCGTCAACGATTGCAATAGCAGAAAAAGATGAATAATTCATTTCTTTATTTTGTTGAAAAAAAATACAGACAAATTTTGGATGTTTGACCATGTGATGCGGATGTGGACATAAAATAGTAGAAATTTTAGAGGCTTTTGATAATGTGTACTCGGTGTCTTGTGAGGCATGACAGCAGTTTTGTTGTTTTTGCGCAAAACTAGCTCCGAATTGGCCGACCTATTTTTTTTGCTGTTGTGGGCAGTCCAGACGAGCTGGACCGTCTGGATCGATCGCAGCCAGTTGCATGACTTTATCACCCTACCAGAAGCTAGCTCGTATAATTCAAAATGGTTTTAGTGCTGCAAACAAAGCACCTTATCGTATTGGATCTTTCTTTCTTACAGAGCTCAAAATCCTTATTATTATCTTTCGAATGTGACTAAGCAGATTGCGAAAATTTTGCACAAAACCTTGACATAAAGATCTCGGAGGCGTCTGTGAGAACTGGAGCTATAAATGTCCGATAGAAAGACAAAGAAAAAATGTCAATTATATTAGACTATGTTTAAAGTCTATAATGTTTCGAAGTGATATTTTCAAATTCATTCAAACAAAACAAAGAGCAAACAAACAAAGAGGACTTCAAGTAAAAATGTGTTTCAAATTCATAAAAAATATATTTTTTTAAATTCATTAAAACAAAACAAAGAGCAAACAAACAAAAAGGATTTCAAGTACAGCTAGTTTAATAGATTTTGCACATTTTCCAATGATGCTTTCGAATATGCTATATTGTTCTGCTGTCTATAACTGGGGAGAAAGCACACTATAAGTCCGGCCGAAAATCCTTTGGTGACCGTACCACGGTACTCAAGTTTAACTTTTCTGTTGCGAGCAAAGAAGCTGGAAATGGCCAGCAAAGACCTCTCGAGGTTGTAGTTGTCATAAAAGAAGGAGAAGGTAACTGAGGAGTCAGAATAACGGACGAATGCATCTAAAAATGCATCAGAATTCGAACTCTATAAAACATCCATCCATGTTAACCTTTTTTTTTCAACAGTAATCAGTTAAATGTTTAAAATAACGTTAATTAAATCGTGGTACATATCCCCTCTTATAAGCACGTTAAGCACTACATCCTCAAATGGTCTCACAATCAGCTAGAATTGATCGCTAACCCCTAACCGGTCACTGTACCCCCTTGCGCTATATCATACTGAAGGTCATACAAATTGTGACGAAACACTGGCAACAGCACACCCACCGGGAGCGTGCCGGGAAGTGGATCTCCATTTCACCCAGTGATTGAGTGTTTGTTCGAGACGTTCATCTATTTGCCATGCGGACCAATTGGAACCAGCATCATCGACATGACGTGCAGTGTACGCGTCACATCAATTGATCGACACGCGTTTCGAAGCAAATCGTCTGTTTTCATCACCATCACCGGACGGTTTTATTGCATGCTTCTCGTTCGCTTTTTTTTTGCAACCAATCAGCTTGTGTATGTTTATATCTTCCCGCGCGTAATGGTGGCAATGTTTAATTCGAGTGAGAATCATTCTTACACTCGGTAAAATCAACTTCCGCCATAACGTAAACATGGCACGTCTTTGCCTGGACGCAAAGAAGGGTAACGCTTGCAGCCGCTAATGTGTGGAAAGCAAGCTTGATGCATACTTCGGAAGCCACAGCCGCAGTATGGTTAGGTTATTTTTAGGGTAACGAGTTAACATAAATAATTACACCAAGTTCCGAGGAAACTTCTGACGACACGTGCCGAGTGCCGTTGACCGTGGCTGTTAGTAATGGAATCACGAAACTTGATTTATATCTACTTTTTCTGCTAGTGAAAGATAACTGATCCAACCAAGCAGTGGAGTTGCAAACTCAGCTGGAAGACGAGTTGGCACTAATGAAGCTTATCGCTACATGGAAGCATTATCATTTGACGGCTGATTGCACTTGACTGTTCGGTCTTTCGTTCCGCAGCGCAAAGGACGTTCTTTCCATTTCTACCGGTTGCGTTGGTTTTTGCGGTGCAATGCAAAGCTGGCGTCAATTATAAAGCACATTTCATGGATGGATTATTCTTTATAATGAACATTTTAATGACGCTCAGTGTCATAAAAATCTGGAAAGTTTTTTGTGTAAAATATAATATTGCGTTGGGGACATACAAGTACTTTGGAGTTTTATATTTATAACTTTCATGTTCTATGTGTTTAGTTGAGTTTATAGTACTTTTGTCTTATTTATATTTAACGACTTCTGACTCAAACAAGAAGTCATGGCTGCCGGTTCGGTTGAGATTCGTTTGAGGATCTTTTGTGTTTTGGAGCCAAAGCAGGAGCTTCATTGAGGAATTTGATGTTAACATACTGAAGGATTAATATCTAGCCGTGACTCACCAATCATGGTCCGGCATGTTTTGATAAGTTTACTAGCAATTTTGACACTTAACCAACAAGATTTATCCGTAGAGGAATTAGGCAGCAACCTATACGGGATTGCAGGATAATTTCTAGCTTAAAACACCACATTTGCGAGGAAAACTCTTGTCCAGACAGTTGAGTGACCAGTAAATTCCAGTAGCTAGAAGAGGCTCTTGTGCATAGCATAAACAATCCCGTAAGCCGGTAGGACAAGTAAGAAGAAAATATACATAATTGAAATGTTCATCCACTGGATACGGTTCTTACATAAATCTGTACGCATAGAATCTTGGCCCACACGTTCTGCAATGACCCATAACGCTTGTTTTCCATCACAAGGCTGGTTAATGTTTCATAGCCTCTTTCAACTTTCAACGATATCCAACGTGCACCCGTGTGGTGAATAATTAAACTCTACTGAACCCCCGAAGAAGCCCGTGCCATGTGTATGGTTTTGCATACTGCCTTCTACCAGGACCAGGGCCAGGATGGTGGCCATTTTCCTTATTTCCCACCCAACAACTATGAACCCAACTATTACATTATTTGCGTGTCACATGGCACACCCCGAATCGTTGGAAAGAACGTGCCCTACAACGTGTCCTAATTGTTGGGTCTCAAAAGCACCATTTTCAGAAAAACGATAACGAAAAAAAAATATGTCGAACAAAACAAAACAAAAATGGCAAACGTTGGTTCGTTGGATCGGTATCAGGTGAGCAGCACCTGAACGTGTTAGGCGCTCTGCTCACCGTGGTAACACTTCGTTATGTCGCGTGTCTTGGCGACGCAGGATATCGATTTACTTCGCTGTAGAACTGCGGCACCTTTTTGCGGAACGGCTCGCACAAGCACCTCGACATGAAAGCGTTCCAGCAGCGGAAACACCAACAGAAAGCAAACTGAATCAAATAGTTGACGGTGCTTCGACTGTTGGTTTCGTGAGCGCTTCAAAGGACAATCGTGGACACACAACTAGAAACAGCACACCAGAACCGGTGACACGACACGGGAAGGTTAATTTGTTGTCTAGTGACTGCTTCCAAAGTGGCCCAATTGGGTTGTGATGGGTGCAAAACAATAATGGCAACGTGGTCGCGAACGAATTATGGTGACATTTTTATGTGTCCAGCAGGACGTTTCGATGCGAACGAGTAACGATTATTTACTGAAGAGCTGGCCCGGACGTCGAAGGAGCGCACGTTTTGTTAAGTGAACAAACAAATTATAAAACGTTGAAGCGCCCAACGGGCTTGGGAGATACGTTGTTTAGTTTCCTATGGAAATTCGATGAAATTTGACTCATTCGTATTCAGAGATTCAGGAGTATAAATTCTATAAACTAATAAATTGCGAAAGATTTTAGGTTTTTGGAAGTTTTATCAATCTCCATAGATTCAGGAATCTTAATAAAATCACGAATAATCTAATTTGTTGTTAATTTAGCTTTCAAAAATCTTTTTGAATAACCTTTGTACTACAAACATTCAGTTGCGTAGATCGGTTGTGGTGATGGTTTTTGGTAGCACCTGCACGTAAGGTCACAAATTTTAGAGGATTCATAACTTTTTGTGGAGCAGATTTGTAACGACAAAGATATGGAGACGAGACTCGCGTTTGATAGTGTAGTGTTATCGTCTTTATTATCGCCAAATCTATCGGATAAAAGCACTTCAAAAAAGGTCGCCTATCACGCTCGAACTCTCTGCCGTAAAAGAAAGCGTTTGTCCGATCCAACCGCGCACGCACACACGCTACTCGCCAGACTTCGTAGCTGTGGCTCGTTCGTGCACTATCGTCCTTTACCGTTTCGCCCGGTTGCAGGGCTCGCCTACGCACTTTTTGTAACAAGATTCAAGAATCTGAATTAGAATCACCCAAAACTAGTTGAAATGAATGTGGCAGCTTTGACGCCTTTTTGATGAACTTTTTGATGTATGGAGTTACTGTAATTTCCTAATAGTATCTATTACTCC
>KB663610.1:15018994-15087038 GCA_000349025.1 Anopheles minimus | reverse complement strand
GTTTTATCAATCTCCATAGATTCAGGAATCTTAATAAAATCACGAATAATCTAATTTGTTGTTAATTTAGCTTTCAAAAATCTTTTTGAATAACCTTTGTACTACAAACATTCAGTTGCGTAGATCGGTTGTGGTGATGGTTTTTGGTAGCACCTGCACGTAAGGTCACAAATTTTAGAGGATTCATAACTTTTTGTGGAGCAGATTTGTAACGACAAAGATATGGAGACGAGACTCGCGTTTGATAGTGTAGTGTTATCGTCTTTATTATCGCCAAATTTATCGGATAAAAGCACTTCAAAAAAGGTCGCCTATCACGCTCGAACTCTCTGCCGTAAAAGAAAGCGTTTGTCCGATCCAACCGCGCACGCACACACGCTACTCGCCAGACTTCGTAGCTGTGGCTCGTTCGTGCACTATCGTCCTTTACCGTTTCGCCCGGTTGCAGGGCTCGCCTACGCACTTTTTGTAACAAGATTCAAGAATCTGAATTAGAATCACCCAAAACTAGTTGAAATGAATGTGGCAGCTTTGACGCCTTTTTGATGAACTTTTTGATGTATGGAGTTACTGTAATTTCCTAATAGTATCTATTACTCCACTTCCAACCGAGAACCGTGGCTAGCGATCTTTCAATCGGCATCATCCTGCTGACAACATTTTGTTCACATTTTATCACATTTACCCTCGCCTGCAGGCCGCATGTGTCAGCTGACACTCATTAGATTGAGTCTAAACATTCATATCCTGTCCCTGATCACGGTCTATCTCTTCTGCATTTGACTGTAGTGTTGCGTTATTGCAATCAATTTGGCACATGATGTCCAAGGTACAGTGGGTTCTAATTTTTGGCAACTCCATTATATTTATACAATTCCTTGCATGTTGCTCCATTTAGAGCTACTAGCAACCAAAAAATTGCAGCTTAATGTACTTATTATAACCGTTTGATGTGATGCATTTGAAATACCTCATCCTTTGCTAATTGTTCGTTCTTGTGTCCTCACTGTACTCATCTGATATCTTTTTTTTTCCGCTCCAATTAAAGCCTCCCCAGTTGGCAGCTGCGTGGGAATCAGCAAGCAAAACCGATCCGTATGCCGCTCAGCACCTTCGGCGTTCCATTCTCCGATCGGTTCGCCGCAAATAACGCACCATAACGCACCGTAACGCTTCGTTTAAATGGAGCTCTCGCGCACGTGTTCGTTAGCAAAACGGGGTTGAATGAAGCAGTGAAAAAGCTAAAAGCAATAAAAAGTGTAGTTATTTTTTGTTTGGCAACAATTCAACTTCTTTCCCACCCAGTTCGGTTCGGGTGTGTTGCATGTCGAGTGTGCGTTCGTAAAAGAGTCACACCGATCCACACTAAATGTGACACATTTGCGGCCAGTTGCTAACGTGATTTTTCCTCCTGTGCCGTGCGGGTTGTTGAACAAAAAGAAAATTAGTAAACGTCACCTACTCGCAGTGTGCAAGAATTTTCCGAAAGGAAACAGCTGTTTGTTGACCCCTGTTGAGCACTTGCGGCGTGCGCGGACGTCACATGGTTTTGTTCGAACCAAAATTTATACTGAGTTCATTAACCGTTCTGATTTTTTAAAAAGCAAAAGTAGTACATAATGAATCAAAATTTATTGTTGTATTGATATCTATTTACCTTCCTTTGCAGATGTGTAATTGAACGATTTTAATTTTGTTAGTTTAAAGTTTTATGTTTCTGTAAATTAAATGCCCCATAAATTGTGAAGAAACACAAAACCAAAGTGAGTGAGTAGAAATTGTTGCGATACAACGTTATGTTGTGGAGTGTTTTTACCAGTAGTGGCAATAACAGTGAGTGCAATTGCAGTTACCTTTGGGCTTACGACAACGAAAAATAAGTGCAATCTAGTGATACACGTAGTGATAAATAGTATTTTTAGGCTTAGTATTCGTATCTTCCTTCAACGTGTGTACTGTGTGCTTAGTGTGCAAGCGTGTATTGTGTGTGTGTAACGGTCCACAAAGTGTAGGAAGGTGACATTATCACCTCGGTGTTGGTTTGCTACGTGTAATCGATAAGCGTTAGTCATCATAGCTTCCAAAACGGCATCCGGTAGCGGTTGGCGAGCAAGCAGCAAGGTGTCCCAGGAAGGTACGTTGGCGTTAAATTATCACTTTTATCAATTGAACAGATTTTGTTGGTTTGTTATCTAATACGCTAGACTTTGACCTGATGGGAAAAGGTTTAGAACGAAGCAACATCTGCGTTGTTTGCATCAGTCTGTGACGCAATTTTTATTTTTCATAAAAGGGTAGTCAATTTTTATTGCTCATCAAACTTGACTCTATTATTCGTTTAAATTATCGGTTTCTTTTAAGACATGTTTCTTTAATTTATATTTTATCATTTCCTTTTCCTATTTGTACAAACATTTCAGATGTAAGCGATGAAGGTGCCACCGGAAGCTACGATGATGGTGCGACCACGAGACGCGGCCGGTTTCGTGTGTCGGCACCATCGACCGGCCCTCCAGAAACCACCGTAGGTCGGTTCCGTTTGATTCCGCAAACTGGTAAGTTGAAGGTAGTAGTACATCTATCAGTACACGATGACGTGAATTATCTTTGTTTGCGCGTTTATTCTGCTGCATCATTTATCTTATAATTTTATTTGTTTTATTCTCTACTTTGCAGGAAACTACGGGCCGACCTCTCCATTTCTGCAGCGTGGCCGTTTCTCCGTCATACCGGAGGAGCCACAAAACTCCCCGGGTGCTACCGCCATCACGCCACCCATCATCACAACAACGGTCGCACCAAGGCAGGGATCACCCGACTGGGACTTTGATGATGATAAGTCCGTAAGTATGAGAACGATACGATAGTTCGATGACTGTTTATTAGAAAATTATGCAGCGTTGTTCGTTCGTTGATATTTTTTTAGAAGTAAGGAATTTTAAAATGAAGACAAAATAATGTTTGCTGCTAATTTAAATACGTTATTCCAATTCTTCCCATAAGTATTAGATGTAACGATATAAGGAAGCAAAACTTATAAGAATTAATGAAGGCAGGAAATTGTGATATAAGGGATATTAGAATTACACTTTGAATTAATTGTGGCCCTTGAATTAATATGTACAAATACAAAATTCTGAAACTGAATGAAGTTTTCAATTTCTTTTTAATAATTTTATGAAAACGATCACTACTTATTCAAACACCTAATGACTTGCTTTGTTGGATAATTTTGTCAACACTTTTCATAAATATAGTTCGTTCATGATAAAAAATTTATTTGCAACAAATTATGGATTCTTAAAAGTTTTCACAAATGAGGCAAATAATGTACTGATCGCATTAAACTGGAAATATCAATAAAGTTCAGCTGGAAACGCGAAAATAAAGAAGTCAATCCACGAACGTAAACATACCGCCAGTGCCTCAGCTGCGTCAACGACGCATAGGAGTGGTAAACATTCAACCCCATCACGCACATCACCACATTCGAGTTTGTTACCTGCGAGGGGCTTGGTGCTTTTTCGACTCCGCGGACGCGTGTTTTTGTTTTGTCTCCACGCGCATATTGCGTTCGCGTGTTGTGTTTAGTGTAGTTGCGTTGTTCGTTTTTCATTTTTAACAAATTGTGCAATTCCATAAGCAATATGTGATAAAAGTTTTCCATTGGTTTCTTTTCCAATATCTGTTGCCCCGTAACACCCAGTCGGATGCAATTTTCCATGTGCGTGAGATAATAGTGATTCACACAACACACACACACACATTCACACGCATACACTTTCAACACTGCACAGTCCTAGCAACAGCACAGAAAACCTGTACGTCTCTAGGAGCGGGGTGATTAAAGGTCCATTGCAAAAAAAAAAAGAAACAAGCTAAACGGGTCGTGCGTGGCCTACTTTGCAATTCTTCGGAATCAGCTGCACAAGTGAAATAGAGCGAAAACGAAAGATGGAAATGGGTGTGCTTGTGTATGTGTGTGTATGTGTACATTCGATTCGCTTTCAATCACACACAAACGGTATCGGCTGTTTTGTTGTATACTTTCACCCCCTTTACATACAGATTACGCACCTCCTCATCCGTACAATAGCGCGTCTAACGGCGTTAGGAATGGTTCTCTTGCATCAGCTGGCAGAAAGCAGCATATTTCGATCGTTTGTTTACTTCCCGGTGCTATTTTCGTTCGCTCTTCTGGGTGCATTTTGTTGTGTGTCATTGCCATTGACAAAAACAGTGGAAATTTGTTTTTTAAATAATATGCATCAACGTTGATGTATTTATTTTATTTCTTTTTATATAATCCGCTGGATAGAATTTTCCACTGTGTCATATTTTGTGCAATACTTGCGAATCGCCCATGCGTGTTATTGTTAATTGTGTGCAAAAAATTCCCTTCTTTTCGACGTACTTTGGAATTATAAAAAAAAAACTTGTTTTGCGTGTTTTATATGTGTTGAAGAAGTACAGTATTAATCAAAGCTAACGCTGAATGATGTGTTTCCTTTATTTATGTAGGAAACTATTTCCAGCTTCACCTTTAAGTTCGTGGTTACATGCGTCAAACATTAACTTTAATTGCAAATTGCCTTCAATCTTTGGGCGCCCTTAATCAACCGTGAAAATATCCATCTTTTGTTATGCTGAACTACCTTAAGAATGTATTTTTTTGTAAAATTCTTGAAGAACGGATATGAAACAAACGGCTCAAAACGGGGAAAAATCAAAGTCCTCTTTAATAGGGATTTAATTTTCGTAGAAGCTAAATTTTTCTTCTTCTATGGCTCAGCAATCTCGAGAGGACTTGGTCTGGCATTTCTGGCTTCCATTAGTAGTGTTAAGCTTAGGCTTCTACTTAATTAAAACATTTCCTTATTTATTTTTTTCGATAAATTCAAATTCTACATTATGTTGAACACAAAAATCCCTTTTCATCTTGCTTAAATATCAACTAAACGTGTGATTAATAGCTTCGATAATTTGAAAAAAAATCAGCGGCAAATATTTTGCTTGATACTGTACGGTCAACTGTATGCGTGTGCAACCGGCTGGGGAGCGCAACCGACGCGAATGTGTTCGTGGGTTCGGTTTGGCGACAAAGAAAGCTGCGGATTACACACATGATATGCGCGCTGTCGTTCCTCCCATCACTCATTCCAGTGCCAGCGACTCGTAGGGTGGAAAATCTTCCCGTCTAAGCGACACGCGCTTCATTGTGCGAAGAAATATTGTTTCGCGTCTCTACTGTGTTGAGTGCACCGTGCAATTGTTAGTCATTTTTTATTCCTCCCATTAGAAGGTGCTCCGTGTGTTTGTGTGTGCGGCAAACGACGAGCAGTGACTCGCGTGTCAGCTGTGTATCGCGTCGTTTGGCAGTCATACGTTGCGTGGGTGATTTGATGAGTTGAATGCAAAAGTTGATAATGCAGATCGTGCTGTAGTGTTCCATGGATGGTTGGATCAATAAGTAGGCAAAGGCTGTGAATGCGTCACCAATCCAACACACATCTACGCGGTGAGAAGTGAAGCGTAACGTCGGTGGGTGCTATAGCAGAAGGCATGTGCATTTACACGATCGTATCGATCGACGCAGAAATTCGTCCCCAATGTAGTGTGGTTGTGCAAATCAGAAAAAGGCAGAAAGAGAGCGACAGTGTGAAGCAATAGTGAGAGAAAAAGAAAAGCCACGAGGCGCTCGGTGGTGGTGCTACTACTATTTCCCTAGTGAGGCATCGCGTGGAAAACACTCGCCAGCCGTATTGTGTGTGTGTGTGTGTGTGGCTAAGTGGATTAACCAGTCTGTCCGGTTTTGGGCAGCGCATGACGTCACTCGATTGTGGCACAAAGTGTGTCCCATAATTTTCCATTGCATTAGCAGTGTGGTGAGATAAATGTCGCGTGTGTTTTGCACGCGCTAATTGCAAAACACAAAAAAAGGTGAGCCGAAAGTAGTGAGCAAACGGGTGAAAGTGAGACCGCTCTCGTGTTCATCTAATATCGTTCCAGTCACCTGTGAGACGTGGTGGCGATATAGGAAGAGAGAAAGCTAAGCGTTGGAAGAAGGCAAAACAGAAGAGGAAACCAAATCAGTGCCTGAAACCGGATCTCCGCCGGATAGAGTGTGTTGTATGCTTGTGTAAAATCAGCTGATTTACGTTCACGTTACTGAAAAATTGCATATTCACCGTACCTGTGAATGAGCGAGAGGGAATGTTGTTCAGCTGATCGCGAATCTGTATGATCATCTCACCGTACCCACACAACAAACCCGCAAATACGCACGCATCAGTTCCGGTGAATCATTTTCCGTGGATGTGAAATAACACAGGAAAAAAGCCGCCCGTCATGTAAGGAAAAACAAACAACGACAATTTACACAATAACGGCACACGGAGATGATGAATCTGTAAATCATCCGATTCCACTGATCGGATGCCGATCCGATTGGGGCCGGGGACGGCAGCTTGAGTAGACGCAACCGTTGTCGATGACGGTAGTTCCCATTTGAGGAAGGGATGCGAGGGTGACCGATGTCCATTTCTTATTACCGTGCAAAACAACCCCGTAGATCGTCACCATTAACGTTGTCTGGTGGAATTGTCCGAAAACGTTCCCAACCGGTTTGAAGTGATAATAAGCATGGTTTAAGTAACCGGTTTTTTTTTTATTTACCCGGTGCTAGCACAAGCATAATGTTTCTGTGTGATTGATTTACCAAGAAAACTTTAAAAATAGATTGTTTGTTTGAAATGCTTTCAGATTTTATATGATCACGTTGATTTGTTGGTGTGAAAGTAGGCATCAATGTTCTCGTGACGCAATACCTTTGAAGTAGATGCGCATTGAGGTACGTTTCTTGAAATACCGAAACAAACATATAGATTCTAGAGACAAAACAGCTATCTTGTTTACTGGACTAGCACGTTGTTTGTTTGTAATGTTCACCCCGTTCTTGGTCGGTGGTCTTTCGGATGTTGTGGAAAAATTGTAGCAACATTTAGAGGATGTTTTCACTATTCGAGTTTGTTTGAAAACCAGATCCCACTCGTTAAGAATTTCTCAAAAAGATAGATTTGAGAATAAGGGATTTCAATTGTACAAAAATGTTTTTTTTTTCTAATATAATGTGTTGACCAGCTACATGCTTTTGGTTTATTGGAAATGTCTAATTATCAAAATATTACACGTAAACGGGAAAGTGCAGTTCTCAAATTGACGATCTTGAAATCGAGAATTTTCCATGCGAAACTCAAGAAGTGGATGATTGACAAACAAAGAAATTGGGTTACTTATGTTATGATTTGATGCCAAAAGAGCTAGTGGATCGGATTATTGCATGCCTTCCCCATGTTATCAAACCTATTAAAAAATATTCGGAAATATCCAAACTGAAATTCTACCTCACCCGCGATATTCACCGGATAATGTGCCATTTGATCATCATTTGTACTTTTTGATGGCGTTTGAATTATTATTTGTATGACCCAAAGAAGCCAGAAATCAAATTAAAGCCTGGACTGGACTATGTGTGCTACTATGACTTCTTATAGTCCTCGTGACAATTAATTCAATATTTTAATCTTTATCAGAAATATGGTAAACTGGACCACATAGTCCAATATTTTCAAAAGAATTTCAATTATGCACATATAAGGAGATCTCAGAGGCTATTTGCTGAGAGCCGTTGCCCGTGTTTCATGAATTCAAAGTTTTGGAAATGCTGCGTGCCTCTCGGTTGACTTGCCATGTGCTAATGACCGACTGTCCGAATATGGGATATGTATAGTAATTATATTAGGCTTCCAGGCATGATCGACGAGTTGTATTGAAGGAAAAAAAATCAATTCAATTAGCAGGGAAGCCCTAGTTCGTTACTTAAATATTACAAATCAGAGAAACATTTTCATAGTTAATGCTTTTATGTTTTTCTTATGGCATACGTTCAAATGTAACAAAAGTCAGAATCTGCAGTAAAATTCATCATGTTCTCCTACTGTCATATGAGATATTTCTAAGAAATTATTGTCACAGATCTAAACGCGAAGCATTCTGATAAAACCGATAGGTCTCTCTCGAACGCATAAAAACAATCGCAATTAATTATCAGCAAAGTGTGTAGATAAAATCTGTCATTCATCTCGTTTAATTGTTCGTTCTGCTGCCGCTCGCTCAATTACACCCGCAAACATAAGCCCCTGCACTTAATTGCGATGATCTCAGCAACTAATAATCGACCATGGGTTCACCAATCATGCCGAACAGTTAAATGCATTGAATGCACCTCCCAGTGCAGTGCAGCTACACGATCGACGTTTATTATTCGGCGTAACAATGTCGGGACGAGCGTTTCATTTATTTTTTAAACGATCTCTAGCAACTCCAGCCGATCAATATGGGATGGGGAAAATATCGTTCGGATCGATGCTTTTGAGATTGTTCTGTCGTCAAGGGGGAAGTCTTTTCATTGTGCGGGCACTGCTCAGAGTTGTGGCCGGGCAATGCTGTTACGACGAGGAAAACGTTTGAAGAAAACTGTATTTTACTGCACCACACAAAAGCGTCGTCTTATTCTCGCCTGTGCAGTAATAAAAACAAGCGTCAATCTCTTTGTCGATGGGTGGTTTGTTAGCCGTGAGTAAGTGCATTGGCTTGGGTAAAGCCACAAACACGCACACTCGGGCAGCCGCTAGTGTCGTACGATGATGCAAAAATCTCTTTACAAAAATGACATCTAAAGAAAGCACTAATTTATTACTACGCCAAGCTCGGACACAGAACGAGTGCAAAATCCTCCAATAGCGTGCAACATCACGCACTGCACGCTCCGCGAGTGTCAAGGTTTGTGTCATCTTGGGTGCAAAGAGCAGTAGAAGGGCACATTTGATGGGTTTATTCCAACCAGGAAGTTTGCAATTATCTATAGGAAGGAATGAGAAGTGTTTCGTAATTTGAATTTTCTACACTTCTAATATTATAAACAGGGATGTCATTTGGTACTGTTTAACTATTTTAAAACTGAGTTTAATTCTCCTTTTTCTTATTATTACTTGAACAACTGTTGTCAGTTTTATAGCTTCTAGCTATCTCAGATATTATTGTTATAGTCAAAGAGAGAAACCTCATGTATGGATGGCTCCGTCCACTTAGGATTTCAATGGTTTCATTATAATGCCATTTTTCCAGACAACGTAATTATTTACTTATCCGACGTTACAATTGTTTTGCAATCTCTTCCTGCTTGCTCTTCCTAAAAATCTTCTAAAACGGTTAAGGTCGAACACCTTCTTCAACCAATTTTTTATCCCCGTCTGCATGGTAAACTCCTGCTCAGTTAGAGCCTATCACGCATCTGTCCATGTGGACGACCTAAAAGGACTGTTGGGCTGGGTAGTTCAGTATTATAAGCATGACATGACGAGTATAGCGCCTCCGCCATGGTCCTTCCGCACATGCGGGACTGAAAATCCTTAGGGCTATTTTCCTTTTTAACTCGGAAAAGAGATTTTGTCAGCTTTGACCGGGTTCATGTCTCAGACGTGTATGTGAGTATTAATACTATATAAAATCCCAGATTCCACCAAGCTTGTGAACAACAGCTCTTAAATGGAGAACATTTCTTAGAATTGGGTTATCTGTTTAAAAGGAGATTTGTCCGAGTAGCATAAAGCTTTTCAAAATTTGAACAAAAAATGCAAAGTTAAATCACTTTGTATAAAACCCACTTTGTTTGTAAATGATTCTTAAAGGAAGTTTTGTTTCAAATGGTTTCAAATTGTTTCGCAGTAAAAAAACTTCCTTCTTTTATCAATTTCCAATGAATTCAATTCACCTTTTCTCGTCCTGCGTGATTCGTTTGACGGTTTATTATTTTTAGCCGCTCAGCTTCATTTCAAATTCCACTCCATTATTGATATGAGCGGATAAGGTTCCAGTCCCAGCCGGCACGGGTCGGACTTAAAACACCATTCAACAGTGCGCGCTTATCATGTCGGTTCGCTCATTAATATTCTGCCTGTGACGTTTGGTTGTTTTTTTTTTCGTTGTGTTTTTTGCTTCCTTCAAACAAAATTTCACGGCCAACGTCGCAAAGTGCCCGCTTGCACGCGTTAGGATGCTGGCAATAGGCGAAGACACACAACGCAGAAAACGGAACACTCACAGACACAGGCCTGGCGTTCGTGTTTGGAGGGCCATGTGTGTCATGCGTCCGATAAGGGCGTCATTATTGATGGGATCGTGGCGATTATTTTGAGCGACAAAGCACTGATGGCTAATCGTGTTTGGGTACGAGCGCAACTATTTGCAGATTGAAATTGGGATGGTTAAATGGGGTAGTGAGCTGGATAATCGTTTGTCATGTTTGTCATGATCGGAAATTGTAATGCTGAGTGCGTCTACTCGTTTGTTTTAATTGTTTGACTTCTGTTATAAATATGTTTACTGAAGTCAAGCGATAAGATTATTTACGAAGAGACGATGGCGTATTGTTCTAAATCACTAAACACACGATTGATGTATTGAGTTAAATATTGAAAAGCATTCATTATAATAATTAATTCAATCTGAGATGGTTCGAAACACTCGACATGATTTTTTTCCTCACGTATCAGTTCCGCATCGAAAACAACATTTGTGTGGTATAAAAATAAGAAAAAGTGTGAACGAACGAATGCGTAGGATTGGTTTGACGTTGAAAGCAAACCGTCAGAAAGTGACAACCAATATGGGCAATTAAGGCGTCAATCGCTTGTTATTATTTATTTTCGTGTCATATTCAAACCACCAACTTTTTTTTCTCATTTCGTTTTTTTTGGCGTAAAAAGTAAAAGAAAAAAGCGACCTCTGATACAGAACGAAAATATCGGGCAAATTGAATGGTTCCTTTTCTTTATTGTTTTCTTTTTTGGTGTTGATTTTCATGATTGAATTCGGGTTTTTTTTTGCCGACGACTTGCACCGGCTGAGACTTTTGCATGTCAGCGTAAAAAGCGATATATGAATCACCGCCGAACAGGGTGTGCGAAATGTCTGTCGGAATGCTTTATCGCAGGGAAGGGAGGATGAAATTGGATTAAAGATTAAATTACAGACGGATAGGCACCGGTCGGATCGTCATCTAGAGTAAATGATACGTTTAACGCACAATTTGATGGTGGAAATTGTGGGAAGTGTGTGACAAAAAGTGCTTGTTCGCGCAGAACAACAATTTGTTTACAAACACACATGACAGCTAGGCACGAAGATTGACACGGGCGAAAACAGATAGGCGCGAGGCGAAAACTGTAAGGAACAGCATCCATCGCGCTGTTGTAACAGAATCAGAACGAAAGCCAAGCCAACACAACGTAGGAAATCGAAGAGTTAGAAAAATTCACTGTAACCGTTAAAAACCATCTTTCTCGCAATAAAGCGTTCAGCGAATAGCGCGAACAGTGCTAAATCGGAAATCAATCATACATGTTTCAATCAGTACATTTTGGTTTTGGTAAAATAGATTTTAAGCAATTTTTTAATTGAAAAAGTATAATGCGATTCCACATGAAAAAGATATTTGTACATAATATTTTAAGGATAAACGATCCTCGGATACGAATAAATAATGGACCAAATGCATTGTGTGGTGGGATCAGCATAAGATGTTCTATTATGAGTTGCAAAACCCCTCCACTACGAACTTACGGTCACAATATCGGGGCTAAAGATTTCCCTTCTACAATACGTTAAATTTTAATCTGCAAGAACGAGTTTTATTATCATTTTTTTTTATCTCGCTTGCAGTTTACTTTATTAAATTGTGTAAATCTTATCTACACAAACAAAACAACATGCATCAATGTTGAAAATCACTAATCACTCAGTCAAAGGGGTCGTTACGCGTAATTTATTGCCATCCGATCGCTATCGATTGTGCTTCTCGTAAAGCGACTAACGTCGTCGGTTAGTCGGAGCCCGACCATCAAGCCTGGAACCATTTATCATGCATCAATCGGGTGCTTTTACCGCGATTGGTGCATGTGGTTCCCGCTCAGCATAGATCTCCCGCCACCCTTTAGCTTGGAATGCGTGTTTCGTTCAAAACGATTCTTAGCACGGGTTCGGGTGTGTTTTTATGGAACGCATCAATATTTTCACTTTACCGCTGAATGAAAGTGAACATTGCTGTGTGAGGACATAAATACAGGAAACTTTATCCGAAGCAGAATTTAACTACCAAAGGTCAGGAAGCAGACCACGGTAAACTGCCAATAGAGCGTTATGGTTGAATTTTACACGGCTCGACAGTAACCAGAGCACACGGAAGAGGTCGCACGCGAAATAAATTAACCTCACGCAAGAGTTTCGGTTTTAACGATCGTATCATAGCTGGTGCGGGGTGATACGTCCATCCGTGAAACGGCTTATCGATGTTCTAATCCTAGCAGCTGCCGCACTGAGGTACATTTGTCATGCCACTGTTGAGCTCCGTGCCGCTCGATTACAGGGCTCTTCACCTCATCCAAGATTTGAAATTATTCAGTCATAAAACTTGATTTTAAATGTTTCGGATTATTGTTCGAAAAAAAAAGTTGTGTTCAATTTCGTACGAAAGTTAACATTGATTTTTGTACCAAACTTACCTAAATTTTCTAAAAATATTTTAATCACCTGCTGAAAATCGTTTGAGGCGCTGTTCATGTTTACCCGAATGCAGCCGTGCCTTCACTTGGACGATTCCTCAGTGTGCTTTCGACCCGTCAGAGCGATAATGATTGACCGTCTTCAACTGTGCCAAGCCTGTATTATGTACTCAACTCATCACGCCACGTCGATTCTTCATGCGGCTAAATCGTTTTATAAGTTATTCAAACGTAGAGTAATTATAGTTAAATAGTTGTGCTTCATCCATTAAATACAGCACACAGCTTTAAAACAGTAAAACAATAATTTAAAATATTCCAAACATGTTTTTTATACTTAAAACATTGATATTTTGTTCAACAACCTGACCTACAAAAAAAACCAATTGTTTTATAGCAAAATAATCGCCGTTCTTTTATAATTTGAGGTAAATGTCATATCGAAAGTTTCTTTGGCGAACGTCGAGTGTTGGTCACAAAGCCGGCACTGGCAGTGCTCAGTTTGTGTTTTACATAAACCATTAACTTCAATTTAATTTCCGAGCTCGTTTGAAGCAATTGATCTCTGCGGACTGCTAGTCCGTTGGTGACATTCTAATTGAAAACAGCTGGGCAGAGGAATGCACACACGCTGCGGTATGTCTCTTGCAAAGGGAGTTCCACCACCATGAGTGCTAGGATATTAACGAATGGGTCGAGAAATTTGCACGCAACCGTAAGCGGGCGGCATTTATGCCACCACAAAGCACCGTGTATCGACCCAGCGAGCGAGGGCAGTGAGATAAGTGTTTGTTGCATTTAGTTTCACCAACCAAACAGCGGTCAGCATTTCGTCGCTGCAGTTGCATTTCATCACATGCTAATTGGGTTGCATCGATACGGTAATGCCTTGGCCGACATTGAAACATTGCGCGCGGAATGTGATTTGCATTCAAGGTTGTACAGCCGAAGAAATGCTACGATCGATATGCTACAGCTGTATTTTTTAATTTTGGAATAAAAATGTTAAATTTGGAGTTTTAATGTTTTTGAATGGCGCCATTTTAGCTACTTTAGTATACGAGTTATAGCAAAAAACATCGTTTTTTTCTTTCCACTTGTTTTTATCTCTGGTTGTTACTTTTACCTTGACCCGTTTCCAAGGCATAAAGTTGTCTATGTGCACTCACGTCACACCTTCTCCTGCAACGGCGCTGTGTGGGTTTGATTAACATTTAAATGGATGTTCCACGGTGTCGACAGCACAGACAAAAATATGTGCCATAAACTGTCGTCAAGCGCTGTGCTTGAGAAGGTAAGGTGTGATTTCTATCAACGGCAGCAATTACTAATTTTTCATATGTTCGATTACAGTAAGATCGTGTTGTCTCGAACTTCCTTGAGATAGTTAATCTTCAATATCGATAAACTTCATACAATTCTAGTCGTTTAAAACATGCAGACTTAATCTTATTAAAATTGTAGAGAAGGGCCAGAAACGACTTGTTGCATTGGAATATCCAGAAAGCTACCGTGAAGATTAAATGAATCCAGCAATCATGATATAGCAACAAACCTTATCTCTGTCTTGTAGAATTCAACACTCAAGGCATTTATTTAATCCAATAATCATATAGCTTACAGCCACAAAAAAGAATTCCACAGTTCAACATGTTTTTGATAAACACTTCATTTAAGTATGGAAAATCCTCTTGCCATCTAAGAGACACTTGTATTAGGTTGGGGAAAAAGTGTTTCATTAGTTTTATGGTCTGGAACCGGACAGTCCTTTGACAGCTTTGGCGGTGATTTTTTTGTTCCATACTGTCATATTTAAACAGTTTCTCATCTTCAGTTACTTATTAGTTGATAGATAAGTAACGAAATATCGATCACTGCAGCCATTTACCAATTAAAAATAATATATTATTTTTTCTCCAATATATTCATATATTGAGATCTTTTATCTTAAAAAGTAACAAATTGTTCGTTTTACTCTAGTAGATAACAAATATTTATCTCTATTTTACCAATAATGTATGCTCAGTACAAAAAGGAATGTTTCTGTAGTGATAGAAAGCAAACCTCATCACGCTTCGGAAAGCAAGACATCATGAGTAAATAATTATTCATTAATCATTCCTTTCGGCGAGGCGAAAACACATAAATCTGTCGGAATGTGTTGTTTGTGCTTACTTCTGTCGCTCTCCTGTTTTTTTTTTTCGATGGTGTGATCCTAATTTATTATTGAAATCGTCCCCACATGTCATTGCAGAGCACAACAAATACGAATCAACTTGCATAATGCAATGGTACGAAAATAGATCGCTTTCTACGAGACTCTGTGGCTTCTACGGGTCGCTTCTGAGTTGGTTGCTTTTTTTTCAACCAAGAGCATTCCATGCAAACTCCATCTCCTTCTTAGGAAGCGATAATCAACGTTTTTTTTTTGTCTTTGTTTGTTCAAACAAAACCACATGTGATGATATATTTGCAATCTGGCAGAAGTTTTAAATTTAAAACCACTTATCTACGACGTAGAGCAGCGCGCTAAGATAGCAATTCCTAGCGAATTTGCGATTGTGGAGGGCCCATTTGTGTCAAGGTTTTCCTGCTAGAGGCCTTCCAAAACGGTTTTCGCCCAAAACCTCATCAAGTAGTAAACTGTAACATCACCAAACTTCAACCAAAAGTACATCGCTTTCAACCGATAGGCAGCTTTGCTTGGATGTCACTCCGTTCGTTGTCTTATCACCATGTGTTTGTTGTTCCAAGATTGCGACGAATTCTTGCGCCTTCTTGGCTGGGTCGTACGTATTTCAAATGAGCTGGGTGTGTGTTTTTGAGGAAGTATACGGCACACATTTGCCATTGGATTGTGTGCAAACGTGTTGCTTCAGTGAGACTATAGGATAGGCCAGAAATCGGAGGGGGAGGGGTATCATTATGTATTCCGGCCACATATCACTTGATGGGTAGTTGCAACAGCTTCGACACTGAAATGCATGCAAATGAAATGCGACTAACGATGGGCTAATGTTAGTGCCCGATTCTTGAAGTAGCGTTTTTTTTGTAGAACACACAAGCGAAACATTGTGAGTTGTTGGTGTTGCAACTGGACGAATGTACTCAATTGTCAACGACACAGAAAATCACACCCCAGCACATGAACACTTGTGCATTTGAATGCGCTGTTTGACTGAGTTTTAGTTTAGTCTAAAGTCTACGAATTGCGTACAGTACCGTTTTGCATAACATACGAGCTCCAGTGAATAGTATGACACACCGCCGTGTTCGTGATCAGCTGATCACGTTTTTGCAATATTGTCGCGAGGGTAGTTAAAAGATTAGCTGCAAACACAATCGCCCCGTGGAACCACTTAATTAATAAATTTATGGCAACTCGCCATTTTTGAGAAGTTATTGTGGGAAAGAAAAAATCAAGACCCACACGGATAAGCCATAAAGAAATATGTTGGATGTAACCTGGAATTTGCAATGCATCTAATGTATTTTATCCATTACAATTTTAACATTTATCTTTAATATATCTCTTAAATGGTGTAGATCATCAAGATTTTAAACTTTGGTCTGTATAAAAAGTCATTATTAAAATTATTGAACACTATTCAGTCAAAAGAACAATCGCACAAAATAGAAACAATCCAACAGAGAAGTGAAGAACGTTACAGTTCGGCTCAATTAAATCCCTCCCCGGTTTCATTTCAAAGTCTGGCTGATGTTTGCATACTGCTGAATGAATAACAAAACTTTGACCGAGTGGTGTAAGACGGAACAAAGCGTTCAGTTCAATGAACTTTTCCGCTCAGCTGTTTAGCGTTAAAGCGAGCCGTTCGTTCGTGACCTATTATGCTTTCCAACCCTTTGCTCCAACATGGTTGAACGCGCATACTAATTGACTTTCTCTCTTTCCCTCGCTCGTGAGTTTGGTTGAACGCTGTAACCGGAATGTACATTTTATGCTTGGGTTTAATTTACTCTCCCTTCCTTCTGTGTGATCCTTTTATTAGAATTTTCTGGACCAGTGTAACCCGTTGGTATCGTTGGAACCATTTTACGCCATCCGTTCGCAGACAAAATGGCAACGCGACTTGAGCCATCGTCTCTCGGACACGTTGGTAAACCGAATATCACACGCCATTCGATCGTTTGGAACGAGTGTACGTGCTGTATAGTGGTTGTATTTGTTCCGTGATGGTTTGGTGATTATATTTGTCACCTTCAATTCACATCCCCCGGGCGTAAGGGTAACGGGTGGAAGTGGAAAAATTTCAATACCCCCAATGTCTACGCCACTCCAGTTGTGCTGTGTGTGTTTTCTTTGCTCGGTTATCATCAGCAAACATACTGCCATACCCCGGGCCGTGTTTGCACATCAATGCCCGCAGCACAACACCCAACATCACCCGACAAAACGGACAACACTCTGCTGTATTTGCCATTCTAATACACACATATGGACCTTTCGCCCTACACGACGGAGGGCTTTCTACGAGTACGAGTTTGGTGGCGAGTTTGAAGCGCGCCCCAATCCGGCAGGGTACACGTGTGCCCTTTTAAGTAGACAGGGCCGGCTAAAGTGCCGCTTGTAGTTTCATTGTGTCTGGTGGCAAAGAGCGAAGAGGAGTCTGAGATTGATGCACTGAATTGTGTGTACCGTAACAACCAATTTCGAACTGTCAACGGTGGATTGAATTCATTATCTTGTGTGGTAATGTATAGATAATCTTTTCGATTGTAAAAGAATGTTTCTATCGTTTTGTATCACCAACAGTTATCTGTAGTATAGTGGGGAGCTGTGAAAGATTTTCTCGGAATGTAATCGGGATTATAGTTGTAAAATGGTTTGCGAATGAATAGATTGTTAGCAACGTTACAGCGTTTATTTATCGTCAACACAGTCAACATTGACAAGCGAGGTTTAAGATGAGGAAAGCGAAAAAGACGAGTATGTAGTAAGACGTTATCATCTGTAGTCCTATTTGCTCGAGAAACAGTTGCATTGATAGACAGCTGCAGCACAGAATCAACTTTGTTGAAGCCATTTTTCTTGGACGTAATCTACTCGTCATATTCCCTTATCAGCACAATTGCAATTGTAAGTTCTGGCGTTGTTCCATATTGTTTGTTTCCTTTGTGCAGTTCTGGTTTGTCTATTGCTAGAACTCATCGACTTCGACGCATTCCTCAAAGCTGATGTTCCAATTGATTGGCATTAGATATGCGTAACGGGTTTGAGAATATAGAGAGTTCTTAGAATTACAACTCACTTCACGCTTGTCGTCTACTCAAGTTGATGTCTCGGTTGTTATCGGATTTGAACAGATCGTGTTGAAATTGATTATATTTTACCTTTCGATTATCAGTTTACGAACGTACTATTCCTGCTTCATCCTCCACCAGGCAATGAACAGTTACGGCTAATCGTTTTGAAGATGAAACAAGGTGACACGCATCCAATTTCCAGCTGCGGAGTATCTTGCAGCAACGTCTCAAACGGCTGCCATTAACGTAGCAAACGAGCGAGCACATTGTTTGTATTTTGTGCACACTACACTGCATTCCGGTGCGCTTTGTGCATCGGAAAATTAAGCAGCAACACCCAGATCGAAACGGAAAACCAATATCCCGGAGCTGCAAGCAACACCGAAACGATAAAGAAATCGGAGCGGGAAGAGATCGCCTGAGAGAAGTGTACAAATAAATTAACCCTAATTAATCGCGCAGGGAAGCGAAATAACCGGTGGCCGGTGGCCTGCGGCTGCACAGCGAGAGCAAATTTAGATTAATTAAATGGACGATTCATCTAACGGCGGCAGAACGACCACCAACACCACCGGCTTGCTGATACTGGAGCAGCAGACACAGCCCCTTACCGCATCGATGGCACCCTCGCCGAAGAACAACAACGGCACCGCCACATCGGAGGAACAGCAAAACGAACGAAGAATCGCACGGGAGATGGAAGAGGCAAAGCGGCGCATGAAGAAGCGGGTAGATTTCATGGAAGAGAACCTACCGCGAAGGGATGACACGTTGAAGACATCCGATGCGGTCGCTTTTCGAAGTGGTCCTTACATGAAAACAGCATCACATAAACCGATTAGAATGACTAGCACAATGTCCTGGGGTAGTGACGGTACGCCGGTGTACGTGGGGACGGTGTCCGATGAAGATTTCGAGCAGCTGATCGACAACTGCATGCAGGGCCTCGAGGAGATACGGTCCGACTCGGACTCCGACTTTGGAGACGATCACGGTCTACCGCCACAGCGCATTTCCGGAGCGGGTCGTCGTGGAGATGCGGCAGCACAGCGAAGATCGGTCGGAAGTAGCAGTAGCAGTGGTGTTGGGATCAATGTTGGTGGACATCCGTCTGCCTCGTCCTGGAGCGATGGCAGTAGTACGGTGAGCGACGTGGAAGAGGAAGTGGATCATGAGCAGCAGCAGGACAGTATGTTGAGGACGCGCGCTACTACGGAGCATGCTCCGGTAAACCTTCCACACTCGATGGAGGTGTCTGGGGCACCGTTCCGAATGCTAGTTCCCCCGATGAGCCCGGGAAGGCGGTCAGATGGTACCGCGTTGTTCGGACCGTCCTCGTTGCCTATAATCCTTCCTTTCCACGTCCGTCGCCGATTGTCCGAATGTCGCGAAGAAGATGAAGAAGACGAGAAGCAGCAGCTGTCATCACATTCCCCACCATCAGCTGCGCTCCGGTCAGCTTTTCCGATACCCTCGATCGTTATCGGCCCAAGCAGTGATGCTTCACAGGAAGCGGACGAGATGCAGAACAAATCAATGCAGGATGAAGAATCGGAGGCATCTGTGCCGCGGAAATCGCGATTTATGGTTACAAAGACAGAGGAGCAACAGGAGCAGGAACAGCACAAACAGCAAGAATTGCCTAGTCCCAGCCCAAGGCTACGACCGGAAACGATCGCATTGCTCCCAGTAACAGCCGCTCAGAATTCTCAGACAATACACTTTCCCTGCAGTAGTAGCCAACCGTATGGCACCAACCAGCGCACCTCCGTTCGTTCAATTTTCTCACCTGATGCAGCACCCCATCTCAACACGCCCCACCTTGATCGGCGCTTCTTCGACACATCACTGGTAGAAATCCGTCCACTAACTCAAAGCCGGGGCTCGCTGTCTTCGGCGACGGGAGCCGACACAAGTGGCTATGAATCTGGAACGACCACAAATTCACTACCCAGGGAGCAACAATCGTCAGTGGCTGAAGAATCTCAGCCAAGCAAGAGTAACATTCCGTTCGTATTAGATGAAGTGTGGGTAAAGCGACCTGTTCCGGTAATCCCTACCACATCCAAAGTGAAAGAAGGTGCGATGACATCGGGTGATCGTGCTGTAACCTTACCGGCGAATGCGAAACCCAACTATGCAGCTTTTGCAGGCAGTCCCGAAAAGCAAAAGTCTCCTACGAAGGCAGTAAGTTTAATTGACATGGGTGTATTGAAGGGTATTGATCAGTTTTAAAGACTTCGATCTGTTGCTCGATTTTTTTCCCATTAGATAGATTTCATTATCTTGTTTTTATTCGCATTCTTGAGCGCCATGATGTAAAGCATTCGATTTGTTTGATAGATGTCCTTGGCGTGTGATAGTAGTAGCGTAACCTAACCTAAAAAGATAACAACGAACGAACAAAGAGGCCTGATAACACGTACAGTTAGATTGAACTTAAGATGCGTGAATATTATTAATTTGGTTTTGTTTTCTACCCAGGATGCAATCGATGGAGCCGTTGCTGGAAACTTTCAGCGTCCTTCGACAGCTCCGGCCACTTCCGGTGAGTCGTCAACGCGTGCCTCCAAAAAGCAGAAGAAAACCGAGAAAGAAGCAAAGAAGCAAGAAAAGGAAGTGATGAAACAAAAGCGTGAGGAGGCACGCCGACTTGAGAAGGAAGCGGCCAAGCTGGAAAAGCTCAACCGCAAGCACGAAAGCATATCGCGTAGCTCGGAACGAGTCGGATCTGGTGGTCGGTCTGGATCGTTGGAGAGGCGCCGCAGCGGGGAGGAAGCGCCCGTACTGAACCAATCGACCGTGCACGGTAATGATTTCTCCCCGAAACTAAGACCGTTAATGAGCGTTGTCTAATTTGTTTGTATGGTTTTTTCTGTCCTCATATATTTTAGGCATTGCCAGCCCGAATCGGAGACCGACAATATTCGATGTGTTCCGGCCGCGGAAGGGTTCCGATTCGAAGAAGAAGAAAGACGATGGAAACAAATCCGGCTCGGACAAGGATAGTACCGGTATGGGTAGTGGCCCTATCACAACCTCCGGGGGCATAATGAACAGTATGAAGGCGGCCCTACACGTCGGTGGACGGCACAGCCACCAGCATCAACAGCCATCGTCCGCTCAGGGAGCAACCGCCGGTGCCGCTGGATCGAAAGTGCGCGATGGTTCGGCACATCCACATGCAGGCAGTGATGCACAGGTAGGATAATAGAGTAATTCATTCAAGCGGACAAGCGCTCTTCTCACGCAAACTGTTCGATTTGTTTCATTTTAGTACTACCACACGGTAACGGCTGTACGGCGAGCCGACGTCGGCAAGTCTCCGATGACGAAGGTGATGGATTTGTTTAGGCACCGTTCCAACTCGGCCGTTTCCGAAGCGGATAAACGCAAAGCGGTAAGAATTTTACGCTATTTTTTGTTTATTTCTAGACAAGATGCAAATGAATCTTGATGTTGTGTCATTTTAAACGGGAGACAAAGAAATCTATCTCCTTTATTATGAAATGGGTTTAGAAGAAAAGAACAACAGGAAACTTCCTTCTGTGTTATCCTGTTGGTTTAGGGCACGGCACGGATCCATAGATTTTTTTTTGTTTATATATTAGTAATGGATGAAAAATATGTGATATGCTCTTTTTAAATAATGTTTAACGTTAGTTTGGGAGTAGAAATCCTCTGAAATTGAACTCGCTTCGTTATTCAAAGGCGTATAAAATCCGCTCGAAACGTGTCATGGCTGCAAACTGGTCGAAATTTTCTGACATCTAGATGGCGCTAGTGTCACTGCTTACTGTTAGGTTGTTGTTCAGGATTTTATATTCTACTCAAGTGGAATGAATCCAATTAATCTTATTTGATGATTTTATTACTTGTTGGTAAACTTCATGTAAAGGAATTTATAGTTTTACATATACCAATAATAAACGATACACTATTATACTGCATTATATACAAAAAAGCAGTGAATATTATGAAGGCGCTGATAAAAGACGTAGATAAAAGGCGTGATGGATGAATGATAAATATTCTTTAAAGTTTGATTATCAATCTCACATGGTATTTAACGATCTATTTGATACCTTGGCTTACGTGAAAGAATGCAAGTACTTTGTGCATTAGTGTGAGCCGATCTCAAAGCACGTGCTGTTTGGAAAATATGTATTCCGCCGTTACAAATTGAGCAATTAAATTTTTGTGGGCATATAATCTGAACAAATAGCCCTTTTACGGTTTGGTGAAGGAAACGTCTTCAAACCAACGTGAATTGCATTATAGGTTAAGTTTAGGTTTAACTGTATAATTGTAAGCAATAGCAATCTTACCAAATAGGTAAAATATCAATATTATGAATATAATGATTAAAAAACACCTTAATTTCTTCAGTTCGTGTGTCTAACGAACATATTTCAATAATTTTGAGTTTTGTTTTCAATTCTGTTTTATTTGCATGGCAGTGTGTTGAGCAAACAGAGTTTTTTATAAATTTTTCTTCAAAGAACACGTAACCAGCTGCATCACGTAGGGTGGTTAATTCTACCAATATTTGCACATTACGCAATCGAATGTGTTTGTTACACCGTTCAAAGATCATTTGGTTGAGTAAACTAAAAACACAAAAAAAAACAAGCAAACAAATGGTTATGAGGCGAAAGGCTTCTACACATGACAGCAGGTCCCATTTTTAATCGAAGGTGATAGAATTATCAGCTATTACTACTCCATAAACACGCTAGTAGATAAGCAATCGATACGCAATTATCTGTGCCCAGCGATCAAGCAGCAAATGGCAGTACATGGTGGCCCAACTAAAGCACCACCGTTTGACGCTGTTAATTACGTCAGAACAAGAGCGGTACAAAGAGCATCGCTGCTTGAATACTGATTCGAGAGAGTCTTCAAACAGTTTTTTTGTTGGATTTCTATGTTTTTCAATTAATTTGTTTGCCAGCCTCTAGAGCCATCCCCTTTACATCGCAGGTGGATCTCAACAAAAATGGTCTCCACCACTCATAGCTTCTCAACCGTGTACGGCGCAAGGTCAAACGGTGGCTTGTTTGACGTACGTACGTTACCGGACTGGTTGCGACTTTTTGTAACACCAACAACCTACCACCGATCGATCACTCGCGATGGCGGCAGCATCCGATTCAATTACTTCTCCACCAGCTCTCCAACCACCGAACCTGCGCACCGTTTGCAAAATGTTGCAGGCTGATGGAGCGATCCGTCTCCGCGCAAGTGAGACTGGTGGGCATCATACGAGTGTCACTGCGTGCATATTGAGCGGTGTCGCGACGAGGTGGATCTTTATGTCCTTCTCGTAAGGGTGCGAAGAGCAGATTCACCGGGACGCGGTGTTTCAACTGTGTGGGTATGTTTGTTTTGTGTGCTGTGTAACGCGTTTGATAGTGAAAGATCGGATCGATTACGCTCCCGGGGCTCTATTTCTCTTTCTCTCGGTTTCTGCCTTGACAGCTAGTACTACAAGTTAGTAGCGAGTCGAATCGTACCTTTGGAGGATGACGTCGTCGTCGTTGTTGTTCGGTTTGACCGATATCGCACCGCGCACAGACAAGCGCGGTTCATTTCGAGTGAATGTGCGCGTTCTGGAAGGTGATGACGTATACCGGTACACAACACTCTTACGAGCGCTTATGGATGTCACGGCGTTAGGTGCCTGACACTGTCTTTAGTCTCGTTGTACATTCCGTCTGAATAGGTCGCGCTGGGTTATACGTTCGGGTGCAGGAATTGGTGAATATTCAACGCGAACGTATGTTGATCGGTGAAGCTCAATTGAATTTGATGGTTTGACACAGGAAAGCTGTTCAAATGGACAGATGAGTTTGGGTCTGGTGGAAAACCACGTGTCCGTGTGCCATACCATCCCCGCCTGGTTTCGGAACACGGAAGGCCACGGTTGTGACCCAGTTTGTTCTTGAAGCCTCCCTTCTCCTGTGCGACCACTACGGTGCAGTGTGAATGCACTTATCTAAGGCCGACCGTGCACGACCACCAGAGGCAGTCTCCGCCATCGTCACAAAACGAGATCAAGTGACGGATAGGCACGCGCTTACGCGTAAACGTGTATCTGTGTATGTGTTCGGGCGTGCGCGTATGGAAACGGGATCGTTGCATCGAGCATTGGCCAGGTCGGTCATGTGGCTCAATATTGTTGTAGTTTTGCCACCGTCCAAAGCATGATCTCGATCACGGCACTGCTCTCATCGTTCGCTCACCGCGTGCCAGCGTGATGGCTTTGTGATGTGATCGACCGTCTAACGCCAGCAATCGATCGTTGCAGTTGGTGGCATTTTCTCGTGCCCACCAACAGTAGTGCAGGGTCAGTCTGTGGTGCTTGTTTGTGCGCGTATTGGATAGGAAAGTGAAACCGTCGGGTTGATTCCAACACGAAGAAACCCAGCAAAGTGACGCACAACGGCCATCGAATGTGAAATGTATGTGAAACGGAAAGATGAACCGTGCGTTAGATGTCGTGTGACAACGTTCCGAAGTGAAGTTTTAGATCGCGATTCCAATTGCTAAATCAGAATCGCTTAGTAGTGGATACGCTTACGAAACTTCCGGTTTGGCAAAGAAGCTCATAGAGAATAGCTGCGTAATAAACGTGATCTTCCAGGTTTTTTTCCTCACGAAGTTTTGTGCAGTGAATCGCTTCGGATTTAATGTGAAATGTTTAGTTTTATTCTTCAACCCAAGATCGAAAATGTATATTTTCAATAACAAACGAAGGATGTTTTCATTTAAAAATCGCCGAACTGTACTTCCGACTTTATCTGCGAACACAGTTAAACATTTATATAACATCAACAGTGCTAAACTAAATGATATTTACTGGTACAATGAATCAGTTGATTGTTGTTTTTTCTCTATGACTCCAGTATACGGTTATCAGCTGTTAAAAGGGTGAAACGAAAAAAGCCCGTCCAACAATATATAATATATGCACCTACTTGTTCGTCCACGGATGTGTGTGTTTGTGCAATAAAGCTGCATTTTAAGTACTCGAAGTTACCACTGTTGACAAACCACTATTTATAACTATCGATGTGTTTGGCTCTTCAATATTCGTAAAAGTTTTAATAAACATTCAACCAAAGAACTTCACCTTGTTGAGTCATTCAAGACAAGTGTCTCTAATGTTGAAAGCGTGTATCTATGATTGTCCGGATTACAGTACCGCGGTAGCATCCATTTTCCATTAGACCCTTTCCAGCTGTTACAGTATACAGTATCAAGTGTGTTTACCTCCCCCAGTCCCATTCGCTTAGAGGGAATAGATTTCGGTTCTCCTGAATGCACTTCGCAGTAGCTTCCTTTGGGATTGAAGGTTGCAACTGCATGCGCACTGAGCTCATCGCAGTGTTGCATTATCGCATCCCTTGGTAGCGGTAAAACAGTAACGTGGGCTTATCGCTCTTCAACACCTACTCGGGACAGGGCTGGGACAACCGGGACAAATACGAGCAGGACTAAACTGGGTCCGATAATGAATGGCTGCTTATAGGGCAGGAAAGGGCAAATCAATAGCCTATTGCGCGACGGGTATCGCAAAATCACTTCAAAATGTTTGCCTTTCTTTCGTGTCCCTCCGGGATGAACTTTCAGCGGCGCTTGGATGGAAGAGTGCATTTTGCTTTTTGATTGCCGTTTAACTGTGGATTGTTTCGTAACATCCTGTTGAATGTTTATCAGTGAGAGGAATTACATATTTATTGACTACTCAAACTAAATATAGATCGGCAATGAAACTTCAGGGATCTTGTAACAACAGCACTGCTTAACACGTAAAAGTTCAAAATTCCATTGAAATACAGCCAAAACTAGGGACAAGTGTCGTAAAATGTCCCTCCGTGGTAAACGTTAAATTTAATTTCGTTTACAAACATTGGTACATTTGTCGCAGGTTCGTGCCCTTTTCCTTCTCGTAACAAAGCACAGCGCGTATTGTGTACTCACTCGTCCTTGAGGGAGGGTATAACATAAAATCTTCAGTAACCCGGGACAGAAATACTCTAACTATAGCTCGTGCTCGTTGATGATAAAATTGTGCGAAATAATATTGATTCTGTGGTACAACGCTAATATTTAACGGCTCGATACCTGGTGTTTGCTCTACATGTTTTGCACCGCCAGCTTTAAGAGCTGATAATGCGGATGACTCTGTACGCGCCATCAGCCGGCGGTAGTAGAGGGCCTCTATTTGTCTGCTGATAAAAAATGTTCCAAAAGAATTCACACTCTCCAGGTGCTGCGATTGCTTCTGGTTCACTTGCAAAGACGAACACTGGTTGGCTACACCTGACGGAAATGGGTTATAATTGCTGCTTCCTGCGTTGGTGTAGTGCTTTTGCAACGAGTACTATTTTAAGCAACACTTTTCGCATTCCCCCTTAATCGAACTCTGCGTATTGTTTCATTCACGTTTCGCCTTGCCGTCTCAGTGGGTCTGAGTTGTTGCTCCCGTTCAATTGACACCTTGTTTAGGAGACAGTTAAGGGTCAAGTGTGTTCGCTAAAGCGCTATTCTACTCTATTAGTTAACAGCTCCAGCTGTATCATTGGCAGAAGTGCAGCAGATAAGTTCTTCGCTCGATTAACACCTTCCACGACACAGCAACCGCATTCACTTAGCGTGCTGTTTTTCTTTGCGAAGATCATTTCTGGTATAAAAAAAAAACCCAATAATAACATCCGAGGGTACCGACCAATCAACCGAGCGTTGATATTCGCTTGAAGTAAAGAGTAAATATTTTTTCAAGCCATATTAATACTTTCCTTCATGAAAGATTTATTTGTGTGACGCTAGTCGCTGTTGATTTTTCGAACCGGAGTTTTGGAGCTCAAAGCGAAGTATATATCGTTATTGCATCTTCCATTCAGTCGATGGGAGACTCTAATTCTGATGAGCAGAATATGTTATTTTCTTTTGAAATGGCTCAGATTATCCATACTTTAATATATCTAAACCAGAGCAGTTACCAGTTATCGCAGAGTTACTCCTCTAGACTCAATTAGATATTGAAATGTTATATTAGAAAGATCGCTGTTTGAAAAACTGTACTCTAAAAGACCTCCAGCCATTGTTTGCATTTGCATACATTACGCGATGCATGTGTGTGCTCCAGGGAGGAGTTAAATATAAAAACCGCAACGATACACTGATGTACCGAAAGCACGTGTCTGTGGCTTCGTCGGTGGAGAGATGCATTTCCGACGTGTCGTTCTCAGGCAAATTTCCAACCAGATGTATGACGATCGTACGAAACACAGGATGGAACGATGGTTGACATGTTGATCTAATATATGCACCATCGGGGTATCTACGGGTGGTGAATGAGCTTTATAATTGCGGAACACTTGTTGTATGTGTTTTTGTTTTCAATAGTGTCTCGTCAGTGCCTGGGTAGAATTGTTCACTCACGGTGCGATGTAATTTCAGACGATCCGCGGTGGATTAGATTTTGTTCGCGCTCGTGCGGAACAAAATGTCTTTGGACTGTTCCGTGTCCCTGTTTGTGGTAGGATGGTGACATCGATTAGAAGTTACCCTTCGTGAATAGCCATGTTGCCCTTACACGTAATTAAAGCCGCTGTTTTAATCTCAAGTGTTTGGTGAGACGGTAATAGTTGAAAGATCTAGACAAAAAGATCAGAGAGATGAGATGGTTGTACAAATAGTAGGTATATACTAGATTCATTATGTTCTTTTATTTCTTCCGTATCAAGTATTGAAGAAGTGTAGAATATAATAACTTTATTATATTGTCATATGTTATACGCATTTCGGTACTCAAACTGAAACAAAATGGACTAAGTTAGACTACTCTGCAAAAATGTCATTAAGGCTTATCTTCAGAAAATAAAAGCAGAATCTAGAAACCCTTTGGAGATAAATAGAGAATTAAACAAGGCAATGGAAGAGTAAAATGCTGATAACACACTTTAATTGAACCTGCTGTCTGGTTTGATTATAATCGATTGAGCAAAATTTTTCTGTTTTTGCGTTGTTTTGTGTTATCGCCAGCAGCTTACGCGAGTGCACCGATGGAATGGCGTATCTTTGCATTTTCATCAAGAAGTCTCACTTACAATCACGTGAGTCTAGCAAACGCACAGAAGTAGCACGGTGAAGAAACAAAACAAAACCAGATTTCTTTTATGAAGTGAAATTTTCGTACAAGAGTCGACACGATACGTTGTTTCCAGAATGTTTACGATTGCTTCTATCTGTACCAGCAACACAGGCCACGGGCAATACAGCCAGGTTGATTGTTGTCAGCGTAAACCACGTCAATTGGTATGTTGTTTTATCGCTGCACACTAAACCTTCGACTCAATTGCGTCAGGGATTCTCAACGCAACTCCCGGGTGGACCGTTTTTATCAACTGTGCATCCATTGCAACTCGCCTATGATCAATGGTTTAAATTAGGAACAATCGCAAGGAACTAACACAGTACAAGCATTGTACCGACCCACGTAACCATCAACAGTGTTGAAGAAGTCTTAAAAGCGGTTCCCTGCATCTAGCACTTATCAATTCATCAAGCACGATGAGACGGAAGTGGTTTCACAAGAACAGCAGCTCTCGCCAATTGGAGTTCCGTTCTGCGTGTCTATCCATTGCTTTCGATTGCAATTGTTTTGTTTACCCACGCAAGAGACAGAGCACTCGCTTTCAGTTCTCCGCATGCAGGTGGACGGATGGGTTCGGTCTGTGGATGCGCATTTAGATGCCCGGTATGAATATGAAATGTGATAAAGTGGTAACCTCCCCCATGTTGAGGGTGTTCGGTCCAATTTGCCTCGTTTTTTTTTCTTTCGCTGTAGTTGGAACTGGGTCTAAGTGAACCAGGGAAGAGTAAAACATTGTGAATGTTTATAGGAGCAAATTCTAGTGGTAGATTCGTATTGCCAGTCGGTCAAACATTGATGTTTCGTGTTTTTTAGTGTTGTGTGCATTTGAAAATAAATTACGTTTTGTGTAAGAAAGTTGATAACACAACAGCCAAAGTGTCTAAGGTGGTGTTCACGGGTTATAGCGTGTGTGTATATGAGAAAATCCTTTTTTAAATTGCGTGTTTGTGTGATACTGCCACTCGAAACAGTGGAGAGAATATAGCTAACACAATCAGGTCGAAATATGTCGACCTACCTGAAGAATAAGCTGCTGCGGCGGCAATCGGGCGGAATGGAACTTCCCGGTCGTCAACATCGTAGCCGTTCGTTGGACGTGGAAGCCCTCCAGAGGTCCGGAGTGCAGGCATTAATGATTGTAAGAAAATTGTCACATTAAACCAACAACATATTATTTAACCCACATAACATAAAAGAGGAGTAATATGAATAATATGATATCTTAACTTACAATCAACGGACCGCATCAAGATTCACTAGTGCATTGGAAAACAATATTTTGTTTTTATCAGCTTGTTTCTAATTCTAAATTTTATTTCCTCTTGCTTTATTTCATAGAGAGCTGCCGCACAGCATCAGCAACAGCTAGCCGTCCAATGTAAGTAGATGTATTTTTAATAATTTCTTGTTTTGTAGCTTTATAAACGATCGTTTAATAATTTTAAGGTACGTTAAATGCATTTCTCAGGTTGAAATGTCATCGACGAAAACAAATGACATGACGTACCTGTTTACTTATATCACCTGTCTGTCAAACTAAACGTGAACAATAAGCATCAGTCTAGAATGGGCATAACGGCCGTTTGCTCACAATTGGTAACTTCCTGCACGTGCAATTTGTCGTTACGCGTGTGTTTGTTTCTTCTCTCCTGCTTGAATCGCATATTGCTCCCTTTCCGAATGCAGTTGGCGGACACTGTGCATTTATTGTCAAAAATCTTCTGATCGTTCACCATCGATTATGTACGAAATTTTCTTACATATATTAAACAGTTTTCCTTAAATCCATATTGAAATATTTACCGTCTTGTCAACTTATCTGTTCCGGAAACATTTGTGTGCAAAATCAAATATAAAGAAGGGAGTAAACCATCGCCATGTAATCATCAACCCGGATAATCGAGAAACGGCTAAACGCATGCCCGTCATCCGATCAGAAGGGTTGATTACGCATTTGTTTTGGTTTTGCTGTTCAACCGGCTGCGTGGTACTACGAAGGATTGCACGCACACATCGGCCTGATTGTTGCGTTGGTATGCTATCCAACGAGCCTCCTGGCTTGGATAGTGTGCGTGTGTTTCTGGACCTTCGTTATCGGAATGTGTGTTTAGCTCGCTGTTTATAGATGGCAAACAATGCGGCCCCTACGAAGGGTTAAACCGAAAAGTGTGTAGCGAAATGATTGAATGAAGCAAAAGTGTGATAAATTCGCGTGTGCAGAGTGAAGTGAAATTGGATGTGGAGTAAAATTCCGCCGGCTGACTAACGTGAGCGAAACAAACATAAAGCCAAAAAGTAGAGGAAAAGCGCATCCATTCGAGAAACTTGTTGTGTTTTAGAGTAACCTTGAAATGGTTTTACGGTAGCAGGGTGTGCGTATGTGTATTGGTGTGAATTTTGTTTTGTTTTCTTGCCGATTGCGTCTTACTTTCCTCGATTGTTCTCTTGTCGTGGCTCTTGTTATACCTTCTTTGCCATTTTATGTTCCATTTTTTCGGTTGCTTCTCAACAGAATTTCCTGTTATTGAAACCGAATATGGCAGCAGATGTATGAAAAAAATGGCTAGATTCTGTTAAAATGAATCTAATTTTGTACCGGAAACCACAAGTGCCATCAATGTTGTTTACTTCATTACTCCAGCTGAAGGTCGCATCGAGTCGAGTGTGTTTATCAGAATGACTCATTGCTTGGGTTTGGGTAAATGGTAAAATAAACGTCAACTATCGATGAAATTTTTAAACAATCGCATACCCCCAATGTTTGATTGATTGTATCTTGCAGTGTGTAATCTTAAGTTTGCACACAAACAAACAAACGCACTCCCCATAACACCTCAATACGCCTTTGTTTTTAACGTTTTACCGGGCCGGTGAAAACTGGTTGTCTTGTTTGTTTGTTTCAGTTTTTGTGGTATTTTTTTCAACAGTACAGCAATTTTCAGGGTCGCGATATATCTTTTCCTCTGGGTCTATTGGTTGTTTTGTTATTGCTTATTCCGTTAAACATTATCTAACCCTTATGACACACTAACATACAGTCCGAGTTACGACTAGACCTTTCAGTGGCGATTGAGAACAACATGAACACAACAACCGGTTATTGAGAAGGGTGATCAAATTTTCTTAAAAAAAGCAAGGAAGACATGTGGTCCTTATTGCGCAGCTTGAACACATTGAAGCAGGTACTGAGTTTGTGTTGGTATCAATTTGAATTGTAAAAGCCGGTTCAATACTATGTCATCCATGAACTATTGTAATTTATTCTATTAGATTGAAGAAATCGCATTATGACTTCATGGGAAATCATGCATTTTATTCTAGACAGTTCTAGAAATTGCAATTCTTATTGCAGCACACCATTTAACATGGGTCTGAAGCAAAGGAATCGGGAAGGTGTAATGCGAAGATGGTTTGTTTTCCTTTAACGCCGCATCCGAGCGGTGTGTGTGCGTTGCGTGATTTTATTGTACAATGAATGTAACACGCACACATCTAGCGTATTATTTAATCCAATGGACAGCGTGTGTGTTTCTTTACACAACTTATTGCTAGCACTATGGGAGTCAGCACGGGAAATTATTGAAAACATTTTTTTTCCTAGTTGAACTTTAGAATAATTATCTGAGTCTGACAAGGAGTCTCTTGAATAACTTTTGTATGTTTTTTTTTTAGAAGTTGCAAGTTAGAAGTAAAATAAATAACCAATATTGCTTTTGTAATACATCAGTATTATAATTATTTTTCAAAAACTTATGCAAAAAAGTGCAAAATTGTACAAAACATATGATATGTGTGAAAGCGATATTGTCTTTCGCCCATAGTGCAGTGACGTTAGGGTTAGTTTGGTCGAACGCATTCGCGTCTCACCCATTTGCTCTTTGGTATTTGAAGCGGATGAAAGTGAAAGACGAAGCTCAAATTTACTCGATTGTATCATTGCGTAGTTACATTTTTCTATGCAGCCAGCTGTAATTGAGTGTTCAAGTGTTCGCTGTAAAATTCGAATCAAAACACCGAGTGTTCTTCAAACTTTTCTTGTGTGGTATGCTGGAAACCATCATACAACGAAGTGATAGCGGCACTAGTGTACGATCGCAGTGGTTCCATTTTATTCTAATAGATACGAATCTCCCCAAACCTGCTATAAGACACTGAGCGAATGTTTCATGTGTTGTTTGTGTGCGTGCCTGTGTGTCCTATTGTTTGCTGAGTGTTTTATTTTGTTTTTGGGAAAATTCCATTTTATACTACGAAACCTTCGGTGTAATACCTTAAAATCTCCCCCTTCCGCGTCAAACGCGTGTCTACGTGACTTTCGGCGCTCTCCACCACGGGCCTTCCGAGAGAGCAGAGAAACCTCCAGATGCGTGGAGCTCCACTAATACGCGTGCTTCTGACTATTACGTTTACCCAACGTTCAAACGCAGCCGTGTTTATGCAGTGAGTGAACAGGGTGTGTGACCCACCAAACTAAGCTGCATTTAAAACCGTGCGTCTCTTTTCCTCTCACGATCACGATCAAGCATCTATCGCTGGGTCTTCCCTTACGCATGATCACGATCGTGAGAAGGTGCCAGAGCATTCTCCATTGCTGCGTGCATTTGTTGAATGTTTTATTTTACGCACACTTACACAGGCAGCTGTTTATTTGTTGGATTTGCTTACACTTCTCCGATCTTTTCCGATCATTGATCACTTCCACCCGTTGTCACACCAGATTTTACTGTTTGGGGTTTTACATGTACACGCGTATCTGTTTGGTGATGTTTATTGTGCAATCAATTTCACCTTCTATTCAATTTAATTGTCCGAATTGACGCCGTTGGTCAACTGATCAATTATAGTGTCTCCCTCGGGACACATTTCATGAGCAGCCAGCGTGTCAGTGCGCGTCAGAGTGAGATAGTGTTAAGGCAATAAAGTATCCACCATGAAAGATCAGGGTGACAAATAAAATCGCACGCGTGCCAGACTGCATGATTTGGGCAGCGCTTGTGATCTCGATGGGACCAAAAATAACTTTTTCAACTCCCTTGGACCTTTTGTGCTATAGTTTTCTTTTTTCCGGATTTGGGAATTCTTGTATTTTTCCTGTCTAATGCCATTCCCTACAGGAGACTTCCATTTGTTGTTTTCGGACATCTTTCAATCGAATAAAATTGATCACAAAGACAATCTAATTTGATTGCTTCCGTTTGGGCTGGGAAAAAGATCCTTCCTTCAATGTTAAGTGAAACAAATGTGATGTACAACGAAATGAAGCAAAAAGTTTTAAAATAAATTTCAATCTTTTTTTTGTGTCATCATCTTTATTATCTCTCTATTCGATGAGAATATATTAGCCTTGAAGGAAGGTGTTGTTTTTTTGTCGAAACAAACGCGAAGATAATGTTTTATCGTGTAGTTTTGTTCCATTTCCTCGTCTGACAGATTTGATTTCTCTCTACTTTCGTTCTTTGTCTATCATTTACACGTATCTTTCTAAAGGATTCAGCACAACTTTAGATAGTAATTAACCCTTAGAGAACACAACGTAACAAATGTGTACATTCCATTCCATAGTTCGCCTTGGAACTTGGATTGAAAATGTTTACTTCCTATCAATATTACCTCTAAAAGGAGACATTGCAATAACAAGCCAATCGATCTTACTAATGGGAAATTAATTAGGTTTCTCTCGTCTTTTGATTGATGATCGGAGCCGGCACATAAACTCCTGCTTTATGTTAGTTTTATTGCTGACATATTCTTGCTAGCATATTTGTAGTGAATTGAAACTGCAAATAATATCCGGGATATTTCATTTAATTAGTTTTATTTGTACCAATGACTGTAGAAGAAATCATAGGAGAAAGGCAAAATAATCAATATAGTTAATTAGAAATATTGTCCTTTCGTGGAGCGTGAATAAGTCTCGGAGACTTGAACGTAACATTTGTTTATGTTCTACCTTCTAAGAAAAGTCTCCTCAGCAAACAGTAAACTACCAACATTCCACTTCCTGCACAACTTGTTTGCATCCTACACGAGAAAATATCCTCCGAAAAAAGGGACACTATTTCCCAGAAATCAGCAAAATACAACTCCGGTTTGGGATCAGTGTTCCGCACATGTGTCCACACCATGTCTAAACTCTACCAACATAAAGTTATTTGACAAGAGTAATTTGTAGATCCTTGGCTTAATGCTTGCCAAGGAAGAGAAACATCCGGTGAGGTCAAACAAAAAAGGATACCCACCGGAAGAAGCTTAGTGTTGCTCCGTTGGGCACGTGTCTTGCCTTTCACGCTTGCGTATGGTTTCATTTTTCTTGGTAGAATTATGCTTTTTTTCTACCTCAAATTTTTGTATAGAAACGGTACGACCTATTTTTATCTTTCTTTTTCTTCAACACAAACATAACCTTGTCTAGCAGCGAATAAAAAGTGCGGATGTAGCTGAAAAGCCCTTCAATGATAATTCTGCTGAGAAGCAAAGGAAGCACAATAGGTTTCTATTCATCATGACAGCACAATATGAATACACCGAGAAATTGTCAGTGAGCGGTGTCGGAAACAGCGAACAAATTACACTACGAAGGTCAAAGCGAATGCAACAAGCGAACGGGATGATTCAGAAACTATTGAACCTTTCTTTCGATTTAAGGTAGAAAGAAATACAAAAGTCTATCTTGAAGCTTTGAACATTAAAAAAAGTCATTTGGCATTCGTTGACCACCGACCGCCTCAGGGTTTTGCGTGCATATAAAGCTGATCATCTAATTCGAGCAAAAAAGAAAACATTGGCAGTGCAAATTACCTCAGAAAAGCTATTTACTCACCCGATAACATCCTGCACGGTGGAAAACGGCAAGGAAAGTGGAGTGGGAAATTGTCACCTTTTTTCCTTCCTGCCTTTTACCTATACCCGATGGAGACGCCAAGTCATCCATTCGCGTTCGTCCATCCTCGCCCAAGGACATGAACGATTTTCACTCTCACTTTTAATTTGCCGAACATCATCGCGTAGCTAGAACTCATTTCCCCTCGTGTTTGGAACTCATTTTCTCATACTACTCGCAACTCATTTTGTGAGTACGCTCACAGTTCGATAAAAAGCTTGCTGAAAGAATGCCACAATCCAAGACTGTGTTTACATTCCTCATAGTATGTTTTCAACTACATTTTACAGACGTATTGCATGCTCTTTCTAGCCTACGCTTGTTCTCGTTTCGATTGGACCGATTATTGCCGCGTCTGCGCATTGTTTTCAGCGTTGAAGTGAGGTATTTTCCCGCGCTTGGCATTTTCTCGCTACTCCAGATTTTGGGGAGGGAGAACACGGAATAATCATGTATACGGTTGAATGTCACGTAGGCCACACAGGATGATGTTTTGCGTCGTTTCTCCTTCGGATATATCGAGTTTTAAAGCGTTTTCAATACTAAGGAGCTTTTTTTTTTGTAGGGAATGGAAAGACATAGAAGAAAATGAAAAATTTTCGGACTTTTTCCTCTTTTTAGAGGTTCATCCATGAAACCTTTTATCTTTCGTGCGGAATCAGTCAAGGGGAAAAATGATCTCAAATCTCCGTGCAAGGGTAATGGTTTGATTTATCTTAGTTTTCTTGCTCAATTATTCGATAGCAATCAGAGGATTTAAAATCCCTCTTTTACGTGTAACTTTACGGGAGTTGAAAATCTTCTACCCTTGACATGGATTATATTCATTAAGCGAAGCATCAGAACAATGAGTCCGAAATTGCTTCATTTAATCCCCAAATCTCTGTAGAACTTTTTCTGTTGTTATATGTATTATTTGAGTTTTTTTGTCCAAGCAATTGGGTAGAGATTTCGTTATAAACATTAGGAGAATTAATATGTGTAGTAGCGTAACGTAACATTTTTTCCCGGCGTTTTCATTGTGCCGTCGTACTATCACGCTACCGCCATTGACTTATCCATTTGTTGCACGTGATCCAATTTCGTGTGCCTCCGTCCGCTGGCTCTGTAGTATTTACGTCGCAGAATTACGACACACTCCATGCCGGCGACTTGTTTACTATTTCCATTCAGTAAAGGGCCTCCATAACACGACAACTCATCCGTATACCTTGAACAAACCGAAACCAAACGGAATGTACGAGGTGGCGCCATCGTTAAAGTCTTGCGGAAATGAAAAAGTTGGGTTCAAGATATGGTCGTCCTACGACACTTTAAAGTTTGTTGCTGGAAAGACAAAAACCATCGGTCCAACAATGGAGTTAGTTCACGCAAGTCTCGTGACTGTTCGGTACGATACTAGAGGTACCGGGGCCGCCGACCCCACCTTCACCTCACCGTACATAATTTTGGGTATAGCGTGGTTCTCCTTTTCGGGTGCTCAGTTATCTTACGCCGATGAGATGAGTGTACGGTTGAGCACGAGTGCACCCTATCTGAGATGGGTTGGAAAATCTCGCCACAGCAAAAGCCCATCCAATACGCGTTTAAAACTCGCACGAGTCGGACCTAACCGGAAAAGTCACTATCAAACAGTTCCACGAGACGAATGAGAGCAAGAGGTTGATGACGTTCTCGAGAAACAAAAAAACCGTGCAGCACGTGCAGTGATGGTGGAACGGTGAGAACTACGGTGCTGTTGCTACCGCTTCCGTTGCGGAAGACACTATCGCATATTTGCGATTTGGCGAAAATAAACAAACGCTATTATATAAGAGTGGAACGCCAAAACTGTAACTCGCCCCGTTTCTCTTGTGATCTCCTGTGTCTGGTGTTTTACTGTGTGATTTGAAGTGTTGGAGGTGCTAATTAGAAGTTGTGAGATTTACGAATCGCGTTGACTAAGCATCAGAAGGGAAACTAACGCAAAGCACGTGAGGGAGGAAACCCTTCCGCATTGACCTAAATATTTTTGGGGAAATACGCACGCATACCAACATTCAGCGCATCTACACACCGTGACCATGTGACTGATGCTTCTGGGTAAAATTCTCTTCCACTCAATCGCACGCTAACAGTCAGGAGTGTATGAATTCTTTCGATATTGCCGAGCTGTACATGTGTACGCTTATCACAATGAGCTTGGCTTTATCTAAATAGAACGTTCTGTATGTTACGATTGTTTTGATGTTTGAACATGTCACAGCACCTGATAGCGCCGGTGAGATAATTATATTCCCCGGGACACATCTCCACAATTAGGAAATAAGCAACCGTTTTAAAAGCTTTTTTCTTTCGTCATCATCAAATGTGTTACTGGGAGTTAAAACAGTGCCTAGAACTGTCAAATATTCCTTCGCCACTACTTAAATGCAAGAGTGTTGTGTGGATGAGAAACATTCCCTGTGTGATACTGAGTGAGATGATCAGTTCTCATTCTCACTACTGTCATTGGTCGATGTGTTAGCTGTATCTGTTGGCATTCGGACAACGGTATACTTTTATACAACGCTTAAAAAAAGGAGAGATTCTTCGGGATGTCTTGATTTTCATCGTGAAGTACTTTTATCGCCGAAAGTGGCTCTCCATCATCGTCCAAAGGGCGTACCTTTGCCTCCACCGCGACGGTGGGATGTTAGATTACGCCAAAAGGTGAATGCTAGTATCGATTTTCTCATCTCAATCTTACGGGCGCTTCTTTGGATAGCCGGTCTCCGGTGTCTCGCCACAATTGTTCAGAACATAAACTGTTTCTCAGATAATGATAATATTTTTCATGCCGCGTTAAGGATGATGAGATTTTTTCGCTGTATTTTCCATCCTATTTTGTAAGCTTTTTAAAAAAATCAATGTTTTTGATAAGATTACAAAACAGGAGAGGAAATATTGTCACCAGCTTCAGTCTTCCTTAGGTACATAAGCAAAGAAATCTGTTTCATAGGGTAAACAACAATACAATCTTTTATTCATCGCAGCCAAGGGAAGTTCATAAAGTTTTTATGATGCCGGTTAGTTTTTCGGATACAGTTTCCTCTAGCAGAACAAACTCTCGCGTTTGGTCACGCGCCTATTTGGAGCTACTAACGATGGCGACGGACATTTTTTTGTGTTATGGAGACATTATTGATTTATCTCCTCTCATTATCATCACCATCTGTAGCAGGGTGATCCAGTATTATATGATGATCTGGCATCGTACACTCACTACAATATGAAGCGTTAAACGCAGCTTTTAACATATCATTTCCCTAACAAAATGTGTACTCTTGGTTCGCTTTGGAAATAGAAAATAGGACAGTTAATTTATAGCAACGGAACGTATTTTATATGTGTGCCATAAGATTGTAGGATACTAATTAATATTACTCTTTTTCTTTTTCTATCGCCTCTGCAATCTCCGAGCGTCTTGAAGAACTGAAACTTTGATTCAACATTTTTCGCGACTGTTTTAATGAACAGTCGAGTTGAAGCGAGTTTCACTTCCCAGTTTTCATGAGCATTTCTCGTCTTTCGCCGCAAATTTATTCGCTTCACTTTTTTATTTTATTTTAGCGTCTCATTTGTTCCACATGCTTATGCCAGATACAAGCGTCAAATTGTCTGCCCCTGGCCGGGGGTGTTTAATTTTGTTTTAATCGTTTTACTTTCCAGTTGGGGATCGTTTTAAGTGCATTCTTGGCCATTTTTGTTATAGCGCTGCTCTTCCCTCACGCCTTTCAGCACATTCCGAATAATGTCATTTTAGAGTGAAGGGATTGAACAGGGGTTTCAGAAAATGAAACGAAACAATGCCAAAACAGAAAATAAAATAAACCGAAACATACAATTCCATTTGCCCAACCGTTCCGTGTACCGACTGCTGTCAACTGATCGTGGTGTGGAATAGCTTTTGGGAATGGATTGTGCAAACGAATGCAATTGCAACATGACCGCCAATCGTCATGGCAGTGCGGAGAGGATATTCTTTTTATTTGTTTGTTTTTTTTTTGTTGCTTCTAATTGCGACGTACTTATACGCTTAGTTTACGCGTGTATGCACATATGTTTAGTCAAGTCGAGAGAGGAAGTTGGGTGTCCGGTTCAGCAAAACCTGTATATTATTTGGTTTTGCTCCGGTTTCCTTAAGGTATTGGTATGTGTTTAATATTTCTGAAACTCTAGTTGCAGCTTCGATCAAAGTTAGTAGGTGTGTTAGCACGGTATATTAAACAGAAATAATATTTCATACGAATAAGAAAAGAAAAGGAGCTTCGTTATAAACCTGAGACAATACAACAGAAAGACCAATTATAGCGGATAAATAACGTCTGATTCAATCAAAATCATTTTCTTACATCGTTCCTAAGGTATTGCGCAATTGGCACTCCCTTAGCCTTTGTATAACCTTTTCCACACGATCCATTAGAGATCCTAACCTAGCACAGTAATAAGTTTTGTAGCCAGTTCACATATCTTATCAACCATACGAAGGCTTCTCATAGCCTTGGTGTGCGTGTGTGTTTAATTAGATGTGATTGAATTAATTTACCCAAACCAACCGTCAATCGAAGACAACAGAGTCTATTCGCCTCACTGTAAACTTTATGGGAACAACCGATGCCATTCGTCAAACACACATGGCGGTCTTATGAAGCAATCAACCGAGAGAAACGATTCTTTTTTGCATCCCTCTACAGGGAAAGGGTTTGTGGTAAAAACTATAATCAATAAATGGAGGAGGTTGATTCTCCTTTTGTATCACGCCCATTCCCGTGCATTGTGTTCGGAGCGATGGTTTTAACATTTTGGCAAGTGTTGCCCTTTCCAATAGCTTCGTTTGACCGCAGAATCATTTTAAATCGATGTCTAATGAAACAAAACATTCCCGCAATATGGTACACCCACCGTCTATGAATATTGATTTGGTTTTTTTCCGTTGGTCCGCATATTTGAGCCTTTAAATACATCGACAGCCCTCCGTAAGACCTTGACATTCGTGCAACGTTTGGATGCCGAAATTCGTTGCCAGATGGATCGATTTTCATGCGTTTTTAAACCCTATGTTTATACGAATTACTCAAACTAGTGGCAGACCTTAAATATGCTTCTTTTCTGTATTATGCGTAATAGATAAACAAAAACATTAATAGCATTAGAATATGATTTAGAAATTTGCAAATTTCAAATTCTTTTGCTTCTTTTTATAAAATATACGTCTATCAATAAGAATGGACATAAGTTCTCGCCATCAATAAATGAACACGGATGTAGAGATCTCTTCAACCATTGTTAATACCCCGAGTACTCAAATCACTGATGATAAAGTTGTTTAATTAGGCACGATAATAATCTCGAATGAAGCATGCATTTCATCATCCAACATTGCATGCGATGGTTGCATTTGCTGGAACCAGAATGTCACCACATATTGCTAAGGGATGCGCGAGATAACGAGCAAAACTTCACATTGTTGTGGCATTCCAATTATGTTTGGTCCTGCATTTCCTCATAGCAAAGCGTAGTTCTGATTCCTGTGTTTCGTTGCCATATATTGTGCGAGCGGGATGTTAGAAATTGCGGTAATGCCTTTGGTGTCATTTTGCACCACGTGAAACGCTAGGAGAAAGACAGATGACAATAAATGGACATCACAACGCGTAATGATGTCAGGTTCACCGTGCCATGTTCCGTCGGCCATCCTTGCTTTGCTATGTATCTTTCATTTTATTTTACACTGAATTCCTTGTTTTCATGATTGTGTTATCCTCCTGCAAAAAGTTTTCCTTGAAGCTGTATTTGTTCGAACATTTCGGGGGAAACAACACGTATAAACTTGGAGTGAGTTCTGGTGCAGCAGAGTTAGTGCGAAACCGACACGATTCCTCCATAAATTAGCACGGCAGGGGGTTGTTATGGTGTGCGAAGGTGAGCTTTTAGAGTAGATGGCAGAGTAGATCGAAAAAAGGAATTATGAAGGAAAGCAAAGGAACACTAGCAGTAACACCCGCCATCGTTGACACGATTCTGCAGCAACAGCTGGTTTTGCGCTTCATGTTTCGCATTAACGTCCCAGGAGGGGACATTGGGGAGACATGAGAAAAAACGGCAAGTTGGTCCGGTTGAAACCACCCGAACTCCGTCATCGTTCAGTCAGTGCACAGGAGCCCAGTAATTCAGTCGTTGATCGTTTGTTGAACACGAACGACGCGTTATGGAATGCAACTGTGCCGTTTGGTGATTCGTTACAAAGGTATCCTGATAAGAGTCGATTTACAGCACAAAAACTATAACGTCTGGGATGAATATGTTTACGCAAGACTAGCAGCACACCGATAAGATACGGTTCGGCTCTGCTGGATCTTTAAATAATATCCACACGTGTTCTAATCGTGTAACAAGGATAAAGTGTAGTGACCACAGTTTCGGGGAGCTTTAAACCGCTAGAGTGCGTGTCTACAAACGAAAAGGTGAATTAATGTGTGTCTTTATATTGCGATAGGTTCAAACACAAGGAATCTGCAGAATGTGACTCTAGTGTGTGTTAAAAGTGTTCCAAAACAAGAAGTTTCCATCTGCAGAACGCTTCTACCAACCAACGTGTGTGTTCATGTGAAAGTGAGATTTATCACGAAGTCATTTCCAAGAGTGTGTAAACAGTGCATTTTGAACTTTCCCTCAACCAGTGTCGACACTTTTTTGCATTTGCTAGTGAAAATAAGAGATTAATAATCGAAACACCATGCACGGTATTCAGCATCTTTTTCGGCAACATGCTCTCGAGAAGCAAGCGAGTGCAGACAGTTGGCATTCGGCTAACTCCTCGAATCAGGTACTGCAAGGTTCTACGTCAACAATGTCGTCGACGTCCTCAGCTGCTCATCACCGACCGCCGAACGAACGATCACAAAGCATCGACGAGTCACAGGTGTCGCTAACAAGTGAAGGTAGGTTCGTGGTTAGACCGACGTTGTTGATGAAGACGACGATGTCTGGCTACTTGCGTGTGTATGGAATTCTGAAGACACTCAAAATGCTCCTGAAAAAACAACAACAACAACAGACTACTCTAAGGAAGGCTAAATGCTCTCAAAAATCCGCTGCACGAGTGGCGCTTTAGTATATTTACACTCCATTTATAGGAAGTGTTTTGATGCTAACAGCACCAACAGAATTGTTTGCTATATTTGGCAGAAAAGGTTGTTCCGTGAATAGTCAATTAGTAGCCACGCGAAAACATGTCGCAATTTCACAAAGGTTAACAATCGTGAGTGTTTTATTTTCACCCGAATGATTGTCACTTATCGTGCAAGACAGATCTTTTGTGTTGAAATTACAAAAGGACTGGAATTAAATCGTTCCAATAGCTTTTTGTTGTCTTTTTCTATACACACGCGTGCATGCTAAAAGCATCGTTTAGTCAGGAGAGGTGCCTTCGTCGCAACAAGTTTTTTAACTTATTTTACACCACAAAACAGACTATCGGTTGGCGTCGAGTCCGCGTCACATTATATCCGGTGCGTCAGTACGATCCCCGACGTCACCGCAGGAGTATTACAACCTTGGCGTCTCGATCCCACGTGGCCGCAGATCTCCGGAGAGTCGCGGTAGCCAAAGCTCCGATGTGAGCGCTGGAGCGAATGGGATAAAGCGTATGTCCAAGCGTACGCCGGATCCACGGACAAATGCTTACAATCCGGTAAGGTTCTACGGCTGTGGTAAAGTTTCGAATGGTACACTTTATCCTAAAACTCTCCTAAATCACCCACAGAACGCCCGACGAGGATCGTTGGAGAGTGCTTGTTCACCGCCGAACCACCATTATAACACTGCCGGCTATTTCCCGCACGATCTGGACGACATATACGAATACAAGACGGATCATCAGTATTTCACGCACACCGGTGCCTATCAGCATCCGGCGTACCCGTTAACCTCCGACCATCAGCGAAATTTGCTGTTCCAGCGCAACCATGGTTTCCAATCGTTGGACGAGTACGCTTCGTCCGGCGTGTCCAGTTCGAATAGCTCCAACAACCGATTGCTAGGCTATCGGAACCGATTCGATAACAGTAGTTTCGCCCGGAAGCTCACACAAAGTATCTCCCAGAGCAGCATCGATAGTGGCCATTCGTCGACTTCAAAGTCCTCGAATAATAACAATAGCCACGAAAAGCGAAAAAGCGAAAAGAGTGGAAACAATCATGGCAGCCACCATCATCATCATTCGATTACGGAGATGATCAAACATCTCGGCAAGAAGGCACACATTTGGCCAGGTGGGCGTACGCGCCACGCGTCGATCAGTGAGGATCACCACACGGAAGAACGACGCAGTGGTGGCGGCGATGGTGATGGAATGATTGCTCCACCGAAGGAAGACTTCCGTACGCGATCACGTTCGCTTGATGTTGATCAGACGCGCCGAATTTTAGACGATTGTGAATCAACGTACAAAATCTATAACAAAATACTGCGTGAAGGTAAAACTGCTACCGGTAAGACGAGTGCCTACACTAATTATTTGCAGTCAATAGAGTAGACGTTTATGAAGTTGTGGAGAGTATTGTTTGGACGTTACGATACTGAAAGTTGGTTAAACTGCCGTACGATTCAATGACCTAAAGCTTCTCCTTTATGGGAGTTACCGTGTCTCATTCTGCAGGAAGGTACACATCAAATTCCCGAGGATATTATGAGACATTATACATCACGATCATAAAGTGTAATCGAGGTATAAAGGAGTGCTAGTCCACAACAACGAGCTGCCAATTATCTCTGGTACCTTTGTTGATCTCCCTGCTACTACTACAAGACGCACCAGAGCGCAATCTTTGTGTTGCTTCTTCGTCTCCCTTCCCATTTCCGGTTTTATTGGTGGATGTATATAAATAAGCAGTGTGTTTTGTCCACCGCAACCACTTTTCGGTGTTGGGTTGTTTCCCAAGCGGCGCGCTTACGTAAGCGTGTGTTGTCCCTCTTGTGTTTGACTGTTAAAGTCGCGTTGGCGTGTGGCCAGCCACTTTTGGTGTGTAAACTGTCTCCCAATCACAAACCGCCAATGTTTTCGTATCTGTTCGCTTCGTGCATCGCATTGTGGGTTCAGTTAAGCGTCGCAGAAGGCGCATGGGTGTTGTTTACATGAGTTTGTAAACAGACGGAATTTGCCGGTCACTCGAAACCGCACAATCCATGGTGCACTTTTGATAATTTAGGTGAAGGAGCGACGACGCGTTGTCCAGAGAAGTCTTAGTGCACGTCCGCAATGAGATAATGGAAGCTGTGACGACGCATATATTTGCTATTGAATTGGCATGTTTAAAAGCCGCCAGGCGTATTTGGTAGCGTGTTCTGTCAACTTGAAGCAAAGAATTCCTGAATCTTCAAACAAAGTACGTTCAACGGAGTTTATGTTTGTTTGGTGCTATGCAAGAGTGATGAAGATAAAGTCTTCAATCTTCAGCTTTGTGTTGATGAAGTCAGCTTTCTTCAGCTTTTGTGCCTGAATGAAGAACGATTGCCTATAGTAAAATATATTTGAAGTGCTTCTTAGAGAACTATCCGTGAAGTCGGCAGCAATCGGCAAATATTTTTCCATTAAATCGTTCGTTTCGCCTTAAAATCAAACAATTTCAAGAGTTTGATGTATCTTTCGACCTGGAATAATCAAAACATGAAAAACATGTTTTGTTGCATTCGATTCCGAGCGGCAATGTGCTAGGAGAATGAGGATAGAGGCAACTGGAAAACTCTCGACTGTTTGTGGATGTGGCCGGATTGAAATCGATAAACAACACAAACAACTGGAGCGAGAACTACTACGAAGTGCGCGCGAGAGAACAGAACCGGCGATTTTGTTTACGAAGTGGAGGCACGTCCAGTCCAAGCCCGCGTTCTTGATGACGGCGTCAGCGAAGTATGCTATTATGCAAATTTAGCTAGGAGTAGCTGCGTTTTTTCAACACAGCGAGCTGGTTAAACTCCGCATTCGCACCGGTGTATGCAGATCGCGCAATAGCAGCTTCATTCGCAAACGACGAACGACGCTGTATGCAAATCGATCCGTTTAGAAGTGTCCGTTTGTCCGGTTTGTGTAGGTTTGGAAGTTGATCGAACGGAAAAACGTAGTCTTTTACGTACTTGTGTCGATGTTGTCTTTTCCTATCGGTATGGCGATAAATAATTGCTGGGCTGGGCTTGGGCTCGGTGCCGTATCGAAATTAATATAGTACCGTAATTGGCTTAATTTATTCGTACGCCTACTGGAAGAGATACAATCTAAACGAGCGAATATCTCGATAGGTCAGTGTAAACATATGACAGAGACTTACCCCTTTTTTCAGGCAACACTTTTCTTATGATCGTGTGTAAATTGCGCACTACGCCACGATATCTCACTGACCTGCCCCATCAAGATCCAGTATGTGACGTCCTAGGGGACAGCCATAGCAACCTGGAGGAGTTTCCCGTGGAAGCAAACCGGAACTCTTTGCTTCTCTGATTTCTGATATTGAGTAGTTCCCCTGTTGCTTCAGGTCCAAATGAATGCAGAACGAATGCACGCTAGTTAAGCTATTACGCCGTCTGGAACACTCTTCCCCTGCAAAACCGGTCATCGTCGACCTTCGAGCTAAAACATTGCCCGGTCATTGTCGACCTCTTCCCAATACCGGCGCGAATTTGCAAATCAAACTCCTTTTTTTTGCTTATCCATGACTATGTTCCCTCGAGAACATTCAGCGCCGTTTGAACCGTTGCGATACATGGAATGTGCCACGTCGCGATCTGGACAGTTTTGCAGGAGCGTAATGGACGCGTGACGCATCAATTATCGGAATGGGGTTGTATTTTTTTTGTATTTGTTGTCAAATCGGTTACTCACTTCCTCACAACGCTCGTTGCCGTTGTCTGTTGTTGAGGATGTGTCCAACAGGTCATGTGGCACCCTTTACGTTATTGCTAAAGGTCGCCTAAAAGCCCATTCACCGCAATGAGTTGTTTAAGGTGGAACGACATGACGTGGTGATGGAATGTATGACGAAATCGAACAGAGAAATGCATTTAACGATTATATGTAGATTGTAGCTAAAGACACTATATAATAGACACAGCATTCTAACAAGATTTGTTACCTACCTTTTCAACAGCCGCTCATATGCGGAGAGCTTCAGCCGAACTGGCAGAACGACGGCGAGCATCGCTAGGAGCAACGCGAGGACTACGGGCGGACGGTACGCTTGATCCGTATCATGCAGCGATCCTGTTCCGTGACTCAAGAGGGGTAAGTTTATGAATAATTTATATCTAATGCGGAAATCACATGCGATAATCCGTAGATCGATTGATTCGAATCGAGCAAGACGTTTCTGTATGGTGGTGTGCAGATTGCATACCCACTAGGCGCAACGCGAGAACAGTGAGCTCGTGGTTGAGCGACAAGCACAACCGTCGCGCTGCGGCATGCTAGCGCGAGATCTTTTCTGATGTGTTCGTAATGAGATAATATTTAGCCATTGTTTTCTGTTCCACTTTGTGAATTGGTGTTTATTTACATGCATACATTCGCGCACATACGTATGACGGAGATGTTTGTTTTAAGTAAAAATAATAGATTGCTCTCACATATCGATTGCTATTATTTCATCTGCATCTGTTCGTAGCTTCTTGGCGACAACTGGTCCAATGAATATGGTTCCAATTACCGGCACATTTGTGCTTCCAGGCAATCTTGAATTCGCTACTCGGAGATGTCAACCTGTCAAAGTTGACACGTGAATTGTATCAAATTAGCACCCTGTTTTCCATTTCCAAGCTACCAAGCACAAGCCTCCACCTAACGATGTCAATCGATGCAATCGCTGCGCTCTCGGACAAAGGAAGATCTAACTGGAAATGGAATGGATGAAGTATTGCTATCTTTTTCCCATTCCAAGCAAAGATTTACATTTCGAAGATCGTTCTGGGTTACAGCGTCACGACTGGCGCCAATCGCGGTCTCCGTAAAGTGACAGAGCGACGGCAGGGTCCGATAATTGCTTTTACTGCACAATAACCTGCGTGTTTGATTGCTGCGCACTCGACGTGTCGGTGTAGCGATGAGCCTATTGACGATTATTGGAAGGTTGTCCGTGGGTTCTGACGATCAATGACAAGGGTTGTAAAATTGATTGTAATATCCAGCCCGCTAATGAAACAATAAAATTAGAGACATGACTGCACTCGATTGAATATTCCGATTTGCAGTACAGTCGCCATGTGTGTGCTTGGTGCGTTTAATAATTTCACTTAACGCCCGAAGACTTCTCGATCGAAGCTCCAATTGTTTTTGGCGTCAACTTGTCTATCACGCTATTAATAAACTGAAAAATATTGTTGATAAGCATTCGTTGCCTGCCTATAACGCAACCGTCCCCTTTCACCGATTTGCTTCCCGTGCACCCAGGTCCATGTTTTAATTGAACCAGCCAAGAAACCAGCGTGCGATGACTAATTGGCAATAAAAGTGTTCTCTTCTTCCACCGCGAACAAGAAGATCGTACATTGCGCAATGGGGCAACGTGCTAAGGGGAGGTGTACTGTAGAAGGTGTGCTTTTTCGTACACTCACCATCGCTGCCATCTTCACATCCAAAGCAACAATCTCAGTTGTTTACTGTTTACTTGTTGCCCACACAACGAGGAGAACAAGATTAAGATCACTTAATCATTTAACTTTTTTCTCTCTCCTGTTTTAGGGTTACGGAGATTATGGGTGAAGTATCTCGTGAAACGAACACTTGGAAAAGTTACTTCTTGCTTTCTATTCTAGTACGACTGTAACACACAAATCTCGGCAAAGAACTCATCTTCTCCTTCATCAAACAAACAGTACAGAGCAATACGTGCGATACGCAATAGATAGAAACGCAAACAAAATCGCACCGAAGCAACACCGGTAGAGCCGCTGTGATTGGTCAGCCCCTGAGATAAAGTTGAGTCTTATCGTCACTATCCGGTTAATCATTAACCTTTCGCATGTGAGCGATAGGCGATGGCTTCCTCAGCGAGTGTTGAGGTGCGAGTGCGTGCGCGATTCGTTTGTGTGCACGCACACGTAATTGTTAAACCCTCTCGCGATATTCGCAAAGCTATTCGCTGCGACGTTCCGGGGCAGTAGGCAGTTGATAAGAAACAATTTGCTCAAGCCGCTTTGTGTGTTCGTGTATGCGTAGAGTATGAACAAGCATTTTTCTGCCATGCCACCTTCTCCGCGATTAGAACGCACCGTTTTGTTTGCTGGTGGCATTTTTGTATGGGATATTCGCATACACTCGCCGCTAGGGGTAGGAGTTGCCAGATTGATTGGTTCGTAAGGCACCTCCATCGGGTCAATATAATCGTGCTGCGGCGTACATGACGTCACTCGTCAGTTTGCCGGTTGTTCGCACCCACTCTAATATTAGCGTTACGTTGTCCGGGTGCTTTGTCCAGTTGAGTTCTACATAGTCTAGACGCAACAAGCATCATCGTGCATGCAATGGAAGGTTAGAAAATGCAACCATCTTGGGCGCCATCTCTAAAGAAGTAGATATAGCTCTGTTTCGATAGGCAGATCGTGTATGTCTGTAGAGGTTTGTGGGTATGGAAGGGAGGGAACAGGAAGAGCAGAATGAGTGTTATGAGATTGATAGTGAGAGGAGTAACGATGCGGCCGCGAGACCAGCGCATGTATATGTGTAGCACGAGTTGTGTATTATGGCCTCGAAAACATCTACCGGGCGGCGCGCAGTTTGAGTTCGTACGCTCGCGAAACCAGACGCGATCCGCGATCCGCGAACCGACAAGAAAAACAAATACACACGCACACACTCAGCCAAAGAGCGTCACAGTCCGGTGTTGCAAAATTGTAAGACAAGTTGTTCGTTTTCACTGCGTGTGCCGGGAAGGACTTCCGTGACGTTCCCATTTAAATCGATCGTTTAATCGAGTTTTACAAGCGTTTGCTATTGCGGGTAGCACCAGAAACGGAAAGCTATTAAACGATCGTGTGTGTGATAAATACACGGCACGGTGTATGTTTCATTAAAGTGCGTGCTAAAATTCGTACAGTGCAGAAGATAGAGCAGGGCGATGTAGAGCGTTGCTTGTGCTTGCGTGATGAATGGGGAAGAATGATCACGAGGATTGCATTAACCATAAGACGGACCGTGGCGCACCGATAACAAGACGGCGTGTGACGATTTTATTTTTCGCACATCACCACCATCTTCCTCTGCACGTGTGTGACACTGTTACCACCGTTCCATGTGCTCGTAATAAAATGTCTGTGCTACCCGGTATGTGCGTTGCGGGCAATCGGAATTAAAGTTCGTCGCAATATAAAAACCGGCCGCGTGCCCAACAAGAAGTTGTGCGACCATTTGGGCCCACCATTTCAACGCACCCGAAGAGGTGTGTGTACGTGCAATGTGTTGTTGGCGCGTGAAGATAAAAATAGTAACAAATGCGAAAAGCCCGATCAACAACTAAACCGATTCTCTTCGGTTTGTTACTTGCTTGGTACCGATAGGTGATTCGTCTAACGGGTAAAGACGTTTAAAGGTAGTGCTCCTCTGGTAGTACTCCATAGGGATTTCGATAAGCAATTAAATTAAATCACCTGAGGAGGGGAAGAAGGTGCAGAAGGTGCGGGAAATCGTTCTACCCAGGAAGTACAACCCAATCAGGATGCCAATAATCCGCCCGGATTGTCGGTTGTTGTGAACTCATTTGTCAACATAGCGACTTCTTCAAGGAGGGAGTATGTTGCCTTTTATTGGTCACTGACTCGTCGATCGGTTTAAGCAGAAGGGCAAAAAAAAAACGTTCACTCCGATCAAATTCCAAACCCGCACCCGCAGAGGTAGTAGAGGTTTTTGAAAGGGTCCTTGAAATTGGTCAGAACCAGTTCATGAAATGAGGCTGTGTTGAGCGGTGGGTCTCATTCCCCGTTGGTCTGTTTTTGCGTGCTGAGTGCCATTTAGTTTTGGAAATTACCAGTATACAGATTTTACTGTTGTCGATCTGGGTCGACTACAAACTCTGCATCTCTGCGTTTGGAATGTGGAGGAACTAGTCGTTTGTTGACCCATGTTGGGGAGTAAAGATCAAATGTGACTTGATTGCTCAAGGTTACAATATTGCAGCTTTTCATTTGGAGATATATAGGGATTTCGTGAAGAAGTCCAATGTCTCGTGGATTTTAGTCTAGTAGATATATTCGAACCGGTTTCTATTGGAAAACCCAGTAACACATTATACGACCAGTTCAATCTAGTAGAGTAAGAAGTGTCTCACTTAAAGAAGCCAGGGCGATAAGAATTTGTTGTTCTTGTTTTTCGTCGATTAGATACTTGAGATTATTTGTGCAATATGTAACAAACAACCGCAATACCTTCGAATGCAACAGTGAAGAGTGTAGCTAATCCTGGATCAATTATTAAAGACGTCGCTCTCCAGTGTCTAGATGCATCCAGTTTAACTGCACAGTAATTCGATTTAACAATCGTGTTACCGTATTCCGACACCTCTCCGGAGAGCAATAAATACAAGAAACGTGCCAGAACGTACGTGTTGCACCTTTGTGCTGTTGAAAGTAATGCTACCAACGTTAGTGATGCCATTAGCTGCCCATTTCGATCGTGCCTTATGGTGCGAAAATCTAACGCCAATAACCATCGTCGATGTGTTTGCACTCGTCTGTTGCGCGGGCGCGCGTTTGCCAAAAAAGCTGTGATTGATACAGTTGCGCGTCACCAACGTGTACTGCTAGGCACTGTAGAGGGATGGAATCGGTAGTTTTTGGCGCCAGGGGGAGAGCTAAGAAGTTGGATTTTTTCGGTTTCGTACCGTTTCGGTTCAAACACACACGCTGTATGGTCGTGGTTATCGCTTCTCCGTTCCATGGGGGGATCCTTACTGAGGGGGAGAATATCAACCCCTCCTTCAAGCGGGAGGTCGATAGGGTACACCCCAAAACCCCGGTGATAATGAGTGTCGGCCAAATATTTGCCCTGCATCTCCCAGCAAAAAAAAAAAGGAACCGACCGTCTCGTTGCTAGGGTATGTAATAATCGTTTTGCTTGTCGAACCCGCACGCTTTTGGTAATTCTTTTTCCACGTCTAAAGCGGCACTTGACGGATCTGCACCTGTGTTTGTGCGGTGTATCCGTATCAGCCCACGCTAACCGAGACGTGTTACAGTTGGTCTCCGACAGCGGGAGTTCGGGATTTGGATGATTTGCATCGGGTTTTTTTTTCTCAACTCATTGCACCACACGGGGTTGTATCTTATCTTGACGCCGCTGACGGATTGACTGCGGAACGAAAAAGGAACTAGAGCTATCGGGGCTTTGATGTTACAATTTTTATTGGACCCTGATTGAAAGGCTTGTGCTTTTCCGTCCCATTGAAATACTTTTATGAAAATAAAAAAAGTATTAAATCCTTCCATCTTACGGAGAAGATCTCCAAGTGAAAATATAGCTAAAACGCTCGTCAGAATGAAAAAAATACGATGATATATCTCCCAAGAATATTATTTACTACGTGCTCCGAGTGCCGGGCATAAAAATAATCCATTTATTCCAATTAAAAAAATAAGCACAAATTGTTGTTGACATTGGTCGCGTTGCTGGTTGCCTTGCAGTTTAACGTGCGACGTAATCCGGTTAGATTAAACTGCACCGGAAAGAAACGGATGCTGCCTGCTTCCGCTCAAGAGAATGTTTACAAATCAACTCACCAAGAGCCAATTGAATCGATTTTTTAGGGGCGGTTGGTGAGGAAACTGGGCAAATTATTCTCCACCACACATGGCTTTTTATACAACCAGCGCGCTGGCAAAATGGTGCTAATAAGTGACGGTGTTTCGTTGATGGATGGACCGTTTTGGCATCGTTGTAGTTTGTCGGAAAATCGACATCATCATCCATACACATACACAGGGGCGAAGCGATGGTGGATGTAGCATTTTTTCATTTGCTAGTGTCCGCAAATTCCGTAAACAAATAGCAAAGGTTAGTGGCAAACCAACGCGCGCAGTACGGAACGCCGGGAGAAGGATAAAGAAGATGATGTGTGCCTATGGATCGTACCCAACCTCTGGTGTGTGTTACCAACGGGGAACTCACATTTCGGTCTGCTTGCGGGAGACGTTGGACTCTGTGGTCTAGTTCGAAAAGCGGTGTGACGGCTGCATGTTATACGTTGTACGATCGATCGTGATGATCGTCCAGGCGGCAAGTGTACTCTATCGGTAGATAATACCCGGTGTGTGTTTTCCCTTTCTTTTCTTCTCCGACATGACCTCGTTTATCCACGTGCTTGTGGTGTGATTTTCACGTTGTTTAAATTGTGCTACCGAATAGATACAAAGGCCAAACGAATCGCTGCCTCCAGTGTGTTTGTGGTGTTCCCTTGTGCCATACCAACCAAATACCAAATGATCGCCCAGTAGATCACTTCAGCGTGCTATAGAGAGCAGTGAACATGTTCCGACGCTTTTCCCTGTTCGATGCGGCTCCACCGTCCAGCACGGTGTCCGTTTCGCGCCCGAAACCACCACCCGTGCCAAAGCTGCACCACTCCAACTCTTCCTCCTGTGCTACCCCAAACTCTGGCGCGGTAGTGCCCGAGTTTCGAGTACCACCACGTACAGATCCCATCAACATTGCCGGATCCGGTGCCGGTGACAGTACTGGGAATGCACTCGCGATAAATGGCAACCGTACGCCGCACCATCTATTGCGGGAAGGGTCCAGCACTAGTGAGCTGCATCATTTACACCAAACTACTCCGGGACATTCGCCGAGTTCCGTTGGATCGGTATCTTCGGCTACGGCTGTCGCTCCACCACCGATTGCTGGGGGCATTAAACTGCTGTCATCTTCACCGGCCTACCATCGCCATTCCTCGATCGGTGGTTCGGCACCGGCTAACACGGCTAGTGTGCTGCAGCAGCAACTGTTCGCCTCCATCTACAACCAGGGCCCTAATCGGCAGACGGTCAATAATGTGCCAGTGGTACAGCCTGCTGCTACGGCGAACGGGCATGTCCGATCGGGGGCCGGAGCTGCACGGGAACGCTATAGCTCCGGACGCTCTATAAGCAGCCCAGTGTCACCCGACCAGTTCGGTGAATGCCCGCTGTCCACGTCGATGCCAACCAGCATTAAATACTACTACACCTCACCGACGTGGTACTCGCGCTTTAGTCATTCACTGCGCAAGAACGTTCTGCGTCGTTCCACCAGCGCACACAACAGTCAAAACGTAATGTCCTATACTCCACGGTGTAATAAATGCATTATTTATTAGTCTATTAGACGTCACACAGATCCTTGACACTTGTGAGCTGTGATTACTAACGGAATCTTTCTCTCTGTCTCATTTCAGCTGCCCGTGGCCGATCCATTCCTGGAGAAGGTTCCACTCTCGGATCTAGGTAAGTGTTTGATCTGTGTACGGGTTAGGAATCGACAACCCATATCATCTTCCTGCTAGTTGGTATATGTATTTATAAATCTTACGTGATCGATATTTTGCTAGTAGCGGTGTGTTTGCCTCTTCCGCCTTGTTTGTTCGCTTTTCACTCAAAAGTTTGATAGATTGCCAAACCGTCAACCCATTTAGCAGTGAATGTTACAGAAGATTCCTCGCAGAAATTGCTCTTCGTACATAAATGTCAAATTGTTTGTGACGGTTGAGAGATTTATTAGCAAGGATGATGCTACGTGCGCAGATGAACTGAATTAGTCAAAAGGATGAGGATATAGTGCAAGATGATGGATAAAACACATCCAAACATTTAGTATTATTATACTTAGTACTTGTGACTTAATTTGTTTTAAAAGCAACGATCGAACGTGTCGGCATCCCCTTTCCTTGAAGAATAATGTGTATGATTTATGTCCCCAAAAGATGTCACGTCATTCTGTGTTGTCGTCATCAAGCTTCCGAAGCATCCAACAAATGCTGTGAAGCGCCACCACCGCAAGCAACTATGAGCATGCGTGCGTGAGGCAAGATATTCTAATAAGAGTCCGATCTGCAAAAAAGTCCGTCAGTAGCGTTCATCGGACATCTTAGATGAGCACTCTCGTTTCTCTGCTCGCAACCAAACTATTTGACCCTGCGAAGCCATTCCCGATGCTCACCGGACCTGCGCAATTCACCATCGTGCACAAGTGGACTACCTTGAATGTTTGCAATTTCGGGCCACACGAACCATTCTCGGTCAAGATCGGTCAAGATCGGGGCAAGATCCACCGCCCGCCTGTCCGTACCGTGTGTCTATTGCGCAGAACGCATTTCGCTCCAAGCCAAAGGATTGTTTGCGCATGCTGTCAGGCTACCACCATTGGGGGCCAACATCGATGCTGTCTCGTTTGTTGTCGTCAGCGGAAGCATCTGAAGCTGACCGGGACGGAACAGCAGCACGGATCAGTTGTTCGGTGAATGCTGGGAGTGCTTGTACGCCGTGGACGAAAACCGAAAATCCGTTCGTCGGTCGAACCGAAAATCGTATATGCGTCGAGCAAATTTTCTTTCCTTCCGTGATCTTGATTGTGATTCGATCTCCTACACAGCTGGAATGCGTTTCTTTCGCTCGCCGTCGGTGTAACGCGTAGCTGTAGTGCTCCAGAATAAAAGCTCTGTGATTCGTGATCTCATAAATCGGAAATTGTAGAATCCATTAGCGTGCGAACGTGTCTTCCCTGGTCTCGGACGAGTCTCTTCCATTTTTTCTTGCGTAGTGTGGTGATCGTTGTGTAAATATTATCCCAATCCAACGCGACGCATGAATACCGTCCCTAGTCCTACACGAAACGCATCCAAAGTTGGTGTTCTAACAGTTGTAGAATAGTCTGTGTCTTGCTCCTGCTAACGAAAATGTGTAGCCAATACAATCCACCGCAACCTTTATCTAATAATGCACCTGAGTACCATCTGTACAATCAGTTCGTCTCGCTGACGGAAAAACAAATATGAGGTTTCCTTTTCCGTTGCTTATTTCGTTGTACTTTTTTGTGGTATTCTGTACGCCACATGATTGATGTTAAAAATAACATAGTGAGAAAATATTGGAAATCATTCACTACACACACACGCTCGCTTTAAGGAGGTGCGTAGTACGCCAGTGCATATAAGAAAAATAAAAGCGAATCGACAGCAGCAGGAAGAGGAATGGATACATTAGCATATCTTACACCGAACGTCCATAGTGGATAGTGATTTTGTGTGTTTGTGGAATGAAATGCTTTCTATCGTGGAAATACTGCTGTGACGTCATTCAGTTGGCAATTTGTGTTCGATGCGTAAGGCAAAGCTCACCCTATGTGCGACACGTGGAGGACTCGCATAACATATGGTCGAATAAAAAGGGGGCACGTCCTTCTTGGCCGATGTTTGCACAGCATTGACAGTGGCAGTGAGCTGCGTTATTAATAGCAGGACGCGTTGAAAGCCGATGCGAGCCGTTTTGATAAATCAAGATCAATTAAATCGACGCATCGCAAGTAATGTGAACAAGTGCCCATGAGTCATCCGGTTTTATTTTAGAAGCCTGTGTACTATCACAAAGCGTGTTCTCCGAATAGCAATTGTTGTTATTTCCCAGCTGATCGTTTCTGCCCATAATAAAGGGTGTAAAAGAATAGACACACGTTGTACAGTAAATGATATTTTTAATCCACAAGTGGTGGCGTCGATCACCTACCCAGAGCAGGGCGATTGTCTAGACTCTTGGGTGAGATGACAGCACTCAGGACGCAAGGGCATTGAGTCATATGGTGCAGGGTGTGTGTGTGTGTGTGTTTGTGTGTGGCGTGTGGCGGATGCCATTGCTAATTATTCGATTGTCGTGCGGCACATTGCCGTGTTCATACGTATCGAGGAAATGTGTTCTAGGCAGGGGGAAGCTACTAGCGTGAAAACACTTGTCGATCCGTTCCGTTGTACGAGCGGAGAAACTTTCCGCATAAACCTTCGTGGTGATTTACGAGGAGGATCTTCAAAGTGGGGAGGTCGTTGCTCTTGCTTGAGCAAGGATTTTAAAATCTGAAGCTACTGCTTTATAGAGATGTTTTATTTAGCGAGCTCCCTAGGTAATTCCCCTGAAGCTAATCCTTTGCGCAAGAGAGTTTAAAATCTAGACTGAAACGCAAGACTGAATCCCCAGATAATGTTCACAGGTCAGGACGAGGTAGTTTACATTGCTAACATTGTATTAGGTGCAGAAAAAAGTGCACCTTAAATCGAGAACATCGAATCTAAAATGCCAAGGGTTCTGCTGTCAACGTACTAGTCGGACATTACTCAGGAACCCAAGAAATTGTAAAGTTCTGTGACATTTTTCCCTCTTGGCACCGAGAACCTGTGGATGTAAATTGAAAACGAATCTGACATTCATTAGATGCCATCAATTAGCGTCAGCTGTGCACAAAACCGTAGACCATCGACCAATTGACCGACAGCTAGTGTTAGCGATTAGTAGGTGATCAGGTTCGTGCAATAGTCATCAAAAATAAACTAGTTGCCAGTGTTAGCGCCTTGCAGACGCCGTCAGTCACTTGCAAACTATTGTCGTTTTTGTTCTCATTGCAGACGAGATCCTCAGTGTCTAGTTTCTACAGGAGAGGAATGTCGAACAGCGATATTTCTAATTCGAATAGGCTCTTAGTGTCTTAGTGCATAAAAATTCATTTATCCGTCCTGTAGCACTATCATTCCGAGTTAGTTTGTTTAGAGCGTTGTGTTTTAGCTAACTCCCTTTTCCCTAGCAGTGTTGTGAAGCTAATCTGTAACTCGGTTGCTAACTGCCTTCGATGGATCCCGGCATTGGGACTTGGAACAGTCTCAGTCGCTTTGGAAGCGGCATCAGCATGTCGGATAGCGAGCGAAGCCTGCAAAATATCAGCAATGCGTCCAATCTCACCAGTTCCGCCTGTTCCAGTGCGAGTAGTCTTAGCCAGGACAGCAGCTGCTGTCTGGCTTCCTGTTCCGAACCGGACGGCAATAGTAGTGGCAGCTTGAGAAGCAAAATCTGAAAGTATCTTACATCTCGCACACAGCAGAACATACACGAGAGCTTTTCTTCGCTCATGAATGCATACCGTCACGCAATGTGCTGTACTATGCGTTTTTGTGTGTCCTCGCCTAATGCATGTAAATGTGACACTCGCATTAACCTCACTGAAACACGTTCGTTAACGATACACGAGAGTGAAGGAAGTGATCATTTCGAAAAGGGCCCATCTGCCACACTCACAAATCGAGCACGCTAGCAAGTCATCATCAGCTGCAGAGTGGAGTGATCTTTTGCCTAATGTCTCTACCGTTGTCTTTATCCTCGTTGAACCGTTTGGCCCAATGTGCGCGCGTACAGTGTGTTATGTGAATCCAAACTTTAAGAAAATTAGTAACCATAAGAAACGCTCCAACTATGGCTGCAGGCGGCGCTGGTTTGCCGGCCGGGAGCCATGGCCCACGTTGCATTTCTACTCGAACTATGCCGGCCGGCTGGTTCTCGGTGCCGGCTATCACGATTTCTTCAACACCGAAACGTACCCGCTGGAAAGCATAAAGGAGTTTGAGGCAATCTCGAGCGCCTGGAAGCAGCATCTGGCGGAGCTACTGAAGAAAGGTTTGCCAGTGTGTGACGTGAGGGATTCGATTCGAGAAAAGGGTGTCGTTTACTCAGAAGAATCATTCATCGTGTTTCCCTTTTATTCGCTATATATCGTATTCTATGATTTCCAATGGTACTAACTATTTTCGTCTTGTGCTTTCGTCTACTTTGCAGAGGAAGATGAGTCACAGATTTTTGTCAAGTTCTTCCGATTTCATAAGTGCTACGATCTGGTGCCGACCTCGGCCAAGCTGGTCGTGTTCGACACGCAGCTGCTGGTGAAGAAGGCGTTCTACGCGCTCGTCTACAATGGCGTCCGGGCGGCACCATTGTGGGACTCGAAGCGCCAAGAGTTTGTCGGCATGCTGACGATCACCGATTTCATCAAGATTCTAAAAATGTATTACAAATCCCCGAACGCTTCGATGGATGAGCTCGAGGAGCACAAGCTGGACACTTGGCGAAGTATGGCGAACGATCGGCTAAATCTGATTATGGCACGAGCTCTAATGCGCTGGCATATTCCTTTTTTCGTTCCATTGCAGAAGTGCTACAGGAGGATGTGAAGAAGCTCGTTAGCATCGGTCCAGATGCGTCGCTGTACGATGCCATCAAGATGCTGGTACATAACCGCATCCATCGGCTGCCTGTGATTGATCCGGTCACCGGCAACGTGCTGTACATATTGACTCACAAGAGGATACTTAGATTCCTATTTTTATATGTAAGTAACGTAATTTCGATAATGAAGTGGAACAGTAGTAACAGGAGCTTTGTCCGTTTTTTTGTTACAGATAAACGAACTACCAAAGCCATCGTACATGCAGAAAACGCTCCGGGAGGTACGCATTGGCAGTTACAATAACATCGAAACGGCCACGGAAGATACCAGCATCATAACGGCGTTGCACAAGTTCGTGGATAGGCGTGTATCCGCACTGCCGATGGTGGACTCCGAGGGACGCTTGACGGACATTTACGCCAAGTTTGATGTTATTGTGAGTTGTGTTCAATCGCCGTTCATTCCGTAAAGGGGAATAGCAGCTAATGCGCATCGTGATCCTTCCTTTCAGAACTTGGCCGCTGAAAAAACGTACAACGATCTAGATGTGTCCCTCAAGAAGGCAAACGAACATCGAAACGCGTGGTTCGAAGGTGTGCATCACTGCTCGTTGGATGAAACGCTCTACACCATTATGGAGCGTATCGTGCGCGTCGAGGTCCATCGGTTGGTGGTGGTGGACGAGATGAAGAAGGTGATCGGCATCATCTCGCTGTCCGACATTCTGCTCTACCTGGTGCTGCGTCCAAGCGGTGACGGTATCGGCGACTCGGAGTCGCTCCGTGCGACCGATCCAAAGCTAATGAAGCCGGCATCACCGGGCAGCAGCGGCAAACTGCACGTCACCAAACGCGACAGCAGCAACGAAAGCATCGAGGAGGAGAAAGAAACCACCGAGGAGGAGGCGGCGGCGGCCGAAGCGGAGGAAGCGGCTCACAAGACTGAAATCGTCACGCCATCGGACGAAGCGGAGGAACAGCAGGCAGCTTTGGATCGTTGTGACGATTCCGTCCCGGAGCTGGCGGCGGAGGAGTTGGCCGAAGAGGCGAAGGAAGACGATACGGCATCCACACCGATCGATCGCAGCAGTGCCAATGATTCTCCCGTTGCGCAGGAAATGCTCGCCACCGACGTTCCGCTGCAGTCCGTCCAGCGGGAGGTGGGATTAGTTAGTGAGTAGGCAGGCAAAATGGCACCCAACCACCACACGCATTCGAAGACGTTCCAAGGCGCGTGTGCGTGGGAGTGTGTTTTGATTTTAGAGACACAGACGCAAAGGCGGAAGTGGATCGATCGATTCTCTTCTGCCTTACTTTCGGAAGGGACTTTGCGTGCTTGTCCTGCTACCTATATCTGTTGTTTTTTTTCCTGCATGTGTGTGATATCGGGTCGCCGCGTGTTTCCAATTATAGTGGAAAACCGGTGCGCGACTCCGACGTAAGAAGTCGTTGACGAAGGACAAACGAAGAAGGCGGATAGTAGTTGATGAAGAAGCTGGTCGCGTAGCTAGAGCGGACTGTCGATGGTACGATTAATCGTTGTAAAGATGTAGCTGTAAGTACAAACAAATAGTAACAACAACAAAAAACCCAATCAAAAAGCTTCAGCTGTGCAGTAGAAAGCGCGAGAGAGACAGACCGTAATGAAAAAAAGCATTAGAACAAACGTAGAAATACGTTTTGCAGAAACTTAAACAAAACGCTGCAACCTTTATTCAACTAACTAACGTTTTTTGCAACGCCAGAGAAAAACCAAACATTCGCTTCGGCTGTAGACTTCGGTGGTGTCATGTGCTAGTACTTTTTCCCCTACAATATTCTCTTATCCAGTAGAAGAGAGCACAGAGGTTAAAGTATGGTAGAATAACTAATCGAGCGATCAACAACCTTCACGGTGCCGGCGGCACTATATCTACCGATTATCTCATTACAGTTCTTACACAGTTGTTTCTGTTCTTACCCCACACAACAACAAAAAACCATTAGTTATCCTTCCTAAGGACGGTAGGCTTTTTTTTAAATATTTTCCGCTATTTAAAAAGGAATAGTTTAATCAATTTTACTCATCCAACGATTGAAAGGATAAAAACGAAAAGGATTGTGTGTTGCAATAATAGGAACCAAATTCATATGAATAATTATTATCAGTAGAGCGTTATGGGTCGGAATTAAAGGTCAACAGTTCGCTTCAATTCCCACGGGAATCGGAGAAATTTCAGGTTTGACATTTAATCCTGACACGTAAACACTCCCACAATGCAATGGAGGGGAAACTGTTGGCTTCAAACACTATGCGTGACTTAAGTAATGGAGTTTAGTGTAGTAGTAATTTGAACTCGTCGCGCTCGAGCGAGAGCGAGTGGTTAGAGTGCGATTGGAGAAATGTATGTGAAACGTTATGCGATGCGTAAACCAAACTTATTTGATAATAATTTAAAAATTATAGTGTATAGAGCAAAATACGCTGATTAATGGAAGGACTGCAACCAAGCAGAACAGGAAAGGGAATAAGAGAGATAGATAGAAGTGTGGAATGATGGTAAGAGCATGGAAAGAGGAAGCGAAACAACAAAATACAACCACAACAATTGTGAATAGATAGGTTTACTAGGAAAGCAGAGAGTAACAAAAGTGAAACATTATAGAGAAGCTAGCTATATATACAAGTTTAGTTGATATAAAACGCGCACTACACAGCAATGAGATGATGATGGAACCGATGCAATACACAGGCAAACAAATGATTGGTTAGATTCGTTCGGCTAACGTTAGCTACCGAATGCAATCGGCAAACGGAACAGAATGCAATTTATTCTAGAGCGAATGCGTTTCGAATAATTAGAGTTTTGTTTCGGTTTTGTTTTCTTACCCTACTGATCTTATTTCGACTCTATTTACAGAGACGAAGGAAAAAATCACATACACAAACACACAAACGATCGCGAATGGCGATCATATGCTCCGGTACAAACCGCAACAAACCAAATCGGAGCGAAGAAACTTGGCAACATTTGGTGATATGAAGGATAGAGAAAATGGAAACACGTTTCTATTGTTTCTTCAATAATGCATCACTCCATCGAGAATCGGATGGAGTTGGAAAGGAAAATCGCTCTGCTCGTGTACCTTAAGCGCTTGCTTTCCCGTTTGGGAGAGAATGTGAGGATGGGAAAACCCTTTTTTTCCCTACCTATTAGATACAACAGTGGCGGAAAGAAGCAACACACGACGGTGCGGGTCGATGTTACACTATGTGCTTGGTAGATGGACTTGAATCGAAGTAGAAATGCCTGTGAGAAAATCCCCTCAACAAACGACGGGGCGTAGAATGTGCGAATTGGAAGGGACAGAAATGTGTATAGCTTACTAAAAAAAAAAACAGAACAGAACGTTACGTTGTTTCGCTAAGATGACTAAAACCTAATGGAACGTTAAATCGCGGTAAAAAACATTAAAAAAAACGATAGCTCATGTAAATACACAACGTGTGTCGGTTTCGAAATCAAGCATGATGATAAAAACTCACGAAGAGACCATGGTGGAGTATGCGGATGATGGAGTAGTATCTGGTAAGTGATTTTATTTTAAAATATTCAATATGTGTGTGATATTCGTTTCTGTAGTGGTGAAAGTTATTTCACGTAAAGGATTGTAAAACAGTTCCCTCATATGTGTCTTTCCAATGGCTTTTTTGAAGTTCTTCAATTTTGATACTGAGTTGTAGATATCTTTGGAACTTTGGAAGTATTCAAACTTATTTTCAGTAATCTTTTTTTCTTTCGTAAATTTACACAATTCCGTCGTGTAGAATTATATTCTTTTAATAACATTTTATTGTTCTTCTATTGAAAACACCTTCCCTACCTATCAGTCACTTAGAACAGTGACGCTTGGAAGTGGTAACAGCCAGTGTAAACAATCGTTTTTTCTTAATCACTTCTTACCCTCTCTACCGGACATAATCCGAATCAGATTTTGTAGTACATCGCACGTTTTAAAAGTAAGGAGAACAGGGGTAAGATCGGTTAACCGAAGAAGGAACTTATTACGGTGTTACAGGAAGCTTTTAACCGTGTTAGTAGGGCACAGAGCTACGATTGGGATCTTCATTCGGTGGGTGGATAGGACGCGGTTGCATTAGCTTTCGCCGTTTCAAGGCTGCGAGTAAAACAGGAAATGGACATAAAGGTTAGAATAGGATCCTTCTAAAATGGGTTAACGTTGGGAGCAGATAAGAAGTTTAGTTTTAATAAATTATTTTCCACTAAAACCCCATTTTTTTGGGAATTCTTTGTTTGTGTGCATCCCCCACATCACAACTCTTCGTGATTTTGCTCTTGGTGTTGCTGTTGTGTTGTGTGCAGTGGAATTTCGACCGTTTCGACCGTCCCACGGACCCGTTGTTCCGGTAGCTGGGACCCATTGCGGAAACGGCTCGGCACAAACGTTACCGTGCCGGATGCACTGTGCACCGAGTTGTGTTCGTTCGGTGTTTGTGTGTTTGCCGACGGATCCGGACTGGTGAGTGTAATGCGTGACGATGGTGTCGGTGTCGCATCCTCGCTTCGGGTGTAAAATAGTTTCGTGTCGGTACAAATGTGGGTGCATGCGTCGTGTGGTGGTGTTCATGTGTGGAAAATGGAACAAAGAAAGGGGAATTGATGTAACGATTGAACCGAACAGCCTTAATGTACTAATGGGAACTCTATGAACTCTATAAACCCTTCGCAACAACTCGTTTGCCACACTCTGCTCGTTCGTAGCGCCATCATAATTACCTATCCCGTGCCTGGATCTCCGAGCTAACCGTCACACCGCGTGGCTTCCGGAAGTCACATTCGACCGCGAATGCGGCATCCCCGGGCGTAACAATGTCCGGGTCGTGCTGCACGACGACAATGTTCGAGTACACCTCACCGTTGTTCACCGTCTGGCACTGGTCGAGATTGAACTTCATCTCCAGCGAGCGGCCGGCCCGTTCCGGCTTCACGAAGCAGGGTTTCGTTTGTTTGTAGTAACTGCCGCGTGTGTACATCACGCCCTGGAAGTCTTCCTCCGTCTTTAGCTCGATGCGCATGGAGTCGGCACCGCAGCGAAGGTTCACCTTTTGGAGGCCCTGCGTTGAGGCGTCTATCTTGAACTGATCGCCCAAATCCTGCTCGAAAAGACTTTCTGGATAATGGAAGAGATTGGAATGGAAATTGTTAGAGCTAAGGTAAGACTGATCGTAGGGAATTATTGAAGTCGATCACGTATAACGCTCTCTAATAGGTCTATTAGAAAGGAAAGAATATCTGATCTGTAAAGATCGCCTCTATTATTAAGATTGACCAAATTTGTCCTCTTCTGGAAGTAATCTAAAGAAATGTAATCCTTATTGAATGTACTCCGTCAATTTCAGTTAATCTACAAAATTGGTTAAAAAACCCTGAAAGTGTAAACATTTATTTCCCTTTCGTCATGCTGTATGTGCTTTCGCACTCAAACTCAAAGTGCAAAAAGCAAGAGAAAGGGGAAAGTGATAGCATGCCCTGTGTCTTATCACCATTAGTTTGGAATTGTTTTGAGGACAGGTGTAATCAGTTACATGAATTACATCAATAACGTGTAATGGTATTTTAGCTACAGGATCTAGGCTAATTGAACAAGAAGCTATGGCACGACAAGTGTTTTCCTAGTAAATAATCCATAAACTCTTTCAGAAAATCAGTTTGTTTGATATTCTCGTTTCACAATCATCTTCCTCAAGCCAGCCAGATCCAATTGACAGCACCGAAATGCACAGTATACCGCAAAAGAACACCAACACAAGCGTGAAAGTGAATCGTGTACAACCGGTTCCAGGTGGATGATTCTTTTTTCCATTCCACACCGGTGAACCGCCACCTGACCGGGACCCCCCGACGACCTTATACTGTGCGTGCTGTGGTTACACACGGCCGAAGAAGCTCCACACACTGAAGAAGACCAAAGCGAGTTAGCGAAGAACCCGTTACGTATGCCGACGTTGCGTGTACCAACTCTCTGTGAGTCATCCACCAAAATGGATCTTAAATAATCCACGTTTTCATAACTATATGCTTTGGAACTATACTTTTTATATCTTTATAAGTTGCAATTTCACACACCAACACTAACACTGACCTTCGGGTTTGTTGTCTTCGCTTTTGGCAAACACACTGTAACAGGCTGGTAGCAGCAACACCAGACAACACTGGAGCAAGATGGACGTACTGTTGGCCATTCCAATGCAGGTGAGAACTGATCACGCTCAATCAACGTCTCTAATCACGTCACTAATCAAATCTGACTTCTTACACAGTAATTCCTTCGAACGTGCGGAGATCAACACTTGCTGCCTTGTTGGTTGATCGACGGTCGCTGACTGAGTACGATCTGAACCGACCAGCACCAGACGCTATATATAAGCGTGTGTAGTGGTGTGAGCATTGTACCCCTCCCATCCAGGTGTGGAGATCACGATCGACGCGTACCGAACTCCCGATTCGTTTCATTCCCCATTCATCGGCAACACGTGGAAGTTCGGCTCGGACCAACAGTCACCCAGCCGTACGGGTGGTGCAAAATAGGACGAGACGACACTTCCTGCCGCCAGTGCGTGGTTGTGTCGTGGTGGACATTGCGTGCACGCGCTACAGGAAGCGAGTGGTTCGATACGAATCCGCGACTACGTGACGTAACGTTGATAGGGCACGGAAGGATTCCAACGGTGGAAAACCGTTGCTTTCTCTCTCTTTTCTTCATTATCGGCAATGCATTTCCTTTCTTTAACGTAATGCCCTCCACACAAAAAAACAGTTCCATTTGTGGTTGGTTCGATTTACGCGAGGGAACACGAATCGGTGAATTAGAAGAATGAGACTCATTTATGGAATGCCACCGCAAAACTTTAATTTGTAGTAGGACATTTCAAAGGAGGAGAAGAAGAAAACAAAATAGTGTAAAAAAGGGCTGATCGTGGCCTTTAATCAAAAAAACGGATCACCACCCGTCTTATCGGGCGAAACGATCATGCGCCACACCGACTCACCACAAGGGAGGGTGGTTTTGTTTTCGATTTCCGCGAAAACCCCATGCCAAACCCATTTCCCGTTGCGTTGAGCGGGCAGGTGGTGGTAATTAGGATTTCCTAATGGTAAACAGTTGGTTGCACCTCTTTGCATTCCGCTACACACCGCAACAGTTCGGATGCATAATTTGCTATTTACAATTAACCTTCTCCTCTTCTCACCCCCGTACGGACCTTCCCTGTTAGTTGAAGGTGCGTGCTTGCGGTTGTTGTACATCGTGGCACGTGATATTGCACGTGTTTTTTGTTCGCGTTTACATATGGTTGCGCACAGGACACAACGTGTGCACCGTGGAGTTTTCCACCCATTTAAAGCATTTTACTTTATCTTTGTCGGTGTATTACTTGTACGTTGTAAACAAATCGAATGGGAATATTGCAAAAGGATCATCATACGTTAAGTCTTTTAAACTGTATTGATTGATTAGTTTGTTAAGGTAGGTTGGTTAGCTTGGAACTTAGGAGATAAGTAATGAAGAACCCCGAAAGGCTGTATGGTTTATCGCAACATTGTGCTGAAACATGTTAAATTGCATTTTCTTAGTTTTTATTTGATTATTTGCCTTTTCTTAACGTTACATATGAAGTTTAACGACAAGATCAAATCAGAAAGGCGTACAAAACAAGAACACTGTAATCGAATGTGCTAACATCACATAAAAATGCAAAAAAAGAATTAAAGTTAGAGTGGGAACGATAACGATATAATACTAAACTAGAAAAGTATTTTGTGTATCAAAATTAATCAAACTGTTCACCCGTAACAAATCAATGTTAAAATGTCTTTCCATTCGATAATAGTGATAGCTTCATAGTTGATAGTGAAAGGGGTTTTAGAGCATTATGTTTCGCTTCAGTCGCCACGAGCCCACTTGCACTTGGACTTGGAAACAACAGAAAGTAATAAGAAAAAAAAACTAAACACACACGATCTCGAGCAGCAAATAGAGTAGCGATCGGTTCATTTCCCTAAATGAAATTAGCCCCTTTAAAAAACGCGATGATCGAATAATGAGAACCCACCATATACGCTCGTGGTAGTTATGGGGCAGACAGGGGAATCATAAATGTATGTTTCATTGCCACTCTTCCTCGTGATTGCGCAACTGGGTGGCGCCAGTTATGTCACTTGCTTTAAAACGGGGGGATGAAACCGCACACACAATTACTGCTATTTACCGATTTACCATTGTACCATTGTACCCGGAACGCACACATATCGTGTACGGCTATGTGTGTGTGTGCATTTCTACCTATTTAGCACTAATTTCCTGCCATCGGCACCATCCTTTGCCCTAATCAATCAATCAAGCTCATTTATCATCCGGACGCCTTTTTTCCACTTCCTTATCGACAGTAAACGGTCAATCATTTCTCAATCATTTTTGCGCTCTGCACGATCGAAAGTGAACATCATCAGTGCAGGAACCAGTTTCTCTCGGTCGCAAAATGTGGGCTACTAGTGCGATAGTACACTCCTGGAAGCTGTGTTTGGGTTGGTGCGGGCCCGACCGACCGGATAATCCGGAAGATCGGCGGCAGCTTGTTACGTCAGGGGAAAACTGGTTCGCGCATGTTGGGAAAACGCACTTTCCCGCCGTACAGAGAAATGAAGTAAGTCAGTAAGTCAGTACGTTGTTTCGTTGCACAGCGGGGTAACGTAGATAAGTGGGAATCGGAAAAAAATATTTCCATTAGCAGCTCTAGAGTGAAGGAATTGTTTCCTGGATTTATGTAAAGATGATGGTTTTCCTTTCCAATCATAAGTCCAGTAACATTCAATATACTAGGGCAGTGGTGCTGGGAACTTCACTCATCTGCGCGGCCCCTTATGCGAGGAGCTTTATTCAACTTCCCGGAGAGTACGAGGTGGCCAACAGTTTGGGTCTTTACGAGAGAGAAAATGACCAGGAAAAGCTTAAAATTCCTTGACCCATCATGGAAGATGTGCATGTTTTTGTAAGTGTTTCTGATTTGTTGCTTAGTAATTGTTTGAATCATATTTTATTAAACGTTTTCAAATGAAGAGAAGCTCTCAGAGATCATCTAAAAGCCGAAATTAGTTTACTATTCTTACATGCGTTGAAATGCTCTCGATTTAGAAACAAAATCTAGTCGATACGACCAATTCTTGGTTAAAGGCTGTATTAATATAATAATTATTAAAATTATTTTTTGCGTAATATGATAAGTATTTGCAAAAAAAATTATTACACAATGTCTCTTTTTTTTAAATAAATTTGACCACGATAAGCAAACTTTTCACCTGAGAGTTTAAACCCAAATTCCGTTCGTCGAATGGTCAAAATGAGTGCACGTGAGAGTGCCCGTGAGTGAGGGGGCATTAATTCAGATAATTGTCGCCACCAGGCAATTGTACATAAATAGAAGTAAGCATAAAACTGCAAAACAACAAAATGTAAACAGCCGATCTCGACCGATCGGCAAAAAGAATAATTGTAAAACTGCTGATCATAATCGATCAGCAGTAATTAAGCATAAAAGCGCTAAATGTATGAATAAAAGTTGTCATTCACCTACGAAACGAGTAATAATTATTATTGCTCTCAAGTCGGCGTGATCTGCGCCTGTCTTGAGAATCGCGCCGCGAGGTCAGCTTCGCGCACGCGAAACTTTTGCTTCAGTTTTTATCGTCCGACACCAAGAGAACATCCTTACAGGAGGAAGAACTAGTTTCTGTGGTAATTCATATAGCTGTTCCCTTTTCGCTAGTGATCACTGAATCTAATCCTTAAACTGATCGTTTACCTCTTTCTAATTGCTTAAAAAATATAGTGCGT